>JAUIMM010000384.1:14585000-15785000 GCA_031769625.1 Taudactylus pleione
ATACAAAATGTCCTACAGTATAAAACTGTATACAGTACTTACTTGGCTGGGGAGGGGAGTCTGGGTCCTCCTCTTGCCCTGGGGAGGGCTGAGGCACTTCAATGTCTTCAAATAATATACACAAGGACAGAAACAATTATTGTGTAAGGAGAAGACATTGGAGATGTTTTTAAAGAGAAAGAGAGAAACAGAGGGAGAGAGGGAGAGAGAAAGAAAGGGAGAAAGAGAAAAAGAGAGAGAGAGAAACAGCGGGAGACAGGGAGAGAGAGAAAGAGCGAGAGAGAAAAAGAAAGAAAAAAACAGGGAAAGAGAGCGAAAAAGAGAGAAAGAGAGGAAAATTAAAGAGAGAGAAAGATAAAGAGAAAGAAAGAGGGAGAGAGAGAAAGAGAGAGAAAGAGAGAGAAAAAGAGAGAGAGAAAAACAGAGGGAGAGAGAAAGAGAGAGAGAGATAAATAGAGAGAGAGAGAAAGAGAGAGAGAGCTAAAGAGAGAAAAAGAGAGAGAAAGAGAGAGAGAAAAAACAGAGGGAGAGAGAGAGATAAAGAGAGAAAAAGAGAGAGAGAAAGAGAGAGGGGAAAACAGAGGGAGGGAGAGAGAGAGAGAGAGAGAGAGAGATACAGCACTGTAGAAAAAAATGTGGTGTAGTGTACTTACGCGGGCAGATGAGGCCACTTGGCCTGGGAATATAACCCTGACTTGGTGATACTGTTGAAAAAAAATAATGTTACTATTACACTAGTACAGAAAAGAGAGACACTGAGAAAGAGAGAGAGGGATAAAGAGAGAGAGAGAAAGAGATACCGTAGGTAGAGAGGGACTGACAAGGGAAGAAAAGGAGAGATATACAGTGCTGTAGAAAACAATGTGGTGTACTGTACTTACAGGGCATGGGGCTTCCTGCAGCCTCCTCATCAATGACGAGTCTGTCTGTGTGTACAGTATAAGAAAAAAAATATTATACAAAAAATCAAAAAGGCAGTAGCATGACACTATTGTGTCCATACTGTAACTGTTGTAATCATTACCACTGTCATTTGAGGAGAAGGCTGCAGAAGGTGGTGGTGCTGGTGGTCGTGGAGGTAGGACTGTGGAAAAAGAACACTGTACTGTCAGTTTCCCTCAAAACCATTTTTAAACAAATAAACTGTACAAATTTTGACCAGAGTCTCCATAACACAAAAAACAAACACACAAATGAGAGAGAGAGAGAGAGAGAGAGAGAAAGGAGAGAGAGAGAGAGAGAGAACAGTGTACAGTAGTGTGTACTGTATTTACTCAGAAAATTCAGCCCACTGGGCCCGGCTGCTGCCGGTGGTGGGGGTAGTGGCAGTGGTGGTGGCAGTGGTGGTGGCGCTGCCGGGGCAGGGGGTGCTGCTTGCCATGAGGGGAAAAATACATGTCGTCATTAAGGAGCATTTGAAAACAAGAGTTCAGACCTCTATTCCAAATTGGAGAGGGATTACGGTACAGTAGATGGCCTCAGGGAATTAGCTATTGATTAAAATACAAACCAATACAGTATACTGTAGTACAAAAACTACCGTAGTCTGTGAAGATGGCATTGGGCCCAAAATAAAACAGTATGGTACTGTACTTTACTGTATATAAAAAAATATACAGTCCAGTAAAGTACTGTATGACCAAGTGGTGCAACGTCACACATAGGCTATGTGGGTGGCACTGTTGCCACCCCACGAGCTGTACAAGATGGCACATGCGCATGACACTGGAGCCCGAACCCAGCGGAGGACCTCGCTGAGGACTTTGCGACACCTTGCCGAAGGGGTAAGTACGGTATTAATAAATACAGTACCAGTGGAATTTTCGTTTGTATCACAGTGATGCCAAACGAAAATTCCCCCTGGTATTTCCCTTCATTTGTATATGGGGCACAGAGTGAGAAGTGATAAGATACCAGCCAATCAGCTCCCAAATTTCATTTTTCAAACACAGCCTGTGAGATGACAGTTGGGAGCTGATTGGAGACCCCTGAATCTGTCCATGATGCACAGTAATAATGGCAGACTTAAAAGGGGCAGGCCCAGCACAGAAAAATAGTGTGTACAGTACTGTAGGTTAACATAGATTTGGTCGACAGACATTAGAATGGTGGATCAATCAACTTGCCTTTTGTTACTGTAGGTTTATTAATCAAACAAGCCATGTCGATCAATAGTGTGCAACCCTTTAGTCCATGTACAGTACAGTACTGTAGATTTAATCAGCCTGTCAATCAAATGTCTGCCAGTCATGTCAGTATGTGGTAACAACTGTCAGTCATCGTCAGATACTGTAGTATCCAAAACCCTACAGTGCAGTGTACAGTAATGTAGAGCATGTCAGAGTCGTGCATTGTACTGTATTCATTATTGTACAGTATACTGTAATTCATGTGATTATACAGCAATGCTGTACTTACTTCGAATTATTCGCCTCCGAATGTGCTCTAGACAAGGCCTGTCCCTCCTAAGAAGGTCACTCCACCTTCGCTGGAGTGATCGTACTCTGCGGCGCACGCCGTATAGGCTATATATTTCCCGGCTCGCACTTCTGTAGGCGCGCTCTTTGTCTTGGTTTGTGGCGAACGCTTGGTCCCGCCACTTCACCAAGACAATGAGCTCGCCGGACGAGTAGCGTCTTGCCCTCATAGCAGCCATTTTCACTAGCCAGTGACGCACGTCGTACATCGTATGACGCACGACGCACATCGACACTAATTCACTCGTTACGGCAGGCGTCTGTGGTGCACTGTAATGGTAATGAGAGGCTATTGCTTGCTTTGGGGGAAGGGACCTGATGCACTGTGTATGACTCTCGGCCCACTGGGCATGCGCCAGAAATGCCATCGCAACCCTCCTATTGGGAATTTGCCCCTCCAGAGATGGAAATTCAACAGCATAGAGTACTGTACCGACTGCAGTAATACAGCCAACTGTGCATGCTCAGTGATGGCATAGCGGCACAAGGCATATGGCTTGGCGCCACAGATCCCATTGTACCCCCTCCATTTCTAATCCATCGCAGATGGCTGACAGCCACCATAGCACCAACCGTGTAATACAGAGAGCTCTCTCTTATACAGATCCCAGTACTACCGTACTTAGTGTGCAAGGTTGGAATAGCATCACCATTGTCATAAGTTTGAGATGGAAAGCTATTTTGCGCTTCAAACGCACAGTCAGCTTTGAACACAGAGCACTCTCTCACAGTCAGAAACCACTCTCAGACATAGTCCAAGGGATGTAGCTATCGTGTGTACGGCCGAGACACATCTATGTTGTCGCATGTTTGCATTTTGTGCGCACAGTTTGTGATACAGAGCCCTGTCTCTCATTCTATACAGTAGATTCACTACCAGTTTCTGCAGTTATGAAATCCCTATTCTGTGGTGCTAAATTCAACGGTACCATCAGTTTTTAATATACAGTACAGGCACATTCATAGCAGCACACTAGTTGTCCTAGCAGACGGGGGATGGTGTCCTTGGCAACGGTCACAATTCGTAGCATTTTTCAGGACACTAGGGCAGAGCTGACTGCTTACAGTAAATGGATTAACAAAGCATCCTTTATTATGGTAATGAGAGGCTATTGCTTGCTTTGGGGGAAGGGACCTGATGCACTGTGTATGACTCTCGGCCCACTGGGCATGCGCCAGAAATCCCATCGCAACCCTCCTACTGGGCATGCACCCGCCAGAGATGGAAATTCAACAGCATACAGTACTGTACCGACTGCAGTAATCCAGCCAACTGCACATGCTCAGTGGATGCATAGTGCTACATGGCGTATGGCTTGGTGCCACAGATCCCATTGTACCCCCTCCATTTCTAATCCATCGCAGATGGGTGACAGCCACCATAGCGCCAACTGTGTAATACAGAGAGCTCTCTCTCATACAGATCCCAATACTACCGTACTTAGTGTGCAAGGTTGGAACAGCATCACCATTGTCATAAGTTTTCGATGCAACGCTATTTTGCGCTTCAAACGCACAGGGAGCTTTGAACACAGAGCGCTCTCTCACAGTCAGAAACCACTCTCAGACACAGTCCAAGGGATATAGCTATTGTGTGTAAGGCCGAGACGCATCTATGTTGTCGCATGTTTGCGTTTTGCATTTTGCGCGCAGAGTTTCTGATACAGAGCCCTGTCTCTCATTCTATACAGTAAATTCACTGCCAGTTTCTGCAGTTTTGAAATCATTTTTCTGTGGTGCTAAATTCAACGGCACCATCAGTTTTTAATATACAGTACAGGACCATTCATAGCGGCACACTAGTTGTCCTAGCAGACATGGGGGATGGTGTCCTTGGCAATGGTCACAATTTGTAGCATTTTTTAGGACACTAGGGCAGAGCAGAAGCTTACAGTAAATGGATTAACAAAGCATCCTTTATTATGGTAATGAGAGACACTTGCTTGCTTTGGGGAAGGGACCTGATGCACTGTGTATGACTCTCGGCCCACTGGGCATGCGCCAGAAATCCCATCGCAACCCTCCTACTGGGCATGCGCCCGCCAGAGATGGAAATTCAACAGCATACAGTACTGTACTGACTGCAGTAATACAGCCAACTGCGCATGCTCACTGATGGCATAGAGCTACATGGCATATGGCTTGGTGCCACAGATCCCATTGTACCCCCTCCATTTCTAATCCATCGCAGATGGCTGACAGCCACCATAGCGCCAACTGTGTAGTACAGAGAGCTCTCTCTCATACAGATCCCAGTACTACCGTACTTAGTGTGCAAGGTTGGAACAGCATCAACATTGTCATAAGTTTGCGATGCAAAGCTATTTTGCGCTTCAAACGCACAGTCAGCTTTGAACACAGAGCACTCTCTCACAGTCAGAAACCACTCTCAGACACTGTCCAAGGGATGTAGCTATCCTGTGTAAGTCTGAGACGCATCTATGTTGTCACATGTTTGCATTTTGGACGCACTGTTTGTGATACAGAGCACTGTCTCTCATTCTATACAGTAGATTCACTACCAGGTTCTGCAGTTATGAAATCACTATTCTGTGGTGCTAAATTCAACGGCACCATCAATTTTTAATATACAGTACATGCACATTCATAGCGGCACACGAGTTGTCCTAGCAGACGGGGGATGGTGTCCTTGGCAATGGTCACACTTCATAGCATTTTTCAGGAGACTAGGGCAGAGCTGACTGCTTACAGTAAATGGATTAACAAAGCATCCTTTATTATGGTAATGAGAGGCTCTTGCTTGCTTTGGGGAAGGGACCTGATGCACTGTGTATGACTCTAGGCCCACTTTGCATGCGCCAGAAATCCCATCGCAACCCTCCTACTGGGCATGCGCCCGCCAGAGATGGAAATTCAACAGCATACAGTACTGTACCGACTACAGTAATACAGCCAACTGCGCATGCTCAGTTATGGCATAGCGCTACATGGCGTATGGCTTGGTGCCACAGATCCCATTGTACCCCCTCCATTTCTAATCCATCGCAGATGGCTGACAGCCACCATAGCGTCAACCGTGTAATACAGAGAGCTCTCTCATACAGATCCCAGTACTACCGTACTTATTGTGCAATGTTGGAACAGCATCACCAATGTCATAAGTTTGAGATGCAAAGCTATTTTGCACTTCAAACGCACAGTCAGCTTTGAACACAGAGCGCTCTCTCACAGTCAGAAACCACTCTCAGACACAGTCCAAGGATGTAGCTATCGTGTGTAAGGCCGAGACGCATCTACGTTGTTGCATGTTTGCGTTTTGCGCGCAGTTTGTGATACAGAACCCTGTCTCTCATTCTATACAGTAGATTCACTACCAGTTTCTGCAGTTATGAAATCACTATTCTGTGGTGCTAAATTCAACAGCACCATCAGTTTTTAATATACATTACAGGCACATTCATAGCGGCACACTAGTTGTCCTAGCAGACGGGGGATGGTGTCCTTGGCAACGGTCACAATTCGTAGCATTTTTCAGGACACTAGGGCAGAGCTGACTGCTTACAGTAAATGGATTAACAAAGCATCCTTTATTATGGTAATGAGAGGCTCTTGCTTGTTTTGGGGGAAGGGATCTGATGCACTGTGTATGACTCTCGGCCCACTGGGCATGCGCCAGAAATCCCATCGCAACCCTCCTACTGGGCATGCACCCACCAGAGATGTACATTCAACAGCATACAGTACTGTACCGACTGCAGTAATACAGCCAACTGCGCATTCTCAGTGATAACATAGCGCTACATGGCGTATGGCTTGGCGCTACAGATCCCATTGTACCCCCTCCATTTCTAATCCATCACAGATGGCTGACAGCCACCATAGCGCCAACCGTGTAATACAGAGAGCTCTCTCTCATACAGATCCCAGTACTACCGTACTTAGTGTGCAAGGCTGGAACAGCATCACCATTGTCATAAGTTTGCGATGCAAAGCTATTTTGCGCTTCAAACGCACAGTCAGCTTTTAATACAGAGCTCTCTCTCACAGTCAGAAACCACTCTCAGACTCAGTCCAAGGGATGTAGCTATCGTGTGTAAGGCCGAAACACTTCTACGTTGTCGCATGTTTGCGTTTTGCATTTTGCGCACAGTTTGTGATACAGAGCCCTGTCTCTTATTCTATACAGTAGATTCACTACCAGTTTCTGCAGTTATGAAATCACTATTCTGTGGTGCTAAATTCAACGGCACCGTCAGTTTTTAATATACAGTACAGGCACATTCATAGCGGCATACTAGTTGTCCTAGCAGACTGGGGATGGTGTCCTTGGCAACGGTCACATTTCGTAGCATTTTTCAGGACACTAGGGCAGAGCTGACTGCTTACAGTAAATGGATTAACAAAGCATCCTTTATTATGGTAATGAGAGGCTCTTGCTTGCTTTGGGGGAAGGGACCTGATGCACTGTGTATGACTCTCGGCCCACTGGGCATGCGCCAGAAATCCCATCGCAACCATCCTACTGGGCATGCGCCCGCCAGAGATGGAAATTCAACAGCATACAGTACTGTACTGACTGCAGTAATACAGCCAACTGAGCAGGCTCAGTGATGGCATAGTGCTACATGGCGTATGGCTTGGTGCCACAGATCCCATTGTACCCCCTCCATTTCTAATCCATCGCAGATGGGTGACAGCCACCATAGCGCCAACTGTGTAATACAGAGAGCTCTCTCTCATACAGATCCCAGTACTACCGTACTTAGTGTGCAAGGTTGGAACAGCATCACCATTGTCATAAGTTTGCGATGTAACGCTATTTTGTGCTTCAAACGCACAGTCAGCTTTGAACACAGAGCACTCTCTCACAGTCAGAAACCACTCTCAGACACAGTCCAAGGGATGTAGCTATCGTGTGTAAGGCCGAGACGCATCTATGTTGTCGCATGTTTGCGTTTTGCACGCAGTTTGTGATACAGAACCCTGTCTCTCATTCTATACAGTAGATTCACTACCAGTTTCTGCAGTTATGAAATCACTATTCTGTGGTGCTAAATTCAACGGCACCGTCAGTTTTTAATATACAGTACAGGCACATTCATAGTGGCATACTAGTTGTCCTAGCAGACGGGGGATGGTGTCCTTGGCAACGGTCACATTTCGTAGCATTTTTCAGGACAATAGGGCAGAGCTGACTGCTTACAGTAAATGGATTAACAAAGCATCCTTTATTATGGTAATGAGAGGCTCTTGCTTGCTTTGGGGGAAGGGACCTGATGCACTGTGTATGACTCTCGGCCCACTGGGCATGCGCCAGAAATCCCATCGCAACCATCCTACTGGGCATGCGCCCACCAGAGATGGAAATTCAACAGCATACAGTCCTGTACTGACTGCAGTAATACAGCCAACTGCGCATGCTCAGTGATGGCATAGTGCTACATGGCGTATGGCTTGGTGCCACAGATCCCATTGTACCCCCTCCATTTCTAATCCATCGCAGATGGGTGACAGCCACCATAGCGCCAACTGTGTAATACAGAGAGCTCTCTCTCATACAGATCCCAGTACTACCGTACTTAGGCCCTCATTCAGACCCACTCGCAAGCGGGCGCACGTACGTTAGGCGTACGTACAAAAATATTTAAATTCAATGGCACGCTCGTATTTTCGTTCGCATCTAAAATTCCTCCCAAAACTCTGACGACCCCTCCTCTAACTAACGAGCGTACGAAATAGCGAGCGTACATCCCCGAAATGGCTTGAAAGGAACGCACGCACAAGTATAAACAGGAAGTGGCCTTGTCAGATGTCGATTACCTGCTCCTTTATTCTGCCTACCTCCATCAATCGTATCATGCCAATCAATGTATCAATTAGCTTAATTGTTTGTTTTTTTTCAACACAATGAAAGAAACTTTACTCTTGTCTGTGTTTGTGTTTACCCGCAGAATACGTACGGATGAAACATTCGCTTGTATTGTTTAAAAAACATGTGAACCACAATTAAACAATTGTACTATTGCTGTGTATCCCCGCATATTTCCCTGGGTTCATTTCTTTATTTAAATTTGCTTACGCATGTCACTGCATCAAGCCTATCCTAACTCTCCAGAGATTTCTGGCCCTGTCGAACACATGACTCATACACTAACCAATAAAATTGCTCCTGTTAATTTCCAAAATACATTAGCCAATCAGAAAATTTTTACACACTTTATCAAAAATGATTTTTAAGAAAAACACCATTGCCATCATGAGAGCCTCCGCATTCACCAGGCGTGAGCTGCTGGTGCTTACGGAGGTCATGGATCGCCGGATCACCAGCCAGCCAGAACCCATGACCAACCGGCAGAAGCGCTCCGCGTATGCGGAGGTACGGTCCCGCCTGCGGTCCTTTGGATCACGCCGCAACATCGGCCAGCTGGAGCGCAGGTGGTCCGACCTGCAACGGCGAACGCCCCGCTTGCTGGCATGCTTTCGCATGCAGATCCTGGCAAGTAAGTGTTATGTATTGTGGTTTTAATGTTTGTGTTTGTGGGGCAAACTGCGTGTGCATGTTTTCATGTTTGTTCTATTTATTATTTGTACTCATATCTGCGTCTGCATGTTTTCCTGTCTGTTCTATTTATTATTTGTACTCATATCTGCGTCTGCATGTTTTCCCTCTTTTTATGATTTTTTAATTCTACTGCTATTTTTTTTTTTTTTTTTTGTTTGTTTGTTTGGCCGGATTTGTCCATAAACTAAACGCAATTTATTTGACATATTTTAGGGGGACAGCCAAGACTCCGCCGTCAACGTCGGCGTTCCCGCCCACTCTCCCCAACCCCCAGCCAACACTCCACCCCAAATCTTTCCCCTATTCCCCACTCCTCCCCATCCTTCCCAGACCCTCTCCCGGAAATGTCGGGACTCCTTCCCCTCCGTCCCACTTCCCCCTCTCCTCCACCCACCCCTCTTCCAATTACCCCCTCCCCGGAGTCCAGCATAACTCCGCCCCATTCTTTGGGGAATGACGGATCCTCCGAGGAGGATCATGGAGGTTTTGCCGGAGCTCCCGATTTTTTTCCCGGTATGTTTTTTATTATTTTTTTTTAAACCACAAACTGTTTGTATGTAATCATGTGTCGTGCCTTTCTTCGTGTTTTTGTGGCTTGACTTTTGTTGATTGTGAAGGTTTGCCTTTACCTCTTCCTGGTGATTTAAGCATACACATATCATACCTGTGGGAATTTGTACCTAGGCCTTGTATTTTTGCCAGCCCACACTTTTTATTTATGTTTTTGGGTTTAGGAGTGATTTGTTTTTTAATTAATGTTTTTCTGTGGAGTCCCTATTGTTGTATTAACCCACACACTTTTCTCACCCACAGAGGAACAGAGGCGTCGGCAAGAGGTGGCGGATGTTGTGGGGCAGATGCGCCACCATGTAATCGGCCTTCTGGTGGCCCTCGACCGACTGTCTGGCCTCCTTCGGCATTAGATTTTTTTTTTTTGTTGTATTTTCCCAATAAAATTTTAAAGACAAATATACGTTGTGGATCATTTTTAAAAACCAAAACCAAAATAGTTTAGCCTGACATAAGTTCCTGCAAGGATTTCCCTTTTGTAAAAGTTAGATTGTGTTTTGTCTTTGTATGTCAAACAGACACCAGAAACACATAACAGTAACAATGTAATTTCCCTTTTTGGGTGTAGTGTCAATTTCAGATTTCTACATTTTCAAGGTTCCTACTTGGTGCGCAAGCTGCTTAGGCCAATCTTACAAATCCCAAGGTTGGGCCAGGCTTCCTTTTGGTGTGGATTGGAAAGCTGAAAACATATTTCAGTTTTGCTCATCTGGCGTCAGTACTGGTTTACCCCTTAGTCAAATGTAACTTGTGTTAACCTGGTTACACTTGCTGTTAACGTCCCAAAAAAGGAAGACCATTTCACTCTTCAAACATTTATTCACCACATAACAGAGCAAACAAAGTGGTCACTCCCCAAAAAAATACACAGTGATAAATTCAAATACAACACATACCAAGAAAAAAATAAATAAAAACACAAAATCAAGAACTGGTTGACGAAGGACCATGCCAACATGATTCCACAAACATGGCGTTGCGATATGGGTTCCAGAATATATGCCCAAAAGGACCAGATCCAGGTTTGGTAAGGGTAGCAGGAAGTAGTGAGCGTTGGAGTGCCAAAGATTATGTGAACAAACAGAAGATGGTGAGAAAAATAAAAATAAATTAGATGTTTGCCCAAAAAAAAAAACACATTAGGTATAAACACTGGAGTTTTGAACAAACTTACCTAAAAAATCTGGCCACAACATCATCGCGTATGGCCCCCCCACATACTGACCTTCGACCAACCTCGGGGGGGCCATCCTCAGGTAAGGCATCCTCTGGCTGCATTGGGACACCACTCCTTATGGCAATGTTGTGAAATATCCCACACAGGACCACAATTTTAGACACCATATCCGGCACATACATGAGCTCGCCACCAGAGCGGTGGAGGCATCTGAATCGGCCTTTTAAAAGGCCGATACAGCGCTCCACCACTTGCCTGGTGGCTGTAAGTGCGGAATTATACGCACTTTGTGGCCCTGGTGTGGGAGCCAAATAAGGAGTGAGCAGCCAGGACATGCAAGGGTATCCACTGTCTCCTGTGAACAAAAATAGACCACATCAGGAACACTGTGTATCAAGCTTAACATTGTTATGTACTAAAGGTCTCCACTTACCCAGAAGCCACGCATCACCAGCTTGTAGGTTGGTTAATTTCTGCCATATCCCTGATTGCCGGATGACGAAGGAGTCATGAGCACTTCCGGGTAATTTAGCATTCAGGGACAGGATCTGGAGGGAGGCATCACATACCACCATTACATTCAGGGAGTGATAGTGTTTCCTGTTTCTAAATATGGCCTCCAGCCGTGCTGGAGGCTGAAGTGGTATGTGAGTACCATCCACAACCCCTATGATGTGTGGGAAGCCAGCTATTTGGTAAAAATTGGCCTTGGCCACACTAAGGGCACCCATATCCAAAGGCATTTGAATAAAATGATGGAGGTGCTTGAAAAGTGCCTCCATCACTGCCCTCAGGATCCGGGAAACGGAGGATTGGGAGATGCCCGCCACTATTCCGACCGTTGTTTGAAACGATCCTGAGGCACAGAAATGTAACACCGCCATAAATTGCGTCAGTGGTGGTATTGCTGTTGGACTGTCAATTTGCCGCTCAAGATCACTTTCTATTAATGAGAGAGTGTCTATGATGATTTTGGGAGGTAGACGGTAGCGTCTTAAAACCTCATCATCGGGCATTCCAAAAAGGGTGACACGTGTTCGAAATATCTGGGGCCTTGCATGCCTACGATGCCTACGCCTGGGACGAGTTTGAGGTTGGTCGTCTTCTGGGAGCAGGGCCAGAACAATTCGCCCCAGATCTATCTGAAATTCAAAGTTTACAATGTAAGGCTTTTGACCCACCCCAAAAGTAAGAAAAAAAAACTTAGCTTTCTGATACCATCCATAGCTGCTTACATGCCGGGGTATTGTCATGATATGTATAAACTGTAAAAAAGGCAACAATGAGACGTCAAAAATGTAAAGGGTTTTTTTTAAGGTAAAAAATTGTTGCAAGCCAACACAGAAAATAACGGAAAAACACATTTGGCCATCGCTGAAAACTACATTGCACACCGTACGTCAAATAGGGTTCAAATGGACCCAAAAAATGGAAAAGGGCAAAGCAAAACTGGATTATATGATGAATAAGCCGTCCAAAATGCGGTAAATTATTCGCAAATGCAAGTCACTACACCAACAGTCCAAAATGCGGTAAATTATTCGCAAATGCAAGTCACTACACCAACAGTCAAAAATGCGGTAAATTATTCGCAAATGCAAGTCACTACACCAACAGTCCAAAATGCGGTAAATTATTCGCAAATGCAAGTCACTACACCAACAGTCCAAAATGCGGTAATTCATTCGCAAATGCAAGACAAAAAATGGACTTACCCAACTCGAATATATAAGATGTCCTCAAAAAACTTCTTTGGGTCCGAAAACCAAAAAAAACTAAAAAAAATGAAATGAGTGTTAAACAAATTAACTAACCACAAAACAGAAGAATACAACAATTGGCCACAAATTTGAATGCACAAAACTTATCAAATCAGGAAAGGATGTAGAAAAAATGAAAAAAATGCGAACGTAAAAACCAAAGAAATGTAGCAAAAACAAACAAAAAAACAACTCTCCAAAATCCTCCAAACGCAACCAACCAACCAAATCCAAACCACTTCACCGACAACACTCCAACAACCCCACCTCGAATCCACACACACCAAGCCATAAATAGTGTTTATTTTCCCGCACAAATTAAGGATGAATCATAGGGACGCACAATCAATGATGCGGCCGCAATCTAACGACGCATGTATAAATACGTCACAAAATCACATAGAATTTCTGGATGATTTCATGCTGGAAGCAGAGACATGGCTTCAAACCAGGGAAACAATGGTCAAAATTGCGGCGGTAAGGCCTTCATGCATTTTGTGTCAATGAGTATTTTAAAACATAATATTGTGCAAGTTGAGAAGTGGCTAAATCTGCATATTTACCCAAATAGGTGAGGAGGATGACATGGAAGAGACTGCTGGCCCCAGTCAACCCGCCAAAGCTGCCAAAAAAAAAAGGCAGCCACATTTCACAAGCAAGGAGATGGAGGTTTTGATCCAGAAGTGCGTTGACATCCTGCCCCAGGCAGCCAGGAATATGAGCCAAAGCCAGAAGTGGAGAATGTGGGAGGAGGTCGCCGTTGCTGTCAATAGGGTGGGTGATTATGTCCGTCTAGCCCGGGATGTCAAACGGCGGTAAGTAAACACTTTCCCATCCTATAAACAAACCCCATTGTTAAAAAAAGGATAATGGTTCCAAATTCATTCCACAGATGGGCAGACTTCAAATATCGTCTAAAGCAAAAACTTGCCGACAGGGCTAGGCATGCAAGGGGGACAGGTGGGGGTCCCACCCCTGTGTCATTGGAGTTGACAGACTTAGAAGAGATGGCACAGGGGTGTGTGCAGGCTGTGGAGGTGTTTGGCGTGTCCAACATGGATATGGACATGCCAGACTTTGCGGCTCCTCATGTTGGCCAAGGTAAGTCTTGTCATGTCACCATCTCAGAAATGCTATTGTGCCAATATGTAGATTCTAATGTGAGTCTTTTCTCCAATTTCCTAACAGAGACAGAGGCGGATGAGTCTGCTCCAGAGGGGAGCCTTGGCCGCAGAATTTCTGCTGACTCTGCAGGGGAGGAACCAGTACATCCGGCTGAGGACCCTGCAGAAGCCAGTCCAGGGCGTGCCCCCTCGCAGGCAGTGGGCCTCCTCACAGAACTCAATTTTAAATCGGATTGCCATACGGAGATTCTGCAGAGGATGGACGCCAGTCTGATACGGGTGGCTGAGGCCCTGGAGCAAAATGCTGCGGCCAACGTGACCATTGCTCAGGCCCTGGCGGAAAATACCAGGGCCAACATCCGCATCGCCGATGCCCTGGAGCAGCTCGTTCGCCAGCACATGGTGGAGCCGACCTCCCTTCCTGCCGGAACATCCAGATCCTCCACCTCTGGCACAACATCAGGCAATCCTCCAAATGTGCCTAGCCCTGTGCCTAGTCCAGAGGCCACAACATCTGCCTCTGGACAGGCCAGCCCGATGGCATCCCGGACCCGGTCTGGCGCCCACCCTCACCCATCCAAACGGCCGAGAAAACGGTGACAGCAATGGCGACTTTTCCCACTTTCCTTCTGTGCTTGGCTCATATTCCTTTCTGGTCAAAACTTCCCTCTCCTTTCTTGTGAAATGTTTTTAAATTTTGTATTTACGATTATGTTAGTAGTTATGTTTTTTTTTTTTTAGATCAAATATCTTGGCCACAAAAAAAGGCAATACAATATTATGCCAATTTGTTTGTGTGTAAACAATAAATTTTACAAAAAAAACAGACATTGTATTGTGACATTATTGTACAAATGGGTTACATTTAATCCTGGCCTTAAACGCAAAAACTGACCCTCTTATGTAAAAAAAAAGGCCTCTTTAAGGAACGTTTAAAAAAACACATAGCGATGCAAATTCAACAGTAAACCAAAAAAAAGGGGAGCTAATTAAAAGATGATGACATTATTTTTACAATAGGCCATAACCACCAAATTGTAGCCAAAAAAAAAACCCAAAAATGTACGCTAATTGATTATGTAATCATGACATTAGCAGCTCTGATTTCCACCTGCGTACGCTTTTGTGCTATCCCAATAAACTGCTTTCCAAACACATACCAAGCCGGATTTCAATCCAACACTAATTACTTTACTGACCAGCCACGATTAATCGCAGCACCATCGTGGAGTCCCGGGACGGAGGAGAAGGCCATCGCCAATGTGGTCGAGTAATCCTGACCCTAAGCTGTGCGAGCATTTTGAAGGGAAAGCGGATGTTTCAGTGACGTATGAGACGGTCCGAACTCATTTGACGTTCGCATCTGCTAATGTATGTACGCCCCAAAAACGCTTCGCCACGCCTGCGTTTTGTCATCTCCACCCCCGTCAACACCCAAAAACGCCCTGTTATGTCAATCACATTTGACATGTCACTTCCTGTACGCTATTTTAGGAACGAGAGAAAAAAAGCTCGCAATTTGCCGTACGCGCATGCGCGGTGTAACCCCGACGCATGCGCGGTTAGTCAACATCGGAACGCAACGAGCGTACTGTTGTTAACGTGCGGCTCTGAATGAGGGCCTTAGTGTGCAAGGTTGGAACAGCATCACCATTGTCATAAGTTTGCGATGCAACGCTATTTTGTGCTTCAAACGCACAGTCAGCTTTGAACACAGAGCACTCTCTCACAGTCAGAAACCACTCTCAGACACAGTCCAAGGGATGTAGCTATCGTGTGTAAGGCCGAGATGCATCTATGTTGTCGCATGTTTGCGTTTTGCGCGCAGTTTGTGATACAGAACCCTGTCTCTCATTCTATACGGTAGATTCACTACCAGTTTCTGCAGTTATGAAATCACTATTCTGTGGTGCTAAATTCAACGGCACCATCAGTTTTTAATATACAGTACAGGCACATTCATAGCGGCACACTAGTTGTCCTAGCAGATGGGGGATGGTGTCCTTGTCATTGGTCACAATTTGTAGCATTTTTCAGGACACTTGGGCAGAGCTGACTGCTTACGGTAAATTGATTAACAAAGCATCCTTTATTATGGTAATGACAGGCTCTTGCTTGCTTTGGGGGAAGGGACCTGATGCACTGTGTATGACTCTCGGCCCACTGGGCATGCGCCAGAAATCCCATCGCAACCCTCCTACTGGGCATGCACCCACCAGAGTTGGAAATTCAACAGCATACAGTACTGTACCGACTGCAGTAATACAGCCAACTGCGCATTCTCAGTGACAAAATTGCGCTACATGGCGTATGGCTTGGCGCCACAGATCCCATTGTACCCCCTCCATTTCTAATCCGTCACTGATAGCTGACAGCCACCATAGCGCCAACCGTGTAATACAGAGAGCTCTCTCTCATACAGATCCCAGTACTACCGTACTTAGTGTGCAAGGTTGGAGCAGCATCACCATTGTCATAAGTTTGCGATGCAAAGCTATTTTGCGTTTCAAACGCACAGTCAGCTTTTAATACAGTGCTCTCTCTCACAGTCAGAAACCACTCTCAGACACAGTCCAAGGGATGTAGCTATCGTGTGTAAGGCCGAGACGCATCTACGTTGTTGCATGTTTGTGTTTTGCGCACACAGTTTGTGATACAGAGCCCTGTCTCTTATTCTATACAGTAGATTCACTACCAGTTTCTGCAGTTATGAAATCACTATTCTGTGGTGCTAAATTCAACGGCACCATCAGTTTTTAATATACAGTACAGGCACATTCATAGCGGCATACTAGTTGTCCTAGCAGACGGGGGATGGTGTCCTTGGCAACGGTCACAATTCGTAGCATTTTTCAGGACACTAGGGCAGAGCTGACTGCTAACAGTAAATGGATTAACAAAGCATCCTTTATTATGGTAATGAGAGGCTCTTGCTTACTTTGGGAGAAGGGACCTGATGCACTGTGTATGACTCTTGACCCATTGGCATGCACCAGAAATCCCATCGCAACCCTCGTACTGGGCATGCGCCCGCCAGAAATGTAAATTCAGCAGCATAGAGTACTGTACTGACTGCAGTAATACAGCCAACTGCGCATGCTCAGTGATGGCATAGGGCTACATGGCGTATGGCTTGGCGCCACAGTTCCCATTGTACCCCCTCCATTTCTAATCCTTCGCAGATGACTGACAGCCATGATAGCACCAACTGTGTAATACAGAGAGCTCTCTCTCATACAGATCCCAGTACTACCTTACTTAGTGTGCAAGGTTGGAACAGCATCACCATTGTCATAAGTTTTCGATGCGAAGCTCTTTTGCGCTTCAAACACACAGTCAGCTTTGAACACAGAGCTCTCTCTCACAGTCAGAAACCACTCTCAGACACAGTCCAAGGGATGTAGCAATCGTGTGTAAGGCCGAGACGTATCTACGTTGTTGCATGTTTGCGTTTTGTGCGCACAGTTTGTGATACAGAGCCCTGTCTCTCATTCTATAGAGTAGATTCACTACCAGTTTCTGCAGTTATGAAATCACTATTCTGTGGTGCTAAATTCAATGGCACCATCAGTTTTTAATATACAGTACAGGCACATTCATAGCGGCATACTAGTTGTCCTAGCAGACGGAGGATTGTGTCCTTGGCAACGGTCACAATTCGTAGCATTTTTCAGGACACTAGGGCAGAGCTGACTGCTTACAGTAAATGGATTAACAAAGCATCCTTTATTATGGTAATGAGAGCCTCTTGCTTGGGAAGGGACCTGATGCACTGAGTATGACTCTCGGCCCACTGGGCATGCGCCAGAAATCCCATCGCAACCCTCCTACAGGGCATGCGCCCACCAGAGATGGGAATTCAACAGCATACAGTACTGTACAGACTGCAGTAATACAGCCAACTGCGCATGCTCAGTGATGGCATAGCGCTACATGGCGTATGGCTTGGCACCACAGATCCCATTGTACCCCCTCCATTTCTAATCCATCGCAGATGGCTGAAAGCCACCATAGTGCCAACTGTGTAATACAGAGAGCTCTCTCATACAGATCCCAGTACTACCGTACTTAGTGTGCAAGGTTGGAACAGCATCACGATTGTCATAAGTTTGCGATGCAAAGCTATTTTGCGCTTCAAACGCACAGTCAGCTTTGAACACAGAGCAGTCTCTCACAGTCAGAAACCACTCTCAGACACAGTCCAAGGGATGTAGCTATTGTGTGTAAGGCCAAGACGCATCTACGTTGTCACATGTTTGCTTTTTGCGTTTTGTGCGCACAGTTTGTGATACAGAGCCCTGTCTCTCATTCTATACAGTAGATTCACTACCAGTTTCTGCAGTTATGAAATCCCTATTCTGTGGTGCTAAATTCAACGGCACCATCAGTTTTTAATATACAGTACAGGCACATTCATAGCAGCACACTAGTTGTCCTAGCAGACGGGGGATGGTGTCCTTGGCAACGGTCACAATTCGTAGCATTTTTCAGGACACTAGGGCAGAGCTGACTGCTTACAGTAAATGGATTAACAAAGCATCCTTTATTATGGTAATGAGAGGCTATTGCTTGCTTTGGGGGAAGGGACCTGATGCACTGTGTATGACTCTCGGCCCACTGGGCATGCGCCAGAAATCCCATCGCAACCCTCCTACTGGGCATGCACCCGCCAGAGATGGAAATTCAACAGCATACAGTACTGTACCGACTGCAGTAATCCAGCCAACTGCGCATGCTCAGTGACGGCATAGTGCTACATGGCGTATGGCTTGGTGCCACAGATCCCATTGTACCCCCTCCATTTCTAATCCATCGCAGATGGGTGACAGCCACCATAGCGCCAACTGTGTAATACAGAGAGCTCTCTCTCATACAGATCCCAATACTACCGTACTTAGTGTGCAAGGTTGGAACAGCATCACCATTGTCATAAGTTTTCGATGCAACGCTATTTTGCGCTTCAAACGCACAGGGAGCTTTGAACACAGAGCGCTCTCTCACAGTCAGAAACCACTCTCAGACACAGTCCAAGGGATATAGCTATTGTGTGTAAGGCCGAGACGCATCTATGTTGTCGCATGTTTGCGTTTTGCATTTTGCACGCAGAGTTTCTGATACAGAGCCCTGTCTCTCATTCTATACAGTAAATTCACTGCCAGTTTCTGCAGTTTTGCAATCATTTTTCTGTGGTGCTAAATTCAACGGCACCATCAGTTTTTAATATACAGTACAGGACCATTCATAGCGGCACACTAGTTGTCCTAGCAGACATGGGGGATGGTGTCCTTGGCAATGGTCACAATTTGTAGCATTTTTTAGGACACTAGGGCAGAGCAGAAGCTTACAGTAAATGGATTAACAAAGCATCCTTTATTATGGTAATGAGAGACACTTGCTTGCTTTGGGGAAGGGACCTGATGCACTGTGTATGACTCTCGGCCCACTGGGCATGCGCCAGAAATCCCATCGCAACCCTCCTACTGGGCATGCGCCCGCCAGAGATGGAAATTCAACAGCATACAGTACTGTACTGACTGCAGTAATACAGCCAACTGCGCATGCTCACTGATGGCATAGCGCTACATGGCATATGGCTTGGTGCCACAGATCCCATTGTACCCCCTCCATTTCTAATCCATCGCAGATGGCTGACAGCCACCATAGCGCCAACTGTGTAGTACAGAGAGCTCTCTCTCATACAGATCCCAGTACTACCGTACTTAGTGTGCAAGGTTGGAACAGCATCACCATTGTCATAAGTTTGCGATGCAAAGCTATTTTGCGCTTCAAACGCACAGTCAGCTTTGAACACAGAGCACTCTCTCACAGTCAGAAACCACTCTCAGACACTGTCCAAGGGATGTAGCTATCCTGTGTAAGTCTGAGACGCATCTATGTTGTCACATGTTTGCATTTTGCACGCACTGTTTGTGATACAGAGCACTGTCTCTCATTCTATACAGTAGATTCACTACCAGTTTCTGCAGTTATGAAATCACTATTCTGTGGTGCTAAATTCAACGGCACCATCAATTTTTAATATACAGTACATGCACATTCATAGCGGCACACGAGTTGTCCTAGCAGACGGGGGATGGTGTCCTTGGCAATGGTCACACTTCATAGCATTTTTCAGGAGACTAGGGCAGAGCTGACTGCTTACAGTAAATGGATTAACAAAGCATCCTTTATTATGGTAATGAGAGGCTCTTGCTTGCTTTGGGGAAGGGACCTGATGCACTGTGTATGACTCTAGGCCCACTTTGCATGCGCCAGAAATCCCATCGCAACCCTCCTACTGGCCATGCGCCCACCAGAGATGGAAATTCAACAGCATACAGTACTGTACCGACTACAGTAATACAGCCAACTGCGCATGCTCAGTTATGGCATAGCGCTACATGGCGTATGGCTTGGTGCCACAGATCCCATTGTACCCCCTCCATTTCTAATCCATCGCAGATGGGTGACAGCCACCATAGCGCCAACTGTGTAATACAGAGAGCTCTCTCTCATACAGATCCCAATACTACCGTACTTAGTGTGCAAGGTTGGAACAGCATCACCATTGTCATAAGTTTTCGATGCAACGCTATTTTGCGCTTCAAACGCACAGGGAGCTTTGAACACAGAGCGCTCTCTCACAGTCAGAAACCACTCTCAGACACAGTCCAAGGGATATAGCTATTGTGTGTAAGGCCGAGACGCATCTATGTTGTCGCATGTTTGCGTTTTGCATTTTGCACGCAGAGTTTCTGATACAGAGCCCTGTCTCTCATTCTATACAGTAAATTCACTGCCAGTTTCTGCAGTTTTGAAATCATTTTTCTGTGGTGCTAAATTCAACGGCACCATCAGTTTTTAATATACAGTACAGGACCATTCATAGCGGCACACTAGTTGTCCTAGCAGACATGGGGGATGGTGTCCTTGGCAATGGTCACAATTTGTAGCATTTTTTAGGACACTAGGGCAGAGCAGAAGCTTACAGTAAATGGATTAACAAAGCATCCTTTATTATGGTAATGAGAGACACTTGCTTGCTTTGGGGAAGGGACCTGATGCACTGTGTATGACTCTCGGCCCACTGGGCATGCGCCAGAAATCCCATCGCAACCCTCCTACTGGGCATGCGCCCGCCAGAGATGGAAATTCAACAGCATACAGTACTGTACTGACTGCAGTAATACAGCCAACTGCGCATGCTCACTGATGGCATAGCGCTACATGGCATATGGCTTGGTGCCACAGATCCCATTGTACCCCCTCCATTTCTAATCCATCGCAGATGGCTGACAGCCACCATAGCGCCAACTGTGTAGTACAGAGAGCTCTCTCTCATACAGATCCCAGTACTACCGTACTTAGTGTGCAAGGTTGGAACAGCATCACCATTGTCATAAGTTTGCGATGCAAAGCTATTTTGCGCTTCAAACGCACAGTCAGCTTTGAACACAGAGCACTCTCTCACAGTCAGAAACCACTCTCAGACACTGTCCAAGGGATGTAGCTATCCTGTGTAAGTCTGAGACGCATCTATGTTGTCACATGTTTGCATTTTGCACGCACTGTTTGTGATACAGAGCACTGTCTCTCATTCTATACAGTAGATTCACTACCAGTTTCTGCAGTTATGAAATCACTATTCTGTGGTGCTAAATTCAACGGCACCATCAATTTTTAATATACAGTACATGCACATTCATAGCGGCACACGAGTTGTCCTAGCAGACGGGGGATGGTGTCCTTGGCAATGGTCACACTTCATAGCATTTTTCAGGAGACTAGGGCAGAGCTGACTGCTTACAGTAAATGGATTAACAAAGCATCCTTTATTATGGTAATGAGAGGCTCTTGCTTGCTTTGGGGAAGGGACCTGATGCACTGTGTATGACTCTAGGCCCACTTTGCATGCGCCAGAAATCCCATCGCAACCCTCCTACTGGCCATGCGCCCACCAGAGATGGAAATTCAACAGCATACAGTACTGTACCGACTACAGTAATACAGCCAACTGCGCATGCTCAGTTATGGCATAGCGCTACATGGCGTATGGCTTGGTGCCACAGATCCCATTGTACCCCCTCCATTTCTAATCCATCGCAGATGGCTGACAGCCACCATAGCGTCAACCGTGTAATACAGAGAGCTCTCTCATACAGATCCCAGTACTACCGTACTTATTGTGCAAGGTTGGAACAGCATCACCAATGTCATAAGTTTGAGATGCAAAGCTATTTTGCACTTCAAACGCACAGTCAGCTTTGAACAAAGAGCGCTCTCTCACAGTCAGAAACCACTCTCAGACACAGTCCAAGGATGTAGCTATCGTGTGTAAGGCCGAGACGCATCTACGTTGTTGCATGTTTGCGTTTTGCGCGCAGTTTGTGATACAGAACCCTGTCTCTCATTCTATACAGTAGATTCACTACCAGTTTCTGCAGTTATGAAATCACTATTCTGTGGTGCTAAATTCAACAGCACCATCAGTTTTTAATATACATTACAGGCACATTCATAGCGGCACGCTAGTTGTCCTAGCAGACGGGGGATGGTGTCCTTGGCAACGGTCACAATTCGTAGCATTTTTCAGGACACTAGGGCAGAGCTGACTGCTTACAGTAAATGGATTAACAAAGCATCCTTTATTATGGTAATGAGAGGCTCTTGCTTGCTTTGGGGGAAGGGATCTGATGCACTGTGTATGACTCTCGGCCCACTGGGCATGCGCCAGAAATCCCATCGCAACCCTCCTACTGGGCATGCACCCACCAGAGATGTACATTCAACAGCATAGAGTACTGTACTGACTGCAGTAATACAGCCAACTGCGCATGCTCAGTGATGGCATAGGGCTACATGGCGTATGGCTTGGCGCCACAGTTCCCATTGTACCCCCTCCATTTCTAATCCTTCGCAGATGACTGACAGCCATGAAAGCACCAACTGTGTAATACAGAGAGCTCTCTCTCATACAGATCCCAGTACTACCTTACTTAGTGTGCAAGGTTGGAACAGCATCACCATTGTCATAAGTTTTCGATGCGAAGCTCTTTTGCGCTTCAAACACACAGTCAGCTTTGAACACAGAGCTCTCTCTCACAGTCAGAAACCACTCTCAGACACAGTCCAAGGGATGTAGCTATCGTGTGTAAGGCCGAGACGTATCTACGTTGTTGCATGTTTGCGTTTTGTGCGCACAGTTTGTGATACAGAGTCCTGTCTCTCATTCTATAGAGTAGATTCACTACCAGTTTCTGCAGTTATGAAATCACTATTCTGTGGTGCTAAATTCAATGGCACCGTCAGTTTTTAATATACAGTACAGGCACATTCATAGCGGCATACTAGTTGTCCTAGCAGACGGAGGATTGTGTCCTTGGCAACGGTCACAATTCGTTGCATTTTTCAGGACACTAGGGCAGAGCTGACTGCTTACAGTAAATGGATTAACAAAGCATCCTTTATTATGGTAATGAGAGCCTCTTGCTTGGGAAGGGACCTGATGCACTGAGTATGACTCTCGGCCCACTGGGCATGCGCCAGAAATCCCATCGCAACCCTCCTACAGGGCATGCGCCCACCAGAGATGGGAATTCAACAGCATACAGTACTGTACAGACTGCAGTAATACAGCCAACTGCGCATGCTCAGTGATGGCATAGCGCTACATGGCGTATGGCTTGGCACCACAGATCCCATTGTACCCCCTCCATTTCTAATCCATCGCAGATGGCTGAAAGCCACCATAGTGCCAACTGTGTAATACAGAGAGCTCTCTCATACAGATCCCAGTACTACCGTACTTAGTGTGCAAGGTTGGAACAGCATCACGATTGTCATAAGTTTGCGATGCAAAGCTATTTTGCGCTTCAAACGCACAGTCAGCTTTGAACACAGAGCACTCTCTCACAGTCAGAAACCACTCTCAGACACAGTCCAAGGGATGTAGCTATTGTGTGTAAGGCCAAGACGCATCTACGTTGTCACATGTTTGCGTTTTGCGTTTTGTGCGCACAGTTTGTGATACAGAGCCCTGTCTCTCATTCTATACAGTAGATTCACTACCAGTTTCTGCAGTTATGAAATCACTATTCTGTGGTGCTAAATTCAATGTCACCGTCAGTTTTTAATATACAGTACAGGCACATTCATAGCAGTACACTAGTTGTCCTAGCAGACGGGGGATGGTGTCCTTGGCATTGGTCACAATTCGTAGCATTTTTCAGGACACTAGGGCAGAGCTGACTGCTTACAGTAAATGGATTAAGAAAGCATCCTTTATTATGGTAATGAGAGGCTCTTGCTTGCTTTGGGGGAAGGGACCTGATGCACTGTGTATGACTCTCGGCCCACTGGGCATGCACCAGAAATCCCATCGCAACCCTCCAACTGGTCATGCGCCCGCCAGAGATGGAAATTCAACAGCATACAGTACTGTACTGACTGCAGTAATACAGCCAACTGCGCATGCTCAGTGATGGCATAGTGCTACATGGCGTATGGCTTGGTGCCACAGATCCCATTGTACCCCCTCCATTTCTAATCCATCGCAGATGGGTGACAGCCACCATAGCGCCAACTGTGTAATACAGAGAGCTCTCTCTCATACAGATCCCAGTACTACCGTACTTAGTGTGCAAGGTTGGAACAGCATCACCATTGTCATAAGTTTGCGATGCAACGCTATTTTGTGCTTCAAACGCACAGTCAGCTTTGAACACAGAGCACTCTCTCACAGTCAGAAACCACTCTCAGACACAGTCCAAGGGATGTAGCTATCGTGTGTAAGGCCGAGACGCATCTATGTTGTCGCATGTTTGCGTTTTGCGCGCAGTTTGTGATACAGAACCCTGTCTCTCATTCTATACGGTAGATTCACTAACAGTTTCTGCAGTTATGAAATCACTATTCTGTGGTGCTAAATTCAATGGCACCGTCAGTTTTTAATATACAGTACAGGCACATTCATAGCGGCATACTAGTTCTCCTAGCAGACGGAGGATTGTGTCCTTGGCAACGGTCACAATTCGTAGCATTTTTCAGGACACTAGGGCAGAGCTGACTGCTTACAGTAAATGGATTAACAAAGCATCCTTTATTATGGTAATGAGAGCCTCTTGCTTGGGAAGGGACCTGATGCACTGAGTATGACTCTCGGCCCACTGGGCATGCGCCAGAAATCCCATCGCAACCCTCCTACAGGGCATGCGCCCACCAGAGATGGGAATTCAACAGCATACAGTACTGTACAGACTGCAGTAATACAGCCAACTGCGCATGCTCAGTGATGGCATAGCGCTACATGGCGTATGGCTTGGCACCACAGATCCCATTGTACCCCCTCCATTTCTAATCCATCGCAGATGGCTGAAAGCCACCATAGTGCCAACTGTGTAATACAGAGAGCTCTCTCATACAGAACCCAGTACTACCGTACTTAGTGTGCAAGGTTGGAACAGCATCACGATTGTCATAAGTTTGCGATGCAAAGCTATTTTGCGCTTCAAATGCACAGTCAGCTTTGAACACAGAGCAATCTCTCACAGTCAGAAACCACTCTCAGACACAGTCCAAGGGAGGTAGCTATTGTGTGTAAGGCCAAGACGCATCTACGTTGTCACATGTTTGCGTTTTGCATTTTGTGCGCACAGTTTGTGATACAGAGCCCTGTCTCTCATTCTATACAGTAGATTCACTACCAGTTTCTGCAGTTATGAAATCACTATTCTGTGGTGCTAAATTCAATGTCACCGTCAGTTTTTAATATACAGTACAGGCACATTCATAGCAGCACACTAGTTGTCCTAGCAGACGGGGGATGGTGTCCTTGGCATTGGTCACAATTCGTAGCATTTTTCAGGACACTAGGGCAGAGCTGACTGCTTACAGTAAATGGATTAAGAAAGCATCCTTTATTATGGTAATGAGAGGCTCTTGCTTGCTTTGGGGGAAGGGACCTGATGCACTGTGTATGACTCTCGGCCCACTGGGCATGCACCAGAAATCCCATCGCAACCCTCCTACTGGTCATGCGCCCGCCAGAGATGGAAATTCAACAGCATACAGTACTGTACTGACTGCAGTAATACAGCCAACTGCGCATGCTCAGTGATGGCATAGCGCTATATGGCATATGGCTGGGTGTCACAGATCCCAATGTACCCCCTCCATTTCTAATCCATCGCAGATGGCTGACAGTCACCATAGTGCCAACCGTATAATACAGAGAGCTCTTTCTCATACAGATCCCAGTACTACTGTAATTAGTGTGCAAGGTTGGAACAGCTTCACCATTGTCATAAGTTTGCGATGCAATGCTATTTTGCGCTTCAAACGCACAGTCAGCTTTGAACACAGAGCGCTCTCTCACAGTCAGAAACCATTCTCAGGCACAGTCCAAGGGATGTAGCTATCGTGTGTAAGGCCGAGACGCATCTACGTTGTCGCATGTTTGCGTTTTGCGTGCACAGTTTGTGATACAGAGCCCTGTCTCTCATTCTATACAGTAGATTCACTAGCAGTTTCTGCAGATATGAAATCACTATTCTGTGGTGCTAAATTCAATGGAACCGTCAGTTTTTAATATACAGTACAGGCACATTCATAGCGGCACACTAGTTGTCCTAGCAGATGGGGGATGGTGTCCTTGGCATTGGTCACAATTTGTAGCATTTTTCAGGACACTAGGGCAGAGCTGACTGCTTACAGTAAATTGATTAACAAAGCTTCCTTTATTATGGTAATGAGAGGCTCTTGCTTGCTTTGGGGGAAGGGACCTGATGCACTGTGTATGACTCTCGGCCCACTGGGCATGCGCCAGAAATCCCATCGCAACCCTCCTACTGGGCATGCACCCACCAGAGTTGGAAATTCAACAGCATACAGTACTGTACCGACTGCAGTAATACAGCCAACTGCGCATTCTCAGTGACAAAATTGCGCTACATGGCGTATGGCTTGGCACCACAGATCCCATTGTACCCCCTCCATTTCTAATCCATCACAGATGGCTGACAGCCACCATAGCGCCAACCGTGTAATACAGAGAGCTCTCTCTCATACAGATCCCAGTACTACCGTACTTAGTGTGCAAGGTTGGAACAGCATCACCATTGTCATAAGTTTGCGATGCAAAGCTATTTTGCGTTTCAAACGCACAGTCAGCTTTTAATACAGTGCTCTCTCTCACAGTCAGAAACCACTCTCAGACACAGTCCAAGGGATGTAGCTATCGTGTGTAAGGCCGAGACGCATCTACTTTGTTGCATGTTTGCGTTTTGCACACACAGTTTGTGATACAGAGCCCTGTCTCTTATTCTATACAGTAGATTCACTACCAGTTTCTGCAGTTATGAAATCACTATTCTGTGGTGCTAAATTCAACGGCACCGTCAGTTTTTAATATACAGTACAGGCACATTCATAGCGGCATACTAGTTGTCCTAGCAGACGGGGGATGGTGTCCTTGGCAACGGTCACAATTCGTAGCAATTTTCAGGACACTAGGGCAGAGCTGACTGCTTACAGTAAATGGATTAACAAAGCATCCTTTATTATGGTAATGAGAGGCTCTTGCTTGGTTTGGGGGAAGGGACCTGATGCACTGTGTATGACTCTCGGCCCACTGGGCATGCACCAGAAATCCCATCGCAACCCTCCTACAGGGCATGCGCCCGCCAGAGATGGAAATTCAACAGTATACAGTACTGTACCGACTGCAGTAATACAGCCAACTGCGCATTCTCAGTGACAAAATTGCGCTACATGGCGTATGGCTTGGCACCACAGATCCCATTGTACCCCCTCCATTTCTAATCCATCACAGATGGCTGACAGCCACCATAGCGCCAACCGTGTAATACAGAGAGCTCTCTCTCATACAGATCCCAGTACTACCGTACTTAGTGTGCAAGGTTGGAACAGCATCACCATTGTCATAAGTTTGCGATGCAAAGCTATTTTGCGTTTCAAACGCACAGTCAGCTTTTAATACAGTGCTCTCTCTCACAGTCAGAAACCACTCTCAGACACAGTCCAAGGGATGTAGCTATCGTGTGTAAGGCCGAGACGCATCTACTTTGTTGCATGTTTGCGTTTTGCACACACAGTTTGTGATACAGAGCCCTGTCTCTTATTCTATACAGTAGATTCACTACCAGTTTCTGCAGTTATGAAATCACTATTCTGTGGTGCTAAATTCAACGGCACCGTCAGTTTTTAATATACAGTACAGGCACATTCATAGCGGCATACTAGTTGTCCTAGCAGACGGGGGATGGTGTCCTTGGCAACGGTCACAATTCGTAGCAATTTTCAGGACACTAGGGCAGAGCTGACTGCTTACAGTAAATGGATTAACAAAGCATCCTTTATTATGGTAATGAGAGGCTCTTGCTTGGTTTGGGGGAAGGGACCTGATGCACTGTGTATGACTCTCGGCCCACTGGGCATGCACCAGAAATCCCATCGCAACCCTCCTACAGGGCATGCGCCCGCCAGAGATGGAAATTCAACAGTATACAGCCCTGTACCGACTGCAGTAATACAGCCAACTGCGCATGCTCAG
The DNA here is from genome assembly GCA_031769625.1 of Taudactylus pleione. Classification (NCBI taxonomy): domain Eukaryota; kingdom Metazoa; phylum Chordata; class Amphibia; order Anura; family Myobatrachidae; genus Taudactylus; species Taudactylus pleione. The sequence continues at coordinate 14,613,201 of JAUIMM010000384.1, forward strand.
TGATGGCATAGAGCTACATGGCATATGGCTTGGCGCCACAGATCCCTTTGTACCCCCTCCATTTCTAATCCATTGCAGATGGCTGATAGCCACCATAGCGCCAACCGTGTAATAGAGAGAGCTATCTCTCATACAGATCCCAGTACTACCGTACTTAGTGTGCATGGTTGGAACAGCATCACCATTGTCATAAGTTTGCGATGCAACACTATTTTGCACTTCAAATGCACAGTCAGATTATAACACAGAGCGCTCTCTCACTGTCAGAAACCACTCTCACACACAGTCCAAGGGATGTAGCTATTGTGTGTAAGGCCGAGACACATCTACATTGTCGCATGTTTTCGTTTTGCACACACAGTTTGTGATACAGAGCCCTGTCTCTCATTCTATACAGTAGATTCACTACCAGTTTCTGCAGTTATGAAATCACTATTCTGTGGTGCTAAATTCAATGGCACCGTCAGTTTTTAATATACAGTACAGGCACATTCATAGCGGCACACTAGTTGTCCTAGCAGACGGGGGATGGTGTCCTTGGCAATGGTCACAATTCGTAGCATATTTCAGGACACTAGGGCAGAGCTGACTGCTTACAGTAAATGGATTAACAAAGCATCCTTTATTATGGTAATGAGAGGCTCTTGCTTACTTTGGGAGAAGGGACCTGATGCACTGTGTATGACTCTTGACCCATTGGCATGCACCAGAAATCCCATTGCAACCCTCCTACTGGGCATGCGCCCGCCAGAGATGGAAATTCAGCAGCATAGAGTACTGTACTGACTGCAGTAATACAGCCAACTGCGCATGCTCAGTGATGGCATAGGGCTACATGGCGTATGGCTTGGCGCCACAGATCCCATTGTACCCCCTCCATTTCTAATCCATTGCAGATGGCTGATAGCCACCATAGCGCCAACCGTGTAATAGAGAGAGCTATCTCTCATACAGATCCCAGTACTACCGTACTTAGTGTGCAAGGTTGGGACAGCATCACCATTGTCATAAGTTTGCGATGCAACACTATTTTGCGCTTCAAACGCACAGTCAGATTATAACACAGAGCGCTCTCTCACTGTCAGAAACCACTCTCAGACACAGTCCAAGGGATGTAGCTATTGTGTGTAAGGCCGAGACACATCTACATTGTCGCATGTTTTCATTTTGCACACACAGTTTGTGATACAGAGCCCTGTCTCTCATTCTATACAGTAGATTCACTACCAGTTTCTGCAGTTATGAAATCACTATTCTGTGGTGCTAAATTCAATGGCACCGTCAGTTTTTAATATACAGTACAGGCACATTCATAGCGGCACACTAGTTGTCCTAGCAGACGGGGGATGGTGTCCTTGGCAATGGTCACAATTCGTAGCATATTTCAGGACACTAGGGCAGAGCTGACTGCTTACAGTAAATGGATTAACAAAGCATCCTTTATTATGGTAATGAGAGCCTCTTGCTTGGGAAGGGACCTGATGCACTGAGTATAACTCTCGGCCCACTGGGCATGCGCCAGAAATCCCATCGCAACCCTCCTACAGGGCATGCGCCCATCAGAGATGTTAATTCAACAGCATACAGTACTGTACAGACTGCAGTAATACAGCCAACTGCGCATGCTCAGTGATGGCATAGCGCTACATGGCGTATGGCTTGGCGCCACAGATCCCATTGTACCCCCTCCATTTCTAATCCTTCGCAGATGACTGACAGCCATGATAGCACCAACTGTGTAATACAGAGAGCTCTCTCTCATACAGATCCCAGTACTACCTTACTTAGTGTGCAAGGTTGGAACAGCATCACCATTGTCATAAGTTTCCGATGCGAAGCTCTTTTGCGCTTCAAACGCACAGTCAGCTTTGAACACAGAGCTCTCTCTCACAGTCAGAAACCACTCTCAGACACAGTCCAAGGGATGTAGCTATCGTGTGTAAGGCCGAGACGCATCTACATTGTTGCATGTTTGCGTTTTGTGTGCACAGTTTGTGATACAGAGCCCTGTCTCTCATTCTATAGAGTAGATTCACTACCAGTTTCTGCAGTTACGAAATCACTATTCTTTGGTGCTAAATTCAATGGCACCGTCAGTTTTTAATATACAGTACAGGCACATTCATAGCGGCATACTAGTTGTCCTAGCAGACGGAGGATTGTGTCCTTGGCAACGGTCACAATTCGTAGCATTTTTCAGGACACTAGGGCAGAGCTGACTGCTTACAGTAAATGGATTAACAAAGCATCCTTTATTATGGTAATGAGAGGCTCTTGCTTGCTTTGGGGAAGGGACCTGATGCACTGTGTATGACTCTAGGCCCACTTTGCATGCACCAGAAATCCCATCGCAACCCTCCTACTGGGCATGCGCCCGCCAGAGATGGAAATTCAACAGCATACAGTACTGTACCGACTACAGTAATACAGCCAACTGCGCATGCTCAGTTATGGCATAGCGCTACATGGCGTATGGCTTGGTGCCACAGATCCCATTGTACCCCCTCCATTTCTAATCCATCGCAGATGGCTGACAGCCACCATAGCGTCAACCTTGTAATACAGAGAGCTCTCTCTTACAGATCCCAGTACTACCGTACTTATTGTGCAAGGTTGGAACAGCATCACCAATGTCATAAGTTTGAGATGCAAAGCTATTTTGCACTTCAAACGCACAGTCAGCTTTGAACACAGAGCGCTCTCTCACAGTCAGAAACCACTCTCAGACACAGTCCAAGGATGTAGCTATCGTGTGTAAGGCCGAGACGCATCTACGTTGTTGCATGTTTGCGTTCTGCGCGCAGTTTGTGATACAGAACCCTGTCTCTCATTCTATACAGTAGATTCACTACCAGTTTCTGCAGTTATGAAATCACTATTCTGTGGTGCTAAATTCAACAGCACCATCTGTTTTTAATATACATTACAGGCACATTCATAGCGGCACACTAGTTGTCCTAGCAGACGGGGGATGGTGTCCTTGGCAATGGTCACAATTCGTAGCATTTTTCAGGACACTAGGGCAGAGCTGACTGCTTACAGTAAATGGATTAACAAAGCATCCTTTATTATGGTAATGAGAGGCTCTTGCTTGCTTTGGGGGAAGGGATCTGATGCACTGTGTATGACTCTTGGCCCACTGGGCATGCGCCAGAAATCCCATCGCAACCCTCCTACTGGGCATGCACCCACCAGAGATGGACATTCAACAGCATACAGTACTGTAACGACTGCAGTAATACAGCCAACTGCGCATTCTCAGTGATAACATAGCGCTACATGGCGCACAGTTTGTGATACAGAGCCCTGTCTCTTATTCTATACAGTAGATTCACTACCAGTTTCTGCAGTTATGAAATCACTATTCTGTGGTGCTAAATTCAACGGCACTGTCAATTTTTAATATACAGTACAGGCATATTCATAGCGGCATACTAGTTGTCCTAGCAGATGGGGGATGGTGTCCTTGGCAACGGTCACATTTCGTAGCATTTTTCAGGACACTAGGGCAGAGCTGACTGCTTACAGTAAATGGATTAACAAAGCATCCTTTATTATGGTAATGAGAGGCTCTTGCTTGCTTTGGGGGAATGGACCTGATGCACTGTGTATGACTCTCGGCCCACTGGGCATGCGCCAGAAATCCCATCGCAACCCTCCTACTGGGCATGCGCCCGCCAGAGATGGAAATTCAACAGCATACAGTACTGTACTGACTGCAGTAATACAGCCAACTGCGCATGCTCAGTGATGGCATAGTGCTACATGGCGTATGGCTTGGTGCCACAGATCCCATTGTACCCCCTCCATTTCTAATCCATCGCAGATGGGTGACAGCCACCATAGCGCCAACTGTGTAATACAGAGAGCTCTCTCTCATACAGATCCCAGTACTACCGTACTTAGTGTGCAAGGTTGGAACAGCATCACCATTGTCATAAGTTTGCGATGCATCGCTATTTTGTGCTTCAAACGCACAGTCAGCTTTGAACACAGAGCGCTCTCTCACAGTCAGAAACCACTCTCAGACACAGTCCAAGGGATGTAGCTATCGTGTGTAAGGCTGAGACGCATCTATGTTGTCGCATGTTTGCGTTTTGCGCGCAGTTTGTGATACAGAACCCTGTCTCTCATTCTATACAGTAGATTCACTACCAGTTTCTGCAGTTATGAAATCACTATTCTGTGGTGCTAAATTCAACGGCACCGTCAGTTTTTAATATACAGTACAGGCACATTCATAGCGGCACACTAGTTGTCCTAGCAGACGGGGGATGGTGTCCTTGGCAATGGTCATAATTTGTAGCATTTTTCAGGACACTAGGGCAGAGCTGACTGCTTACAGTAAATGGATTAACAAAGCTTCCTTTATTATGGTAATGAGAGGCTCTTGCTTGCTTTGGGGGAAGGGATCTGATGCACTGTGTATGACTCTCGGCCCACTGGGCATGCACCAGAAATCCCATCGCAACCCTCCTACTGGGCATGCGCCCGCCAGAGATGGAAATTCAACAGCATACAGTACTGTACCGACTGCAGTAATACAGCCAACTGCGCATGCTCAGTGATGGCATAGCGCTATATGGCATATGGCCGGGTGTCACAGATCCCATTGTACCCCCTCCATTTCTAATCCATCGCAGATGGCTGACAGTCACCATAGCGCCAACCGTATAATACAGAGAGCTCTTTCTCATACAGATCCCAGTACTTCTGTAATTAGTGTGCATAGTTGGAACAGCTTCACCATTGTCATAAGTTTGCGATGCAATGCTATTTTGCGCTTCAAACGCACAGTCAGCTTTGAACACAGAGCGCTCTCTCACAGTCAGAAACCATTCTCAGGCACAGTCCAAGGGATGTAGCTATCGTGTGTAAGGCCGAGACGCATCTACGTTGTCGCATGTTTGCGTTTTGCGCGCACAGTTTGTGATACAGAGCCCTGTCTCTCATTCTATACAGTAGATTCACTACCAGTTTCTGCAGATGTGAAATCACTATTCTGTGGTGCTAAATTCAATGGAACCATCAGTTTTTAATATACAGTACAGGCACATTTATAGCAGCACACTAGTTGTCCTAGCAGATGGGGGATGGTGTCCTTGGCATTGGTCACAATTTGTAGCATTTTTCAGGACACTAGGGCAGAGCTGACTGCTTACAGTAAATTGATTAACAAAGCATCCTTTATTATTGTAATGAGAGGCTCTTGCTTGCTTTAGGGGAAGGGACCTGATGCACTGTGTATGACTCTCGGCCCACTGGGCATGCGCCAGAAATCCCATCGCAACCCTCCTACTGGGCATGCACCCACCAGAGTTGGAAATTCAACAGCATACAGTACTGTACCGACTGCAGTAATACAGCCAACTGCGCATTCTCAGTGACAAAATTGCGCTACATGGCGTATGGCTTGGCGCCACAGATCCCATTGTACCCCCTCCATTTCTAATCCATCACTGATGGCTGACAGCCACCATAGCGCCAACCGTGTAATACAGAGAGCTCTCTCTCATACAGATCCCAGTACTACCGTACTTAGTGTGCAAGGTTGGAACAGCATCACCATTGTCATAAGTTTGCGATGCAAAGCTATTTTGCGTTTCAAATGCACAGTCAGCTTTTAATACAGTGCTCTCTCTCACAGTCAGAAACCACTCTCAGACACAGTCCAAGGATGTAGCTATCGTCTGTAAGGCCGAGACGCATCTACGTTGTTGCATGTTTGCGTTTTGCGCACACAGTTTGTGATACAGAGCCCTGTCTCTTATTCTATACAGTAGATTCACTACCAGTTTCTGCAGTTATGAAATCACTACTCTGTGGTGCTAAATTCAACGGCACCGTCAGTTTTTAATATACAGTACAGGCACATTCATAGCGGCATACTAGTTGTCCTAGCAGACGGGGGATGGTGTCCTTGGCAACGGTCACAATTCGTAGCATTTTTCAGGACACTAGGGCAGAGCTGACTGCTTACAGTAAATGGATTAACAAAGCATCCTTTATTATGGTAATGAGAGGCTCTTGCTTGCTTTGTTGGAAGGGACCTGATGCACTGTGTATGACTCTAGGCCCACTGGGCATGCGCCAGAAATCCCATCGCAACCCTCCTACAGGGCATGCGCCCGCCAGAGATGGAAATTCAACAGCATACAGTCCTGTACCGACTGCAGTAATACAGCCAACTGCGCATGCTCAGTGATGGCATAGAGCTACATGGCATATGGCTTGGCGCCACAGATCCCATTGTACCCCCTCCAATTCTAATCCATTGCAGATGGCTGATAGCCACCATAGCGCCAACCGTGTAATAGAGAGAGCTAACTCTCATACAGATCCCAGTACTACCGTACTTAGTGTGCAAGGTTGGAACAGCATCACCATTGTCATAAGTTTGCGATGCAACACTATTTTGCGCTTCAAACGCACAGTCAGATTATAACACAGAGCGCTCTCTCACTGTCAGAAACCACTCTCAGACACAGTCCAAGGGATGTAGCTATTGTGTGTAAGGCCGAGACACATCTACATTGTCGCATGTTTTCTTTTTGCACACAGTTTGTGATACAGAGCCCTGTCTCTCATTCTATACAGTAGATTCACTACCAGTTTCTGCAGTTATGAAATCACTATTCTGTGGTGCTAAATTCAATGGCACCGTCAGTTTTTAATATACAGTATAGGCACATTCATAGCGGCACACTAGTTGTCCTAGCAGACGGGGGATGGTGTCCTTGGCAATGGTCACAATTCGTAGCATATTTCAGGACACTAGGGCAGAGCTGACTGCTTACAGTAAATGGATTAACAAAGCATCCTTTATTATGGTAATGAGAGGCTCTTGCTTACTTTGGGAGAAGGGACCTGATGCACTGTGTATGACTCTTGACCCATTGGCATGCACCAGAAATCCCATCGCAACCCTCCTACTGGGCATGCGCCCGCCAGAGATGTAAATTCAGCAGCATAGAGTACTGTACTGACTGCAGTAATACAGCCAACTGCGCATGCTCAGTGATGGCATAGGGCTACATGGCGTATTGCTTGGCGCCACAGTTCTCATTGTACCCCCTCCATTTCTAATCCTTCGCAGATGACTGACAGCCATGATAGCACCAACCGTGTAATACAGAGAGCTCTCTCTCATACAGATCCCAGTACTACCTTACTTAGTGTGCAAGGTTGGAACAGCATCACCATTGTCATAAGTTTTCGATGCGAAGCTCTTTTGCGCTTCAAACGCACAGTCAGCTTTGAACACAGAGCTCTCTCTCACAGTCAGAAACCACTCTCAGACACAGTCCAAGGGATGTAGCTATCGTGTGTAAGGCCGAGACGTATCTACGTTGTTGCATGTTTGCGTTTTGTGCGCACAGTTTGTGATACAGAGCCCTGTCTCTCATTCTATAGAGTAGATTCACTACCAGTTTCTGCAGTTATGAAATCACTATTCTGTGGTGCTAAATTCAATGGCTCCGTCAGTTTTTAATATACAGTACAGGCATATTCATAGCGGCACACTAGCTGTCCTAGCAGACGGGGGCTGGTGTCCTTGGCAATGTTCACAATTCTTAGCATTTTTCAGGACAATAGGGCAGAGCTGACTGCTTACAGTAAATGGATTAACAAAGCATCCTTTATTATGGTAATGAGAGCCTCTTGCTTGGGAAGGGACCTGATGCACTGAGTATGACTCTCGGCCCACTGGGCATGCGCCAGAAATCCCATCGCAACACTCCTACAGGGCATGCGCGCACCAGAGATGGGAATTCAACAGCATACAGTACTGTACAGACTGCAGTAATACAGCCAACTGCGCATGCTCAGTGATGGAATAGCGCTACATGGCGTATGGCTTGGCGCCACAGATCCCATTGTACCCCCTCCATTTCTAATCCATCGCAGATGGCTGAAAGCCACCATAGCGCCAACTATGTAATACAGAGAGCTCTCTCATACAGATCCCAGTACTACCGTACTTAGTGTGCAAGGTTGGAACAGCATCACGATTGTCATAAGTTTGCGATGCAAAGCTACTTTGCGCTTCAAATGCACAGTCAGCTTTGAACACAGAGCACTCTCTCACAGTCAGAAACCACTCTCAGACACAGTCCAAGGGATGTAGCTATTGTGTGTAAGGCCAAGACGCATCTACGTTGTCACATGTTTGCGTTTTGCGTTTTGTGCGCACAGTTTGTGATACAGAGCCCTGTCTCTCATTCTATACAGTAGATTCACTACCAGTTTCTGCAGTTATGAAATCACTATTCTGTGGTGCTAAATTCAATGTCACCGTCAGTTTTTAATATTCAGTACAGGCACATTCATAGCAGCACACTAGTTGTCCTAGCAGATGGGGGATGGTGTCCTTGGCATTGGTCACAATTCGTAGCATTTTTCAGGACACTAGGGCAGAGCTGACTGCTTACAGTAAATGGATTAACAAAGCATCCTTTATTATGGTAATGAGAGGCTCTTGCTTGCATTGGGGGAAGTGACCTGATGCACTGTGTATGACTCTCGGCCCACTGGGCATGCACCAGAAAACCCATCGCAACCCTCCTACTGGTCATGCGCCCGCCAGAGATGGAAATTCAACAGCATACAGTACTGTACTGACTGCAGTAATACAGCCAACTGTGCATGCTCGGTGATGGCACAGCGCTACATGGCGTATGGCTTGGCGCCACAGTTCCCATTGTACCCCCTCCATTTCTAATCCTTCGCAGATGGCTGACAGCCACCATAGCGCCAAACGTGTAATACAGAGAGCTCTCTCTCATACAGATCCCAGTACTACCGTACTTAGTGTGCAAGGTTGGAACAGCATCACCATTGTCATAAGTTTGCGATGCAACGCTATTTTGCGCTTCAAACGCACAGTCAGCTTTGAACACAGAGCGCTCTCTCACAGTCAGAAACCACTCTCAGACACAGTGCAAGCGATGTAGCTATAGTCTGTAAGGCTGAGACGCATCTACATTGTCGCATGTTTGCGTTTTGCGCTCACAGTTTGTGATACAGAGCCCTGTCTCTCATTCTATAGAGTAGATTCACTACCAGTTTCTGCAGTTATGAAATCACTATTCTGTGGTGCTAAATTCAATGGCACCGTCAGTTTTTAATATACAGTACAGGCATATTCATTGCGGCACACTAGTTGTCCTAGCAGACGGGGGATGGTGTCCTTGGCAATGGTCACAATTTGTAGCATTTTTCAGGACACTAGGGCAGAGCTGACTGCTTACAGTAAATGGATTAACAAAGCATCCTTTATTATGGTAATGAGAGGCTCTTGCTTGCTTTGGGGGAAGTGACCTGATGCACTGTGTATGACTCTCGGCCCACTGGGCATGCGCCAGAAATCCCATCGCAACCCTCCTACTGGGCATGCGCCCGCCAGAGATGGAAATTCAACAGCATACAGTACTGTACTGACTGCAGTAATACAGCCAACTGGGCATGCTAAGTGATGGCATAGTGCTACATGGCGTATGGCTTGGTGTCACAGATCCCATTGTACCCCCTCCATTTCTAATCCATCGCAGATGGGTGACAGCCACCATAGCGCCAACTGTGTAATACAGAGAGCTCTCTCTCATACAGATCCCAGTACTACCGTACTTAGTGTGCAAGGTTGGAACAGCATCACCATTGTCATAAGTTTGCGATGCAACGCTATTTTGTGCTTCAAACGCACAGTCAGCTTTGAACACAGAGCACTCTCTCACAGTCAGAAACCACTCTCAGACACAGTCCAAGGGATGTAGCTATCGTGTGTAAGGCCGAGACGCATCTATGTTGTCGCATGTTTGCGTTTTGCGCGCAGTTTGTGATACAGAACCCTGTCTCTCATTCTATACAGTAGATTCACTACCAGTTTCTGCAGTTATGAAATCACTATTCTGTGGTGCTAAATTCAACGGCACCGTCAGTTTTTAATATACAGTACAGGCACATTCATAGCGGCACACTAGTTGTCCTAGCAGACGGGGGATGGTGTCCTTGGCAATGGTCATAATTCGTAGCATTTTTCAGGACACTAGGGCAGAGCTGACTGCTTACAGTAAATGGATTAACAAAGCTTCCTTTATTATGGTAATGAGAGGCTCTTGCTTGCTTTGGGGGAAGGGATCTGATGCACTGTGTATGACTCTCGGCCCACTGGGCATGCACCAGAAATCCCATCGCAACCCTCCTACTGGGCATGCGCCCGCCAGAGATGGAAATTCAACAGCATACAGTACTGTACCGACTGCAGTAATACAGCCAACTGCGCATGCTCAGTGATGGCATAGCGCTATATGGCATATGGCCGGGTGTCACAGATCCCATTGTACCCCCTCCATTTCTAATCCATCGCAGATGGCTGACAGTCACCATAGCGCCAACCGTATAATACAGAGAGCTCTTTCTCATACAGATCCCAGTACTTCTGTAATTAGTGTGCAAGGTTGGAACAGCTTCACCATTGTCATAAGTTTGCGATGCAATGCTATTTTGCGCTTCAAACGCACAGTCAGCTTTGAACACAGAGCGCTCTCTCACAGTCAGAAACCATTCTCAGGCACAGTCCAAGGGATGTAGCTATCGTGTGTAAGGCCGAGACGCATCTACGTTGTCGCATGTTTGCGTTTTGCGCGCACAGTTTGTGATACAGAGCCCTGTCTCTCATTCTATACAGTAGATTCACTACCAGTTTCTGCAGATGTGAAATCACTATTCTGTGGTGCTAAATTCAATGGAACCATCAGTTTTTAATATACAGTACAGGCACATTTATAGCGGCACACTAGTTGTCCTAGCAGATGGGGGATGGTGTCCTTGGCATTGGTCACAATTTGTAGCATTTTTCAGGACACTAGGGCAGAGCTGACTGCTTACAGTAAATTGATTAACAAAGCATCCTTTATTATTGTAATGAGAGGCTCTTGCTTGCTTTAGGGGAAGGGACCTGATGCACTGTGTATGACTCTCGGCCCACTGGGCATGCGCCAGAAATCCCATCGCAACCCTCCTACTGGGCATGCACCCACCAGAGTTGGAAATTCAACAGCATACAGTACTGTACCGACTGCAGTAATACAGCCAACTGCGCATTCTCAGTGACAAAATTGCGCTACATGGCGTATGGCTTGGCGCCACAGATCCCATTGTACCCCCTCCATTTCTAATCCATCACTGATGGCTGACAGCCACCATAGCGCCAACCGTGTAATACAGAGAGCTCTCTCTCATACAGATCCCAGTACTACCGTACTTAGTGTGCAAGGTTGGAACAGCATCACCATTGTCATAAGTTTGCGATGCAAAGCTATTTTGCGTTTCAAATGCACAGTCAGCTTTTAATACAGTGCTCTCTCTCACAGTCAGAAACCACTCTCAGACACAGTCCAAGGATGTAGCTATCGTCTGTAAGGCCGAGACGCATCTACGTTGTTGCATGTTTGCGTTTTGCGCACACAGTTTGTGATACAGAGCCCTGTCTCTTATTCTATACAGTAGATTCACTACCAGTTTCTGCAGTTATGAAATCACTACTCTGTGGTGCTAAATTCAACGGCACCGTCAGTTTTTAATATACAGTACAGGCACATTCATAGCGGCATACTAGTTGTCCTAGCAGACGGGGGATGGTGTCCTTGGCAACGGTCACAATTCGTAGCATTTTTCAGGACACTAGGGCAGAGCTGACTGCTTACAGTAAATGGATTAACAAAGCATCCTTTATTATGGTAATGAGAGGCTCTTGCTTGCTTTGTTGGAAGGGACCTGATGCACTGTGTATGACTCTAGGCCCACTGGGCATGCGCCAGAAATCCCATCGCAACCCTCCTACAGGGCATGCGCCCGCCAGAGATGGAAATTCAACAGCATACAGTCCTGTACCGACTGCAGTAATACAGCCAACTGCGCATGCTCAGTGATGGCATAGAGCTACATGGCATATGGCTTGGCGCCACAGATCCCATTGTACCCCCTCCAATTCTAATCCATTGCAGATGGCTGATAGCCACCATAGCGCCAACCGTGTAATAGAGAGAGCTAACTCTCATACAGATCCCAGTACTACCGTACTTAGTGTGCAAGGTTGGAACAGCATCACCATTGTCATAAGTTTGCGATGCAACACTATTTTGCGCTTCAAACGCACAGTCAGATTATAACACAGAGCGCTCTCTCACTGTCAGAAACCACTCTCAGACACAGTCCAAGGGATGTAGCTATTGTGTGTAAGGCCGAGACACATCTACATTGTCGCATGTTTTCTTTTTGCACACAGTTTGTGATACAGAGCCCTGTCTCTCATTCTATACAGTAGATTCACTACCAGTTTCTGCAGTTATGAAATCACTATTCTGTGGTGCTAAATTCAATGGCACCGTCAGTTTTTAATATACAGTATAGGCACATTCATAGCGGCACACTAGTTGTCCTAGCAGACGGGGGATGGTGTCCTTGGCAATGGTCACAATTCGTAGCATATTTCAGGACACTAGGGCAGAGCTGACTGCTTACAGTAAATGGATTAACAAAGCATCCTTTATTATGGTAATGAGAGGCTCTTGCTTACTTTGGGAGAAGGGACCTGATGCACTGTGTATGACTCTTGACCCATTGGCATGCACCAGAAATCCCATCGCAACCCTCCTACTGGGCATGCGCCCGCCAGAGATGTAAATTCAGCAGCATAGAGTACTGTACTGACTGCAGTAATACAGCCAACTGCGCATGCTCAGTGATGGCATAGGGCTACATGGCGTATTGCTTGGCGCCACAGTTCTCATTGTACCCCCTCCATTTCTAATCCTTCGCAGATGACTGACAGCCATGATAGCACCAACCGTGTAATACAGAGAGCTCTCTTTCATACAGATCCCAGTACTACCTTACTTAGTGTGCAAGGTTGGAACAGCATCACCATTGTCATAAGTTTTCGATGCGAAGCTCTTTTGCGCTTCAAACGCACAGTCAGCTTTGAACACAGAGCTCTCTCTCACAGTCAGAAACCACTCTCAGACACAGTCCAAGGGATGTAGCTATCGTGTGTAAGGCCGAGACGTATCTACGTTGTTGCATGTTTGCGTTTTGTGCGCACAGTTTGTGATACAGAGCCCTGTCTCTCATTCTATAGAGTAGATTCACTACCAGTTTCTGCAGTTATGAAATCACTATTCTGTGGTGCTAAATTCAATGGCTCCGTCAGTTTTTAATATACAGTACAGGCATATTCATAGCGGCACACTAGCTGTCCTAGCAGACGGGGGCTGGTGTCCTTGGCAATGTTCACAATTCTTAGCATTTTTCAGGACAATAGGGCAGAGCTGACTGCTTACAGTAAATGGATTAACAAAGCATCCTTTATTATGGTAATGAGAGCCTCTTGCTTGGGAAGGGACCTGATGCACTGAGTATGACTCTCGGCCCACTGGGCATGCGCCAGAAATCCCATCGCAACACTCCTACAGGGCATGCGCGCACCAGAGATGGGAATTCAACAGCATACAGTACTGTACAGACTGCAGTAATACAGCCAACTGCGCATGCTCAGTGATGGAATAGCGCTACATGGCGTATGGCTTGGCGCCACAGATCCCATTGTACCCCCTCCATTTCTAATCCATCGCAGATGGCTGAAAGCCACCATAGCGCCAACTATGTAATACAGAGAGCTCTCTCATACAGATCCCAGTACTACCGTACTTAGTGTGCAAGGTTGGAACAGCATCACGATTGTCATAAGTTTGCGATGCAAAGCTACTTTGCGCTTCAAATGCACAGTCAGCTTTGAACACAGAGCACTCTCTCACAGTCAGAAACCACTCTCAGACACAGTCCAAGGGATGTAGCTATTGTGTGTAAGGCCAAGACGCATCTACGTTGTCACATGTTTGCGTTTTGCGTTTTGTGCGCACAGTTTGTGATACAGAGCCCTGTCTCTCATTCTATACAGTAGATTCACTACCAGTTTCTGCAGTTATGAAATCACTATTCTGTGGTGCTAAATTCAATGTCACCGTCAGTTTTTAATATACAGTACAGGCACATTCATAGCAGCACACTAGTTGTCCTAGCAGATGGGGGATGGTGTCCTTGGCATTGGTCACAATTCGTAGCATTTTTCAGGACACTAGGGCAGAGCTGACTGCTTACAGTAAATGGATTAACAAAGCATCCTTTATTATGGTAATGAGAGGCTCTTGCTTGCATTGGGGGAAGTGACCTGATGCACTGTGTATGACTCTCGGCCCACTGGGCATGCACCAGAAAACCCATCGCAACCCTCCTACTGGTCATGCGCCCGCCAGAGATGGAAATTCAACAGCATACAGTACTGTACTGACTGCAGTAATACAGCCAACTGTGCATGCTCGGTGATGGCACAGCGCTACATGGCGTATGGCTTGGCGCCACAGTTCCCATTGTACCCCCTCCATTTCTAATCCTTCGCAGATGGCTGACAGCCACCATAGCGCCAAACGTGTAATACAGAGAGCTCTCTCTCATACAGATCCCAGTACTACCGTACTTAGTGTGCAAGGTTGGAACAGCATCACCATTGTCATAAGTTTGCGATGCAACGCTATTTTGCGCTTCAAACGCACAGTCAGCTTTGAACACAGAGCGCTCTCTCACAGTCAGAAACCACTCTCAGACACAGTGCAAGCGATGTAGCTATAGTCTGTAAGGCTGAGACGCATCTACATTGTCGCATGTTTGCGTTTTGCGCTCACAGTTTGTGATACAGAGCCCTGTCTCTCATTCTATAGAGTAGATTCACTACCAGTTTCTGCAGTTATGAAATCACTATTCTGTGGTGCTAAATTCAATGGCACCGTCAGTTTTTAATATACAGTACAGGCATATTCATTGCGGCACACTAGTTGTCCTAGCAGACGGGGGATGGTGTCCTTGGCAATGGTCACAATTTGTAGCATTTTTCAGGACACTAGGGCAGAGCTGACTGCTTACAGTAAATGGATTAACAAAGCATCCTTTATTATGGTAATGAGAGGCTCTTGCTTGCTTTGGGGGAAGTGACCTGATGCACTGTGTATGACTCTCGGCCCACTGGGCATGCGCCAGAAATCCCATCGCAACCCTCCTACTGGGCATGCGCCCGCCAGAGATGGAAATTCAACAGCATACAGTACTGTACTGACTGCAGTAATACAGCCAACTGGGCATGCTAAGTGATGGCATAGTGCTACATGGCGTATGGCTTGGTGTCACAGATCCCATTGTACCCCCTCCATTTCTAATCCATCGCAGATGGGTGACAGCCACCATAGCGCCAACTGTGTAATACAGAGAGCTCTCTCTCATACAGATCCCAGTACTACCGTACTTAGTGTGCAAGGTTGGAACAGCATCACCATTGTCATAAGTTTGCGATGCAACGCTATTTTGTGCTTCAAACGCACAGTCAGCTTTGAACACAGAGCACTCTCTCACAGTCAGAAACCACTCTCAGACACAGTCCAAGGGATGTAGCTATCGTGTGTAAGGCCGAGACGCATCTATGTTGTCGCATGTTTGCGTTTTGCGCGCAGTTTGTGATACAGAACCCTGTCTCTCATTCTATACAGTAGATTCACTACCAGTTTCTGCAGTTATGAAATCACTATTCTGTGGTGCTAAATTCAACGGCACCGTCAGTTTTTAATATACAGTACAGGCACATTCATAGCGGCACACTAGTTGTCCTAGCAGACGGGGGATGGTGTCCTTGGCAATGGTCATAATTCGTAGCATTTTTCAGGACACTAGGGCAGAGCTGACTGCTTACAGTAAATGGATTAACAAAGCATCCTTTATTATGGTAATGAGAGGCTCTTGCTTGCTTTGGGGGAAGGGATCTGATGCACTGTGTATGACTCTCGGCCCACTGGGCATGCACCAGAAATCCCATCGCAACCCTCCTACTGGGCATGCGCCCGCCAGAGATGGAAATTCAACAGCATACAGTACTGTACCGACTGCAGTAATACAGCCAACTGCGCATGCTCAGTGATGGCATAGCGCTATATGGCATATGGCTGGGTGTCACAGATCCCATTGTACCCAATCCATTTCTAATCCATCGCAGATGGCTGACAGTCACCATAGTGCCAACTGTATAATACAGAGAGCTCTTTCTCATACAGATACCAGTACTACTGTAATTAGTGTGCAAGGTTGGAACAGCTTCACCATTGTCATAAGTTTGCGATGCAATGCTATTTTGCGCTTCAAACGCACAGTCAGCTTTGAACGCAGAGCGCTCTCTCACAGTCAGAAACCATTCTCAGGCACAGTCCAAGGGATGTAGCTATCGTGTGTAAGGCCGAGACGCATCTACATTGTCGCATGTTTGCGTTTTGCGAGCACAGATTGTGATACAGAGCCCTGTCTCTCATTCTATAGAGTAGATTCACTACCAGTTTCTGCAGTTATGAAATCACTATTCTGTGGTGCTAAATTCAATGGAACCGTCAGTTTTTAATATACAGTACAGGCACATTCATAGCAGCACACTAGTTGTCCTAGCAGATGGGGGATGTTGTCCTTGGCATTGGTCACAATTTGTAGCATTTTTCAGGACACTAGGGCAGAGCTGACTGCTTACAGTAAATTGATTAACAAAGCATCCTTTATTATGGTAATGAGAGGCTCTTGCTTGCTTTGGGGGAAGGGACCTGATGCACTGTGTATGACTCTCGGCCCACTGGGCATGCGCCAGAAATCCCATCGCAACCCTCCTACTGGGCATGCACCCACCAGAGTTGGAAATTCAACAGCATACAGTACTGTACCGACTGCAGTAATACAGCCAACTGCGCATTCTCAGTGAAAAAATTGCGCTACATGGCGTATGGCTTGGCGCCACAGATCCCATTGTACCCCCTCCATTTCTAATCCATCACAGATGGCTGACAGCCACCATAGCGCCAACCGTGTAATACAGAGAGCTCTCTCTCATACAGATCCCAGTACTACCGTACTTAGTGTGCAAGGTTGGAACAGCATCACCATTGTCATAAGTTTGCGATGCAAAGCTATTTTGCGTTTCAAACGCACTGTCAGCTTTTAATACAGTGCTCTCTCTCACAGTCAGAAACCACTCTCAGACACAGTCCAAGGGATGTAGCTATCGTGTGTAAGGCCGAGACGCATCTACGTTGTTGCATGTTTGCGTTTTGCGCACACAGTTTGTGATACAGAGCCCTGTCTCTTATTCTATACAGTAGATTCACTACCAGTTTCTGCAGTTATGAAATCACTATTCTGTGGTGCTAAATTCAACGGCACCGTCAGTTTTTAATATACAGTACAGGCACATTCATAGCAGCATACTAGTTGTCCTAGCAGACGGGGGATGGTGTCCTTGGCAATGGTCACAATTCGTAGCATATTTCAGGACACTAGGGCAGAGCTGACTGCTTACAGTAAATGGATTAACAAAGCATCCTTTATTATGGTAATGAGAGGCTCTTGCTTACTTTGGGAGAAGGGACCTGATGCACTGTGTATGACTCTTGACCCATTGGCATGCACCAGAATTCCCATCGCAACCCTCCTACTGGGCATGCGCCCGCCAGAGATGGAAATTCAGCAGCATAGAGTACTGTACTGACTGCAGTAATACAGCCAACTGCGCATTCTCAGTGATGGCATAGGGCTACATGGCGTATGGCTTGGCGCCCCAGATCCCATTGTACCCCCTCCATTTCTAATCCATTGCAGATGGCTGATAGCCACCATAGCGCCAACCATGTAATAGAGAGAGCTATCTCTCATACAGATCCCAGTACTACCGTACTTAGTGTGCAAGGTTGGAACAGCATCACCATTGTCATAAGTTTGCGATGCAACACTATTTTGTGCTTCAAACGCACAGTCAGATTATAACACAGAGCGCTCTCTCACTGTCAGAAACCACTCTCAGACACAGTCCAAGGGATGTAGCTATTGTGTGTAAGGCCGAGACACATCTACATTGTCGCATGTTTTCGTTTTGCACACACAGTTTGTGATACAGAGCCCTGTCTCTCATTCTATACAGTAGATTCACTACCAGTTTCTGCAGTTATGAAATCACTATTCTGTGGTGCTAAATTCAATGGCACCGTCAGTTTTTAATATACAGTACAGGCACATTCATAGCGGCACACTAGTTGTCCTAGCAGACGGGGGATGGTGTCCTTGGCAATGGTCACAATTCGTAGCATATTTCAGGACACTAGGGCAGAGCTGACTGCTTACAGTAAATGGATTAACAAAGCATCCTTTATTATGGTAATGAGAGCCTCTTGCTTACTTTGGGAGAAGGGACCTGATGCACTGTGTATGACTCTTGACCCATTGGCATGCACCAGAAATCCCATCGCAACCCTCCTACTGGGCATGCGCCCACCAGAGATGGAAATTCAGCAGCATAGAGTACTGTACTGACTGCAGTAATACAGCCAACTGCGCATTCTCAGTGATGGCATAGGGCTACATGGCGTATGGCTTGGCGCCACAGATCCCATTGTACCCCCTCCATTTCTAATCCATTGCAGATGGCTGATAGCCACCATAGCGCCAACCGTGTAATAGAGAGAGCTATCTCTCATACAGATCCCAGTACTACCGTACTTAGTGTGCAAGGTTGGAACAGCATCACCATTGTCATAAGTTTGCGATGCAACACTATTTTGTGCTTCAAACGCACAGTCAGATTATAACACAGAGCGCTCTCTCACTGTCAGAAACCACTCTCAGACACAGTCCAAGGGATGTAGCTATTGTGTGTAAGGCCGAGACACATCTACATTGTCGCATGTTTTCGTTTTGCACACACAGTTTGTGATACAGAGCCCTGTCTCTCATTCTATACAGTAGATTCACTACCAGTTTCTGCAGTTATGAAATCACTATTCTGTGGTGCTAAATTCAATGGCACCGTCAGTTTTTAATATACAGTACAGGCACATTCATAGCGGCACACTAGTTGTCCTAGCAGACGGGGGATGGTGTCCTTGGCAATGGTCACAATTCGTAGCATATTTCAGGACACTAGGGCAGAGCTGACTGCTTACAGTAAATGGATTAACAAAGCATCCTTTATTATGGTAATGAGAGCCTCTTGCTTACTTTGGGAGAAGGGACCTGATGCACTGTGTATGACTCTTGACCCATTGGCATGCACCAGAAATCCCATCGCAACCCTCCTACTGGGCATGCGCCCACCAGAGATGGAAATTCAGCAGCATAGAGTACTGTACTGACTGCAGTAATACAGCCAACTGCGCATTCTCAGTGATGGCATAGGGCTACATGGCGTATGGCTTGGCGCCACAGATCCCATTGTACCCCCTCCATTTCTAATCCATTGCAGATAGCTGATAGCCACCATAGCGCCAACCGTGTAATAGAGAGAGCTATCTCTCATACAGATCCCAGTACTACCGTACTTAGTGTGCAAGGTTGGAACAGCATCACCATTGTCATAAGTTTGCGATGCAACACTATTTTGCGCTTCAAACGCACAGTCAGATTATAACACAGAGCGCTCTCTCACTGTCAGAAACCACTCTCAGACACAGTCCAAGGGATGTAGCTATTGTGTGTAAGGCTGAGACACATCTACATTGTCGCATGTTTTCGTTTTGCACACACAGTTTGTGATACAGAGCCCTGTCTCTTATTCTATACAGTAGATTCACTACCAGTTTCTGCAGTTATGAAATCACTATTCTGTGGTGCTAAATTCAACGGCACCGTCAGTTTTTAATATACAGTACAGGCACATTCATAGCAGCATACTAGTTGTCCTAGCAGACGGGGGATGGTGTCCTTGGCAATGGTCACAATTCGTAGCATATTTCAGGACACTAGGGCAGAGCTGACTGCTTACAGTAAATGGATTAACAAAGCATCCTTTATTATGGTAATGAGAGGCTCTTGCTTACTTTGGGAGAAGGGACCTGATGCACTGTGTATGACTCTTGACCCATTGGCATGCACCAGAATTCCCATCGCAACCCTCCTACTGGGCATGCGCCCGCCAGAGATGGAAATTCAGCAGCATAGAGTACTGTACTGACTGCAGTAATACAGCCAACTGCGCATTCTCAGTGATGGCATAGGGCTACATGGCGTATGGCTTGGCGCCACAGATCCCATTGTACCCCCTCCATTTCTAATCCATTGCAGATGGCTGATAGCCACCATAGCGCCAACCGTGTAATAGAGAGAGCTATCTCTCATACAGATCCCAGTACTACCGTACTTAGTGTGCAAGGTTGGAACAGCATCACCATTGTCATAAGTTTGCGATGCAACACTATTTTGCGCTTCAAACGCACAGTCAGATTATAACACAGAGCGCTCTCTCACTGTCAGAAACCACTCTCAGACACAGTCCAAGGGACGTAGCTATTGTGTGTAAGGCCGAGACACATCTACATTGTCGCATGTTTTCGTTTTGCACACACAGTTTGTGATACAGAGCCCTGTCTCTCATTCTATACAGTAGATTCACTACCAGTTTCTGCAGTTATGAAATCACTATTCTGTGGTGCTAAATTCAATGGCACCGTCAGTTTTTAATATACAGTACAGGCACATTCATAGCGGCACACTAGTTGTCCTAGCAGATGGGGGATGGTGTCCTTGGCAATGGTCACAATTCGTAGCATATTTCAGGACACTAGGGCAGAGCTGACTGCTTACAGTAAATGGATTAACAAAGCATCCTTTATTATGGTAATGAGAGCCTCTTGCTTACTTTGGGAGAAGGGACCTGATGCACTGTGTATGACTCTTGACCCATTGGCATGCACCAGAAATCCCATCGCAACCC
Organism: Taudactylus pleione; assembly: GCA_031769625.1. Taxonomy (NCBI): domain Eukaryota; kingdom Metazoa; phylum Chordata; class Amphibia; order Anura; family Myobatrachidae; genus Taudactylus; species Taudactylus pleione. The sequence continues at coordinate 14,634,034 of JAUIMM010000384.1, forward strand.
TCCTACTGGGCATGCGCCCACCAGAGATGGAAATTCAGCAGCATAGAGTACTGTACTGACTGCAGTAATACAGCCAACTGCGCATTCTCAGTGATGGCATAGGGCTACATGGCGTATGGCTTGGCGCCACAGATCCCATTGTACCCCCTCCATTTCTAATCCATTGCAGATGGCTGATAGCCACCATAGCGCCAACCGTGTAATAGAGAGAGCTATCTCTCATACAGATCCCAGTACTACCGTGCTTAGTGTGCAAGGTTGGAACAGCATCACCATTGTCATAAGTTTGCGATGCAACACTATTTTGCGCTTCAAACGCACAGTCAGATTATAACACAGAGCGCTCTCTCACTGTCAGAAACCACTCTCAGACACAGTCCAAGGGATGTAGCTATTGTGTGTAAGGCCGAGACACATCTACATTGTCGCATGTTTTCGTTTTGCACACACAGTTTGTGATACAGAGCCCTGTCTCTCATTCTATACAGTAGATTCACTACCAGTTTCTGCAGTTATGAAATCACTATTCTGTGGTGCTAAATTCAATGGCACCGTCAGTTTTTAATATACAGTACAGGCACATTCATAGCGGCACACTAGTTGTCCTAGCAGATGGGGGATGGTGTCCTTGGCAATGGTCACAATTCGTAGCATATTTCAGGACACTAGGGCAGAGCTGACTGCTTACAGTAAATGGATTAACAAAGCATCCTTTATTATGGTAATTAGAGCCTCTTGCTTGGGAAGGGACCTGATGCACTGAGTATAACTCTCGGCCCACTGGGCATGTGCCAGAAATCCCATCGCAACCCTCCTACAGGGCATGCGCCCACCAGAGATGGGAATTCAACAGCATACAGTACTGTACAGACTGCAGTAATACAGCCAACTGCGCATACTCAGTGATGGCATAGCGCTACATGGCGTATGGCTTGGCGCCACAGATCCCATTGTACCCCCTCCATTTCTAATCCTTCGCAGATGACTGACAGCCATGATAGCACCAACCATGTAATACAGAGAGGTCTCCCTCATACAGATCCCAGTACTACCTTACTTAGTGTGCAAGGTTGGAACAGCATCACCATTGTCATAAGTTTCTGATGCGAAGCTCTTTTGCGCTTCAAACGCACAGTCAGCTTTGAACACAGAGCTCTCTCTCACAGTCAGAAACCACTCTCAGACACAGTCCAAGGGATGTAGCTATCGTGTGTAAGGCCGAGACGCATCTACGTTGTTGCATGTTTGCGTTTTGTGCGCACAGTTTGTGATACAGAGCCCTGTCTCTCATTCTATAGAGTAGATTCACTACCAGTTTCTGCAGTTATGAAATCACTATTCTGTGGTGCTAAATTCAATGGCACCGTCAGTTTTTAATATACAGTACAGGCACATTCATAGCGGCATACTAGTTGTCCTAGCAGACGGAGGATTGTGTCCTTGGCAACGGTCACAATTTGTAGCATTTTTCAGGACACTAGGGCAGAGCTGACTGCTTACAGTAAATGGATTAACAAAGCATCCTTTATTATGGTAATGAGAGCCTCTTGCTTGGGAAGGGACCTGATGCACTGAGTATGACTCTCGGCCCACTGGGCATGCGCCAGAAATCCCATCGCAACCCTCCTACAGGGCATGCGCCCACCAGAGTTGGGAATTCAACAGCATACAGTACTGTACAGACTGCAGTAATACAGCCAACTGCGCATGCTCAGTGATGGCATAGCGCTACATGCCGTATGGCTTGGTGCCACAGATCCCATTGTACCCCCTCCATTTCTAATCCATCGCAGATGGCTGAAAGCCACCATAGTGCCAACTGTGTAATACAGAGAGCTATCTCTCATACAGATCCCAGTACTACCGTACTTAGTGTGCAAGGTTGGAACAGCATCACGATTGTCATAAGTTTGCGATGCAAAGCTATTTTGCGCTTCAAACGCACAGTCAGCTTTGAACACAGAGCACTCTATCACAGTCAGAAACCACTCTCAGACACAGTCCAAGGGATGTAGCTATTGTGTGTAAGGCCAAGACGCATCTACGTTGTCACATGTTTGCGTTTTGCGTTTTGTGCGCACAGTTTGTGATACAGAGCCCTGTCTCTCATTCTATACAGTATATTCACTACCAGTTTCTGCAGTTATGAAATCACTATTCTGTGGTGCTAAATTCAATGTCACCGTCAGTTTTTAATATACAGTACAGGCACATTCATAGCAGCACACTAGTTGTCCTAGCAGACGGGGGATGGTGTCCTTGGCATTGGTTACAATTCGTAGCATTTTTCAGGACACTAGGGCAGAGCTGACTGCTTACAGTAAATGGATTAACAAAGCATCCTTTATTATGGTAATGAGAGGCTCTTGCTTGCTTTGGGGGAAGGGACCTGATGCACTGTGTATGACTCTCGGCCCACTGGGCATGCACCAGAAATCCCATCGCAACCCTCCAACTGGGCATGCACCCACCAGAGATGGAAATTCAACAGCATACAGTACTGTACTGACTGCAGTAATACAGCCAACTGTGCATGCTCAATGATGGCATAGCGCTACATGGCGTATGGCTTGGCGCCACAGTTCCGATTGTACCCCCTCCATTTCTAATCCATTGCAGATGGCTGACAGCCACCATAGCGCCAAACGTGTAATACAGAGAGCTCTCTCTCATACAGATCCCAGTACTACCGTACATAGTGTGCAAGGTTGGAACAGCATCACCATTGTCATAAGTTTGCGATGCAACGCTATTTTGCGCTTCAAACGCACAGTCAGCTTTGAACACAGAGCGCTCTCTCACAGTCAGAAACCACTCTCAGACACAGTGCAAGGGATGTAGCTATCGTGTGTAAGGCCAAGACGCATCTATGTTGTCGCATGTTTGCGTTTTGCGCGCAGTTTGTGATACAGAACCCTGTCTCTCATTCTATACAGTAGATTCACTACCAGTTTCTGCAGTTATGAAATCACTATTCTGTGGTGCTAAATTCAACGGCACCGTCAGTTTTTAATATACAGTACAGGCACATTCATAGTGGCACACTAGTTGCCCTAGCAGACGGGGGATGGAGTCCTTGGCAATGTTCATAATTCGAGGCATTTTTCAGGACACTAGGGCAGAGCTGACTGCTTACAGTAAATGGATTAACAAAGCATCCTTCATTATGGTAAGGAGAGGCTCTTGCTTGCTTTGGGGGAAGGGATCTGATGCACTGTGTATGACTCTCGGCCCACTGGGCATGCACCAGAAATCCCATCGCAACCCTCCTACTGGGCATGCGCCCTCCAGAGATGGAAATTCAACAGCATACAGTACTGTACCGACTGCAGTAATACAGCCAACTGTGCATGCTCAGTGATGGCATAGCGCTATATGGCATATGGCTGTGTGTCACAGATCCCATTGTACCCCCTCCATTTCTAATCCATCGCAGATGGCTGACAGTCACCATAGCGCCGACCGTATAATACAGAGAGCTCTTTCTCATACAGATCCCAGTACTACTGTAATTAGTGTGCAAGGTTGGAACAGCTTCACCATTGTCATAAGTTTGCGATGCAATGCTATTTTGCGCTTCAAACGCACAGTCAGCTTTGAACACAGAGCGCTCTCTCACAGTCAGAAACCATTCTCAGGCACAGTCCAAGGGATGTAGCTATCGTGTGTAAGGCCGAGACGCATCTACGTTGTCGCATGTTTGCGTTTTGCACGCACAGTTTGTGATACAGAGCCCTGTCTCTCATTCTATACAGTAGATTCACTACCAGTTTCTGCAGTTATGAAATCACTATTCTGTGGTGCTAAATTCAATGGAACCGTCAGTTTTTAATATACAGTACAGGCACATTCATAGCGGCACACTAGTTGTCCTAGCAGATGGGGGATGGTGTCCTTGGCATTGGTCACAATTTGTAGCATTTTTCAGGACACTAGGGCAGAGCTGACTGCTTACAGTAAATTGATTAACAAAGCATCCTTTATTATAGTAAGGAGAGGCTCTTGCTTGCTTTGGGAGAAGGGACCTGATGCACTGTGTATGACTCTCGGCCCACTGGGCATGCGCCAGAAATCCCATCGCAACCCTCCTACTGGGCATGCACCCACCAGAGTTGGAAATTCAACAGCATACAGTACTGTACCGACTGCAGTAGTACAGCCAACTGCGCATTCTCAGTGACAAAATTGCGCTACATGGCATATGGCTTGGCGCCACAGATCCCATTGTACCCCCTCCATTTCTAATCCATCACAGATGGCTGACAGCCACCATAGCGCCAACCGTGTAATACAGAGAGCTCTCTCTCATACAGATCCCAGTACTACCGTACTTAGTGTGCAAGGTTGGAACAGCATCACCATTGTCATAAGTTTGCGATGCAAAGCTATTTTGCGTTTCAAACGCACTGTCAGCTTTTAATACAGTGCTCTCTCTCACAGTCAGAAACCACTCTCAGACACAGTCCAAGGGATGTAGCTATTGTGTGTAAGGCCGAGACGCATCTACGTTGTTGCATGTTTGCGTTTTGAGCCCACAGTTTGTGATACAGAGCCCTGTCTCTCATTCTATACAGTAGATTCACTACCAGTTTCTGCAGTTATGAAATCACTATTCTGTGGTGCTAAATTCAACGGCACCGTCAGTTTTTAATATACAGTACAGGCACATTCATAGCAGCATACTAGTTGTCCTAGCAGACGGGGCATGGTGTCCTTGGCAACGGTCACAATTCGTAGCATTTTTCAGGACACTAGGGCAGAGCTGACTGCTTACAGTAAATGGATTAACAAAGCATCCTTTATTATGGTACTGAGAGGCTCTTGCTTGCTTTGGGGGAAGGGACCTGATGCACTGTGTATGACTCTCGGCCCACTGGGCATGCGCCAGAAATCCCATCGCAACCCTCCTACAGGGCATGCGCCCGCCAGAGATGGAAATTCAACAGCATACAGTCCTGTACCGACTGCAGTAATACAGCCAACTGCGCATGCTCAGTGATGGCATAGAGCTACATGGCATATGGCTTGGCGCCACAGATCCCATTGTACCCCCTCCATTTCTAATCCATTGCAGATGGCTGATAGCCACCATAGCGCCAACCGTGTAATAGAGAGAGCTATCTCTCATACAGATCCCAGTACTACCGTACTTAGTGTGCAAGGTTGGACAGCATCACCATTGTCATAAGTTTGCGATGCAACACTATTTTGTGCTTCAAACGCACAGTCAGATTATAACACAGAGCGCTCTCTCACTGTCAGAAACCACTCTCAGACACAGTCCAAGGGATGTAGCTATCGTGTGTAAGGCCGAGACGTATCTACATGGTTGCATGTTTGCGTTTTGAGCACACAGTTTGTGATACAGAGCCCTGTCTCTTATTCTATACAGTAGATTCACTACCAGTTTCTGCAGTTATGAAATCACTATTCTGTGGTGCTAAATTCAACGGCACCGTCAGTTTTTAATATACAGTACAGGCACATTCATAGCAGCATACTAGTTGTCCTAGCAGACGGAGGATTGTGTCCTTGGCAACGGTCACAATTCGTAGCATTTTTCAGGACACTAGGGCAGAGCTGACTGCTTACAGTAAATGGATTAACAAAGCATCCTTTATTATGGTAATGAGAGCCTCTTGCTTGGGAAGGGACCTGATGCACTGAGTATGACTCTCGGCCCACTGGGCATGCGCCAGAAATCCCATCGCAACCCTCCTACAGGGCATGCGCCCACCAGAGATGGGAATTCAACAGCATACAGTACTGTACAGACTGCAGTAATACAGCCAACTGCGCATGCTCAGTGATGGCATAGCGCTACATGGCGTATGGCTTGGAACCACAGATCCCATTGTACCCCCTCCATTTCTAATCCATCGCAGATGGCGGAAAGCCAGCATAGCGCCAACTGTGTAATACAGAGAGCTCTCTCATACAGATCCCAGTACTACCATACTTAGTGTGCAAGGTTGGAACAGCATCACGATTGTCATAAGTTTGCGATGCAAAGCTATTTTGCGCTTCAAACGCACAGTCAGCTTTGAACACAGAGCACTCTATCACAGTCAGAAACCACTCTCAGACACAGTCCAAGGGATGTAGCTATTGTGTGTAAGCCAAGACGCATCTACGTTGTCACATGTTTGCGTTTTGCGTTTTGTGCGCACAGTTTGTGATACAGAGCCCTGTCTCTCATTCTATACAGTATATTCACTACCAGTTTCTGCAGTTATGAAATCACTATTCTGTGGTGCTAAATTCAATGTCACTGTCAGTTTTTAATATACAGTACAGGCACATTCATAGCAGCACACTAGTTGTCCTAGCAGACGGGGGATGGTGTCCTTGGCATTGGTCACAATTCGTAGCATTTTTCAGGACACTAGGGCAGAGCTGACTGCTTACAGTAAATGGATTAACAAAGCATCCTTTATTATGGTAATGAGAGGCTCTTGCTTGCTTTGGGGGAAGGGACCTGATGCACTGTGTATGACTCTCGGCCCACTGGGCATGCACCAGAAATCCCATCGCAACCCTCCAACTGGGTATGCGCCTGCCAGAGATGGAAATTCAACAGCATACAGTACTGTACTGACTGCAGTAATACAGCCAACTGTGCATGCTCAGTGATGGCATAGCGCTACATGGCGCATGGCTTGGCGCCACAGTTCCCATTGTACCCCCTCCATTTCTAATCCATTGCAGATGGCTGACAGCCACCATAGCGCCAAACGTGTAATACAGAGAGCTCTCTCTCATACAGATCCCAGTACTACCGTACTTAGTGTGCAAGGTTGGAACAGCATCACCATTGTCATAAGTTTGCGATGCAACGTTATTTTGCGTTTCAAACGCACAGTCAGCTTTGAACACAGAGCGCTCTCTCACAGTCAGAAACCACTCTCAGACACAGTGCAAGGGATGTAGCTATCGTCTGTAAGGCTGAGACGCATCTACATTGTCGCCTGTTTGCGTTTTGCGCTCACAGTTTGTGATACAGAGCCCTGTCTCTCATTCTATAGAGTAGATTCACTACCAGTTTCTGCAGTTATGAAATCACTATTCTGTGGTGCTAAATTCAATGGCACCGTCAGTTTTTAATATACAGTACAGGCATATTCATAGCGGCACACTAGTTGTCCTAGCAGACGGGGGATGGTGTCCTTGGCAATGGTCACAATTTGTAGCATTTTTCAGGACACTAGGGCAGAGCTGACTGCTTACAGTAAATGGATTAACAAAGCATCCTTTATTATGGTAATGAGAGGCTCTTGCTTGGTTTGGGGGAAGGGACCTGATGCACTGTGTATGACTCTCGGCCCACTGGGCATGCGCCAGAAATCCCATCGCAACCCTCCTACTGGGCATGCGCCCGCCAGAGAAGGAAATTCAACAGCATACAGTACTGTACTGACTGCAGTAATACAGCCAGCTGCGCATGCTCAGTGATGGCATAGTGCTACATGGCATATGGCTTGGTGCCACAGATCCCATTGTACCTCCTCCATTTCTAATCCATCGCAGATGGGTGACAGCCACCATAGCGCCAACTGTGTAATACAGAGAGCTCTCTCTCATACAGATCCCAGTACTACCGTACTTAGTGTGCAAGTTTGGAACAGCATCACCATTGTCATAAGTTTGCGATGCAACGCTATTTTGTGCTTCAAACGCACAGTCAGCTTTGAACACAGAGCACTCTCTCACAGTCAGAAACCACTCTCAGACACAGTCCAAGGGATGTAGCTATCGTGTGTAAGGCCAAGACGCATCTATGTTGTCGCATGTTTGCATTTTGCGAGCAGTTTGTGATACAGAACCCTGTCTCTCATTCTATAAAGTAGATTCACTACCAGTTTCTGCAGTTATGAAATCACTATTCTGTGGTGCTAAATTCAACGGCACCGTCAGTTTTTAATATACAGTACAGGCACATTCATAGCAGCACACTAGTTGTCCTAGCAGACGGGGGATGGTGTCCTTGGCATTGGTCACAATTCGTAGCATTTTTCAGGACACTAGGGCAGTGCTGACTGCTTACAGTAAATGGATTAACAAAGCATCCTTTATTATGGTAATGAGAGGCTCTTGCTTGCTTTGGGGGAAGGGACCTGATGCACTGTGTATGACTCTCGGCCCACTGGGCATGCACCAGAAATCCCATCGCAACCCTCCTACTGGGCATGCACCCGCCAGAGATGGAAATTCAACAGCATACAGTCCTGTACCGACTGCAGTAATACAGCCATCTGCGCATGCTCAGTGATGGCATAGCGCTATATGGCATATGGCTGGGTGTCACAGATCCCATTGTACCCCCTCCATTTCTAATCCATCGCAGATGGCTGACAGTCACCATAGCGCCAACCGTATAATACAGAGAGCTCTTTCTCATACAGATCCCAGTACTACTGTAATTAGTGTGCAAGGTTGGAACAGCTTCACCATTGTCATAAGTTTGCGATGCAATGCTATTTTGCGCTTCAAACGCACAGTCAGCTTTGAACACAGAGCGCTTTCTTACAGTCAGAAACCATTCTCAGGCACAGTCCAAGGGATATAGCTATTGTGTGTAAGGCCGAGACACATCTACGTTGTCGCATGTTTGCGTTTTGCGCACACAGTTTGTGATACAGAGCCCTGTCTCTCATTCTATACAGTAGATTCACTACCAGTTTCTGCAGTTATGAAATCACTATTCTGTGGTGCTAAATTCAATGGAACCGTCAGTTTTTAATATACAGTACAGGCACATTCATAGCGGCACACTAGTTGTCCTAGCAGATGGGGGATGGTGTCCTTGGCATTGGTCACAATTTGTTGCATTTTTCAGGACACTAGGGCAGAGCTGACTGCTTACAGTAAATTGATTAACAAAGCATCCTTTATTATGGTAATGAGAGGCTCTTGCTTGCTTTGGGGGAAGGGACCTGATGCACTGTGTATGACTCTCGGCCCACTGGGCATGCGCCAGAAATCCCATCGCAACCCTCCTACAGGGCATGCGCCCGCCAGAGATGGAAATTCAACAGCATACAGTCCTGTACCGACTGCAGTAATACAGCCAACTGCGCATGCTCAGTGATGGCATAGAGCTACATGGCATATGGCTTGGCGCCACAGATCCCATTGTACCCCCTCCATTTCTAATCCATTGCAGATGGCTGATAGCAACCATAGCGCCAACCGTGTAATAGAGAGAGCTATCTCTCATACAGATCCCAGTACTACCGTACTTAGTGTGCAAGGTTGGAACAGCATCACCATTGTCATAAGTTTGCGATGCAACACTATTTTGCGCTTCAAACGCACAGTCAGATTATAACACAGAGCGCTCTCTCACTGTCAGAAACCACTCTCAGACACAGTCCAAGGGATGTAGCTATTGTGTGTAAGGCCGAGACACATCTACATTGTCGCATGCTTTCGTTTTGCACACACAGTTTGTGATACAGAGCCCTGTCTCTCATTCTATACAGTAGATTCACTACCAGTTTCTGCAGTTATGAAATCACTATTCTGTGGTGCTAAATTCAATGGCACCGTCAGTTTTTAATATACAGTACAGGCACATTCATAGCGGCACACTAGTTGTCCTAGCAGACGGGGGATGGTGTCCTTGGCAATGGTCACAATTCGTAGCATATTTCAGGACACTAGGGCAGAGCTGACTGCTTACAGTAAATGGATTAACAAAGCATCCTTTATTATGGTAATGAGAGGCTCTTGCTTACTTTGGGAGAAGGGACCTGATGCACTGTGTATGACTCTTGACCCATTGGCATGCACCAGAAATCCCATCGCAACCCTCCTACTGGGTATGCGCCCGCCAGAGATGGAAATTCAGCAGCATAGAGTACTGTACTGACTGCAGTAATACAGCCAACTGCGCATGCTCAGTGATGGCATAGGGCTACATGGCGTATGGCTTGGCGCCACAGTTCCCATTGTACCCCCTCCATTTCTAATCCTTCGCAGAAGACTGACAGCCATGATAGAACCAACTGAACTTAGTGTGCAAGGTTGGAACAGCATCACCATTGTCATAAGTTTCCGATGCGAAGCTCTTTTGCGCTTCAAACGCACAGTCAGCTTTGAACACAGAGCTCTCTCTCACAGTCAGAAACCACTCTCAGACACAGTCCAAGGGATGTAGCTATCGTGTGTAAGGTCGAGACGCATCTATGTTGTTGCATGTTTGCGTTTTGAGCGCACAGTTTGTGATACAGAGCCCTGTCTCTCATTCTATAGAGTAGATTCACTACCAGTTTCTGCAGTTATGAAATCACTATTCTGTGGTGCTAAATTCAATGGCACCGTCAGTTTTTAATATACAGTACAGGCACATTCATAGCGGCATACTAGTTGTCCTAGCAGACGGAGGATTGTGTCCTTGGCAACGGTCACAATTCGTAGCTTTTTTCAGGACACTAGGGCAGAGCTGACTGCTTACTGTAAATGGATTGACAAAGCATCCTTTATTATGGTAATGAGAGCCTCTTGCTTGGGAAGGGACCTGATGCACTGAGTATGACTCTCGGCCCACTGGGCATGCGCCAGAAATCCCATCGCAACCCTCCTACAGGGCATGCACCCACCAGAGATGGGAATTCAACAGCATACAGTACTGTACAGACTGCAGTAATACAGCCAACTGCGCATGCTCAGTGATGGCATAGCGCTACATGGCGTATGGCTTGGCGCCACAGATCCCATTGTACCCCCTCCATTTCTAATCCATCGCAGATGGCTGAAAGCCAGCATAGCGCCAACTGTGTAATACAGAGAGCTCTCTCATACAGATCCCAGTACTACTGTACTTAGTGTGCAAGGTTGGAACAGCATCACGATTGTCATAAGTTTGCGATGCAAAGCTATTTTGCGCTTCAAACGCACAGTCAGCTTTGAACACAGAGCACTCTCTCACAGTCAGAAACCACTCTCAGACACAGTCCAAGGGATGTAGCTATTGTGTGTAAGGCCAAGACGCATCTACGTTGTCACATGTTTGCGTTTTGCGTTTTGTGCGCACAGTTTGTGATACAGAGCCCTGTCTCTCATTCTATACAGTAGATTCACTACCAGTTTCTGCAGTTATAAAATCACCATTCTGTGGTGCTAAATTCAATGTCACCGTCAGTTTTTAATATACAGTACAGGCACATTCATAGCAGCACACTAGTTGTCCTAGCAGATGGGGGATGGTGTCCTTGGCATTGGTCACAATTCGTAGCATTTTTCAGGACACTAGGGCAGAGCTGACTGCTTACAGTAAATGGATTAACAAAGCATCCTTTATTATGGTAATGAGAGGCTCTTGCTTGCTTTGGGGGAAGGGACCTGATGCACTGTGTATGACTCTCGGCCCACTGGGCATGCACCAGAAATCCCATCGCAACCCTCCAACTGGGCATGCGCCCGCCAGAGATGGAAATTCAACAGCATACAGTACTGTACTGACTGCAGTAATACAACCAACTGTGCATGCTCAGTGATGGCATAGCGCTACATGGCATATGGCTTGGCGCCACAGTTCCCATTGTACCCCCTCCATTTCTAATCCATCGCAGATGGCTGACAGCCACCATAGCGCCAACCGTGTAATACAGAGAGCTCTCTCTCATACAGATCCCAGTACTACCGTACTTAGTGTGCAAGGTTGGAACAGCATCACCATTGTCATAAATTTGCGATGCAAAGCTATTTTGCGTTTCAAACGCACAGTCAGCTTTTAATACAGTGCTCTCTCTCACAGTCAGAAACCACTCTCAGACACAGTCCAAGTTATGTAGCTATCGTGTGTAAGGCCGAGACACATCTACATTGTCGCATGTTTGCGTTTTGCGCTCACAGTTTGTGATACAGAGCCCTGTCTCTCATTCTATAGAGTAGATTCACTACCAGTTTCTGCAGTTATGAAATCACTATTCTGTGGTGCTAAATTCAATGGCACCGTCAGTTTTTAATATACAGTACAGGCACATTCATAGTGGCATACGAGTTGTCCTAGCAGACTGGGGATGGTGTCCTTGGCAATGGTCACAATTTGTAGCATTTTTCAGGACACTAGGGCAGAGCTGACTGCTTACAGTAAATGGATTAACAAAGCATCCTTTATTATGGTAATGAGAGGCTCTTGCTTACTTTGGGGGAAGGGACCTGATGCACTGTGTACAGTATGACTCTCGGCCCACTGGGCATGCACCAGAAATCCCATCGCAACCCTCCTACTGGGCATGCACCTGCCAGAGATGGAAATTCAACAGCATAGAGTACTGTACCGACTGCAGTAATACAGCCAACTGCGCATGCTCAGTGATGGCATAGCGCTACATGGCGTATGGCTTGGCGCCAGAGATCCCTTTGTACCCCCTCCATTTCTAATCCATTGCAGATGGCTGACAGCCACCATAGCGCCAACCGTGTAATACAGAGAGCTCTCTCTCATACAGATCCCAGTACTACCGTACTTAGTGTGCAAGGTTGGAACAGCATCACCATTGTCATAAGTTTGCGATGCAACGCTATTTTGTGCTTCAAACGCACAGTCAGCTTTGAATACAGAGCACTCTCTCACAGTCAGAAACCACTCTCAGACACAGTCCAAGGGATGTAGCTATCGTCTGTAAGGCTGAGACGCATCTACATTGTCGCATGTTTGCGTTTTGCGCTCACAGTTTGTGATACAGAGCCCTGTCTCTCATTCTATAGAGTAGATTCACTACCAGTTTCTGCAGTTATGAAATCACTATTCTGTGGTGCTAAATTCAATGGCACCGTCAGTTTTTAATATACAGTACAGGCATATTCATAGCGGCACACTAGTTGTCCTAGCAGACGGGGGATGGTGTCCTTGGCAATGGTCACCATTCATAGCAATTTTCAGGACACTAGGGCAGAGCTGACTGCTTACAGTAAATGGATTAACAAAGCATCCTTTATTATGGTAATGAGAGGCTCTTGCTTGCTTTGGGGGAAGGGACCTGATGCACTGTGTACAGTATGACTCTCGGCCCACTGGGCATGCGCCAGAAATCCCATCGCAACCCTCCTACTGGGCATGCACCTGCCAGAGATGGAAATTCAACAGCATAGAGTACTGTACCAACTGCAGTAATACAGCCAACTGGGCATGCTCAGTGATGGCATAGCGCTACATGGCGTATGGCTTGGCGCCACAGATCCCATTGTACCCCCTCCATTTCTAATCCATCACAGATGGCTGACAGCCACCATAGCGCCAACCGTGTAATACAGAGAGCTCTCTCTCATACAGATCCCAGTACTACCGTGCTTAGTGTGCAAGGTTGGAACAGCATCACCATTGTCATAAGTTTGCGATGCAAAGCTATTTTGAGCTTCAAACGCACAGTCAGCTTTTAATACAGTGCTCTCTCTCACAGTCAGAAACCACTCTCAGACACAGTCCAAGGGATGTAGCTATCGTGTGTAATGCCGAGACGCATCTACGTTGTTGCATGTTTGCGTTTTGCGCGCACAGTTTGTGATACAGAGCCCTGTCTCTTATTCTATACAGTAGATTCACTTCCAGTTTCTGCAGTTATGAAATCACTATTCTGTGGTGATAAATTCAACGCACCATCAGTTTTTAATATACAGTACAGGCACATTCATAGCGGCATACTAGTTGTCCTAGCAGACGGGGGATGGTGTCCTTGGCAACGGTCACAATTCGTAGCATTTTTCAAGACACTAGGGCAAAGCTGACTGCTTACAGTAAATGGATTAACAAAGCATCCTTTATTATGGTAATGAGAGGCTCTTGCTTGCTTTGGGGGAAGGGACCTGATGCACTGTGTATGACTCTCAGCCCACTGGGCATGCGCCAGAAATCCCATCGCAACCCTCCTACAGGACATGCGCCCGCCAGAGATGGAAATTCAACAGCATTAAGTCTTGTACCGACTGCAGTAATACAGCCAACTGCGCATGCTCAGTGATGGCATAGAGCTACATGGCATATGGCTTGGTGCCACAGATCCCATTGTACCCCCTCCATTTCTAATCCATTGCAGATGGCTGATAGCCACCATAGCGCCAACCGTGTAATAGAGAGAGCTATCTCTCATACAGATCCCAGTACTACCGTACTTAGTGTGCAAGGTTGGAACAGCATCACCATTGTCATAAGTTTGCGATGCAACACTATTTTGCGCTTCAAACGCACAGTCAGATTATAACACAGAGCGCTCTCTCACTGTCAGAAACCACTCTCAGACACAGTCCAAGGGATGTAGCTATTGTGTGTAAGGCCGAGACACATCTACATTGTCGCATGCTTTCGTTTTGCACACACAGTTTGTGATACAGAGCCCTGTCTCTCATTCTATACAGTAGATTCACTACCAGTTTCTGCAGTTATGAAATCACTATTCTGTGGTGCTAAATTCAATGGCACCGTCAGTTTTTAATATACAGTACAGGCACATTCATAGCGGCACACTAGTTGTCCTAGCAGACGGGGGATGGTGTCCTTGGCAATGGTCACAATTCGTAGCATATTTCAGGACACTAGGGCAGAGCTGACTGCTTACAGTAAATGGATTAACAAAGCATCCTTTATTATGGTAATGAGAGGCTCTTGCTTACTTTGGGAGAAGGGACCTGATGCACTGTGTATGACTCTTGACCCATTGGCATGCACCAGAAATCCCATCGCAACCCTCCTACTGGGTATGCGCCCGCCAGAGATGGAAATTCAGCAGCATAGAGTACTGTACTGACTGCAGTAATACAGCCAACTGCGCATGCTCAGTGATGGCATAGGGCTACATGGCGTATGGCTTGGCGCCACAGTTCCCATTGTACCCCCTCCATTTCTAATCCTTCGCAGAAGACTGACAGCCATGATAGAACCAACTGAACTTAGTGTGCAAGGTTGGAACAGCATCACCATTGTCATAAGTTTCCGATGCGAAGCTCTTTTGCGCTTCAAACGCACAGTCAGCTTTGAACACAGAGCTCTCTCTCACAGTCAGAAACCACTCTCAGACACAGTCCAAGGGATGTAGCTATCGTGTGTAAGGTCGAGACGCATCTATGTTGTTGCATGTTTGCGTTTTGAGCGCACAGTTTGTGATACAGAGCC
The DNA here is from genome assembly GCA_031769625.1 of Taudactylus pleione. Taxonomy (NCBI): domain Eukaryota; kingdom Metazoa; phylum Chordata; class Amphibia; order Anura; family Myobatrachidae; genus Taudactylus; species Taudactylus pleione. Next base: position 14,649,146 of record JAUIMM010000384.1, read on the forward strand.
CTGTCTCTCATTCTATAGAGTAGATTCACTACCAGTTTCTGCAGTTATGAAATCACTATTCTGTGGTGCTAAATTCAATGGCACCGTCAGTTTTTAATATACAGTACAGGCACATTCATAGCGGCATACTAGTTGTCCTAGCAGACGGAGGATTGTGTCCTTGGCAACGGTCACAATTCGTAGCTTTTTTCAGGACACTAGGGCAGAGCTGACTGCTTACTGTAAATGGATTGACAAAGCATCCTTTATTATGGTAATGAGAGCCTCTTGCTTGGGAAGGGACCTGATGCACTGAGTATGACTCTCGGCCCACTGGGCATGCGCCAGAAATCCCATCGCAACCCTCCTACAGGGCATGCACCCACCAGAGATGGGAATTCAACAGCATACAGTACTGTACAGACTGCAGTAATACAGCCAACTGCGCATGCTCAGTGATGGCATAGCGCTACATGGCGTATGGCTTGGCGCCACAGATCCCATTGTACCCCCTCCATTTCTAATCCATCGCAGATGGCTGAAAGCCAGCATAGCGCCAACTGTGTAATACAGAGAGCTCTCTCATACAGATCCCAGTACTACTGTACTTAGTGTGCAAGGTTGGAACAGCATCACGATTGTCATAAGTTTGCGATGCAAAGCTATTTTGCGCTTCAAACGCACAGTCAGCTTTGAACACAGAGCACTCTCTCACAGTCAGAAACCACTCTCAGACACAGTCCAAGGGATGTAGCTATTGTGTGTAAGGCCAAGACGCATCTATGTTGTCACATGTTTGCGTTTTGCGTTTTGTGCGCACAGTTTGTGATACAGAGCCCTGTCTCTCATTCTATACAGTAGATTCACTACCAGTTTCTGCAGTTATAAAATCACCATTCTGTGGTGCTAAATTCAATGTCACCGTCAGTTTTTAATATACAGTACAGGCACATTCATAGCAGCACACTAGTTGTCCTAGCAGATGGGGGATGGTGTCCTTGGCATTGGTCACAATTCGTAGCATTTTTCAGGACACTAGGGCAGAGCTGACTGCTTACAGTAAATGGATTAACAAAGCATCCTTTATTATGGTAATGAGAGGCTCTTGCTTGCTTTGGGGGAAGGGACCTGATGCACTGTGTATGACTCTCGGCCCACTGGGCATGCACCAGAAATCCCATCGCAACCCTCCAACTGGGCATGCGCCCGCCAGAGATGGAAATTCAACAGCATACAGTACTGTACTGACTGCAGTAATACAACCAACTGTGCATGCTCAGTGATGGCATAGCGCTACATGGCATATGGCTTGGCGCCACAGTTCCCATTGTACCCCCTCCATTTCTAATCCATCGCAGATGGCTGACAGCCACCATAGCGCCAACCGTGTAATACAGAGAGCTCTCTCTCATACAGATCCCAGTACTACCGTACTTAGTGTGCAAGGTTGGAACAGCATCACCATTGTCATAAATTTGCGATGCAAAGCTATTTTGCGTTTCAAACGCACAGTCAGCTTTTAATACAGTGCTCTCTCTCACAGTCAGAAACCACTCTCAGACACAGTCCAAGTTATGTAGCTATCGTGTGTAAGGCCGAGACACATCTACATTGTCGCATGTTTGCGTTTTGCGCTCACAGTTTGTGATACAGAGCCCTGTCTCTCATTCTATAGAGTAGATTCACTACCAGTTTCTGCAGTTATGAAATCACTATTCTGTGGTGCTAAATTCAATGGCACCGTCAGTTTTTAATATACAGTACAGGCACATTCATAGTGGCATACGAGTTGTCCTAGCAGACTGGGGATGGTGTCCTTGGCAATGGTCACAATTTGTAGCATTTTTCAGGACACTAGGGCAGAGCTGACTGCTTACAGTAAATGGATTAACAAAGCATCCTTTATTATGGTAATGAGAGGCTCTTGCTTACTTTGGGGGAAGGGACCTGATGCACTGTGTACAGTATGACTCTCGGCCCACTGGGCATGCGCCAGAAATCCCATCGCAACCCTCCTACTGGGCATGCACCTGCCAGAGATGGAAATTCAACAGCATAGAGTACTGTACCGACTGCAGTAATACAGCCAACTGCGCATGCTCAGTGATGGCATAGCGCTACATGGCGTATGGCTTGGCGCCAGAGATCCCTTTGTACCCCCTCCATTTCTAATCCATTGCAGATGGCTGACAGCCACCATAGCGCCAACCGTGTAATACAGAGAGCTCTCTCTCATACAGATCCCAGTACTACCGTACTTAGTGTGCAAGGTTGGAACAGCATCACCATTGTCATAAGTTTGCGATGCAACGCTATTTTGTGCTTCAAACGCACAGTCAGCTTTGAATACAGAGCACTCTCTCACAGTCAGAAACCACTCTCAGACACAGTCCAAGGGATGTAGCTATCGTCTGTAAGGCTGAGACGCATCTACATTGTCGCATGTTTGCGTTTTGCGCTCACAGTTTGTGATACAGAGCCCTGTCTCTCATTCTATAGAGTAGATTCACTACCAGTTTCTGCAGTTATGAAATCACTATTCTGTGGTGCTAAATTCAATGGCACCGTCAGTTTTTAATATACAGTACAGGCATATTCATAGCGGCACACTAGTTGTCCTAGCAGACGGGGGATGGTGTCCTTGGCAATGGTCACCATTCATAGCAATTTTCAGGACACTAGGGCAGAGCTGACTGCTTACAGTAAATGGATTAACAAAGCATCCTTTATTATGGTAATGAGAGGCTCTTGCTTGCTTTGGGGGAAGGGACCTGATGCACTGTGTACAGTATGACTCTCGGCCCACTGGGCATGCGCCAGAAATCCCATCGCAACCCTCCTACTGGGCATGCACCTGCCAGAGATGGAAATTCAACAGCATAGAGTACTGTACCAACTGCAGTAATACAGCCAACTGGGCATGCTCAGTGATGGCATAGCGCTACATGGCGTATGGCTTGGCGCCACAGATCCCATTGTACCCCCTCCATTTCTAATCCATCACAGATGGCTGACAGCCACCATAGCGCCAACCGTGTAATACAGAGAGCTCTCTCTCATACAGATCCCAGTACTACCGTGCTTAGTGTGCAAGGTTGGAACAGCATCACCATTGTCATAAGTTTGCGATGCAAAGCTATTTTGAGCTTCAAACGCACAGTCAGCTTTTAATACAGTGCTCTCTCTCACAGTCAGAAACCACTCTCAGACACAGTCCAAGGGATGTAGCTATCGTGTGTAATGCCGAGACGCATCTACGTTGTTGCATGTTTGCGTTTTGCGCGCACAGTTTGTGATACAGAGCCCTGTCTCTTATTCTATACAGTAGATTCACTTCCAGTTTCTGCAGTTATGAAATCACTATTCTGTGGTGATAAATTCAACGCACCATCAGTTTTTAATATACAGTACAGGCACATTCATAGCGGCATACTAGTTGTCCTAGCAGACGGGGGATGGTGTCCTTGGCAACGGTCACAATTCGTAGCATTTTTCAAGACACTAGGGCAAAGCTGACTGCTTACAGTAAATGGATTAACAAAGCATCCTTTATTATGGTAATGAGAGGCTCTTGCTTGCTTTGGGGGAAGGGACCTGATGCACTGTGTATGACTCTCAGCCCACTGGGCATGCGCCAGAAATCCCATCGCAACCCTCCTACAGGACATGCGCCCGCCAGAGATGGAAATTCAACAGCATTAAGTCTTGTACCGACTGCAGTAATACAGCCAACTGCGCATGCTCAGTGATGGCATAGAGCTACATGGCATATGGCTTGGTGCCACAGATCCCATTGTACCCCCTCCATTTCTAATCCATTGCAGATGGCTGATAGCCACCATAGCGCCAACCGTGTAATAGAGAGAGCTATCTCTCATACAGATCCCAGTACTACCGTACTTAGTGTGCAAGGTTGGAACAGCATCACCATTGTCATAAGTTTGCGATGCAACACTATTTTGCGCTTCAAACGCACAGTCAGATTTTAACACAGAGCGCTCTCTCACTATCAGAAACCACTCTCAGACACAGTCCAAGGGATGTAGCTATTGTGTGTAAGGCCAAGACACATCTACGTTGTCGCATGTTTTCGTTTTGCACACACAGTTTATGATACAGAGCCCTGTCTCTCATTTTATACAGTAGATTCACTACCAGTTTCTGCAGTTATGAAATCACTATTCTGTGGTGCTAAATTCAATGGCACCGTCAGTTTTTAATATACAGTACAGGCACATTCATAGCGGCACACTAGTTGTCCTAGCAGACGGGGGATGGTGTCCTTGGCAATGGTCACAATTCGTAGCATATTTCAGGACACTAGGGCAGAGCTGACTGCTTACAGTAAATGTATTAACAAAGCATCCTTTATTATGGTAATGAGAGGCTCTTGCTTACTTTGGGAGAAGGGACCTGATGCACTGTGTATGACTCTTGACCCATTGGCATGCACCCGAAATCCCATCGCAACCCTCCTACTGGGCATGCGCCCGCCAGAGATGGAAATTCAGCAGCATAGAGTACTGTACCAACTGCAGTAATACAGCCAACTGCGCATGCTCAGTTATGGCATAGCGCTACATGGCATATGGCTTGGCGCCACAGTTCCCATTGTACCCCCTCTATTTCTAATCCTTCGCAGATGACTGACAGCCATGATAGCACCAACTGTGTAATACAGAGAGCTATCTCTCATACAGATCCCAGTACTACCTTACTTAGTGTGCAAGGTTGGAACAGCATCACCATTGTCATAAGTTTCCGATGCGAAGCTCTTTTGCGCTTCAAACGCACAGTCAGCTTTGAACACAGAGCTCTCTCTCACAGTCAGAAACCACTCTCAGACACAGTCCAAGGGATGTAGCTATCGTGTGTAAGGCCGAGACACATCTACGTTGTTTCATGTTTGCGTTTTGTGCGCACAGTTTGTGATACAGAGCCCTGTCTCTCATTCTATACTGTAGATTCACTACCAGTTTCTGCAGTTATGAAATCACTATTCTGTGATGCTAAATTCAACAGCACCGTCAGTTTTTAATATACAGTACAGGCACATTCATAGCGGCATACTAGTTGTCCTAGCAGACGGGGATTGGTGTACTTGGCAATGGTCACAATTCGTAGCATATTTCAGGACACTAGGGCAGAGCTGACTGCTTACAGTAAATGGATTAACAAAGCATCCTTTATTATGGTAATGAGAGGCTCTTGCTTGCTTTGGGGGAAGGGACCTGATGCACTGTGTATGACTCTCGGCCCATTGGGCATGCACCAGAAATCCCATCGCAACCCTTCTACTAGGCATGCACCCGCCAGAGACGGAAACTCAACAGCATAGAGTACTATGCTGTAATAGAGCAGTAATACAGCCAACTGTGCATGCTCAGTGATGGCATAGCGCTACATGGCGTATAGCTTTGCGCCACAGTGCCCATTGTACCCCCTCCATTTCTAATCCATCGCAGATGGCTGAAAGCCACCATAGCGCCAACCGTGTAATACAGAGAGCTCTCTCATACAGATCCCAGTACTACCGTACTTAGTGTGCAAGGTTGGAACAGCATCACCATTGTCATAAGTTTGCGATGCAAAGCTATTTTGTGCTTCAAACGCACAGTCAGCTTTGAACACAGAGCGCTCTCTCACAATCAGAAACCACTCCCAGACACAGTCTAAGGGATGTAGCTATCGTGTGTAATGCTGAGACGCATCTACATTGTCGCATGCTTGCGTTTTGCGTTTTGCGCGCACAGTTTGTGATGCAGAGCCCTGTCTCTCATTCTATACAGTAGATTCACTACCAGTTTCTGCAGTTATGAAATCACTATTCTGTGGTGCTAAATTCAACGGCACCGTCAGTTTTTAAAATACAGTACAGGCACATTCATAGCGGCATACTAGTTGTCCTAGCAGACGGGGGATGGTGTCCTTGGCAACGGTCACAATTCGTAGCATTTTCAGGACACTAGGGCAGAGCTGACTTCTTACAGTAAATGGATTAACAAAGCATCCTTTATTATGGTAATGAGAGGCTCTTGCTTGCTTTGGGGGAAGGGACCTGATGCACTGTGTATGACTCTCGGCCCACTGGGCATGCGCCAGAAATCCCATCGCAACCCTCCAACTGGGCATTCACCCACCAGAGATGGAAATTCAACAGCATACAGTACTTTACTGACTGCAGTAATACAGCCAACTGCGCATTCTCAGTGATAACATAGCGCTACATGGCGTATGCCTTGGCGCCACAGATCCCATTGTACACCCTCCATTTCTAATCCATCACAGATGGCTGACAGCCACCATAGCGCCAACCGTGTAATACAGAGAGCTCTCTCTCATACAGATCCCAGTACTACCGTACTTAGTGTGCAAGGTTGGAACATCATCACCATTGTCATAAGTTTGAGATGCAACGCTATTTTGCGCTTCAAACGCACAGTCAGCTTTGAACACAGAGCGCTCTCTCACAGTCAGAAACCACTCTCAGACACAGTCCAAGGGATGTAGCTGTCATCTGTAAGGCTGAGACGCATCTACATTGTCGCATGTTTGCGTTTTGCGCTCACAGTTTGTGATACAGAGCCCTGTCTCTCATTCTATAGAGTAGATTCACTACCAGTTTCTGCAGTTATGAAATCACTATTCTGTGGTGCTAAATTCAATGGCACCGTCAGTTTTTAATATACAGTACAGGCATATTCATAGCGGCACACTAGCTGTCCTAGCAGACGGGGGCTGGTGTCCTTGGCAATGGTCACAATTCGTAGCATTTTTCAGGACACTATGGCAGAGCTGACTGCTTACAGTAAATGGATTAACAAAGCATCCTTTATTATGGTAATGAGAGGCTCTTGCTTACTTTGGGGGAAGGGACCTGATGCACTGTGTACAGTATGATTCTCGGCCCACTGGGCATGCACCAGAAATCCCATCACAACCCTCCTACTGGGTATGCACCTGCCAGAGATGGAAATTCAACAGCATAGAGTACTGTACCGACTGCAGTAATACAGCCAACTGCGCATGCTCAGTGATGGCATAGCGCTACATGGCGTATGGCTTGGCGCCAGAGATCCCTTTGTACCCCCTCCATTTCTAATCCATTGCAGATGGCTGACAGCCACCATAGCGCCAACCGTGTAATACAGAGAGCTCTCTCTCATACAGATCCCAGTACTACCGTACTTAGTGTGCAAGGTTGGAACAGCATCACCATTGTCATAAGTTTGCGATGCAACGCTATTTTGTGCTTCAAACGCACAGTCAGCTTTGAATACAGAGCACTCTCTCACAGTCAGAAACCACTCTCAGACACAGTCCAAGGGATGTAGCTATCGTCTGTAAGGCTGAGACGCATCTACATTGTCGCATGTTTGCGTTTTGCGCTCACAGTTTGTGATACAGAGCCCTGTCTCTCATTCTATAGAGTAGATTCACTACCAGTTTCTGCAGTTATGAAATCACTATTCTGTGGTGCTAAATTCAATGGCACCGTCAGTTTTTAATATACAGTACAGGCATATTCATAGCGGCACACTAGTTGTCCTAGCAGACGGGGGATGGTGTCCTTGGCAATGGTCACAATTCGTAGCAATTTTCAGGACACTAGGGCAGAGCTGACTGCTTACAGTAAATGGATTAACAAAGCATCCTTTATTATGGTAATGAGAGGCTCTTGCTTGCTTTGGGGGAAGGGACCTGATGCACTGTGTACAGTATGACTCTCGGCCCACTGGGCATGCGCCAGAAATCCCATCGCAACCCTCCTACTGGGCATGCACCTGCCAGAGATGGAAATTCAACAGCATAGAGTACTGTACCAACTGCAGTAATACAGCCAACTGGGCATGCTCAGTGATGGCATAGCGCTACATGGCGTATGGCTTGGCGCCACAGATCCCATTGTACCCCCTCCATTTCTAATCCATCACAGATGGCTGACAGCCACCATAGCGCCAACCGTGTAATACAGAGAGCTCTCTCTCATACAGATCCCAGTACTACCGTGCTTAGTGTGCAAGGTTGGAACAGCATCACCATTGTCATAAGTTTGCGATGCAAAGCTATTTTGAGCTTCAAACGCACAGTCAGCTTTTAATACAGTGCTCTCTCTCACAGTCAGAAACCACTCTCAGACACAGTCCAAGGGATGTAGCTATCGTGTGTAATGCCGAGACGCATCTACGTTGTTGCATGTTTGCGTTTTGCGCGCACAGTTTGTGATACAGAGCCCTGTCTCTTATTCTATACAGTAGATTCACTTCCAGTTTCTGCAGTTATGAAATCACTATTCTGTGGTGATAAATTCAACGCACCATCAGTTTTTAATATACAGTACAGGCACATTCATAGCGGCATACTAGTTGTCCTAGCAGACGGGGGATGGTGTCCTTGGCAACGGTCACAATTCGTAGCATTTTTCAAGACACTAGGGCAAAGCTGACTGCTTACAGTAAATGGATTAACAAAGCATCCTTTATTATGGTAATGAGAGGCTCTTGCTTGCTTTGGGGGAAGGGACCTGATGCACTGTGTATGACTCTCAGCCCACTGGGCATGCGCCAGAAATCCCATCGCAACCCTCCTACAGGACATGCGCCCGCCAGAGATGGAAATTCAACAGCATTAAGTCTTGTACCGACTGCAGTAATACAGCCAACTGCGCATGCTCAGTGATGGCATAGAGCTACATGGCATATGGCTTGGTGCCACAGATCCCATTGTACCCCCTCCATTTCTAATCCATTGCAGATGGCTGATAGCCACCATAGCGCCAACCGTGTAATAGAGAGAGCTATCTCTCATACAGATCCCAGTACTACCGTACTTAGTGTGCAAGGTTGGAACAGCATCACCATTGTCATAAGTTTGCGATGCAACACTATTTTGCGCTTCAAACGCACAGTCAGATTTTAACACAGAGCGCTCTCTCACTATCAGAAACCACTCTCAGACACAGTCCAAGGGATGTAGCTATTGTGTGTAAGGCCAAGACACATCTACGTTGTCGCATGTTTTCGTTTTGCACACACAGTTTTTGATACAGAGCCCTGTCTCTCATTCTATACAGTAGATTCACTACCAGTTTCTGCAGTTATGAAATCACTATTCTGTGGTGCTAAATTCAATGGCACCGTCAGTTTTTAATATACAGTACAGGCACATTCATAGCGGCACACTAGTTGTCCTAGCAGACGGGGGATGGTGTCCTTGGCAATGGTCACAATTCGTAGCATATTTCAGGACACTAGGGCAGAGCTGACTGCTTACAGTAAATGTATTAACAAAGCATCCTTTATTATGGTAATGAGAGGCTCTTGCTTACTTTGGGAGAAGGGACCTGATGCACTGTGTATGACTCTTGACCCATTGGCATGCACCCGAAATCCCATCGCAACCCTCCTACTGGGCATGCGCCCGCCAGAGATGGAAATTCAGCAGCATAGAGTACTGTACCAACTGCAGTAATACAGCCAACTGCGCATGCTCAGTGATGGCATAGCGCTACATGGCGTATGGCTTGGCGCCACAGTTCCCATTGTACCCCCTCTATTTCTAATCCTTCGCAGATGACTGACAGCCATGATAGCACCAACTGTGTAATACAGAGAGCTATCTCTCATACAGATCCCAGTACTACCTTACTTAGTGTGCAAGGTTGGAACAGCATCACCATTGTCATAAGTTTCCGATGCGAAGCTCTTTTGCGCTTCAAACGCACAGTCAGCTTTGAACACAGAGCTCTCTCTCACAGTCAGAAACCACTCTCAGACACAGTCCAAGGGATGTAGCTATCGTGTGTAAGGCCGAGACACATCTACGTTGTTTCATGTTTGCGTTTTGTGCGCACAGTTTGTGATACAGAGCCCTGTCTCTCATTCTATACTGTAGATTCACTACCAGTTTCTGCAGTTATGAAATCACTATTCTGTGATGCTAAATTCAACAGCACCGTCAGTTTTTAATATACAGTACAGGCACATTCATAGCGGCATACTAGTTGTCCTAGCAGACGGGGATTGGTGTTCTTGGCAATGGTCACAATTCGTAGCATATTTCAGGACACTAGGGCAGAGCTGACTGCTTACAGTAAATGGATTAACAAAGCATCCTTTATTATGGTAATGAGAGGCTCTTGCTTGCTTTGGGGGAAGGGACCTGATGCACTGTGTATGACTCTCGGCCCATTGGGCATGCACCAGAAATCCCATCGCAACCCTTCTACTAGGCATGCACCCGCCAGAGACGGAAACTCAACAGCATAGAGTACTATGCTGTAATAGAGCAGTAATACAGCCAACTGCGCATGCTCAGTGATGGCATAGCGCTACATGGCGTATAGCTTTGCGCCACAGTGCCCATTGTACCCCCTCCATTTCTAATCCATCGCAGATGGCTGAAAGCCACCATAGCGCCAACCGTGTAATACAGAGAGCTCTCTCATACAGATCCCAGTACTACCGTACTTAGTGTGCAAGGTTGGAACAGCATCACGATTGTCATAAGTTTGCAATGCAAAGCTATTTTGCGCTTCAAACGCACAGTCATCTTTGAACACAGAGCTCTCTCTCACAGTCAGAAACCACTCTCAGACACAGTCCAAGGGATGTAGCTATTGTGTGTATGGCCGAGACGCATCTACGTTGTCATATGTTTGCGTTTTGCGTTTTGTGTGCACAGTTTGTGATACAGAGCCCTGTCTCTCATTCTATTCAGTAGATTCACTACCAGTTTCTGCAGTTATGAAATCACTATTCTGTGGTGCTATATTCAATGGCACCGTCAGTTTTTAATATACAGTACAGGCACATTCATAGCAGCACACTAGTTGTCCTAATAGACGGGGGATGGTGTTCTTGGCATTGGTCACAATTAGTAGCATTTTTCAGGACACTAGGGCAGAGCTGACTGCTTACAGTAAATGGATTAACAAAGCATCCTTTATTATGGTAAAGAGAGGCTCTTGCTTGCTTTGGGGGAAGGGACCTGATGCACTGTTTATGACTCTCGGCCCATTGGGCATGCGCCGGAAATCCCATCGCAACCCTCCTACTGGGCATGCGCCCACCAGAGATGGAAATTCAACAGCATACAGTACTGTACCGACTGCAGTAATACAGCCAACTGTGCATGCTCAGTGATGGCATAGCACTATATGGCGTATGGCTTGGCGCCACAGATCCCATTGTACCCCCTCCATTTCTAATCCATCGCAGATGGCTGACAGCCACCATAGCGCCAACTGTGTAATACAGAGAGCTCTCTCATACAGATCCCAGTACTACCGTACTTAGTGTGCAAGGTTGGAACAGCATCACCATTGTCATAAGTTTGCGATGCAAAGCTATTTTGTGCTTCAAACGCACAGTCAGCTTTGAACACAGAGCGCTCTCTCACAATCAGAAACCAACCCCAGACACAGTCTAAGGGATGTAGCTATCGTGTGTAATGCTGAGACGCATCTACATTGTCGCATGCTTGCGTTTTGCGTTTTGCGCGCACAGTTTGTGATGCAGAGCCCTGTCTCTCATTCTATACAGTAGATTCACTACCAGTTTCTGCAGTTATGAAATCACTATTCTGTGGTGCTAAATTCAACGGCACCGTCAGTTTTTAAAATACAGTACAGGCACATTCATAGCGGCATACTAGTTGTCCTAGCAGACGGGGGATGGTGTCCTTGGCAACGGTCACAATTCGTAGCATTTTCAGGACACTAGGGCAGAGCTGACTTCTTACAGTAAATGGATTAACAAAGCATCCTTTATTATGGTAATGAGAGGCTCTTGCTTGCTTTGGGGGAAGGGACCTGATGCACTGTGTATGACTCTCGGCCCACTGGGCATGCGCCAGAAATCCCATCGCAACCCTCCAACTGGGCATTCACCCACCAGAGATGGAAATTCAACAGCATACAGTACTTTACTGACTGCAGTAATACAGCCAACTGCGCATTCTCAGTGATAACATAGCGCTACATGGCGTATGCCTTGGTGCCACAGATCCCATTGTACACCCTCCATTTCTAATCCATCACAGATGGCTGACAGCCACCATAGCGCCAACCGTGTAATACAGAGAGCTCTCTCTCATACAGATCCCAGTACTACCATACTTAGTGTGCAAGGTTGGAACATCATCACCATTGTCATAAGTTTGAGATGCAACGCTATTTTTCGCTTCAAACGCACAGTCAGCTTTGAACACAGAGCGCTCTCTCACAGTCAGAAACCACTCTCAGACACAGTCCAAGGGATGTAGCTGTCATCTGTAAGGCTGAGACGCATCTACATTGTCGCATGTTTGCGTTTTGCGCTCACAGTTTGTGATACAGAGCCCTGTCTCTCATTCTATAGAGTAGATTCACTACCAGTTTCTGCAGTTATGAAATCACTATTCTGTGGTGCTAAATTCAATGGCACCGTCAGTTTTTAATATACAGTACAGGCATATTCATAGCGGCACACTAGCTGTCCTAGCAGACGGGGGCTGGTGTCCTTGGCAATGGTCACAATTCGTAGCATTTTTCAGGACACTATGGCAGAGCTGACTGCTTACAGTAAATGGATTAACAAAGCATCCTTTATTATGGTAATGAGAGGCTCTTGCTTACTTTGGGGGAAGGGACCTGATGCACTGTGTACAGTATGACTCTCGGCCCACTGGGCATGCACCAGAAATCCCATCACAACCCTCCTACTGGGTATGCACCTGCCAGAGATGGAAATTCAACAGCATAGAGTACTGTACCGACTGCAGTAATACAGCCAACTGCGCATGCTCAGTGATGGCATAGCGCTACATGGCGTATGGCTTGGCACCACAGATCCCTTTGTATCCCCTCCATTTCTAATCCATCACAGATGGCTGACAGCCACCATACTGCCAACCGTGTAATACAGAGAGCATTCTCTCATACAGATCCCAGTACTACCGTACTTAGTGTACAAGGTTGGAACAGCATCACCATTGTCATAAGTTTGCAATGCAATGCTATTTTGCGCTTCAAACGCACAGTCAGCTTTGAACACAGAGCGCTCTCTCACAGTCAGAAACCACTCTCAGACACAGTCCAAGGGATGTAGCTATTGTGTGTAATGCTGAGACACATGTATGTTGTCGCATGTTTGCGTTTTGCGCGCACAGTTTGTGATACAGAGCCCTGTCTCTCATTCTATAGAGTAGATTCACTACCAGTTTCTGCAGTTATGAAATCACTATTCTGTGGTGCTAAATTCAATGGCACCGTCAGTTTTTAATATACAGTACAGGCACATTCATAGCGGCACACTAGTTGTCCTAGCAGAAGGGGGATGGTGTACTTGGCAATGGTCACAATTCGTAGCACATTTCAGGACACTATGGCAGAGCTGACTGCTTACAGTAAATGGATTAACAAAGCATCCTTTATTATGGTAATGAGAGGCTCTTGCTTGCTTTGGGGGAAGGGACCTGATGCACTGTGTATGACTCTCGGCCCATTGGGCATGCTGAAGAAATCCCATCGCAGCCCTTCTACTAGGCATGCACCCGCCAGAGATGGAAACTCAACAGCATAGAGTACTATGCCGACTGCAGTAATACAGCCAACTGCGCATGCTCAGTGATGGCATAGCGCTACATGGCGTATGGCTTGGCGCCACAGATCCCATTGTACCCCCTCCATTTCTAATCCATCGCAGATGGCTGACAGCCACCATAGCGCCAACTGTGTAATACAGAGAGCTCTCTCATACAGATCCCAGTACTACCGTACTTAGTATGCAAGGTTGGAACAGCATTACCATTGTCATAAGTTTGCGATGCAAAGCTATTTTGCGCTTCAAACGCACAGTCAGCTTTGAACACAGAGCGCTCTCTCACAGTCAGAAACCACTCCCAGACACAGTCCAAGGGATGTAGCTATCGTGTGTAATGCTGAGATGCATCTACATTTTCGCATGTTTGCGTTTTGCGTTTTGCGCGCACAGTTTGTGATGCAGAGCCCTGTCTCTCATTCTATACAGTAGATTCACTACCAGTTTCTGCAGTTATGAAATCACTATTCTGTGGTACTAAATTCAACGGCACCGTCAGTTTTTAATATACAGTACAGGCACATTCATAGCGGCATACTAGTTGTCCTAGCAGACGGGGGATGGTGTCCTTGGCAACGGTCACAATTCGTAGCATTTTCAGGACACTAGGGCAGAGCTGACTGCTTACAATAAATGGATTAACAAAGCATCCTTTATTATGGTAATGAGAGGCTCTTGCTTGCTTTGGGGGAAGGGACCTGATGCACTGTGTATGACTCTCGGCCCACTGGGCATGCACCAGAAATCCCATCGCAACCCTCCAACTGGGCATTCACCCACCAGAGGTGGAAATTCAACAGCATACAGTACTGTACCGACTGCAGTAATACAGCCAACTGCACATTCTCAGTGATAACATAGCGCTACATGGCGTATGGCTTGGCGCCACAGATCCCATTGTACCCCCTCCATTTCTAATCCATCACAGATGGCTGACAGCCACCATAGCGCCAACCGTGTAATACAGAGAGCTCTCTCTCATACAGATCCCAGTACTACCGTACTTAGTGTGCAAGGTTGGAACATCATCACCATTGTCATAAGTTTGCGATGCAACGCTATTTTGCGCTTCAAACGCACAGTCAGCTTTGAACACAGAGCGCTCTCTCACAGTCAGAAACCACTCTCAGACACAGTCAAAGGGATGTAGCTATCGTCATTAAGGCTGAGACGCATCTACATTGTCGCATGTTTGCGTTTTGCGCTCACAGTTTGTGATACAGAGCCCTGTCTCTCATTCTATAGAGTAGATTCACTACCAGTTTCTGCAGTTATGAAATCACTATTCTGTGGTGCTAAATTCAATGGCACCATCAGTTTTTAATATACTGTACAGGCATATTCATAGCGGCACACTAGTTGTCCTAGCAGACGGGGGATGGTGTCCTTAGCAATGGTCACAATTCGTAGCATTTTTCAGGACACTAGGGCAGAGCTGACTGCTTACAGTAAATGGATTAACAAAGCATCCTTTATTATGGTAATGAGAGGCTCTTGCTTACTTTGGGGGAAGGGACCTGATGCACTGTGTACAGTATGACTCTCGGCCCACTGGGCATGCACCAGAAATCCCATCGCAACCCTCCTACTGGGTATGCACCCACCAGAGGTGGAAATTCAACAGCATACAGTACTGTAGCGACTGCAGTAATACAGCCAACTGCGCATTCTCAGTGATAACATAGCGCTACATGGCGTATGGCTTGGCGCCACAGATCCCATTGTACCCCCTCCATTTCTAATCCATCGCAGATGGCTGACAGCCACCATAGCGCCAACTGTGTAATACAGAGAGCTCTCTCATACAGATCCCAGTACTACCGTACTTAGTATGCAAGGTTGGAACAGCATTACCATTGTCATAAGTTTGCGATGCAAAGCTATTTTGCGCTTCAAACGCACAGTCAGCTTTGAACACAGAGCGCTCTCTCACAGTCAGAAACCACTCCCAGACACAGTCCAAGGGATGTAGCTATCGTGTGTAATGCTGAGATGCATCTACATTTTCGCATGTTTGCGTTTTGCGTTTTGCGCGCACAGTTTGTGATGCAGAGCCCTGTCTCTCATTCTATACAGTAGATTCACTACCAGTTTCTGCAGTTATGAAATCACTATTCTGTGGTACTAAATTCAACGGCACCGTCAGTTTTTAATATACAGTACAGGCACATTCATAGCGGCATACTAGTTGTCCTAGCAGACGGGGGATGGTGTCCTTGGCAACGGTCACAATTCGTAGCATTTTCAGGACACTAGGGCAGAGCTGACTGCTTACAATAAATGGATTAACAAAGCATCCTTTATTATGGTAATGAGAGGCTCTTGCTTGCTTTGGGGGAAGGGACCTGATGCACTGTGTATGACTCTCGGCCCACTGGGCATGCACCAGAAATCCCATCGCAACCCTCCAACTGGGCATTCACCCACCAGAGGTGGAAATTCAACAGCATACAGTACTGTACCGACTGCAGTAATACAGCCAACTGCACATTCTCAGTGATAACATAGCGCTACATGGCGTATGGCTTGGCGCCACAGATCCCATTGTACCCCCTCCATTTCTAATCCATCACAGATGGCTGACAGCCACCATAGCGCCAACCGTGTAATACAGAGAGCTCTCTCTCATACAGATCCCAGTACTACCGTACTTAGTGTGCAAGGTTGGAACATCATCACCATTGTCATAAGTTTGCGATGCAACGCTATTTTGCGCTTCAAACGCACAGTCAGCTTTGAACACAGAGCGCTCTCTCACAGTCAGAAACCACTCTCAGACACAGTCAAAGGGATGTAGCTATCGTCATTAAGGCTGAGACGCATCTACATTGTCGCATGTTTGCGTTTTGCGCTCACAGTTTGTGATACAGAGCCCTGTCTCTCATTCTATAGAGTAGATTCACTACCAGTTTCTGCAGTTATGAAATCACTATTCTGTGGTGCTAAATTCAATGGCACCATCAGTTTTTAATATACTGTACAGGCATATTCATAGCGGCACACTAGTTGTCCTAGCAGACGGGGGATGGTGTCCTTAGCAATGGTCACAATTCGTAGCATTTTTCAGGACACTAGGGCAGAGCTGACTGCTTACAGTAAATGGATTAACAAAGCATCCTTTATTATGGTAATGAGAGGCTCTTGCTTACTTTGGGGGAAGGGACCTGATGCACTGTGTACAGTATGACTCTCGGCCCACTGGGCATGCACCAGAAATCCCATCGCAACCCTCCTACTGGGTATGCACCCACCAGAGGTGGAAATTCAACAGCATACAGTACTGTAGCGACTGCAGTAATACAGCCAACTGCGCATTCTCAGTGATAACATAGCGCTACATGGCGTATGGCTTGGCGCCACAGATCCCATTGTACACCCTCCATTTCTAATCCATCACAGATGGCTGACAGCCACCATAGCGCCAACCGTGTAATACAGAGAGTTCTCTCTCATACAGATCCCAGTACTACCGTACTTAGTGTGCAAGGTTGGAACATCATCACCATTGTCATAAGTTTGCGATGCAACGCTATTTTGCGCTTCAAACGCACAGTCAGCTTTGAACACAGAGCGCTCTCTCACAGTCAGAAACCACTCTCAGACACAGTCCAAGGGATGCAGCTGTCGTCTGTAAGGCTGAGATGCATCTACATTGTCGCATGTTTGCGTTTTGCGCTCACAGTTTGTGATACAGAGCCCTGTCTCTCATTCTATAGAGTAGATTCACTACCAGTTTCTGCAGTTATGAAATCACTATTCTGTGGTGCTAAATTCAATGGCACCGTCAGTTTTTAATATACAGTACAGGCATATTCATAGCGGCACACTAGCTGTCCTAGCAGACGGGGGCTGGTGTCCTTGGCAATGGTCACAATTCGTAGCATTTTTCAGGACACTAGGGCAGAGCTGACTGCTTACAGTAAATGGATTAACAAAGCATCCTTTATTATGGTAATGAGAGGCTCTTGCTTACTTTGGGGGAAGGGACCTGATGCAATGTGTACAGTATGACTCTCGGCCCACTGGGCATGCACCAGAAATCCCATCACAACCCTCCTACTGGGTATGCACCTGCCAGAGATGGAAATTCAACAGCATAGAGTACTGTACCGACTGCAGTAATACAGCCAACTGCGCATGCTCAGTGATGGCATAGCGCTACATGGCGTATGGCTTGGCACCACAGATCCCTTTGTATCCCCTCCATTTCTAATCCATCGCAGATGGCTGACAGCCACCATACTGCCAACCGTGTAATACAGAGAGCATTCTCTCATACAGATCCCAGTTCTACCGTACTTAGTGTACAAGGTTGGAACAGCATCACCATTGTCATAAGTTTGCAATGCAATGCTATTTTGCACTTCAAACGCACAGTCAGCTTTGAACACAAAGCGCTATCTCACAGTCAGAAACCACTCTCAGACACAGTCCAAGGGATGTAGCTATTGTGTGTAATGCTGAGACACATGTATGTTGTCGCATGTTTGCGTTTTGTGCACACAGTTTGTGATACAGAGCCCTGTCTCTCATTCTATAGAGTAGATTCACTACCAGTTTCTGCAGTTATGAAATCACTATTCTGTGGTGCTAAATTCAATGGCACCGTCAGTTTTTAATATACAGTACAGGCACATTCATAGCGGCACACTAGTTGTCCTAGCAGAAGGGGGATGGTGTACTTGGCAATGGTCACAATTCGTAGCATATTTCATGACACTAGGGCAGAGCTGACTGCTTACAGTAAATGGATTAACAAAGCATCCTTTATTATTGTAATGAGAGGCTCTTGCTTGCTTTGGGGGAAGGGACCTGATGCACTGTGTATGACTCTCGGCCCATTGGGCATGCACCAGAAATCCCATCGAAACCCTTCTACTAGGCATGCACCCGCCAGAGATGGAAACTCAACAGCATAGAGTACTATGCCGACAGCAGTAATACAGCCAACTGCGCATGCTCAGTGATGGCATAGCGCTACATGGCGTATGGCTTGGCGCCATAGATCCCATTGTACCCCCTCCATTTCTAATCCATCGCAGATGGCTGACAGCCACCATAGCGCCAACTGTGTAATACAGAGAGCTCTCTCATACAGATCCCAGTACTACCGTACTTAGTATGCAAGGTTGGAACAGCATCACCATTGTCATAAGTTTGCGATGCAAAGCTATTTTGCGCTTCAAACGCACAGTCAGCTTTGAACACAGAGCGCTCTCTCACAGTCAGAAACCTCTCCCAGACACAGTCCAAGGGATGTAGCTATCGTGTGTAATGCTGAGACGCATCTACGTTTTCGCATGTTTGCGTTTTGCATTTTGCGCGCACAGTTTGTGATGCAGAGCCCTGTCTCTCATTCTATACAGTAGATTCACTACCAGTTTCTGCAGTTATGAAATCACTATTCTGTGGTGCTAAATGCAATGGCACCATCAGTTTTTAATATACAGTACAGGCACATTCATAGCGGCATACTAGTTGTCCTAGCAGATGGGGGATGGTGTCCTTGGCAACGGTCACAATTCGTAGCATTTTCAGGACACTAGGGCAGAGCTGACTGCTTACAGTAAATGGATTAACAAAGCATCCTTTATTATGGTAATGAGAGGCTCTTGCTTGCTTTGGGGGAAGGGACCTGATGCACTGTGTATGACTCTCGGCCCACTGGGCATGCGCCAGAAATCCCATCGCAACCCTCCAACTGGGCATTCACCCACCAGAGGTGGAAATTCAACAGCATACAGTACTGTACCGACTGCAGTAATACAGCCAACTGCGCATTCTCAGTGATAACATAGCGCTACATGGCGTATGGCTTGGCGCCACAGATCCCATTGTACCCCCTCCATTTCTAATCCATCACAGATGGCTGACAGCCACCATAGCGCCAACCGTGTAATACAGAGAGCTCTCTCTCATACAGATCCCAGTACTACCGTACTTAGTGTGCAAGGTTGGAACATCATCACCATTGTCATAAGTTTGCGATGCAACGCTATTTTGCGCTTCAAACGCACAGTCAGCTTTGAACACAGAGCGCTCTCTCACAGTCAGAAACCACTCTCAGACACAGTCAAAGGGATGTAGCTATGGTCTGTAAGGCTGAGACGCATCTACATTGTCGCATGTTTGCGTTTTGCGCTCACAGTTTGTGATACAGAGCCCTGTCTCTCATTCTATAGAGTAGATTCACTACCAGTTTCTGCAGTTATGAAATCACTATTCTGTGGTGCTAAATTCAATGGCACCGTCAGTTTTTAATATACAGTACAGGCACATTCATAGCGGCACACTAGTTGTCCTAGCAGAAGGGGGATGGTGTACTTGGCAATGGTCACAATTCGTAGCACATTTCAGGACACTAGGGCAGAGCTGACTGCTTACAGTAAATGGATTAACAAAGCATCCTTTATTATGGTAATGAGAGGCTCTTGCTTGCTTTGGGGGAAGGGACCTGATGCACTGTGTATGACTCTCGGCCCATTGGGCATGCTGAAGAAATCCCATCGCAGCCCTTCTACTAGGCATGCACCCGCCAGAGATGGAAACTCAACAGCATAGAGTACTATGCCGACTGCAGTAATACAGCCAACTGCGCATGCTCAGTGATGGCATAGCGCTACATGGCGTATGGCTTGGCGCCACAGATCCCATTGTACCCCCTCCATTTCTAATCCATCGCAGATGGCTGACAGCCACCATAGCGCCAACTGTGTAATACAGAGAGCTCTCTCATACAGATCTCAGTACTACCGTACTTAGTATGCAAGGTTGGAACAGCATTACCATTGTCATAAGTTTGCGATGCAAAGCTATTTTGCGCTTCAAACGCACAGTCAGCTTTGAACACAGAGCGCTCTCTCACAGTCAGAAACCACTCCCAGACACATTCCAAGGGATGTAGCTATCGTGTGTAATGCTGAGACGCATCTACATTTTTGCATGTTTGCGTTTTGCGTTTTGCGCGCACAGTTTGTGATGCAGAGCCCTGTCTCTCATTCTATACAGTAGATTCACTACCAGTTTCTGCAGTTATGAAATCACTATTCTGTGGTATTAAATTCAACGGCACCGTCAGTTTTTAATATACAGTACAGGCACATTCATAGCGGCATACTAGTTGTCCTAGCAGACGGGGGAAGGTGTCCTTGGCAACGGTCACAATTCGTAGCATTTTCAGGACACTAGGGCAGAGCTGACTGCTTACAGTAAATGGATTAACAAAGCATCCTTTATTATGGTAATGAGAGGCTCTTGCTTGCTTTGGGGGAAGGGACCTGATGCACTGTGTATGACTCTCGGCCCATTGGGCATGCGCCGGAAATCCCATCGCAACCCTCCTACTGGGCATGCGCCCACCAGAGATGGAAATTCAACAGCATACAGTACTATACCGACTGCAGTAATACAGCCAACTGTGCATGCTCAGTGATGGCATAGCACTATATGGCGTATGGCTTGGCGCCACAGATCCCATTGTACCCCCTCCATTTCTAATCCATCGCAGATGGCTGACAGCCACCTTAGCGCCAACTGTGTAATACAGAGAGCTCTCTCATACAGATCCCAGTACTACCGTACTTAGTGTGCAAGGTTGGAACAGCATCACCATTGTCATAAGTTTGCGATGCAAAGCTATTTTGTGCTTCAAACGCACAGTCAGCTTTGAACACAGAGCGCTCTCTCACAGTCAGAAACCACTCCCAGACACAGTCTAAGGGATGTAGCTATCGTGTGTAATGCTGAGACGCATCTACATTGTCGCATGCTTGCGTTTTGCGTTTTGCGCGCACAGTTTGTGATGCAGAGCCCTGTCTCTCATTCTATACAGTAGATTCACTACCAGTTTCTGCAGTTATGAAATCACTATTCTGTGGTGCTAAATTCAATGGCACCGTCAGTTTTTAATATACAGTACAGGCACATTCATAGCGGCATACTAGTTGTCCTAGCAGACGGGGGATGGTGTCCTTGGCAACGGTCACAATTCGTAGCATTTTCAGGACACTAGGGCAGAGCTGACTTCTTACAGTAAATGGATTAACAAAGCATCCTTTATTATGGTAATGAGAGGCTCTTGCTTGCTTTGGGGGAAGGGACCTGATGCTCCTGTGTATGACTCTCGGCCCACTGGGCATGCGCCAGAAATCCCATCGCAACCCTCCAACTGGGCATTCACCCACCAGAGATGGAAATTCAACAGCATACAGTACTGTACTGACTGCAGTAATACAGCCAACTGCGCATTCTCAGTGATAACATAGCGCTACATGGCGTATGGCTTGGCGCCACAGATCCCATTGTACACCCTCCATTTCTAATCCATCACAGATGGCTGACAGCCACCATAGCGCCAACCGTGTAATACAGAGAGCTCTCTCTCATACAGATCCCAGTACTACCGTACTTAGTGTGCAAGGTTGGAACATCATCACCATTGTCATAAGTTTGTTATGCAACGCTATTTTGCGCTTCAAACGCACAGTCAGCTTTGAACACAGAGCGCTCTCTCACAGTCAGAAACCACTCTCAGACACAGTCCAAGGGATGTAGCTGTCGTCTGTAAGGCTGAGACGCATCTACATTGTCGCATGTTTGCGTTTTGCGCTCACAGTTTGTGATACAGAGCCCTGTCTCTCATTCTATAGAGTAGATTCACTACCAGTTTCTGCAGTTATGAAATCACTATTCTGTGGTGCTAAATTCAATGGCACCGTCAGTTTTTAATATACAGTACAGGCATATTCATAGCGGCACACTTGCTGTCCTAGCAGACGGGGGCTGGTGTCCTTGGCAATGGTCAAAATTCGTAGCATTTTTCAGGACACTATGGCAGAGCTGACTGCTTACAGTAAATGGATTAACAAAGCATCCTTTATTATGGTAATGAGAGGCTCTTGCTTACTTTGGGGGAAGGGACCTGATGCACTGTGTACAGTATGACTCTCGGCCCACTGGGCATGCACCAGAAATCCCATCACAACCCTCCTACTGGGTATGCACCTGCCAGAGATGGAAATTCAACAGCATAGAGTACTGTACCGACAGCAGTAATACAGCCAACTGCGCATGCTCAGTGATGGCATAGCGCTACATGGTGTATGGCTTGGCACCACAGATCCCTTTGTATCCCCTCCATTTCTAATCCATCACAGATGGCTGACAGCCACCATACTGCCAACCGTGTAATACAGAGAGCATTCTCTCATACAGATCCCAGTACTACCGTACTTAGTGTACAAGGTTGGAACAGCATCACCATTGTCATAAGTTTGCAATGCAATGCTATTTTGCGCTTCAAACGCACAGTCAGCTTTGAACACAGAGCGCTCTCTCACAGTCAGAAACCACTCTCAGACACAGTCCAAGGGATGTAGCTATTGTGTGTAATGCTGAGACACATGTATGTTGTCGCATGTTTGCGTTTTGCGCGCACAGTTTGTGATACAGAGCCCTGTCTCTCATTCTATAGAGTAGATTCACTACCAGTTTCTGCAGTTATGAAATCACTATTCTGTGGTGCTAAATTCAATGGCACCATCAGTTTTTAATATACAGTACAGGCACATTCATAGCGGCACACTAGTTGTCCTAGCAGAAGGGGGATGGTGTACTTGGCAATGGTCACAATTCGTAGCACATTTCAGGACACTAGGGCAGAGCTGACTGCTTACAGTAAATGGATTAACAAAGCATCCTTTATTATGGTAATGAGAGGCTCTTGCTTGCTTTGGGGGAAGGGACCTGATGCACTGTGTATGACTCTCGGCCCATTGGGCATGCTGAAGAAATCCCATCGCAGCCCTTCTACTAGGCATGCACCCGCCAGAGATGGAAACTCAACAGCATAGAGTACTATGCCGACTGCAGTAATACAGCCAACTGCGCATGCTCAGTGATGGCATAGCGCTACATGGCGTATGGCTTGGCGCCACAGATCCCATTGTACCCCCTCCATTTCTAATCCATCGCAGATGGCTGACAGCCACCATAGCGCCAACTGTGTAATACAGAGAGCTCTCTCATACAGATCCCAGTACTACCGTACTTAGTATGCAAGGTTGGAACAGCATTACCATTGTCATAAGTTTGCGATGCAAAGCTATTTTGCGCTTCAAACGCACAGTCAGCTTTGAACACAGAGCGCTCTCTCACAGTCAGAAACCACTCCCAGACACATTCCAAGGGATGTAGCTATCGTGTGTAATGCTGAGACGCATCTACATTTTCGCATGTTTGCGTTTTGCGTTTTTGCGCGCACAGTTTGTGATGCAGAGCCCTGTCTCTCATTCTATACAGTAGATTCACTACAAGTTTCTGCAGTTATGAAATCACTATTCTGTGGTACTAAATTGAACGGCACCGTCAGTTTTTAATATACAGTACAGGCACATTCATAGCGGCATACTAGTTGTCCTAGCAGACGGGGGATGGTGTCCTTGGCAACGGTCACAATTTGTAGCATTTTCAGGACACTAGGGCAGAGCTGACTGCTTACAGTAAATGGATTAACAAAGCATCCTTTATTATGGTAATGAGAGGCTCTTGCTTGCTTTGGGGGAAGGGACCTGATGCACTGTGTATGACTCTCGGCCCACTGGGCATGCGCCAGAAATCCCATCGCAACCCTCCAACTGGGCATTCACCCACCAGAGGTGGAAATTCAACAGCATACAGTACTGTACCGACTGCAGTAATACAGCCAACTGCGCATTCTCAGTGATAACATAGCGCTACATGGCGTATGGCTTGGCGCCACAGATCCCATTGTACCCCCTCCATTTCTAATCCATCACAGATGGCTGACAGCCACCATAGCGCCAACCGTGTAATACAGAGAGCTCTCTCTCATACAGATCCCAGTACTACCGTACTTAGTGTGCAAGGTTGGAACATCAGCACCATTGTCA
Source organism: Taudactylus pleione (assembly GCA_031769625.1). NCBI lineage: Eukaryota > Metazoa > Chordata > Amphibia > Anura > Myobatrachidae > Taudactylus > Taudactylus pleione. The sequence goes on from JAUIMM010000384.1 coordinate 14,673,615, forward strand.
TAAGTTTGCGATGCAACGCTATTTTGCGCTTCAAACGCACAGTCAGCTTTGAACACAGAGCGCTCTCTCACAGTCAGAAACCACTCTCAGACACAGTCAAAGGGATGTAGCTATCGTCTGTAAGGCTGAGACGCATCTACATTGTCGCATGTTTGCGTTTTGCGCTCACAGTTTGTGATACAGAGCCCTGTCTCTCATTCTATAGAGTAGATTCACTACCAGTTTCTGCAGTTATGAAATCACTATTCTGTGGTGCTAAATTCAATGGCACCGTCAGTTTTTAATATACAGTACAGGCATATTCATAGCGGCACACTAGTTGTCCTAGCAGACGGGGGATGGTGTCCTTGGCAATGGTCACAATTCGTAGCATTTTTCAGGACACTAGGGCAGAGCTGACTGCTTACAGTAAATGGATTAACAAAGCATCCTTTATTATGGTAATGAGAGGCTCTTGCTTACTTTGGGGGAAGGGACCTGATGCACTGTGTACAGTATGACTCTCGGCCCACTGGGCATGCACCAGAAATCCCATCGCAACCCTCCTACTGGGTATGCACCCACCAGAGGTGGAAATTCAACAGCATACAGTACTGTAGCGACTGCAGTAATACAGCCAACTGCGCATTCTCAGTGATAACATAGCGCTACATGGCGTATGGCTTGGCGCCACAGATCCCATTGTACACCCTCCATTTCTAATCCATCACAGATGGCTGACAGCCACCATACTGCCAACCGTGTAATACAGAGAGCATTCTCTCATACAGATCCCAGTTCTACCGTACTTAGTGTACAAGGTTGGAACAGCATCACCATTGTCATAAGTTTGCGATGCAATGCTATTTTGCGCTTCAAACGCACAGTCAGCTTTGAACACAGAGCGCTCTCTCACAGTCAGAAACCACTCTCAGACACAGTCAAAGGGATGTAGCTATCGTCTGTAAGGCTGAGACGCATCTACATTGTTGCATGTTTGCGTTTTGCGCTCACAGTTTGTGATACAGAGCCCTGTCTCTCATTCTATAGAGTAGATTCACTACCAGTTTCTGCAGTTATGAAATCACTATTCTGTGGTGCTAAATTCAATGGCACCGTCAGTTTTTAATATACAGTACAGGCATATTCATAGCGGCACACTAGTTGTCCTAGCAGACGGGGGATGGTGTCCTTGGCAATGGTCACAATTCGTAGCATTTTTCAGGACACTAGGGCAGAGCTGACTGCTTACAGTAAATGGATTAACAAAGCATCCTTTATTATGGTAATGAGAGGCTCTTGCTTACTTTGGGGGAAGGGACCTGATGCACTGTGTATAGTATGACTCTCGGCCCACTGGGCATGCACCAGAAATCCCATCGCAACCCTCCTACTGGGTATGCACCCACCAGAGGTGGAAATTCAACAGCATACAGTACTGTACCGACTGCAGTAATACAGCCAACTGCGCATTCTCAGTGATAACATAGCGCTACATTGCGTATGGCTTGGTGCCACAGATCCCATTGTACACCCTCCATTTCTAATCCATCACAGATGGCTGACAGCCACCATAGCGCCAACCGTGTAATACAGAGAGCTCTCTCTCATACAGATCCCAGTACTACCGTACTTAGTGTGCAAGGTTGGAGCATCATCACCATTGTCATAAGTTTGCGATGCAACGCTATTTTGCGCTTCAAACGCACAGTCAGCTTTGAACACAGAGCACTCTCTCACAGTCAGAAACCACTCTCAGACACAGTCCAAGGGATGTAGCTGTCGTCTGTAAGGCTGAGACGCATCTACATTGTCGCATGTTTGCGTTTTGCGCTCACAGTTTGTGATACAGAGCCCTGTCTCTCATTCTATAGAGTAGATTCACTACCAGTTTCTGCAGTTATGAAATCACTATTCTGTGGTGCTAAATTCAATGGCACCGTCAGTTTTTAATATACAGTACAGGCATATTCATAGCGGCACACTAGCTGTCCTAGCAGACGGGGGCTGGTGTCCTTGGCAATGGTCACAATTCGTAGCATTTTTCAGGACAATAGGGCAGAGCTGACTGCTTACAGTAAATGGATTAACAAAGCATCCTTTATTATGGTAATGAGAGGCTCTTGCTTACTTTGGGGGAAGGGACCTGATGCACTGTGTACAGTATGACTCTCGGCCCACTGGGCATGCACCAGAAATCCCATCGCAACCCTCCTACTGGGTATGCACCCACCAGAGGTGGAAATTCAACAGCATACAGTACTGTAGCGACTGCAGTAATACAGCCAACTGCGCATTCTCAGTGATAACATAGCGCTACATGGCGTATGGCTTGGCGCCACAGATCCCATTGTACACCCTCCATTTCTAATCCATCACAGATGGCTGACAGCCACCATACTGCCAACCGTGTAATACAGAGAGCATTCTCTCATACAGATCCCAGTTCTACCGTACTTAGTGTACAAGGTTGGAACAGCATCACCATTGTCATAAGTTTGCGATGCAATGCTATTTTGCGCTTCAAACGCACAGTCAGCTTTGAACACAGAGCGCTCTCTCACAGTCAGAAACCACTCTCAGACACAGTCAAAGGGATGTAGCTATCGTCTGTAAGGCTGAGACGCATCTACATTGTTGCATGTTTGCGTTTTGCGCTCACAGTTTGTGATACAGAGCCCTGTCTCTCATTCTATAGAGTAGATTCACTACCAGTTTCTGCAGTTATGAAATCACTATTCTGTGGTGCTAAATTCAATGGCACCGTCAGTTTTTAATATACAGTACAGGCATATTCATAGCGGCACACTAGTTGTCCTAGCAGACGGGGGATGGTGTCCTTGGCAATGGTCACAATTCGTAGCATTTTTCAGGACACTAGGGCAGAGCTGACTGCTTACAGTAAATGGATTAACAAAGCATCCTTTATTATGGTAATGAGAGGCTCTTGCTTACTTTGGGGGAAGGGACCTGATGCACTGTGTATAGTATGACTCTCGGCCCACTGGGCATGCACCAGAAATCCCATCGCAACCCTCCTACTGGGTATGCACCCACCAGAGGTGGAAATTCAACAGCATACAGTACTGTACCGACTGCAGTAATACAGCCAACTGCGCATTCTCAGTGATAACATAGCGCTACATTGCGTATGGCTTGGTGCCACAGATCCCATTGTACACCCTCCATTTCTAATCCATCACAGATGGCTGACAGCCACCATAGCGCCAAATGTGTAATACAGAGAGCTCTCTCTCATACAGATCCCAGTACTACCGTACTTAGTGTGCAAGGTTGGAGCATCATCACCATTGTCATAAGTTTGCGATGCAACGCTATTTTGCGCTTCAAACGCACAGTCAGCTTTGAACACAGAGCACTCTCTCACAGTCAGAAACCACTCTCAGACACAGTCCAAGGGATGTAGCTGTCGTCTGTAAGGCTGAGACGCATCTACATTGTCGCATGTTTGCGTTTTGCGCTCACAGTTTGTGATACAGAGCCCTGTCTCTCATTCTATAGAGTAGATTCACTACCAGTTTCTGCAGTTATGAAATCACTATTCTGTGGTGCTAAATTCAATGGCACCGTCAGTTTTTAATATACAGTACAGGCATATTCATAGCGGCACACTAGCTGTCCTAGCAGACGGGGGCTGGTGTCCTTGGCAATGGTCACAATTCGTAGCATTTTTCAGGACAATAGGGCAGAGCTGACTGCTTACAGTAAATGGATTAACAAAGCATCCTTTATTATGGTAATGAGAGGCTCTTGCTTACTTTGGGGGAAGGGACCTGATGCACTGTTTATGACTCTCGGCCCATTGGGCATGCGCCGGAAATCCCATCGCAACCCTCCTACTGGGCATGCGCCCACCAGAGATTGAAATTCAACAGCATACAGTACTGTACCGACTGCAGTAATACAGCCAACTGTGCATGCTCAGTGATGGCATAGCACTATATGGCGTATGGCTTGGCGCCACAGATCCCATTGTTCCCCCTCCATTTCTAATCCATCGCAGATGGCTGACAGCCACCATAGCGCCAACTGTGTAATACAGAGAGCTCTCTCATACAGATCCCAGTACTACCGTACTTAGTGTGCAAGGTTGGAACAGCATCACCATTGTCATAAGTTTGCGATGCAAAGCTATTTTTTGCTTCAAACGCACAGTCAGCTTTGAACACAGAGCGCTCTCTCACAGTCAGAAACCACTCCCAGACACAGTCCAAGGGATGTAGCTATCGTGTGTAATGCTGAGACGCATCTACTTTGTCGCATGCTTGCGTTTTGCATTTTGCGCGCACAGTTTGTGATGCAGAGCCCTATCTCTCATTCTATACAGTAGATTCACTACCAGTTTCTGCAGTTATGAAAGTGGTGCTAAATTCAACGGCACCGTCAGTTTTTAATATACAGTACAGGCACATTCATAGCGGCATACTAGTTGTCCTAGCAGACGGGGGATGGTGTCCTTGGCAACGGTCACAATTCGTAGCATTTTCAGGACACTAGGGCAGAGCTGACTTCTTACAGTAAATGGATTAACAAAGCATCCTTTATTATGGTAATGAGAGGCTCTTGCTTGCTTTGGGGGAAGGGACCTGATGCACTGTGTATGACTCTCGGCCCACTGGGCATGCGCCAGAAATCCCATCGCAACCCTCCAACTGGGCATTCACCCACCAGAGATGGAAATTCAACAGCATACAGTACTGTACCGACTGCAGTAATACAGCCAACTGCGCATTCTCAGTGATAACTTAGCGCTACATAGCGTATGGCTTGGCGCCACAGATCCCATTGTACACCCTCCATTTCTAATCCATCACAGATGGCTGACAGCCACCATAGCGCCAACCGTGTAATACAGAGAGCTCTCTCTCATACAGATCCCAGTACTACCGTACTTAGTGTGCAAGGTTGGAACATCATCACCATTGTCATAAGTTTGCGATGCAACGCTATTTTGCGCTTCAAACGCACAGTCAGCTTTGAACACAGAGCGCTCTCTCACAGTCAGAAACCACTCTCAGACACAGTCCAAGGGATGTAGCTGTCATCTGTAAGGCTGAGACGCATCTACATTGTTGCATGTTTGCGTTTTGCGCTCACAGTTTGTGATACAGAGCCCTGTCCCTCATTCTATAGAGTAGATTCACTACCAGTTTCTGCAGTTATGAAATCACTATTCTGTGGTGCTAAATTCAATGGCACCGTCAGTTTTTAATATACAGTACAGGCATATTCATAGCGGCACACTAGCTGTCCTAGCAGACGGGGGCTGGTGTCCTTGGCAATGGTCACAATTCGTAGCATTTTTCAGGACACTATGGCAGAGCTGACTGCTTACAGTAAATGGATTAACAAAGCATCCTTTATTATGGTAATGAGAGGCTCTTGCTTACTTTGGGGGAAGGGACCTGATGCACTGTGTACAGTATGACTCTCGGCCCACTGGGCATGCACCAGAAATCCCATCACAACCCTCCTACTGGGTATGCACCTGCCAGAGATGGAAATTCAACAGCATAGAGTACTGTACCGACTGCAGTAATACAGCCAACTGCGCATGCTCAGTGATGGCATAGCGCTACATGGCGTATGGCTTGGCACCACAGATCCCTTTGTATCCCCTCCATTTCTAATCCATCACAGATGGCTGACAGCCACCATACTGCCAACCGTGTAATACAGAGAGCATTCTCTCATACAGATCCCAGTACTACCGTACTTAGTCTACAAGGTTGGAACACCATCACCATTGTCATAAGTTTGCAATGCAATGCTATTTTGCGATTCAAACGCACAGTCAGCTTTGAACACAGAGCGCTCTCTCACAGTCAGAAACCACTCTCAGACACAGTCCAAGGGATGTAGCTATTGTGTTTAATGCTGAGACACATGTATGTTGTCGCATGTTTGCGTTTTGCGCGCACAGTTTGTGATACAGAGCCCTGTCTCTCATTCTATAGAGTAGATTCACTACCAGTTTCTGCAGTTATGAAATCACTATTCTGTGGTGCTAAATTCAATGGCACCGTCAGTTTTTAATATACAGTACAGGCACATTCATAGCGGCACACTAGTTGTCCTAGCAGAAGGGGGATGGTGTACTTGGCAATGGTCACAATTCGTAGCACATTTCAGGACACTAGGGCAGAGCTGACTGCTTACAGTAAATGGATTAACAAAGCATCCTTTATTATGGTAATGAGAGGCTCTTGCTTGCTTTGGGGGAAGGGACCTGATGCACTGTATGACTCTCGGCCCATTGGGCATGCACCAGAAATCCCATCGCAACCCTTCTACTAGGCATGCACCCGCCAGAGATGGAAACTCAACAGCATAGAGTACTATGCCGACTGCAGTAATACAGCCAACTGTGCATGCTCAGTGATGGCATAGCGCTACATGGCGTATGGCTTGGCGCCACAGATCCCATTGTACCCCCTCCATTTCTAATCCATCGCAGATGGCTGACAGCCACCATAGCGCCAACTGTGTAATACAGAGAGCTCTCTCATACAGATCCCAGTACTACCGTACTTAGTATGCAAGGTTGGAACAGCATCACCATTGTCATAAGTTTGCGATGCAAAGCTATTTTCCGCTTCAAACGCACAGTCAGCTTTGAACACAGAGCGCTCTCTCACAGTCAGAAACCACTCCCAGACACAGTCCAAGGGATGTAGCTATCGTGTGTAATGCTGAGACGCATCTACGTTTTCGCATGTTTGCGTTTTGCATTTTGCGCGCACAGTTTGTGATGCAGAGCCCTGTCTCTCATTCTATACAGTAGATTCACTACCAGTTTCTGCAGTTATGAAATCACTATTCTGTGGTGCTAAATTCAACGGCACCGTCAGTTTTTAATATACAGTACAGGCACATTCATAGCGGCATACTAGTTGTCCTAGCAGACGGGGGATGGTGTCCTTGGCAACGGTCACAATTCATAGCATTTTCAGGACACTAGGGCAGAGCTGACTGCTTACAGTAAATGGATTAACAAAGCATCCTTTATTATGGTAATGAGAGGCTCTTGCTTGCTTTGGGGGAAGGGACCTGATGCACTGTGTATGACTCTCGGCCCATTGGGCATGCACCAGAAATCCCATCGCAACCATTCTACTAGGCATGCACCCGCCAGAGATGGAAACTCAACAGCATAGAGTACTATGCCGACTGCAGTAATACAGCCAACTGCGCATGCTCAGTGATGGCATAGCGCTACATGGCGTATGGCTTGGCGCCACAGATCCCATTGTACCCCCTCCATTTCTAATCCATCGCAGATGGCTGACAGCCACCATAGCGCCAACTGTGTAATACAGAGAGCTCTCTCATACAGATCCCAGTACTACCGTACTTAGTATGCAAGGTTGGAACAGCATCACCATTGTCATAAGTTTGCGATGCAAAGCTATTTTCCGCTTCAAACGCACAGTCAGCTTTGAACACAGAGCGCTCTCTCACAGTCAGAAACCACTCCCAGACACAGTCCAAGGGATGTAGCTATCGTGTGTAATGCTGAGACGCATCTACGTTTTCGCATGTTTGCGTTTTGCGTTTTGCGCGCACAGTTTGTGATGCAGAGCCCTGTCTCTCATTCTATACAGTAGATTCACTACCAGTTTCTGCAGTTATGAAATCACTATTCTGTGGTGCTAAATTCAACGGCACCGTCAGTTTTTAATATACAGTACAGGCACATTCATAGTGGCATACTAGTTGTCCTAGCAGACGGGGGATGGTGTCCTTGGCAACGGTCACAATTTGTAGCATTTTCAGGACACTAGGGCAGAGCTGACTGCTTACAGTAAATGGATTAACAAAGCATCCTTTATTATGGTAATGAGAGGCTCTTGCTTGCTTTGGGGGAAGGGACCTGATGCACTGTGTATGACTCTCGGCCCACTGGGCATGCGCCAGAAATCCCATCGCAACCCTCCAACTGGGCATTCACCCACCAGAGGTGGAAATTCAACAGCATACAGTACTGTACCGACTGCAGTAATACAGCCAACTGCGCATTCTCAGTGATAACATAGCGCTACATGGTGTATGGCTTGGTGCCACAGATCCCATTGTACCCCCTCCATTTCTAATCGATCACAGATGGCTGACAGCCACCATAGCGCCAATCGTGTAATACAGAGAGCTCTCTCTCATACAGATCCCAGTACTACCGTACTTAGTGTGCAAGGTTGGAACATCATAACCATTGTCATAAGTTTGTTATGCAACGCTATTTTGCGCTTCAAACGCACAGTCAGCTTTGAACACAGAGCGCTCTCTCACAGTCAGAAACCACTCTCAGACACAGTCAAAGGGATGTAGCTATCGTCTGTAAGGCTGAGACGCATCTACATTGTCGCATGTTTGCGTTTTGCGCTCACAGTTTGTGATACAGAGCCCTGTCTCTCATTCTATAGAGTAGATTCACTACCAGTTTCTGCAGTTATGAAATCACTATTCTGTGGTGCTAAATTCAATGGCACCGTCAGTTTTTAATATACAGTACAGGCATATTCATAGCGGCACACTAGTTGTCCTAGCAGACGGGGGATGGTGTCCTTGGCAATGGTCACAATTCGTAGCATTTTTCAGGACAATAGGGCAGAGCTGACTGCTTACAGTAAATGGATTAACAAAGCATCCTTTATTATGGTAATGAGAGGCTCTTGCTTACTTTGGGGGAAGGGACCTGATGCACTGTGTACAGTATGACTCTCGGCCCACTGGGCATGCACCAGAAATCCCATCGCAACCCTCCTACTGGGTATGCACCTGCCAGAGATGGAAATTCAACAGCATAGAGTACTGTACCGACTGCAGTAATACAGCCAACTGCGCATGCTCAGTGATGGCATAGCGCTACATGGCGTATGGCTTGGCACCACAGATCCCTTTGTACCCCCTCCATTTCTAATCCATCGCAGATGGCTGACAGCCACCATACTGCTAACCGTGTAATTCAGAGAGCTTTCTCTCATACAGATCCCAGTACTACCGTACTTAGTGTGCAAGGTTGGAACAGCATCACCATTGTCATAAGATTGCAATGCAATACTATTTTGAACTTCAAACGCACAGTCAGCTTTGAACACAGAGCGCTCTCTCACAGTCAGAAACCACTCTCAGACACAGTCCAAGGGATGTAGCTATTGTGTGTAATGCTGAGACACATGTACGTTGTCGCATGTTTGCGTTTTGCACGCACAGTTTGTGATACAGAGCCCTGTCTCTCATTCTATAGAGTAGATTCACTACCAGTTTCTGCAGTTATGAAATCACTATTCTGTGGTGCTAAATTCAATGGCACCTTCAGTTTTTAATATACAGTACAGGCACATTCATAGCGGCACACTAGTTGTCCTAGAAGACGGGGGATGGTGTACTTGGCAATGGTCACAATTCGTAGCATATTTCAGGACACTAGGGCAGAGCTGACTGCTTACAGTAAATGGATTAACAAAGCATCCTTTATTATGGTAATGAGAGGCTCTAGCTTGCTTTGGGGGAAGGGACCTGATGCACTGTGTATGACTCTCGGCACATTGGGCATGCACCAGAAATCCCATCGCAACCCTTCTACTAGGCATGCACCCGCCAGAGATGGAAACTCAACAGCATAGAGTACTATGCTGTAATAGAGCAGTAATACAGCCAACTGCGCATGCTCAGTGATGGCATAGCGCTACATGGCGTATGGCTTGGCACCACAGATCCCATTGTACCCCTTCCATTTCTAATCCATCGCAGATGGCTGACAGCCACCATAGCACCAACCGTGTAATACAGAGAGCTCTCTCTCATACAGATCCCAGTACTACCATACTTAGTGTGCAAGGTTGGAACAGCATCACCATTGTCATAAGTTTGCAATGCAATGCTATTTTGCGCTTCAAACGCACAGTCAGCTTTGAACACAGAGTGCTCTCTCACAGTCAGAAACCACTCTCAGACACAGTCCAAGGGATGTAGCTATTGTGTGTAATGCTGAGACACAGGTATGTTGTCGCATGTTTGCGTTTTGCGCTCACAGTTTGTGATACAGAGCCCTGTCTCTCATTCTATAGAGTAGATTCACTACCAGTTTCTGCAGTTATGAAATCACTATTCTGTGGTGCTAAATTCAATGGCACCGTCAGTTTTTAATATACAGTACAGGCATATTCATAGCGGCACACTAGCTGTCCTAGCAGACGGGGGCTGGTGTCCTTGGCAATGGTCACAATTCGTATCATTTTTCAGGACAATAGGGCAGAGCTGACTGCTTACAGTAAATGGATTAACAAAGCATCCTTTATTATGGTAATGAGAGGCTCTTGCTTGCTTTGGGGGAAGGGACCTGATGCACTGTGTATGACTCTTGGCCCATTGGGCATGCACCAGAAATCCCATCGCAACCCTCCTTCTAGGCATGCACCCGCCAGAGATGGAAACTCAACAGCATAGAGTACTATGCTGTAATAGAGCAGTAATACAGCCAACTGCGCATGCTCAGTGATGGCATAGCGCTACATGGCATATGGCTTGGCGCCACAGATCCCATTGTACCCCCTCCATTTCTAATCCATCGCAGATGGCAGATAGCCACCATAGCGCCAACCGTGTAATACAGAGAGCTATCTCTCATACAGATCCCAGTACTACCGTACTTAGTGTGCAAGGTTGGAACAGCATCACCATTGTCATAAGTTTGCGATGCAACGCTATTTTGCGCTTCAAACGCACAGTCAGCTTTGAACACAGAGCGCTCTCTCACAGTCAGAAACCACTCTCAGACACAGTCCAAGGGATGTAGCTGTCGTCTGTAAGGCTGAGACGCATCTACATTGTCGCATGTTTGCGTTTTGCGCTCACAGTTTGTGATACAGAGCCCTGTCTCTCATTCTATAGAGTAGATTCACTACCAGTTTCTGCAGTTATGAAATCACTATTCTGTGGTGCTAAATTCAATGGCACCGTCAGTTTTTAATATACAGTACAGGCATATTCATAGCGGCACACTAGCTGTCCTAGCAGACGGGGGCTGGTGTCCTTGGCAATGTTCACAATTCGTAGCATTTTTCAGGACAATAGGGCAGAGCTGACTGCTTACAGTAAATGGATTAACAAAGCATCCTTTATTATGGTAATGAGAGGCTCTTGCTTACTTTGGGGGAAGGGACCTGATGCACTGTGTACAGTATGACTCTCGGCCCACTGGGCATGCACCAGAAATCCCATCACAACCCTCCTACTAGGCATGCACCTGCCAGAGATGGAAATTCAACAGCATAGAGTACTGTACCGACTGCAGTAATACAGCCAACTGCGCATGCTCAGTGATGGCATAGCGCTACATGGCATATGGCTTGGCACCACAGATCCCTTTGTATCCCCTCCATTTCTAATCCATCGCAGATGGGTGACAGCCACCATACTGCCAACCGTGTAATACAGAGAGCATTCTCTCATACAGATCCCAGTACTACCGTACTTAGTGTACAAGGTTGGAACAGCATCACCATTGTCATAAGTTTGCAATGCAATGCTATTTTGCGCTTCAAACGCACAGTCAGCTTTGAACACAGAGCGCTCTCTCACAGTCAGAAACCACTCTCAGACACAGTCCAAGGGATGTAGCTATTGTGTGTAATGCTGAGACACATGTATGTTGTCGCATGTTTGCGTTTTGCGCTCACAGTTTGTGATACAGAGCCCTGTCTCTCATTCTATAGAGTAGATTCACTACCAGTTCCTGCAGCTATGAAATCACTATTCTGTGGTGCTAAATTCAATGGCACCATCAGTTTTTAATATACAGTACAGGCACATTCATAGCGGCACACTAGTTGTCCTAGCAGAAGGGGGATGGTGTACTTGGCAATGGTCACAATTCGTAGCATATTTCAGGACACTAGGGCAGAGCTGACTGCTTACAGTAAATGGATTAACAAAGCATCCTTTATTATGGTAATGAGAGGCTCTTGCTTGCTTTGGGGGAAGGGACCTGATGCACTGTGTATGACTCTCGGCCCATTGGGCATGCACCAGAAATCCCATCGCAACCCCTCTACTAGGTATGCACCCACCAGAGAAGGAAACTCAACAGCATAGAGTACTATGCCGACTGCAGTAATACAGCCAACTGCGCATGCTCAGTGATGGCATAGCGCTACATGGCGTATGGCTTGGCGCCACAGATCCCATTGTACCCCCTCCATTTCTAATCCATCGCAGATGGCTGACAGCCACCATAGCGCCAACTGTGTAATACAGAGAGCTCTCTCATACAGATCCCAGTACTACCGTACTTAGTGTGCAAGGTTGGAACATCATCACCATTGTCATAAGTTTGCGATGCAATGCTATTTTGCGCTTCAAATGCACAGTCAGCTTTGAACACAGAGTGCTCTCTCACAGTCAGAAACCACTCTCAGACACAGTCAAAGGGATGTAGCTATCGTCTGTAAGGCTGAGATGCATCTACATTGTCGCATGTTTGCGTTTTGCGCTCACAGTTTGTGATACAGAGCCCTGTCTCTCATTCTATAGAGTAGATTCACTACCAGTTTCTGCAGTTATGAAATCACTATTCTGTGGTGCTAAATTCAATGGCACCGTCAGTTTTTAATATACAGTACAGGCATATTCATAGCGGCACACTAGTTGTCCTAGCAGACGGGGGATGGTGTCCTTGGCAATGGTCACAATTCGTAGCATTTTTCAGGACACTAGGGCAGAGCTGACTGCTTACAGTAAATGGATTAACAAAGCATCCTTTATTATGGTAATGAGAGGCTCTTGCTTACTTTGGGGGAAGGGACCTGATGCACTGTGTACAGTATGACTCTCGGCCCACTGGGCATGCACCAGAAATCCTATCGCAACCCTCCTACTGGGTATGCACCTGCCAGAGATGGAAATTCAACAGCATAGAGTACTGTACCGACTGCAGTAATACAGCCAACTGCGCATGCTCAGTGATGGCATAGCGCTACATGGCGTATGGCTTGACGCCACAGATCCCTTTGTACCCCCTCCATTTCTAATCCATCGCAGATGGCTGACAGCCACCATACTGCTAACCGTGTAATACAGAGAGCTTTCTCTCATACAGATCCCAGTACTACCGTACTTAGTGTGCAAGGTTGGAACAGCATCACCATTGTCATAAGATTGCAATGCAATGCTATTTTGAACTTCAAACGCACAGTCAGCTTTGAACACAGAGCGCTCTCTCACAGTCAGAAACCACTCTCAGACACAGTCCAAGGGATGTAGCTATTGTGTGTAATGCTGAGACACATGTACGTTGTCGCATGTTTGCGTTTTGCGCACACAGTTTGTGATACAGAGCCCTGTCTCTCATTCTATAGAGTAGATTCACTACCAGTTTCTGCAGTTATGAAATCACTATTCTGTGGTGCTAAATTCAATGGCACCGTCAGTTTTTAATATACAGTACAGGCACATTCATAGCGGCACACTAGTTGTCCTAGAAGACGGGGGATGGTGTACTTGGCAATGGTCACAATTCGTAGCATATTTCAGGACACTAGGGCAGAGTTGACTGCTTACAGTAAATGGATTAACAAAGCATCCTTTATTATGGTAATGAGAGGCTCTAGCTTGCTTTGGGGGAAGGGACCTGATGCACTGTGTATGACTCTCGGCCCATTGGGCATGCACCAGAAATCCCATCGCAACCCTTCTACTAGGCATGCACCCGCCAGAGATGGAAACTCAACAGCATAGAGTACTATGCTGTAATAGAGCAGTAATACAGCCAACTGCGCATGCTCAGTGATGGCATAGCGCTACATGGCGTATGGCTTGGCACCACAGATCCCATTGTACCCCTTCCATTTCTAATCCATCGCAGATGGCTGACAGCCACCATAGCACCAACCATGTAATACAGAGAGCTCTCTCATACAGATCCCAGTACTACCATACTTAGTGTGCAAGGTTGGAACAGCATCACCATTGTCATAAGTTTGCAATGCAATGCTATTTTGCGCTTCAAACGCACAGTCAGCTTTGAACACAGAGCGCTCTCTCACAGTCAGAAACCACTCTCAGACACAGTCCAAGGGATGTAGCTATTGTGTGTAATGCTGAGACACATGTATGTTGTCGCATGTTTGCGTTTTGCGCTCACAGTTTGTGATACAAAGCCCTGTCTCTCATTCTATAGAGTAGATTCACTACCAGCTTCTGCAGTTATGAAATCACTATTCTGTGGTGCTAAATTCAATGGCACCGTCAGTTTTTAATATACAGTACAGGCACATTCATAGCGGCACACTAGTTGTCCTAACAGACGGGGGATGGTGAACTTGGCAAAGGTCACAATTCGTAGCATATTTCAGGACATTAGGGCAGAGCTGACTGCTTACAGTAAATGGATTAACAAAGCATCCTTTATTATGGTAATGAGAGGCTCTTTCTTGCTTTGGGGGAAGGGACCTGATGCACTGTGTATGACTCTCGGCCCATTGGGCATGCACCAGAAATCCCATCGCAACCCTCCTTCTAGGCATGCACCCGCCAGAGACGGAAACTCAACAGCATAGAGTACTATGCTGTAATAGAGCAGTAATACAGCCAACTGCGCATGCTCAGTGATGGCATAGCGCTACATGGCATATGGCTTGGCGCCACAGATCCCATTGTACCCCCTCCATTTCTAATCCATCGCAGATGGCAGATAGCCACCATAGCGCCAACCGTGTAATACAGAGAGCTATCTCTCATACAGATCCCAGTACTACCGTACTTAGTGTGCAAGGTTGGAACAGCATCACCATTGTCATAAGTTTGCGATGCAACGCTATTTTGCGCTTCAAACGCACAGTCAGCTTTGAACACAGAGCGCTCTCTCACAGTCAGAAACCACTCTCAGACACAGTCCAAGGGATGTAGCTGTCGTCTGTAAGGCTGAGACGCATCTACATTGTCGCATGTTTGCGTTTTGCGCTCACAGTTTGTGATACAGAGCCCTGTCTCTCATTCTATAGAGTAGATTCACTACCAGTTTCTGTAGTTATGAAATCACTATTCTGTGGTGCTAAATTCAATGGCACCGTCAGTTTTTAATATACAGTACAGGCATATTCATAGCGGCACACTAGCTGTCCTAGCAGACGGGGGCTGGTGTCCTTGGCAATGTTCACAATTCTTAGCATTTTTCAGGACAATAGGGCAGAGCTGACTGCTTACAGTAAATGGATTAACAAAGCATCCTTTATTATGGTAATGAGAGGCTCTTGCTTACTTTGGGGGAAGGGACCTGATGCACTGTGTACAGTATGACTCTCGGCCCACTGGGCATGCACCAGAAATCCCATCACAACCCTCCTACTAGGCATGCACCTGCCAGAGATGGAAATTCAACAGCATAGAGTACTGTACCGACTGCAGTAATACAGCCAACTGCGCATGCTCAGTGATGGCATAGCGCTACATGGCGTATGGCTTGGCACCACAGATCCCTTTGTATCCCCTCCATTTCTAATCCATCGCAGATGGGTGACAGCCACCATACTGCCAACCGTGTAATACAGAGAGCATTCTCTCATACAGATCCCAGTACTACCGTACTTAGTGTACAAGGTTGGAACAGCATCACCATTGTCATAAGTTTGCAATGCAATGCTATTTTGCGCTTCAAACGCACAGTCAGCTTTGAACACAGAGCGCTCTCTCACAGTCAGAAACCACTCTCAGACACAGTCCAAGGGATGTAGCTATTGTGTGTAATGCTGAGACACATGTATGTTGTCGCATGTTTGCGTTTTGCGCGCACAGTTTGTGATACAGAGCCCTGTCTCTCATTCTATAGAGTAGATTCACTACCAGTTCCTGCAGCTATGAAATCACTATTCTGTGGTGCTAAATTCAATGGCACCATCAGTTTTTAATATACAGTACAGGCACATTCATAGCGGCACACTAGTTGTCCTAGCAGAAGGGGGATGGTGTACTTGGCAATGGTCACAATTCGTAGCATATTTCAGGACACTAGGGCAGAGCTGACTGCTTACAGTACATGGATTAACAAAGCATCCTTTATTATGGTAATGAGAGGCTCTTGCTTGCTTTGGGGGAAGGGACCTGATGCACTGTGTATGACTCTCGGCCCATTGGGCATGCACCAGAAATCCCATCGCAACCCTTCTACTAGGTATGCACCCGCCAGAGAAGGAAACTCAACAGCATAGAGTACTATGACGACTGCAGTAATACAGCCAACTGCGCATGCTCAGTGATGGCATAGCGCTACATGGCGTATGGCTTGGCGCCACAGATCCCATTGTACCCCCTCCATTTCTAATCCATCGCAGATGGCTGACAGCCACCATAGCGCCAACTGTGTAATACAGAGAGCTCTCTCATACAGATCCCAGTACTACCGTACTTAGTGTGCAAGGTTGGAACATCATCACCATTGTCATAAGTTTGCGATGCAATGCTATTTTGCGCTTCAAACGCACAGTCAGCTTTGAACACAGAGTGCTCTCTCACAGTCAGAAACCACTCTCAGACACAGTCAAAGGGATGCAGCTATCGTCTGTAAGGCTGAGATGCATCTACATTGTCGCATGTTTGCGTTTTGCGCTCACAGTTTGTGATACAGAGCCCTGTCTCTCATTCTATAGAGTAGATTCACTACCAGTTTCTGCAGTTATGAAATCACTATTCTGTGGTGCTAAATTCAATGGCACCGTCAGTTTTTAATATACAGTACAGGCATATTCATAGCGGCACACTAGTTGTCCTAGCAGACGGGGGATGGTGTCCTTGGCAATGGTCACAATTCGTAGCATTTTTCAGGACACTAGGGCAGAGCTGACTGCTTACAGTAAATGGATTAACAAAGCATCCTTTATTATGGTAATGAGAGGCTCTTGCTTACTTTGGGGGAAGGGACCTGATGCACTGTGTACAGTATGACTCTCGGCCCACTGGGCATGCACCAGAAATCCCATCGCAACCCTCCTACTGGGTATGCACCTGCCAGAGATGGAAATTCAACAGCATAGAGTACTGTACCGACTGCAGTAATACAGCCAACTGCGCATGCTCAGTGATGGCATAGCGCTACATGGCGTATGGCTTGGCACCACAGATCCCATTGTACCCCTTCCATTTCTAATCCATCGCAGATGGCTGACAGCCACCATACTGCTAACCGTGTAATACAGAGAGCTCTCTCATACAGATCCCAGTACTACCATACTTAGTGTGCAAGGTTGGAACAGCATCACCATTGTCATAAGTTTGCAATGCAATGCTATTTTGCGCTTCAAACGCACAGTCAGCTTTGAACACAGAGCGCTCTCTCACAGTCAGAAACCACTCTCAGACACAGTCCAAGGGATGTAGCTATTGTGTGTAATGCTGAGACACATGTATGTTGTCGCATGTTTGCGTTTTGCGCTCACAGTTTGTGATACAGAGCCCTGTCTCTCATTCTATAGAGTAGATTCACTACCAGCTTCTGCAGTTATGAAATCACTATTCTGTGGTGCTAAATTCAATGGCACCATCAGTTATTAATATACAGTACAGGCACATTCATAGCGGCACACTAGTTGTCCTAACAGACGGGGGATGGTGAACTTGGCAAAGGTCACAATTCGTAGCATATTTCAGGACACTAGGGCAGAGCTGACTGCTTACAGTAAATGGATTAACAAAGCATCCTTTATTATGGTAATGAGAGGCTCTTTCTTGCTTTGGGGGAAGGGACCTGATGCACTGTGTATGACTCTCGGCCCATTGGGCATGCACCAGAAATCCCATCGCAACCCTCCTTCTAGGCATGCACCCGCCAGAGACGGAAACTCAACAGCATAGAGTACTATGCTGTAATAGAGCAGTAATACAGCCAACTGCGCATGCTCAGTGATGGCATAGCGCTACATGGCGTATGGCTTGGCACCACAGATCCCATTGTACCCCCTCCATTTCTAATCCATCGCAGATGGCTGACAGCCACCATACTGCCAACCATGTAATACAGAGAGCTTTCTCTCATACAGATCCCAGTACTACCATACTTAGTGTGCAAGGTTGGAACAGCATCACCATTGTCATAAGTTTGCAATGCAATGCTATTTTGCGCTTCAAACGCACAGTCAGCTTTGAACACAGAGTGCTCTCTCATAGTCAGAAACCACTCTCAGACACAGTCCAAGGGATGTAGCTATTGTGTGTAAGGCTGAGACACATGTACGTTGTCGCATGTTTGCGTTTTGCATGCACAGTTTGTGATACAGAGCACTGTCTCTCATTCTATACAGTAGATTCACTACCAGTTTCTGCAGTTATGAAATCACTATTCTGTGGTGCAAAATTCAATGGCACCGTCAGTTTTTAATATACAGTACAGGCACATTCATAGCAGCACACTAGTTGTCCTAGCAGACGGGGGATGGTGTCCTTGGCATTGGTCACAATTCGTAGCATTTTTCAGGACACTAGGGCAGAGCTGACTGCTTACAGTAAATGGATTAACAAAGCATCCTTTATTATGGTAATGAGAGGCTCTTGCTTGCTTTGGGGGAAGGGACCTGATGCACTGTGTACAGTATGACTCTCGGCCCACTGGGCATGCGCCAGAAATCCCATCGCAACCCTCCTACTGGGCATGCACCTGCCTGAGATGGAAATTCAACAGCATAGAGTACTGTACCGACTGCAGTAATACAGCCAACTGCGCATGCTCAGTGATGGCATAGCGCTACATGGCGTATGGCTTGGCGCCACAGATCCCTTTGTACCCCCTCCATTTCTAATCCATCGCAGATGGCTGACAGCCACCATACTGCCAACCGTGTAATACAGAGAGCTTTCTCTCATACAGATCCCAGTACTACCGTACTTACGCCATCATTCAGAGCCGCACGTTACCAACAGTACGCTCGTTGCGTTCCAATGTTGACTAACCGCGCATACGTCGGTGTTACACTGCGCATGTGCGTACGGCAGATTGCGAGCTTTTTTTCTCTCATTCCTAAAATAGCGTACAGGAAGTGACATGTCAAATGTGATTGACAGAACAGGGCGTTTTTGGGTGTTGACGGGGGTGGAGATGGAAAAACGCAGGCGTGGTGAGGCGTTTTTGGGGCGTACATACATTAGCAGATGCGAACGTCAAATGTGTTCGGACCGTCACATACATCACTGGAACATCCTCTTTCCCTTCAAAATGCTCGCACAGTTTAGGGTCTGGATTACTCGACCACATTGGCGATGGCCTTCTCCTCCGTCCCGGGACTCCATGATGTTGCAGCGATTAATCGCGGGTGGTCACAAAAGCAATTAGTGTTGTATTGAAAACCGGCTTGGTATGTGTTTGGCAAGCAGTTTATTGGGATAGCACAAAACCGTACGCAGGTGGAAATCATACCTGCCAATGTCAGGATTACACAATCAATTGGCGTACATTTTTTGGGGGTTTTTTTGGCCTCAATTTGTTGTTTATGGCCTATTGTGACAATAATGTCATCATGTTTTAATTAGCTCCCCTTTTTTTTTTTAATGTGGAATTTGCATCGTTATGTGATTTTTTAAACGTTCCTTCAAGAGGCTTTTTTTTTTACAAATAAAATGTTTTTTTGTGTCATTTTTTGCCTTTAGGGCCAGGATTAAATGTAACCCATTTGTACAATAATGTCACAATACAATGTCAGATTTTTATCATAAGTTTATTGTTTAAACACAAACCAATTGGCATAATATTTTGTTTTCTTTTTTTCTGGCAAAGATACTTTTTATCAAAAATAAATAATCAATAACTGCTAACATAAACGTACAAAAATAAATTAAAAACATTTCACAAGAAAGGAGAGGGAAGTTTTGACCAGAAAGGAATATGAGCCAAGCACAGAAGGAGTGTGGGAAAAGTCGCCATTGCTGTCACCGTTTTTTCGCCCGTTTGGATGGGGGAGGGTGGGCGCCAGACCGGGTCCGGGATGCCATCGGGCTGGCCTGTCCAGAGACAGATGTTGTGGCCTCTGGACTAGGCACAGGGCTAGGCACATTTGGAGGATTGGCTGATGTTGTGCCAGAGGTGGAGGATCCTGATGTTCCGGCAGGAAGGGAGGTCGGCTCCACCATGTGCTGGCGAACGAGCTGCTCCAGGGCATCGGCGATGCGGATGTTGGCCCTGGTATTTTCCGCCAGGGCCTGACCAATGGTCACGTTGGCCGCAGCATTTTGCTCCAGGGCCTCAGCCACCCGTATCAGACTGGCGTCCATCCTCTGCAGAATCTCCGTATGGAAATCCGATTTTAATTGAGTTCTGTGAGGAGGCCCACTGCCTGCGAGGGGGCACGCCCTGGACTGGCTTCTGCAGGGTCCTCAGCCGGATGTACTGGTTCCTCCCCTGCAGAGCCAGCAGAAATTCTGCGGCCAAGGCTTCCCTCTGGAGCAGACTCATCCGCCTGTGTCTCTGTTGGAAAATTGAGAAAAGAGTCACATTAGAATCTACATATTGGCACAATAGCATTTCAGAGTTGGTGACATCACAATACTTACCTGGGCCAACATGAGGAGCCGCAAAGTCTGGCATGTCCATATCCATGTTGGACACGCCAAACACCTCCACAGGCTGCACACACCCCTGTGCCAGCTCTTCTAAATCCGTCAACTCCAATGACACAGGGGTGGGACCCCCACCTGTCCCCCTTGCATGCCTAGCCCTGTCCGCAAGTTTTTGCTTTAGGCAATATTTGAAGTCGCCCCATCTGTGGGGAAAAATGGAAGCCATTATCCTTTGGTTTAAAATGGGGTTTGTTTTTAGGGGGGGCAAGGGTTTACTTACCGCCGTTTGACATCCCGGGCTAGACGGACATAATCACCCACTCTATTGACAGCAACGGCTACCTCTTCCCACATTCTCCACTTCTGGCTTAGACTCATATTCCTGTCTGCCTGTGGCAGGATGTCCACACACTTCTGGATCAAAACCTCCATCTCCTTTCTTGTGAAATGTGGCTGCCTTTTTTTTTTGCCCGCTTTGGCCGGAATACTGGGCCCAGCAGCCTCTTCCATGTCATCCTCCTCACCTATTTGTGTAAATTTACAGAATTCACAAAATCACAACTTGCCTAATCTTATGTTTCAAATTAATCGTTGATAGAAAATGCATGAAAGACTTACCGCCTGACTCTTGGCCATTTTTTCCCTGGTCTGTCGCCATGTCTGAGGTCCAAACAAGAAATACACCAGAATTTGAATGTGTTTTCGTGACGTATTTATACATGCGTCCTTATTTTGCGGCCGCATCATTGATTGTGCGGCCCTATGATCCCTCCTTAATTTGTGCGGGAAACGAAACACTATTTATGGCTTGGTGTGTCTCAAGTCGAGGTGGCGTTTTTGGATTGTTGGAGGTTATCTTGGCTGGAGTTTATTGATTGCGTAGAAAGGAGTTGGAGGTTGGAGATTCGTTTGTTGGTTAGATTTGCGTTTTTTTCCATTATCTTTGTTGGTTTATATTTTTGGGACCTCGTTTCTTGATTTGGTAAGTTTTGTGAAGTCTAACTTTTGTTCAATTGTTGTTTCATTGTGTTTCGTATATTTTGTAATTTTTGGATCCCTAATTTCTTCTATTTTAGATTTTGTTTATTTTCGACCCCAAAGACCTTTTGATTTTGCATCTTAGATATTTGCTCTTGGTAAGTCCATTTTTTATCTTGTATTTGCAAACTAATTAGCGCATTTTTAGTAGTTACTCTTGTGACTTGTATTAGCGAACTAATTAGCGCATTTTTAGTAGTTACTCTTGTGACTTGTATTAGCGAACTAATTAGCGCATTTTAGTAGTTACTCTTGTGACTTGTATTAGCGAACTAATTAGCGCATTTTTAGTAGTTACTCTTGTGACTTGTATTAGCGAACTAATTAGCGCATTTTTAGTAGTTACTCTTGTGACTTGTATTAGCGAACTAATTAGCGCATTTTTAGTAGTTACTCTTGTGACTTGTATTAGCGAACTAATTAGCGCATTTTTAGTAGTTACTCTTGTGACTTGTATTAGCGAACTAATTAGCGCATTTTTAGTAGTTACTCTTGTGACTTGTATTAGCGAACTAATTAGCGCATTTTTAGTAGTTACTCTTGTGACTTGTATTAGCGAACTAATTAGCGCATTTTAAACAGCTTAATAATCATTCTAACTTTATGGTGGTTTATCTTTCGCTTTTTGAGCCAACATTTCGACCCGTTTTGATGTACTGTGTTAAATGTCGCTTTGCGGTTTTGCTAAATGGGTGTTTGGCATATTTTAACTTTGGTCTAGCACAAAATTTATAAACAAAAATGCACAGAGTGAAATGAGTCAAGTAATTTTGGTGTTTATTTTCAGTTTGGACGTATCATGACAATACCCCGGCATGTAAGCAGCAATGGATGGTATCATCAAGCTAAGTTGTTTTAATATAGTTTTGGGGTGGGTCAAAAGCCTTACTTGGAAATCTTTGAATTTCAGGTTGATCTGGGGCGGATTGTTCTGGCCATGCTCCTGGAAGCCGACCAACCTCAATCTCATCCCAGGCGTAGGCATCGTAGGCATGCAAGGCCCCAGATATTTCAAACACGTGTCACCCTTTTTGGAATGCCCGATGATGAGGTTTTAAGATGCTACCGTCTACCTCCAAAAATCATCATAGACACTCTCTCATTAATAGAAAGTGATCTTGAGCGGCAAATTGACAGTCCAACAGCAATACCACCACTGACGCAATTTATGGCGGTGTTACATTTCTGTGCCTCAGGATCGTTTCAAACAACGGTGGGAATAGTGGCGGGCATCTCCCAATCCTCCTTTTCCCGGATCCTGAGGGCAGTGATGGAGGCACTTTTCAAGCACCTCCATCATTTTATTCAAATGCCTTTGGATATGGGTGCCCTTAGTGTGGCCAAGGCCAATTTTTACCAAATAACTGGCTTCTCACACATCATAGGGGTTGTGGATGGTACTCACATACCACTTCAGCCTCCAGCATGGATGGAGGCAATATTTAGAAACAGGAAACACTATCACTCCCTGAATGTAATGGTGGTATGTGATGCCTCCCTCCAGATCCTGTCCCTGAATGCTAAATTACCAGGAAGTGCACATGACTCCTTCGTCATCCGGCAATCTGGGATATGGCAGACCTTTAGTACATAACAATGTTAAGCTTGATACACAGTGTTCCTGATGTTGTCTCTTATTTTTCACAGGAGACAGTGGATACCCTTGCATGTCCTGGCTGCTCACTCCTTATTTGGCTCCCACACCAGGCCCACAAAGTGAGTATAATTCCGCACTTACAGCCACCAGGCAAGTGGTGGAGCGCTGTATCGGCCTTTTAAAAGGCCGATTCAGATGCCTCCACCGCTCTGGTGGCGAGCTCATGTATTTGCCGGATATGGTGTCGAAAATTGTGGTCCTGTGTGGGATATTTCACAACATCGCCATAAGGAGTGGTGTCCCAATGCAGCCAGAGGATGCCTTACCTGAGGATGGCCCCCCCGAGGTTGGTCGGAGGTCAGTATGTGGGGGGGCCATACGCGATGATGTGGTGGCCAGATTTTTTAGGTAAGTTTGACCAAAACTACAGTGTTTATACCTAATGTGTTTGTGTTTGTTTGCGAACATCTAATTTATTTTAATTTTTTTCACCATCTTCTGTTTGTTCACATAATCTTTGTCACTCCAACGCTCACTACTTCCTGCTACCCTTACCAAACCTGGATCTGGTGATTTTGGGCATATATTCTGGAACCCATATCGCAAAGCCATGTTTGTGGAATCATGTTGGCATGGTCCTTCGTCAACCAGTTCTTGATTGTTTTTTTTATTTAAATATTTTATTTGTATGTGTTGTATTTGAGATTATCACTGGTTTTTTTTTTTGGGAGTGACCACTTTGATTTCTCATTTATGTTGTGAATAAATGTTTGGAGAGTGAAATGGTCTTCCTTTTTTTGGACGTTAACAGCAAGTGTAACCAGGTTAACACACCTTACATTTGACTAAGGGGTAATCCAGTACTGACACCAGTTGATGTAAACTGAAATATGTTTTCAGGTTCCCAACCCACACCAAAAGGAAGCCTGTCCAAACCTTTGGATTTTGAAGATTGGCCTAAGCAGCTTGCACACCAACTAGGAACCTGTAAAATGTCGAAATATCTAATTGACACTACACCCAAAAAGGGAAATGACATTGTTACTGTTATGTGTTTCTTGTGGCTGTTTAACATACAAATACAAAACACAATCTAACTTTTAAAAAAGGCAAATCCTTGCAGGAACAGTCTACTTATGTCAGGGAAAACTATTTTTGTTTTGGAAAAAAAGAATGAGCCAGAACGTATATTAGAACTAAAAAATGTATTTAGAAAATGAAAATAAACAAAAAAAACTACTGGCGAAGGATGCCAGACAGCCGGTCAAGGGCCACAAGAATGCCAATGACATGTTGGCGCATCTGGCCAACACATTCGTCCACCTCTTGTCGACGCCTCTGTTCCTCTGTGGGTGAGAAAAGTGTGTGGATTAATAAAACAATAGGGAATCCACATTAAAAAAAAAAAAACACAACAAAATCACTCCTAAACCTAAAAAAAAAAAACCAAAACAAAAAGGGGGTGCTGCCAAAAATACAAGGCCTATGTACAAATTCCCACAGGTGTGATATGTGTATGTTGAAATCAGCAGGAAGAGGTAAAGGCAAACTGCTAAATCACCAAAAGTAAACCAAACAAGCACGAATAAAGGCACGACACATGATTACATGCAAACAGTTTGTGGTTAAAAAAAATGTGAAAGAAAAACATACCGGGAGCCAAAATGGGAGCTCCGGAAGTCCCTCCATGTTCTTCCTCAGAGGAGCCTTCATTCCCCAAAGAACGGGGAGGGGTAATGACGGACTCCGGGGAGGGGGTAATTGGAAGAGGGGTGGGTGGAGGAGAGGGGGAAATGGGACGGAGGGGAAGGAGGCCCGACAGTTCCGGGAGAGGGTCTTGGAAGGCTGGGGAGGAGTGGGGTATAGGGGAAATATTTGGGGTGGAGTGTTGGCTGGGGGTTGGGGATAGTGGCCGGGAACGCCGTCTGGCCAGACGGTGACGGCGTAGTCTTGGCTGTCCTCCTAAAATATGTCAAACAAATTGAGGTTAGTTTCTGGGCAAATCCGGGGCCCAAATAAAAAAAAAAAAACCACCAACAAAAAACATGCAAATAGGAGTAGAATGAAAAAAACAGAAATAGAGGGAAAACAAGCACACGCAGATATGAGGACAAATAATAAATAGGACAGACAGGAAAACATGCACATGCAGATATGAGGACAAATAATAAATAGGACAGACAGGAAAACATGCACACGCAGATATGAGGACAAATAATAAATAGGACAGACAGGAAAACATGCACACGCAGATATGAGGACAAATAATAAATAGGACAGTCAGGAAAACATGCACACGCAGTTTGCCCCACAAACACAAACATGAAAACCACAATACATAACACTTACTTTCCAGGATCTGCATGCGAAAGCATGCCAGCAAGCGGGGCGTTCGCCGTTGCAGGTCTGACCACCTGCGCTCCAGCTGCCCGATGTTGCGGCGTGAACCCAAGGACCGCAGGCGGGACCGTGCCTCCGCATACGCGGAGCGCTTCTGCCGGTTGGTGATGGGTGGAGTCTGGCTGGTGATACGGCAATCCATCACCTCCGTAAGCACCAGCAGCTCGCGCCTGGTGAATGCGGAGGCTCTCATGATGGCAATGGAGTTTTTCATACAAAACATTTTTGATAAAGTGTGCAAAAAATTTCTGATTGGCTAATGTATTTTGGAAATTAACAGGAGCAATTTTATTGGTTAGTGTATGAGTCATGTGTTCAACAGGGCCAGAAATCTCTGGAGAGTTATGATAGGCTTGATGCTGTGACATGCGTTTGCAAATTTAAATAAAGAAATGAACCCCGGAAAATATGCGGGGATCCACAGCAATAGAACAATTGTTTAATTGTGATTCACATGTTTTATGAACAATAAAAGCGAATGTTCCATCCGTACGTATTCTGCGGGTAAACACAAACACGGACAAGAGTAAAGTTTCTTGCATTGTGTTGAAAAAAAAAAAACAATTAAGCTAATTGATACATTGATTGGCATGATACGATTGAGGGAGGTAGGCAGAATAAAGGAGCAGGTAATCGACATCTGACAAGGCCACTTCCGGTTTCACTTGTGCGTGCGTTCCCTTCAAGCCATTTCAGGGATGTATGCTCGCTATTTCGCACGCTCGTTAGTTAGAGGAGGGGTCGCCTGAGTTTAGGGAGGAATTTTAGATGCGAACGAAAATACGAGCGAGCCATTGAATTTAAATAATTTTGTACGTACGCCTAACGTACGTGCGCCCGCTTGCGAGTGGGTCTGAATGAGGGCCTTAGTGTGCAAGGTTGGAACAGCATCACCATTGTCATAAGTTTGCAATGCAATGCTATTTTGCGCTTCAAACGCACAGTCAGCTTTGAACACAGAGCGCTCTCTCACAGTCAGAAACCACTCTCAGACACAGTCCAAGGGATGTAGCTATTGTGTGTAAGGCTGAGACACATGTACGTTGTCGCATGTTTGCGTTTTGCATGCACAGTTTGTGATACAGAGCACTGTCTCTCATTCTATACAGTAGATTCACTACCAGTTTCTGCAGTTATGAAATCACTATTCTGTGGTGCTAAATTCAATGTCACCATCAGTTTTTAATATACAGTACAGGCACATTCATAGCAGCACACTAGTTGTCCTAGCAGATGGGGGATGGTGTCCTTGGCATTGGTCACAATTCATAGCATTTTTCAGGACACTAGGGCAGAGCTGACTGCTTACAGTAAATGGATTAACAAAGCATCCTTTATTATGGTAATGAGAGGCTCTTGCTTGCTTTGGGGGAAGGGACCTGATGCACTGTGTAAGACTCTCGGCCCACTGGGCATGTGCCAGAAATCCCATCGCAACCCTCCAACTGGGCATGCGCCCGCCAGAGATGGAAATTCAACAGCATACAGTACTGTACCGACTGCAGTAATACAGCCAACTGTGCATGCTCAGTGATGGCATAGCGCTACATGGCATATGGCTTGGCGCCACAGATCCCATTGTACCCCCTCCATTTCTAATCCATCGCAGATGGCTGACAGCCACCATAGCGCCAAACGTGTAATACAGAGAGCTCTCTCTCATACAGATCCCAGTACTACCGTACTTAGTGTGCAAGGCTGGAACAGCATCACCATTGTCATAAGTTTGCAATGCAGCGCTATTTTGCACTCCAAACACACAGTCAGCTTTGAACACAGAGCGCTCTCTCACAGTCAGAAACCACTCTCAGACACAGTCCAAGGGATGTAGCTATCGTCTGTAAGGCTGAGTCGCATCTACGTTGTCGCATGTTTGCGTTTTGCGCTCACAGTTTGTGATACAGAGCCCTGTCTCTCATTCTATACAGTAGATTCTCTACCAGTTTCTGCAGTTATGAAATCACTATTCTGTGGTGCTAAATTCAAAGGCACCATCAGTTTTTAATATACAGTACAGGCATATTCATAGCGGCACACTAGTTGTCCTAGCAGACGGGGGATGGTATCCTTGGCAATGGTCACAATTCGTAGCATTTTTCAGGACACTAGGGCAGAGCTGACTGCTTACAGTAAATGGATTAACAAAGCATCCTTTATTATGGTAATGAGAGGCTCTTGCTTACTTTGGGGGAAGGGACCTGATGCACTGTGTATGACTCTTGGCCCATTGGGCATGCACCAGAAATCCCATCAAAACCCTTCTACTAGGCATGCACCCGCCAGAGATGGATATTCAACAGCATAGAGTACTATGCTGTAATAGAGCAGTAATACAGCCAACTGTGCATGCACAGTGATGGCATAGCGCTACATGGCGTATGACTTGGTGCCACAGATCCCATTGTACCCCCTCCATTTCTAATCCATCGCAGATGGCTGACAGCCACGATAGCACCAACCGTGTAATACTGAGAGCTCTCTCTCATACAGATCCCAGTACTACCGTACTTAGTGTGCAAGGTTGGAACAGCATCACCATTGTCATAAGTTTGCGATGCAATGCTATTTTGCGCTTCAAACGCACAGTCAGCTTTGAACACAGAGCGCTCTCTCACAGTCAGAAACCACTCTCAGACACAGTCCAAGGGATATAGCTATCGTGTGTAAGGCCGAAACGCATCTACGTTTTCGCATGTTTGCGTTTTGCGCGCACAGTTTGTGATACAGAGCCCTGTCTCTCATTCTATACAGTAGATTCACTAACAGTCTCTGCAGTTATGAAATCACTTTTCTGTGGTGCTAAATTCAACGGCACCATCAGTTTTTAATACACAGTACATGCACATTCATAGCGGCACACTAGTTGTCCTAGCAGACGGGGGATGGTGTCCTTGGCAATGGTCACAATTCGTAGCATTTTTCAGGACACTAGGGCAGAGCTGACTGCTTACAGTAAATGGATTAACAAAGCATCCTTTATTATGGTAATGAGAGCCTCTTGCTTGGGAAGGGACCTGATGCACTGAGTATGACTCTCGGCCCACTGGGCATGCGCCAGAAATCCCATCGCAACCCTCCTACAGGGCATGTTCCCACCAGAGATGGGAATTCAACAGCATACAGTACTGTACAGACTGCAGTAATACAGCCAACTGCGCATGCTCAGTGATGGCATAGCGCTACATGGCGTATAGCTTGGCGCCACAGATCCCATTGTACCCCCTCCATTTCTAATCCATCGCAGATGGCTGAAAGCCACCATGGCGCCAACCGTGTAATACAGAGAGCTCTCTCATACAGATCCCAGTACTACCGTACTCAGTGTGCAAGGTTGGAACAGCATCACGATTGTCATAAGTTTGCGATGCAAAGCTATTTTGCGCTTCAAACACACAGTCAGCTTTGAACACAGAGCTCTCTCTCACAGTCAGAAACCACTCTCAGACACAGTCCAAGGGATGTAGCTATTGTGTGTAAGGCCGAGACGCATTTACGTTGTCACATGTTTGCGTTTTGCGTTTAGTGCGCACAGTTTGTGATACAGAGCCCTGTCTCTCATTCTATAGAGTAGATCAACTACCAGTTTCTGCAGTTATGAAATCACTATTCTGTGGTGCTAAATTCAATGGCACCATCAGTTTTTAATATACAGTACAGGCACATTCATAGCAGCACACTAGTTGTCCTAGCAGACGGGGGATGGTGTCCTTGGCATTGGTCACAATTCGTAGCATTTTTCAGGACACAATGGCAGAGCTGACTGCTTACAGTAAATGGATTAACAAAGCATCCTTCATTATGGTAATGAGAGGCTCGTGCTTTCTTTGGGGGAAGGGACCTGATGCACTGTGTATGACTCTCGGCCCACTGGGCATTCGCCAGAAATCCCATCGCAACCCTCCTACTGGGCATGCGCCCACCAGAGATGGAAATTCAACAGCATACAGTACTGTACCGACTGCAGTAATACAGCCAACTGTGCATGCTCAGTGATGGCATAGCACTATATGGCGTATGGCTTGGCACCACAGATCCCATTGTACCCCCTCCATTTCTAATCCATCGCAGATGGCTGACAGCCACCATAGCGCCAACTGTGTAATACAGAGAGCTCTCTCATACAGATCCCAGTACTACTGTACTTAGTGTGCAAGGTTGGAACAGCATCACCATTGTCATAAGTTTGCGATGCAAAGCTATTTTGCACTTCAAACGCACAGTCAGCTTTAAACACAGAGCGCTCTCTCACAGTCAGAAACCACTCCCAGACACAGTCAAAGGGATGTAGCTATCGTGAGTAATGCTGAGACGCATCTACGTTGTCGCATGTTTGCGTTTTGCGTTTTGCGCGCACAGTTCGTGATGCAGAGCCCTGTCTCTCATTCTATACAGTAGATTCACTACCAGTTTCTGCAGTTATGAAATCACTATTCTGTGGTGCTAAATTCAACAGCACCAACAGTTTTTAATATACAGTACAGGCACATTCATAGCGGCACACTAGTTGTCCTAGCAGACGGGGGATGGTGTACTTGGCAATGGTCACAATTCGTAGCATTTTTCAGGACACTAGGGCAGAGCTGACTGCTTACAGTAAATGGATTAACAAAGCATCCTTTATTATGGTAATGAGAGGCTCTTGCTTGCTTTGGGGGAAGGGACCTGATGCACTGTGTATGACTCTCGGCCCACTGGGCATGCGCCAGAAATCCCATCGCAACCCTCCAACTGGGCATGCACCCGCCAGAGGTGGAAATTCAACAGCATACAGTACTGTACCGACTGCAGTAATACAGCCAACTGTGCATGCTCAGTGATGGCATAGCGCTACATGGCATATGGCTTGGCGCCACAGATCCCTTTGTACCCCCTCCATTTCTAATCCATCGCAGATGGCTGACAGCCACCATACTGCCAACCGTGTAATACAGAGAGCTTTCTCTCATACAGATCCCAGTACTACCGTACTAAGTGTGCAAGATTGGAACCGCATCACGATTGTCATAAGTTTGCAATGCAATGCTATTTTGCGCTTCAAACGCACAGTCAACTTTGAACACAGAGCGCTCTCTCACAGTCAG
This sequence comes from Taudactylus pleione, assembly GCA_031769625.1. NCBI lineage: Eukaryota > Metazoa > Chordata > Amphibia > Anura > Myobatrachidae > Taudactylus > Taudactylus pleione. The sequence continues at coordinate 14,704,263 of JAUIMM010000384.1, forward strand.
AAACCACTCTCAGACACAGTCCAAGGGATGTAGCTATTGGGTGTAAGGCTGAGACACATGTACGTTGTTGCATGTTTGCGTTTTGCGTGCACAGTTTGTGATACAGAGCCCTGTCTCTCATTCTATACAGTAGATTCACTACCAGTTTCTGCAGTTATGAAATCACTATTCTGTGGTGCTAAATTCAATGGCACCGTCAGTTTTTAATATACAGTACAGGCACATTCATAGCAGCACACTAGTTGTCCTAGCAGACGGGGGATGGTGTCCTTGGCATTGGTCACAATTCGTAGCATTTTTCAGGACACTATGGCAGAGCTGACTGCTTACAGTAAATGGATTAACAAAGCATCCTTTATTATGGTAATGAGAGGCTCGTGCTTTCTTTGGGGGAAGGGACCTGATGCACTGTGTATGACTCTTGGCCCACTGGGCATGCGCCAAAAATCCCATCGCAACCCTCCAACTGGGCATGCACCTGCCAGAGATGGAAATTCAACAGCATAGAGTACTGTACCGACTGCAGTAATACAGCCAACTGTGCATGCTCAGTGATGGCATAGCACTATATGGCGTATGGCTTGGCACCACAGATCCCATTGTACCCCCTCCATTTCTAATCCATCGCAGATGGCTGACAGCCACCATACTGCCAACCGTGTAATACAGAGAGCTTTCGCTCATACAGATCCCAGTACTATCGTACTAAGTGTGCAAGGTTGGAACAGCATCACCATTGTCATAAGTTTGCGATGCAACACAATTTTGCGCTTCAAATGCACAGTCAGCTTTGAACACAGAGAGCTCTGTCACAGTCAGAAACCACTCTCAGACACAGTCCAAGGGATGTAGCTATCGTGTGTAAGGCCGAGACGCATCTACATTGTCGCATGTTTGCGTTTGCATGCACAGTTTGTGATACAGAGCCCTGTCTCTCATTCTATACAGTAGATTCACTACCAGTTTCTGAAGTTATGAAATCACTATTCTGTGGTGCTAAATTCAACAGCACTGTCAGTTTTTAATATACAGTACAGGCACATTCATAGCGGCACACTAGTTGTCCTAGCAGACGGGGATGGTGTCCTTGGGAATGGTCAATTGCCAAGCACAGTTTGTGATACAGAGCCCTCTCTTGGCGCTAAAGATCCCATTGTCACCCCGCCACTGGGCATGCGCATGAAATCCCATTGCAACCCCTCGAAGCAGACAGCCACCACAGCGCAGACATTGACGACAGTTTTGCACTATTTAAATGCACAATCAGTTTGCAATGTCTTACTGTTAAGCAGCCTTTTAAACAATACTACAGTATTACAGTACAACACTGCTAAAGTAGTTTCACTATAGTGTCCAGAGCAGACAGTGACAATAAAAAAATATATACGGTACGGTATTCTTTTCCAGGGATCGAACTCGGGACCATAATTCTACTAAAGTGATCACCTAACCACTAGCCCACACGTCAGCTACAGTGAACCGCACAGAGCAGCCTCATCCTTGTGCACTCCCCCCGCTGCTGTTTTTAATAAAAAAAATAAAAAAAAATTGTCATACTGTAATTCATCCCATCTCAGTGAAAGCTGTGCGTGCATCTCATTAATCTACAGTATCGGTTATACCGTGACAACAACTCAGGCAACTTCTCTACTGTTCAGTTACTGCACCGTACCGTATGTACCGTACAATACTGTATGTGCAGTGATTTGCATCCTGTTATAAGATCTAACTGTACGGTACAGTACTGTACTGTATTTACATTATGTGACATTAAAAATACAGTATTGTTTGTGCGAACATGCAAATGCTGTGAATGTGAATGTGATATCCATCCAATTTACTATGGCATTCAGTACAAGGCATTCAGTACAAATTACAACAGTGGAGCACTCGCCACCCAGTGGTTAAGCACTGTATTACATGCAATTACAAAAGTGGAGCACTCGCCACCCAGTGGTTAAGCACTGTATTACATGCCATAGCATATCCTTCATTGAAGAATACCACGGTATTCCACAAGTCCATGGCGCGACTCAGAGGCCTGCATGCCATGCCACAAGTCCATGGCGCGACTCACGCCATGCCATGAGCAACAAAATAGCTGGGCAGATCTGTAGTTTTAATAAGCTCTCACATGAATGAAACTAATGTAGTGTGCTAGACTGTATACAGGGGTATTAACAATGAACGGTGTGAGTGAAAGTACGATATGATGCTCTGAGAATATTAGGTATTACCCCAGATTGGTGATAAATAAGCGAACAAATTTCTGTCTTTATTGATCACCAGTCTAAGGGGCAGATTCAATTAGCCGCGGGGTTGTCACCGACGCTATTTGCTGCACCGGTCCAATTCAATTGCCGGGGATTCCTCACGCGGGAGTCCCTGTGACCCTGCGCGTGATTCTCCGCAGTTGGACTTTACCTCGCAGCTCCTGGTGGTGCGAGGTAAATTCCACGTTAGAACAACCAAATTGGCCTCGTGAGTGGGATCAATGTGTTTACGAGGGTGAGTCCTGATTTTATGGTGCAGGGAAAAGGTTATTTAATTGAATAGCTTTTCCCTGTGCCACAGGGATTTGGGACTGGAATTAGTCACGGGGAACAACCCACGGCTAATTGAATCTGCCCCATAGAGGTCAATCCTATTAGGTGTGAATTGCTAGAAGCGAGTTTGTTTCTTGAAACTCGCAGACTTCGTGCTCCCGAGAATTCTCCAATCCAATTAAAAATGCCTATTCGCAATACTCATAGAGGAGGGGTGCGAATTGACTGCCAAATGAGATTTGAGAGAAATGCATCAAAATGTGGTGAGACCATCCTGGGCCCCCCAAAATGAATAATTTAATTAGCAGGATCATATAAAAGGCTGTTTGTGGGCATTAGGAAGGTACTGTAAGTTTTCAAATGGTGTCAAATGGCTGATTTGTGTTTTGTTTTTTTTTTAAATGCAAGAAAATGATAAAAAAACAAACTTTTTTCATTTAATCTCAAACAAATTAAAGGAAAATGCAAAAAAATAGTAGGAAAAAGGGTGATTTTTGTGGTACTTTGAAATTTATTTTTTTTTAAAAACTATAAAGACAATTATTTTTCAACTAAAAAATTATTGTAATAAAATTTGGAGTAACTAAAACTAACGAAAAAGTTGACTTTGGGGTAACTTGAGGAGATTTTTTTTTACCCCAAAAAATGACATGAAATTATTGGACTAATTAAGCTAATTGGAAACTTGCAAATGCCTAATTAGTCATTAGGGGGTGTCCAAGGGATTCAGCACAGTGTCCTGACATTTTAACCTTAAAATAAAGATTTTCCTTCCCATCTCTCATCCTCAGGAAGTGCGAGTGGAAAGTTGCGAATTCAGGGGGTCATTCAGACCCGCTCGCGAGCAAAGGACTCTCGCAAGCGGGTCGATGTTGTGCGAAAGCGCATGCGCATGACGGAGGGAGCTCCATCATGCGCATGCGCGAGACCCGGCGAGCGACGAGGAATACATCGCTCGGGGTCTCGCACCAAAGGGGGCGTGCTGTCGATGGTGAGTGACAGCACGCCCCCTTTGGTGGGCGTGCTGGGGGCATGGCTGCCAGACGGAGGCGTTCCCATGGGAACACCTACCGTCTGAAGCCGGCCCAATGATGTCAGTGGGAGTGATTTTGACTCTGATAGAGCCAAAATTACTCCTGGGCTTGCGGCAGCGAGACCCTACCGCAGGGTCTCGTCGCAAGCCCAATGGTCGCGATGGTCTTGACCATCGCGACCATCTTTTTGGCCGCTCGCATATGCTGTGGGTGGTCACCCACAGCTATGCGAGCGGCCAGGAGGCCGCTCCATTTTCAGGTAGGAGGGCACTGATTCAGCGAGCGCTCTGGTCAGAGCGTTCGGCTCTGAATCAGGCCCTCAGTCTGACTGATTCAGTGCGAGTTGCTAATTGAATTGCAAAATGAATTTGCCATGCGGATTCGAAGTGAAAATAGCAACTTGCACCTCGCAATTCGCACCTAATTGGATTGACCCCTAAGTTTTGATACATGCTCATAGAATTGTATTCTCACAAGTATCATGTATTCCTTAATGCAATAAATTTTATTATATATTGTATTATGCAATTGTTTTAGCACTTTTAAAATGGTAACTAGCTGCACCAACACTTTGGTGTTGTAGACAAACAGAGTGATTACATAAGAACGGTGTGGGTTAAACTTCGAGTCTGGGGGCTGGCTTGGGTAACACCATGTGACTTAGTTTGTCCTATTAGGATAGGTGTGTGTGTTTTAACTTGGAATGAGAGGCTGTGTGGGCTGAGACAAAGCCTCTTTTGTTCCTGTCTTCCGACACAGATAAGTGCTGTGCCAGTAGGTGCTATACAGTATATTGATTATTGCATTTTTCTCCCAGCGTTCATTTTCTATTTATTTTTCAATTTCCATTCTCCTGTTTCTTCTGCTCCAGTTTTTATATCACCCCTTTTCTTTCACTTTCCTCTCATCTTGTGCCATCTCTTTCTATTCTCCCTCACTGTTTCCTCAGCTCCAGTTTCTATCTCCCCCTTTTCTTTTCTTTCCCTCTCCTCTACTATGTGCCATCGCTAGTTATCTTCCTCTGCACCATGTCCCACCCGCGCCGATCAAGCAAACCCCCCCCCGCGCCGTCAACTTCAAGGTGGGTCCCCTCCAGCTACCGCCGCCTCTCCTAGAATTTTACTAAGCTTGGGAGGCCGTGGTGCATGGGCACGTGTGCCCGCCATGGCATCTGATTCTGGGGGGTCACACGATGTGACTGCTCCGACTGCTGTGCCTGCCCACCCGCATGTCCCGGCTCGCGGTAGTGCTGCGAGCCGCGGATGTGCTCAGGCATGTGTCCGCGCGGGGATCCCGGCTGGGACACCCGCGGGCACTGCAGGGGTGGACGCGGGTTTGAGACCAGTCAGGTCTCAAGCCCCGGCTCGTACCTCTAGGGCAACCATGAGGCGCAGAGGCGCACAGGCCCAGAGAGCAAATGGTGGCTCTGCCCAGCTCCCTGAGCCTGCTCGGTGGGCGGGGCTTATCCGCTATTTTGATGACCATCATCAGAGCTTTCTGCAGGTGGGCTCTGCCAGCAGTTCTGTGCTGAATAGTCAGGTTCAAGGGCCTACTCAGGGTTTAGGGTCACAGGGGGCTGGTGATGCTGCGGGGGTTCTAAACTTTATGTCATCCATGGCAGCTTTATTTGCCCCTTCTGTAGCTGCTATCCCACAACTACCTGGCCCTGGGTCTTCAGCTGGTGCCCCCCCCCGCGATTCCTACCTCGCAGCTTACAAGCGAACATACCCGAGCAATTTTTGACAGCAGTGCGCGCATTCGGCTCCTTAGTAACACAAGGTACCCCAAGTGTGGTCCCTCCCGAAGTATCAGCCAGTTCAGCTATGCTTTCTTCCGCACCTTTGATACATCGGCGACTACGGCGCCAGATGCTGTGTTACCTTCTTTTTCAGATGGCGATGCCAGCGACCATCACGAGGAGGCAGCTGTGGACAGGGAAATGACCGGTTCTTTGTGTGGTGAGCCGCCGAGTACATCAGGTGGGTCTTCTTGCATGGATGATGATGACAGTAGCAGCTCTTGTTCCTCTTCATCGCTGGTGTCAGACACCAGCAGCTATGCCAGGGTGTGCAAGTGAGCTGCTAAATATGCTAAATGCGAGGCCAACCGGCATGTTAAGTCATCTAAGTGCAAGCACTTGCACTCATGCGATGCCTCTCACAAACTTTCTAAACGGTCACTAGGGATTCGCTGCGATAATATGGCAGTCTTGCGCAGCTTACTCCATGCTGTAAGCGCGAGATTACTAAGGGTTTGTACGTGGACATTTTTGTGCTCATGGACAAAACAAAAAAGGACTTAAGGGTGGCCAAAAGTAAGGGAGGGGTTGGCCTGGACTCTTTCAAGTCCTTTAGTAATTTGATCGTGCGTTTCTGCATGTTTGCATCATGCTATTTAATAACTCATCCTGAGGAGCACTTAAATATTATCAGGTATCTGCACCTGATTAATGGCATGCAGCGCAGTTCCCAGGTATTTTTCCTGGCGGGCTTACGACGAAGAGTTACATCGAAAGCAGGATGGCAGGCCTGTGATTGAGTTTGGTGGTAAAGATGTGGAGGTGTGGCTGGAAGTCACTCAGCCACCGCGTCTTCCAGTCGAAACTCCCCCTATTCGGTGTCCACCAGGACCGGGCCGTTTTTCTGCTCAGACTCAGAATAAAGGCAAATGTTTTGCTTTTAACAATGCCACCTGTACTCAGGGGCAGCGGTGTAATTTTCGTCACCTCTGTTTGCGTTGCGGCAGAACCCATCCCGTGTCCAATTGCTCCCGACGGGCGGGACAGCAGTCTTCCAAGCCACCCGGGAATACTGGGGCTAAGTAAGGCATCATCGCCAGTGCATTTGGATGCTATGACCAAATTGTTGGGTTGGTATCCAAACCTTGAGGACACGTGGTTTTTATATTCTGGTTTCACTTTTGGTTTTCAAAGAATCTGTGGTCAGCATGAGAGTTACCTGATATTCTAAAAGCCAGAAGGAGGTGAGCCTGGGGTGAATGGCAGGCCCATTTGAACAACCTCCGCTGGAGGATTTGATTCTTTCTCCAGTGGGAGTTGTCCCCAAGAAGTCTCATGGTAAATTTAGGCTAATTCAGCATCTGTCATACCCATCAGGGTCATTGGTGAATGATGCTATACCTGCGAAATTCTGTTTGTGGTGTATCAGTCATTTGACGAGGCTTTGGAAATGGTTAGGTCATATGGCCCCAGTGCTCTCATGGCTAAGATATATGTGGAATCGGCTTTTCATCTACTTCTACAGCATCCTGACTCCTTCAGGTACATGGGGCATTGCATTGGTGACAGATATTTTATAGACAAGTGCTTGCCTATGGGATGCTCTGTTTCATGTGCCTTTTTCAAAAGATTTAGCACCTTTCTTCATTGGTGCATGGCTGGCAGTTCAATTTCCGACAGCAGCTGCCCGACAAAGGAGGAAATCCCTATCATCCTAAAGGTAAGTATTTACTAACCTAACCCCCCTAAGGGGTGCCTAAACCTAACCCCCCCTTCCCTGCTGCCTAAACCTAAGTCCCCCGGGGGGGTGCCTAACCCTAACCTCTCCCCGGGGGTGCCTAGCCCTCCCTCCCTCTAGCCTAACCCTAACCTCCTGAGGGGGGTGCCTAACCCTAAGTCCCCCCCGGGAGCCCTAAACCTAACCCTCCCCCCCACGGCTGTCTTCTGTGGCGCCTGGCATCCGCTCGATCGGGATGCCGGGCGCCGGTCTCCCGACATCGGGCAAATAACAGGCGTCTAGATTTAGACACCTGTCATTTGAACCTAGTTGGGAGAAAGCAGTCTGGAAGTTGGCAGTCGGCATTTAGACCATTGGCTTCCAGACTACATCCCCAGTGGCCGATGAGAAGACTGAGGGTCCACTTGCTTGCCTATCATTTTTGGGTATCGATATTGACACCCTGGCAGGAGTTTTCAGGCTTCCTCAGGACAAGGTGGCAAAATTGCTTGATGCAATTGCAACATGTTTGGCTGCAAACAGAATTTCTTTGCGGCAGATCTTAGATCTGTTGAATTTTGCCAGTAGGGTTATCCCGATGGGCAGAGTTTTCTGTCGGAAGCTGGAGCAGTCCACAGCTGGGGTGTCTAGGCTGCACCATATGGTTCGCCTGTCCTCTGAAATCAAGAGGGATCTGTCCGTTTGGGCATCTTTTCTTGATAAATTTAATGGTGCGGCGGATTCAGCTGGTTTTGGTTGCTACCTTGCCTGGTCCTGGTGTTCGGCACCTTGGCCTGAGGAATGGGTGTGTTTGGGTCTCACATGGAACCTGTTGCTCCTTGAACTCTTTACAATCATGGTTGCTTTGGAAGTGTGGGGTGAGCGTTTGCGTGATCGCAGCATAGTGCTCAGGTGTGATAAACTTGACGTTGTGCATGCGACTAATCAGCAGTGCGCTAAATCATTGCTAGTGTTACGAGTTTTGATGCAGTTAGTCTTAACTTGCTTGCTCTGCAATATTTCATTTAGGGCGCGGCATATTCCCGACGCAGAGAATGAAATTGCAGACGCGTTATCTCGGTTTCAGTGGCCTAGGTTTCGATCTTTGACCCCTGGGGCTGATGCTACTGGTGTGCTTTGCCCCTCTTATGTTTGGCAGGTCATCAAGCTGGCATGGAGGGTCTAGTGCACCATTCTCTCGCCCCGAGTATTTTGAGAGTTTACCACCAGGTTTGGGAATAGTGGGAAGAATATTCCCGTCGCCACAGGCATGGAGGTAAGAGCAGGCATCAGTTGATGCTTTCTTTTATTTGGTATCTCTATGTCTCTGGTAGATCCAGAGCTCTGGTTTTGCGTTATTTGGCAGGTATTTCATTTTTCTTTAAGTTAAAAAGCCTTCCAGACCTGACAAAGAGCTTTCTGATTCAGAAAGCCTTGAAGGGTTGGGCTTGTTCGGTTTCGGTTGTGCCCGACAAGAGACGCCCTATTGATATTTCCCTCCTTCTATAACTCCTTGCAGCCATAGCGGACGTGGCGGATTCGGTTTTTGAAGTTGATTTGTTTAAACTAGCCTTTTCTATGGCTTTCATGGGGCTTTCAAGCAAACCGATTCTGCGCCTCTTCGGACGGATGTTCTGGTGGGGGAGTGGTCGTTGCTTTGTAGGCTGATGTGCTCCAAAACTGATCAGTTGGGTAGGGGCTGTTGGATTTCGCTTGTGCCTTCCGAGGACTTGCGTATTTCCCCCTTTGCCCTGTCCAAGCATTATCTTCAGGTCATGCCTGCTACTGCGGGCTCTTGGCTTTTGCATGTAAATGGTTCTCCATTAACCAAATACCAGTTTGGATGGGTCTTGAAGTGCTGTGTCTCTCGTGTTGGCCTCTCCCACAGGATTTCGGTATGCACTCATTTTGTATCGGGGCAGCAACTTCCGCTGCTTCAGCTGGATTTTCTGTATCTGAGATTAAGGCTTTAGGCTGCTGGAAATCCTCCAATTATAAGTGCTTCATTAGGCCTCTGCATTGATTGCATTTCGCAGTTACTAATGTTATGTTATTTGTTGTTCTGTTATTTGTTTGTTTACCTTCAATGTATGGTCTTGTGTGTCTTGTTTGTCCTGTCTACCCGACTCGGGGATTAGCTAATTGCTGCTGTGGCACCGGAAGTCTGGAGGCATTTGGCCATTTATTTTTGCCTGAACTGATGGACCTAATTCGGCTTATTGGCATCACTAATTACAATTTGTATGTCCCTCTGCAGGTTTTTCGTTTTTTCCTCCAGCCGAGTTATCCGTGTTTCCCTGCTTTCCCCCCTCCCCTCCACCCCACCCCCCTTTTACCCTCATGTGTCTTTATGTTTGCTTCGAATTGGCACTGAAGCTTCTCTAAATTTCAGCCTGGCAGCTGGTTACACCAATTTTTTTCTTTTTGGCAGGTCCTCCGCTATTTAATTATAATTGCAAATGAATTTAATTTTGCATTCTTTTTCTCCCCCTTCAGGAGTTAAAATTGACTCTCTCAAAGTATGGATTGTTGGCCACTCCTATGTTTTCTGGGCTGGTAAGTTCATGAATGCTTGTGGTGCTCCTTCCTTCCCTCATTCTGATTATGTGTGGTGGATTGGTGTGAGAGGGATGTTGTGGCAGGTTTGTGTCCTAAACTTTTAGAATCTGCAAGGCGTTTTGGGACTCCCGAGGTTTTGCTGATTCACTTAGGTGGAAATGATCTTGGTAAGATCTTGGAATTAAGGAGATCCATGGCTGATGATGTTGCTAGGATTTCGGCAGCATGGCCTTCTTGCAAGATTGTATGGTCGTGTATTGTGCCTCGGCTGGTCTGGCATGGGGTGCAGAATGGTAAGGCGATTAATGAAGCAAGTAAGAAGGTGAATGCAGCAGTCACTAAGTGTTGGCCTCTGGTGGTGGTGTTGTTGTGCATGACAGGATATGTTTCCGGCATGCATATCTGTATAGGAGAGATGGCATTCATTTGACTGAGGAGGGGGTTTCAATTTTTGTTGAGGATCTGTTCCAGGTTATTTCTTCAGTGTTTTAATTGTGGTATGGTGGCGGTGCATTGGTTCTGTAACCAGACCTTCGCGTTGTTGGGAAAGAATGGCAGGTCACCGCTTAGGGTGCAAATATCTTTCAGTTTGTAGTATTATAGTATTTGGGTGCGCTCACCCTCTTTGACTTGTTAAGTTCGCTGGATCACCCTGCCGGGGATAGCATCATCACCCTTCCGGGTAGGTAGTCATGTTAGAGGGTTGAGTGGATACCTTTTGTTGTAGTTGTTTAAGTTACCGGTTGCTCTGCACCTTAGGCGGTGTCCGCATGGTATGCATGTCTGTATGCTGCATGGCTTGAGTAAACTGTATGTTGCCGTCCTTTCTTTGCCACCATATCTCTAATCAGTTTAGATTAATTTAATACTCATAATTTTAATAAATTACGAACTAATTATTCTGCCAAATCTCATGTCTACAAGTCTTTATTTCATATAATTTATTAAGAAAGGTTTTATCGTTTGGTGTTACACAAGGTACCCCTCTGACGATTGAAAGTTTATTATGTAATTTTACAGCATTAAAAGATTTGCATGTACAGTTTATAAAGGTGCGTACACACGTAATGATTTTTTTTAACGATATGAATGATAATGATGTAGTTCATCGTTTTGGCATGCATATCGTTGATTCTTTGGTAAAGGATGATGAACGATGCGCGTTCCCGTTTGGACGATGATAGATAAGTTTCATCGTCCATCCGGACTGTCCTACTTTTTTTCATTGGTCTAATCATTCATACTGTACACTCCCTGCTGGACTCCACAAATACCTGCACTTGAAGAGGCAGAAGACGCCACTCCAACGCAGACACCCGGAAACAGCTTCTAAACAGTAAGTACCCCAGCCCTCCCCCCCACTGTCCACCAATGCTTAACAGGCATGGCCCAGCTATAGGGGCACTAGTGCATGAAGTGGGGGGCAGCAGAGATGGCTGACTACACTGAGGGAGGGAGAGAAGGGGGAGATGGCTGGCTACATAGAGACGGGGATATGGCTGGCTACAGTGCAGAGGGGAGAAGGGGGAGATGGCTGGCTTCACTGCAGGAGGGGAGAAGGAGGAGATGGCTGGCTACACTGCAGGGGGGGGAAGGGAGAGATGGCTGGCTACACTGCAGGGGGGGAGAAGGGAGAAATGGCTGGCTACACTGCAGGGGGGGAGAAGGAGGAGATGGCTGGTTACATTGAAGGGAGAAATGGCTGGCTACACGGCAGGGGGAGTGAAGGGGGAGATAGCTGGCTACACTGCAGGGGGGAGGGGGAGATGGCTTGCTACACTGCAGGGGGGAGGGGGAGATGGCTGGCTACACTGCAGGGGGAGAAGGGGGAGATGGTTGGCTACACTGCAGCATACATGCCTACCCTCCCGGCTTTCACGGGAGGCTCCTGATTTTTTGGACAACGCCTGCACCCCCGGAAGGGTAGGCATTTCTCCCGCATTCTGCCCACTTCCTAATGAAGTGGGCAGAATGGGGAGAATTTCCGCGGCGATCTCGGGTCCCTGTGTAGGGGGCGGGGCTTAATGATGTGATTCTCCATGAATCGCATCATTTAGCCCCGTTCCCTATTTACAATTAAGCCAATCGCGGCAATTTACAGTGAAGGGGCAGGGCTTAATGACGTGACCCATCAGGCCATACCCCCATCACCGCCCACCTGCTTGTCCTCCCTAGGCTTCTTCTGGGGAGGACAAGCAAAAGGTAGGCAAGTATGCACTGCAGGGGGGGGGAGATGGCTGGCTACACAGAAGGGGGAGATGGCTGGCTACAGTGCAAGGGGGGAAAAGGGGGAGATGGCTGGATACAGTGCAGGGGAGAAGGGGGAGATGGCTGGCTATAATGCAGGGGGGGAGATGGCTGGCTACACTGCAAGGGGGGGAGGGGGAGATGACTGGCTGCACTGAAGGGGGAAATGGCTGGCTACAGTGCAGGGGAGGAGAAGGGGGAGATGGTTGGCTATACTGCAGGGGGGAGATGGCTGGCTACACTGCAGGGGAGGGAGAAGGGGGAGATGGCTGGCTACACTTCAGGGGGAGATGGCTGGTTACACTGCAGGGGGAGAAAGGGGGATGGCTGACTACACTGCAGGGGGGAGATGGCTGGCTACACTGCAGGGGGGAAAAGGGGGGATGGCTGGCTACACTGCACAGGGGAGATGGCTGGCTATACTGCAGGGGGAGAGATTGGAGAGATGGCTGGCTATAGTGCAGGGGGGAGAAAGGGGAGATGGCTGGCTACAGTACAGAAGGGGAGATGACTGGCTACACTGCAGGGGGGAGAAGGGGGAGATAGCTGGCTACACTGCAGGGGGAGATGGCTGGCTATACTGCAGGGGGGGAAGGGGAAGATGGCTGGCTACACTGTAAGGGGGGGAGATGGCTGGCTACACTGTAGGAGGGAGAAGGGGAAGATGGCTGGTATCGATTCCGACCTATCTATACACTCAAAAAATGTCACTATTTAGCATTATTAGTTGCACAAGAAATAATTGCTTTCAGACTTTAATTGTAGTTCCAAAGCACAAAAAAATATTATTCAAGAAAAAGCAGATGGTTACACGCTGTGATCTAAATACAATTAGCGCAAACAAATTATACAGTCACAAGGTACAGTCATTACATACGCATGCGCTCTGGGTCCAGATCCCGGCATCAAAGATGAAACCTCCATCAACAGCACAGAAAGGATGACTGACATTTTAATGCCTAACTCTCTATGATCCATAATTTGCAGATACATGTTGCGATTTCTTCACCAATGGAACCGGAAATCTGCAAAGACACAGTGGTTTAGAATGACACCAAACACGGTCGGCTTATCATGCACTAAACCTTAGATATCAAATAACATGTATTTCACAACATCGCTGATAATGAATAAAACCTTAAATATTAACCTTAATACTAGGGAACCTTTTTATGTAAGTGTGCAAGAAATTAAGAAAAGACACTAATTAGCATTGTGCGTCAATGTGTTTGTGAAGTACGTGTTTTGCAGGGTTGATCATATTATATGTTTATATCAATGTATGCATTTATATAATGGGGACTTTTTAACATTGCTCTATTGCGTGGGAATCGCACAACACTAAATAATAGCATCGCCGTATGTACTTATGTGTGAGATTCGCTAAAATGACACTGGGCTGCCATTCGCAAAATGGCGTCTTGCGGCCATTCACAAAATGGCATCATGCAAATTTTAATTTTAACAGATTCAGTCTCAGCCAATTATTCGGCTTTGACACTGGCTACACTGCAGGGGGGAGGAGATGGAGATGACTGGCTAAACTGCAGAGGGGAAGAAGGGGGAGATAGCTCGCTACACAGCAGGGGGAGATGGCTGGCTACACTGCAGGGGCGAGAATGGGAAGATGGCTGGCTACACTGCAGGGGGGAAGGAAGTGATGGCTGGCTACACTGCAGTGGGAGAAGGGGGAGATGGCTGGCTGCACAGCAGGGGGGGAGAAGGGGGAGATGGCTGGCTATACTGCAGGGGGGAGAAGGGGGAAATGGCCGGCTATACTGCAGGGGGGGAGAAGGGGGAGATATCTGGCTACACTGTGGGGGGAGATGGCTGGCTACACTGCAGGGGGAGAAGGGGGAGATGGTTGGCTACACTGCAGCATACATGCCTACCCTCCCAGCTTTCACGGGAGGCTCCTGATTTTTTGGACAATGCCTGCACCCCCGGAAGGGTAGGCATTTCTCCCGTGTTCTGCCCACTTCCAAATGTAGTGGGCAGAATGGGGAGAATTTCCGCGGTGATCTCGGGTACCTGTGTAGGGAGCGGGGCTTAATGATGTGATTCTCCATGAATTGCATCATTTAGCCCCGTTCCCTATTTACAATTAAGCCATTCACGGCAATTTACAGTGAAGGGGCAGGGCTTAATGACGTGACCCATCAGGCCCCACCCCATCACCGCCCACCTGCTTCTCCTCCCCAGGCGTCTTCCGGGGAGGACAAGCAAAAGGTAGGCAAGTATGCACTGCAGTGGGGCGAAGGGGGAGACAGCTGGCTACACTGAAGGGGGAGATGGCTGGCTACAGTGCAGGGGGGGAGAAGGGGGAGATGGCTGGATACAGTGCAGGGGAGAAGGGGGAGATGGCTGGCTATACTGCAGGGGGGAGAAGGGGGAAATGGTCGGCTATACTGCAGGGGGGGAGAAGGGGGAGATAGCTGGCTACACTGTGGGGGGAGATGACTGGCTACACTGCCGGGGGAGAAGGGGGAGATGGTTGACTACACTGCAGCATACATGCCTACCCTCCCAGGTTTCACGGGAGGCTCCTGATTTTTTGGACAACGCCTGCACCCCCGGATGGGTAGGCATTTCTCCCGCGTTCTGCCCACTTCCAAATGTAGTGGGCAGAATGGGGAGAATTTCCGCGGTGATCTCGGGTACCTGTGTAGGGGGCGGGACTTAATGATGGGATTCTCCATGAATCGCATCATTTAGCCCCATTTCCTATTTAAAATTAAGCCAATCGCGGCAATTTACAGTGAAGGGGCAGGGCTTAATGACGTGACCCATCAGGCCCCACCCCATCACCGCCCACCTGCTTCTCCTCCCCATGCGTCTTCCGGGGAGGACAAGCAAAAAGGTAGGCAAGTATGCACTGCAGGGGGGCAAAGGGGGAGACAGCTGGCTACACTGAAGGGGGAGATGGCTGGCTACAGTGCAGGGGGGTAGAAGGGGGAGATGGCTGGATACAGTGCAGGGGGGAAGAAGGGGGAAATGGCTGGCTACAGTGCAGGGGAGGAGAAGGGGGAGATGGTTGTCTATACTGCAGGGGGGGAGCTAGCTGGCTACACTGCAGGGGAGGGAGAAGGGGGAGATGGCTGGCTACACTTCAGGGGGAGATGGCTGGCTACACTGCAGGGGGAGAAGGGGGATGGCTGGCTATACTGCAGGGGGGAGATGGCTGGTTACACTGCAAGGGGGATGGCTGGCAACACTGCACGGGGGAGATGGCTGGCTATAATGCAGGGGGAGAGAAGGGAGAGATGGCTGGCTACAGTGCAGGGGGGAGAAAGGGGAGATGGCTGGCTACAGTACAGAAGGGGAGAAGGGGGAGATGGCTGGCTACACTGCAGGGGGGAGAAGGGGAGATGACTGGCTACACTGCAGGGGGGAGAAGGGGGAGATAGCTGGCTACACTGCAGGGGGAGATGGCTGGCTATACTGCAGGGGGGAGAAGTGGAAGATGGCTGGCTACACTGTAAGGGGGGGAGATGGCTGGCTACACTGTAGGTGGGAGAAGGGGGAGATGTTTGGTATTGATTCCGACCTATCTTTACACTCTAAAAATTTCGCTATTTAGTGTTATGAGTTGCACAAGAAAAAATTGCTTTCAGACTTTGATTGTGGTTCCAAAGCACAAAAAGATATTTTACAAGAAAAAGCAGATGGTTATACACTGTGATCTAAATACAATTAGCGCAAACAAATTATACAGTCACAAGGTACAGTCATTACATACGCATGCGCTCTGGATCCAGATCCCGGCATCAAAGATGAAACCTCCGTCAACAGCACAGAAAGGATGACTGACATTTTAATGCCTAACTCTCTATGATCCATAATTTGCAGACACATGTTGTGATTTCTTCACCAATGGAACCGGAAATCTGCAAAGACACAGTGGTTTAGAATGACACCAAACATGGTCTGCTTATCATGCACTAAACCATAGATATCAAATAACATGTATTTCACAAAATTGCTGATAATGAATAAAACCTTAAATATTAACCTTAATACTAGGGAACCTTTTTATGTAAGTGTGCAAGAAATTAAGAAAAGATGCTAATTAGCGATGTGTGTCAACGTGTTTGTGAAGTACACCGTGGTACGTGTTTGGCAGGGTTGATCATATTATATGTTTATATCAATGTATGCATTTATATAATGGGGACTTTTTAACATTGTACTATTGCGTGGGAATCGCACAACGCTAAATAATAGCATCGCCGTATGTACTTATGTGTGAAATTCGCTAAAATGACACTGGGCGGCCATTCGCAAAATGGCGTCTTGCGGCCATTTGCAAAATGGCTTAGTGCAAATTTTAATTTTAACAGATTCAGTCTCAGCCAATTATTCGGTTTCGACACTGGCTACACTGCAGGGGGGGAGGAGATGGAGATGACTGGCTACACTGCAGAGGGGGAGAAGAGGGAGATAGCTCGCTACACTGCAGGGGGAGATGGCTGGCTACACTGCAGGGGCGAGAATGGGAAGATGGCTGGCTACACTGCATGGGAGAAGGGGTAGATGGCTGGCTACACTGCAGGGGGGAGAAGGGGAATATGGATGGCTGCACTGCAGGAGGGAGAAGGGGGAGATGACTGGCTACACTGCAGGGGAGAAGGAAGTGATGGCTGGCTACACTGCAGTGGGAGAAGGGGGAGATGGCTGGCTATACTGCAGGGGGGAGAAGGGGGAAAAGGCCGGCTATACCGCAGGGGGGGAGAAGGGGGAGATAGCTGGCTACACTGTGGGGGGAGATGGCTGGTTACACTGCAGGGGGAGAAGGTTGGCTACACTGCAGCATACATGCCTACCCTCCCAGGTTTCACGGGAGGCTCCTGATTTTTTGGACAACGCCTGCACCTCCCGAAGGGTAGGCATTTCTCTCGCGTTCTGCCCACTTCCAAATGTAGTGGGCAGAATGGGGAGAATTTCCGTGGTGATCTCGGGTACCTGTGTAGGGAGCGGGGCTTAATGATGTGATTCTCCATGAATCGCATCATTTAGCCCCGTTCCCTATTTACAATTAAGTCAATTGCGGCAATTTACAGTGAAGGGGCAGAGCTTAATGACGTGACCCATCAGGTCCCACCCCATCACCGCCCACCTGCTTCTCCTCCCCAGGCGTCTTCCGGGGAGGACAAGCAAAAGATAGGCAAGTATGCACTGCAGGGGGGCGAAGGGGGAGACAGCTGGCTACACTGAAGGGGGAGATGGCTGGCTACAGTGCAGGGGGGGGAGAAGGGGGAGATGGCTGGATACAGTGCAGGGGAGAAGGGGGAGATGGCTGGCTATACTGCAAGATGGGGAGGGGGAGATGACTGACTACACTGAAGGGGGAAATGGCAGGCTACAGTGCAGGGGAGGAGAAGGGGGAGATGGTTGGCTATACTGCAGGGGGGGAGATGGCTGGCTACACTGCAGGGGAGGGAGAAGGGGGAGATGGCTGGCTACACTTCAGGGGGAGATGGCTGGCTACACTGCTGGGGGAGAAGGGGGATGGCTGGCTATACTGCAGGGGGGAGATGGCTGGCTACACTGCAGGGGGGATGGCTGGCTACACTGCAGGGGGAGAGAAGGGAGAGATGGCTGGCTACAGTGCAGGGGGGAGAAAGGGGAGATGGCTGGCTACAGTACAGAAGGGGAGAAGGGGGAGATGACTGGCTACACTGCAGGGGGGAGAAGGGGAGATGACTGGCTACACTGCAGGGGGGAGAAGGGGGAGATAGCTGGCTACACTGCAGGGGGAGATGGCTGGCTATACTGCAGGGGGGAGAAGGGGAAGATGGCTGGCTACACTGTAAGCCCCCCTTACAGTGTAGAAGATGGCTGGCTACACTGTAGGAGGGAGAAGGGGGAGATGGTTGGCATTGATTCCTACCTATCTATACACTCTAAAAATGTCGCTATTTAGCATTATGAGTTGCACAACAAATAATTGCTTTCAGACTTTGATTATGGTTCCAAAGCACAAAAAGATATTATTCAAGAAAAAGCAGATGGTTACACGCTGTGATCTAAATACAATTAGCGCAAACAAATTATACAGTCACAAGGTACAGTCATTACATACGCATGCGCTCTGGGTCCAGATCCCGGCATCAAAGATGAAACCTCCATCAACAGCACAGAAAGGATGACTGACATTTTAATGCCTAACTCTCTATGATCCATAATTTGCAGACACATGTTGCGATTTCTTCACCAATGGAACCGGAAATCTGCAAAGACACAGTGGTTTAGAATGACACCAAACACGGTCGGCTTATCATGCACTAAACCTTAGATATCAAATAACATGTATTTCACAACATCGCTGATAATGAATAAAACCTTAAATATTAACCTTAATACTAGGGAACCTTTTTATGTAAGTGTGCAAGAAATTAAGAAAAGACACTAATTAGCATTGTGCGTCAATGTGTTTGTGAAGTACGTGTTTTGCAGGGTTGATCATATTATATGTTTATATCAATGTATGCATTTATATAATGGGGACTTTTTAACATTGCTCTATTGCGTGGGAATCGCACAACACTAAATAATAGCATCGCCGTATGTACTTATGTGTGAGATTCGCTAAAATGACACTGGGCTGCCATTCGCAAAATGGCGTCTTGCGGCCATTCACAAAATGGCATCGTGCAAATTTTAATTTTAACAGATTCAGTCTCAGCCAATTATTCGGCTTTGACACTGGCTACACTGCAGGGGGGAGGAGATGGAGATGACTGGCTAAACTGCAGAGGGGAAGAAGGGGGAGATAGCTCGCTACACAGCAGGGGGAGATGGCTGGCTACACTGCAGGGGTGAGAATGGGAAGATGGCTGGCTACACTGCAGGGGGGAAGGAAGTGATGGCTGGCTACACTGCAGTGGGAGAAGGGGGAGATGGCTGGCTACACAGCAGGGGGGGAGAAGGGGGAGATGGCTGGCTATACTGCAGGGGGGAGAAGGGGGAAATGGCCGGCTATACTGCAGGGGGGGAGAAGGGGGAGATATCTGGCTACACTGTGGGGGGAGATGGCTGGCTACACTGCAGGGGGAGAAGGGGGAGATGGTTGGCTACACTGCAGCATACATGCCTACCCTCCCAGCTTTCACGGGAGGCTCCTGATTTTTTGGACAATGCCTGCACCCCCGGAAGGGTAGGCATTTCTCCCATGTTCTGCCCACTTCCAAATGTAGTGGGCAGAATGGGGAGAATTTCCGCGGTGATCTCGAGTACCTGTGTAGGGAGCGGGGCTTAATGATGTGATTCTCCATGAATTGCATCATTTAGCCCCGTTCCCTATTTACAATTAAGCCAATCGCGGCAATTTACAGTGAAGGGGCAGGGCTTAATGACGTGACCCATCAGGCCCCACCCCATCACCGCCCACCTGCTTCTCCTCCCCAGGCGTCTTCCGGGGAGGACAAGCAAAAGGTAGGCAAGTATGCACTGCAGTGGGGCGAAGGGGGAGACAGCTGGCTACACTGAAGGGGGAGATGGCTGGCTACAGTGCAGGGGGGGAGAAGGGGGAGATGGCTGGATACAGTGCAGGGGAGAAGGGGGAGATGGCTGGCTATACTGCAGAGGGGAGAAGGGGGAAATGGTCGGCTATACTGCAGGGGGGGAGAAGGGGGAGATAGCTGGCTACACTGTGGGGGGAGATGACTGGCTACACTGCCGGGGGAGAAGGGGGAGATGGTTGGCTACACTGCAGCATACATGCCTACCCTCCCAGCTTTCACGGGAGGCTCCTGATTTTTTGGACAACGCCTGCACCCCCGGATGGGTAGGCATTTCTCCCGCGTTCTGCCCACTTCCAAATGTAGTGGGCAGAATGGGGAGAATTTCCGCGGTGATCTCGGGTACCTGTGTAGGGGGCGGGACTTAATGATGGGATTCTCCATGAATCGCATCATTTAGCCCAATTTCCTATTTACAATTAAGCCAATCGCGGCAATTTACAGTGAAGGGGCAGGGCTTAATGACGTGACCCATCAGGCCCCACCCCATCACCGCCCACCTGCTTCTCCTCCCCAGGCGTCTTCCGGGGAGGACAAGCAAAAGGTAGGCAAGTATGCACTGCAGGGGGGCGAAGGGGGAGACAGCTGGCTACACTGAAGGGGGAGATGGCTGGCTACAGTGCAGGGGGGGAGAAGGGGGAGATGGCTGGATACAGTGCAGGGGGGGAGAAGGGGGAAATGGCTGGCTACAGTGCAGGGGAGGAGAAGGGGGAGATGGTTGTCTATACTGCAGGGGGGGAGATGGCTGGCTACACTGCAGGGGAGGGAGAAGGGGGAGATGGCTGGCTACACTTCAGGGGGAGATGGCTGGCTACACTGCAGGGGGAGAAGGGGGATGGCTGGCTATACTGCAGGGGGGAGATGGCTGGTTACACTGCAAGGGGGATGGCTGGCAACACTGCATGGGGGAGATGGCTGGCTATAATGCAGGGGGAGAGAAGGGAGAGATGGCTGGCTACAGTGCAGGGGGGAGAAAGGGGAGATGGCTGGCTACAGTACAGAAGGGGAGAAGGGGGAGATGGCTGGCTACACTGCAGGGGGGAGAAGGGGAGATGACTGGCTACACTGCAGGGGGGAGAAGGGGGAGATAGCTGGCTACACTGCAGGGGGAGATGGCTGGCTATACTGCAGGGGGGAGAAGTGGAAGATGGCTGGCTACACTGTAAGGGGGGGAGATGGCTGGCTACACTGTAGGTGGGAGAAGGGGGAGATGTTTGGTATTGATTCCGACCTATCTTTACACTCTAAAAATTTCGCTATTTAGTGTTATGAGTTGCACAAGAAATAATTGCTTTCAGACTTTGATTGTGGTTCCAAAGCACAAAAAGATATTTTCCAAGAAAAAGCAGATGGTTACACACTGTGATCTAAATACAATTAGCGCAAACAAATTATACAGTCACAAGGTACAGTCATTACATACGCATGCGCTCTGGATCCAGATCCCGGCATCAAAGATGAAACCTCCGTCAACAGCACAGAAAGGATGACTGACATTTTAATGCCTAACTCTCTATGATCCATAATTTGCAGACACATGTTGTGATTTCTTCACCAATGGAACCGGAAATCTGCAAAGACACAGTGGTTTAGAATGACACCAAACATGGTCTGCTTATCATGCACTAAACCATAGATATCAAATAACATGTATTTCACAAAATTGCTGATAATGAATAAAACCTTAAATATTAACCTTAATACTAGGGAACCTTTTTATGTAAGTGTGCAAGAAATTAAGAAAAGATGCTAATTAGCGATGTGCGTCAACGTGTTTGTGAAGTACACCGTGGTACGTGTTTGGCAGGGTTGATCATATTATATGTTTATATCAATGTATGCATTTATATAATGGGGACTTTTTAACATTGTACTATTGCGTGGGAATCGCACAACGCTAAATAATAGCATCGCCGTATGTACTTATGTGTGAAATTCGCTAAAATGACACTGGGCGGCCATTCGCAAAATGGCGTCTTGCGGCCATTTGCAAAATGGCTTAGTGCAAATTTTAATTTTAACAGATTCAGTCTCAGCCAATTATTCGGTTTCGACACTGGCTACACTGCAGGGGGGGAGGAGATGGAGATGACTGGCTACACTGCAGAGGGGGAGAAGAGGGAGATAGCTCGCTACACTGCAGGGGGAGATGGCTGGCTACACTGCAGGGGCGAGAATGGGAAGATGGCTGGCTACACTGCATGGGAGAAGGGGTAGATGGCTGGCTACACTGCAGGGGGGAGAAGGGGAATATGGATGGCTGCACTGCAGGAGGGAGAAGGGGGAGATGACTGGCTACACTGCAGGGGAGAAGGAAGTGATGGCTGGCTACACTGCAGTGGGAGAAGGGGGAGATGGCTGGCTATACTGCAGGGGGGAGAAGGGGGAAAAGGCCGGCTATACCGCAGGGGGGGAGAAGGGGGAGATAGCTGGCTACACTGTGGGGGGAGATGGCTGGTTACACTGCAGGGGGAGAAGGTTGGCTACACTGCAGCATACATGCCTACCCTCCCAGGTTTCACGGGAGGCTCCTGATTTTTTGGACAACGCCTGCACCTCCCGAAGGGTAGGCATTTCTCTCGCGTTCTGCCCACTTCCAAATGTAGTGGGCAGAATGGGGAGAATTTCCGTGGTGATCTCGGGTACCTGTGTAGGGAGCGGGGCTTAATGATGTGATTCTCCATGAATCGCATCATTTAGCCCCGTTCCCCATTTACAATTAAGTCAATCGCGGCAATTTACAGTGAAGGGGCAGAGCTTAATGACGTGACCCATCAGGTCCCACCCCATCACCGCCCACCTGCTTCTCCTCCCCAGGCGTCTTCCGGGGAGGACAAGCAAAAGATAGGCAAGTATGCACTGCAGGGGGGCGAAGGGGGAGACAGCTGGCTACACTGAAGGGGGAGATGGCTGGCTACAGTGCAGGGGGGGGAGAAGGGGGAGATGGCTGGATACAGTGCAGGGGAGAAGGGGGAGATGGCTGGCTATACTGCAAGATGGGGAGGGGGAGATGACTGACTACACTGAAGGGGGAAATGGCAGGCTACAGTGCAGGGGAGGAGAAGGGGGAGATGGTTGGCTATACTGCAGGGGGGGAGATGGCTGGCTACACTGCAGGGGAGGGAGAAGGGGGAGATGGCTGGCTACACTTCAGGGGGAGATGGCTGGCTACACTGCAGGGGGAGAGAAGGGAGAGATGGCTGGCTACAGTGCAGGGGGGAGAAGGGGGATGGCTGGCTATACTGCAGGGGGGAGATGGCTGGCTACACTGCAGGGGGGATGGCTGGCTACACTGCAGGGGGAGAGAAGGGAGAGATGGCTGGCTACAGTGCAGGGGGGAGAAAGGGGAGATGGCTGGCTACAGTACAGAAGGGGAGAAGGGGGAGATGACTGGCTACACTGCAGGGGGGAGAAGGGGAGATGACTGGCTACACTGCAGGGGGGAGAAGGGGGAGATAGCTGGCTACACTGCAGGGGGAGATGGCTGGCTATACTGCAGGGGGGAGAAGGGGAAGATGGCTGGCTACACTGTAAGCCCCCCTTACAGTGTAGAAGATGGCTGGCTACACTGTAGGAGGGAGAAGGGGGAGATGGTTGGCATTGATTCCTACCTATCTATACACTCTAAAAATGTCGCTATTTAGCATTATGAGTTGCACAACAAATAATTGCTTTCAGACTTTGATTGTGGTTCCAAAGCACAAAAAGATATTATTCAAGAAAAAGCAGATGGTTACACACTGTGATCTAAATACAATTAGCGCAAACAAATGATACAGTCACAAGGTACAGTCATTACATACGCATGCGCTCTGGATCCAGATCCCGGCATCAAAGATGAAACCTCCGACAACAGCACAGAAAGGATGACTGACATTTTAATGCCTAACTCTCTATGATCCATAATTTGCAGACACATGTTGCGATTTCTTCACCAATGGAACCGGAAATCTGCAAAGACACAGTGGTAAAGAATGACACCAAACACGGTCTGCTTATCATGCACTAAACCTTAGATATCAAATAACATGTATTTCACAACATCGCTGATAATGAATAAAACCTTAAATATTAACCTTAATACTAGGGAACCTTTTTATGTAAGTGTGCAAGAAATTAAGAAAAGACACTAATTAGCGTTGTGCGTCAACGTGTTTGTGAAGTACACCATGGTACGTGTTTTGCAGGGTTGATCATATTATATGTTTATATCAATGTATGCATTTATATAATGGGGACTTTTTAACATTGCTCTATTGCGTGGGAATCGCACAACGCTAAATAATAGCATCGCCGTATGTACTTATGTGTGAGATTCACTAAAATGACACTGGGCGGCCATTCGCAAAATGGCGTCTTGCGGCCATTCACAAAATGGCTTTGTGCAAATTTTAATTTTAACAGATTCAGTCTCAGCCAATTATTTGGCTTTGACACTGGCTACGTTGCAAGGGGGAGGAGATGGAGATGACTGGCTACACTGCAGAGGGGGAGAAGGGAGAGATAGCTCGCTACACTGCAGGGGGAGATGGCTGGCTACACTGCAGGGGCGAGAATGGGAAGATGGCTGGCTACACTGCAGGGGAGAAGGGGTAGATGGCTGGCTACACTGCAGGGGGGAGAAGGGGAATATGGATGGCTGCACTGCAAGAGGGAGAAGGGGGAGATGACTGGCTACACTGCAGGGGAGAAGGAAGTGATGGCTGGCTACACTGCAGTGGGAGAAGGGGGAGATGGCTGGCTACACAGCAGGTGGGGAGGAGGGGGAGATGGCTGGCTATACTGCAGGGGGGAGAAGGGGGAAATGGCCGGCTATACTGCAGGGGGGGAGAAGGGGGAGATAGCTGGCTAAACTGTGGGGGGAGATGGCTGGCTACACTGCAGGGGGAGAAGGGGGAGATGGTTGGCTACACTGCAGCATACATGCCTACCCTCCCAGCTTTCACGGGAGGCTCCTGATTTTTTGGACAACGCCTGCACCCCCGGAAGGGTAGGCATTTCTCCCATGTTCTGCCCACTTCCAAATGTAGTGGGCAGAATGGGGAGAATTTCCGTGGTGATCTCGGATACCTTTGTAGGGGGCGGGGCTTAATGATGTGATTCTCCATGAAACGCATCATTTAGCCCCATTCCCTATTTACAATTAAGCCAATCGCGGCAATTTACAGTGAAGGGTCAGGGCTTAATGACGTGACCCATCAGGCCCCACCCCATCACTGCCCACCTGCTTCTCCTCCTCAGGCGTCTTCTGGGGAGGACAAGCAAAAGGTAGGCAAGTATGCACTGCAGGGGGGTGAAGGGGGAGACAGCTGGCTACACTGAAGGGGGAGATGGCTGGCTACAGTGCAGGGGGGGAGAAGGGGGAGGCTGGATACAGTGCAGGGGAGATGGCTGGCTATACTGCAGGGGGGATGGCTGGCTACACTGCAAGGGGGGGAGGGGGAGATGACTGACTACACTGAAGGGGGAAATGGCTGGCTACAGTGCAGGAGAGGAGAAGGGGGAGATGGTTGGCTATACTGCAGGGTGGGAGATGGCTGGCTACACTGCAGTGGATGGAGAAGGGGGAGATGGCTGGCTAAACTTCAGGGGGAGATGGCTGGCTACACTGCAGGGGGAGAAGGGGGATGGCTGGCTATACTGCAGGGGGGAGATGGCTGGCTACACTGCAGGGGGGATGGCTGGCTACACTGCACAGGGGAGATGGCTGGCTATACTGCAGGGGGAGAGAAGGGAGAGATGGCTGGCTACAGTGCCGGGGGGAGAAAGGGGAGAAGGCTGGCTACAGTACAGGGGGAGAAGAGGGAGATGACTGGCTACACTGCAGGGGGGAGAAGTGGGAGATAGCTGGCTACACTGCAGGGGGAGATGGCTGGCTATACTGCAGGGGGGAGAAGGGGAAGATGGCTGGCTACACTGTAAGGGGGGGGAGATGGCTGGCTACACTGTAGGAGGGAGAAGGGGGAGATGGTTGGTATTGATTTCTACAAGAAATAATTGCTTTCAGACTTTGATTGTGGTTCCAAAGCACAAAAATATATTATTCAAGAAAAAGCAGATGGTTACACGCTGTGATCTAAGTACAATTAGCGCAAACAAATTATACAGTCACAAGGTACAGTCATTACATACGCATGCACTCTGGATCCAGATCCCGGCATCAAAGATGAAACCTCCATCAACAGCACAGAAAGGATGACTGACATTTTAATGACTAACTCTCTATGATCCATAATTTGCAGACACATGTTGCGATTTCTTCACCAATGGAACCGGAAATCTGCAAAGACACAGTGGTTTAGAATGACACCAAACACGGTCTGCTTATCACGCACTAAACCTTAGATATCAAATAACATGTATTTCACAACATCGCTGATAATGAATAAAGGGCCTGATTCAGACCCACTCGCGAGCGGCTGTACGCTCGCAAGTGGGTCGATGGTCTGCACTGAGCATGCGCACGACGGAGGGAGCTCCGTCGTGCGCATGCGCCAGACACGACGAGCGAAGGACTTTCCTTCGCTCGTTGTGTCCGATCAAAGGGGGCGTGCTGTCAATGTTGATTGACAGCACGCCCCCTTTGGTGGGCGTGCCGGGGGCGTGCCTCCCTGACGGGGGCGTTCCCACGGGAACGCCTCCCGTCAGAAGCCGGCCCACTGACATCACTAGTGATGTCAGTGGGAGTGATTTTGGCTCTGATAGAGCCAAAATCACTCCGGAGCTTGCGGTTGAAAACCTCAACCGCAGGCTCCGGCTCGCAGTTTCGATGGTCGCGATGGTCACGACCATCGCGGCCATCAAAATGCACGCTCGTATAGCCTGTGGGTGGTGACCCACAGCTATACGAGCGTCCAGGAGGACGCTCCATGAAAAAGGAGCCCGGCCCTCATGCAGAGCGTGCGCTCTGTTCAGAGCGTACGGCTCTGAATGAGGGCCAAAGCCTTAAATATTTACCTTAATACTAGGGAACCTTTTTATGTAAGTGTGCAAGAAATTAAGAAAAGACGCTAATTAGCGTTGTGCGTCAACGTGTTTGTGAAGTACACCGTGGTACGTGTTTTGCAGGGTTGATCATATTATATGTTTATATCAATGTATGCATTTATATAATGGGGATTTTTTAACATTGTTCTATTGCGTGGGAATCGCACAATGCTAAATAATAGCATCGCCGTATGTACTTATGTGTGAGATTCGCTAAAATGACACTGGGCGGCCATTCGCAAAATGGCGTCTTGCGGTCATTCGCAAAATGGCTTCGTGCAGATTTTAATTTGAACAGATTCAGTCTCAGCCAATTATCTGGCTTCGACACTGGCTACACTGCAGGGGGGAGGAGATGGAGATGACTGGCTACACTGCAGAGGGGGAGAAAGGGGTGATAGCTCGCTACACTGCAGGGGGAGATGGCTGGCTACACTGCAGGGGGGAGAATGGGAATATAACTGGCTACACTGCAGGGGAGAAGGGGTAGATGGCTGGCTACACTGCAGGGGGGAGAAGGGGAATATGGATGGCTGCACTGCAGGAGGGAGAAGGGGGAGATGACTGGCTACACTGCAGGGGAGAAGGAAGTGATGGCTGGCTACACTGCAGTGGGAGAAGGGGGAGATGGCTGGCTACACAGCAGGGGGGGAGAAGGGGGAGATGGCTGGCTCTACTGCAGGGGGGAGAAGGGGGAGATGGCCGGCTATACTGCAGGGGGGAGAAGGGGGAGATAGCTGGCTACACTGTGGGGGGAGATGGCTGGCTATACTGCAGGGGGAAGAAGGGGAAGGTGGCTGGCTACACTGCAAGGAGCGATGGCTGGCTATACTGCAGTGTGGAGAAGGGGGAGATGGCTGGCTACCCTGCAGGGGAAGAAGAGGGAGATGACTGGCTACACTGCAAGGGGGGAGAAGGGGGAGATGGCTGGCTACACTGCAGGGGGAGAAGAGGGAGATGACTGGCTACACTGCAGGGGGGAGAGAAGGGGGACATGGCTGGCTATACTGCAGGGGGATGAAGGGGAAGGTGGCTGACTACACTGCAAGGGGGGGAGTTGACTGGCTACACTGCAGGGGAGAGAAGGGGAAGATGGCTGGCTACACTGCAAAGGAGAAGGGGGAAATGGCTGGCTACACTGCAGGGGGGAGAAGGGGAAGATGGCTGGCTGCACTGCAGCAGGGAGAAGGGGGAGATGACTGGCTACACTGCAGGGCAGAAGGTGTTGATCTCTGGCTACACTGCAGCGGGAGAAGGTGGAGATGGCTGGCTATGCTGCAGGGGGGAGAAAGCTGGCTACACTGCAGGGGGAGACAGCTGGCTGCACTGCAGGGGGAGAAGGGGAAGATGGCTGGCTACACTGCAGGGGAGAAGGGGTAGATGGCTGGCTACACTGCAGGGGGGAGAAGGGGAAGATAGCTGGCTGCACTGCAAGAGGGAGAAGGGGGAGATGGCTGGCTACACTACAGGGGAGAAGGGTGAGATGTATGGCTATACTGCAGGGGGGAGAAGGGGGAGAGGGCTTGCTATACTGCAGGGGTGGGAGAAGGGGAAGATGGCTGGTTACAGTGCAGGGGGAGAAGGGGGAGATGACTTGCTTTACTGCAAGGGGGGGAGAAGGGGGAGATGGTTGGCTACACTGCAGAGGGAGAAGGGGGAGATGGCTGGCTACACTGAGGGGGGAAGGAAGAGATGGCTGCCTACACTGCCACCAATGCTTAACAGACGGGGCCAGGCTATACTGGGCACTAGTGCATGAAAGGGGGGGTTGTGAGTGTCTAGAACCCCCCCTGTGCACCTAAAACTGAGCTGGCAGTTTATTTTAGACTGTTGGAGGAGTGCTGCATATGGGCAAGCTGGTGGCAGATGGCTGACATGGCAGTCTGAGGGGGAAGCTGGGGCCACAGGGGGTTCACATGGCAGTCTGAGGGGGATCGCAGTAATGTGCCCACAGCCTCAGTACTCTGGGCCTGATTCAGAGCCAGACACTGTGAATGAGCGCCCGCTCTGAATCAGGGTGTTTTTATTTTTTTTTGGTGCGTCCTCCTGGACGCTCGCATAGCTGTGGGTTACCACCCACAGCATATGCGAGCGTCCATGATGATGGTCGCGATGGTCAAGACCATCGCGACCATCGGGCTTGCGACGAGACCCTGCAGTAGGGTCTCGCTGCCGCAAGCCCTGGAGTGATTTTGGCTCTATCAGAGCCAAAATCACTCCCATTGACATCACTAGTGATGTCAGTGGGGCCAGACCCAGACGGTAGGCGTTCCCATTGGAACGCCTCTGTCTGGGCAGCCACACCCCGGCACGCCCACCAAAGGGGGCATGCTGTTACTCACCATCGACAGCACGCCCCCCTGGGTGCGAGACCCTGAGCGACGGCTTCCCCGACGCTCGCCGGGTCTCGTGCATGCGCATGACGGAGCAGCCTCTGTCGTGTGCATGTGCATTTGGGTACCATCGACCAGCTTGCGAGCGTCCTGCGGGTCTGAATAAGACCCTCTGTCCTTATATCCAGAATGAGTGAAGCAGGTGGATTAAATTGGGAATGAAGCGTTGTTTCGGGCAACAAAGTAAGGCTGTGTTTATATATATATATTTAATATATTGTATAAAAACACCGGGTTATAAATCCTGAATTTGCCCCTGGGGACCACAATAATAAGGGCACATGATGAGGGTGCGTTCTTTACAAGGGAGCATTTTAGGGAGCATTTATGGGGGCTGTGCATGAAAGCATTATGGACAGGGGTATACTGTATATACTGGGGGCATTGCATGAGTCCATTAGGGGCTTATGAAAAGGTCTGCTATGTAAGGGAATAATACAAGGTTATACTGCATGATGTTGATCTACCAACAAAGTTGTGACGGACCTATTGAATTTATATTTTTTTCGTGTTTTTTTTTTTACAGAAATGGCTGCAAATCGAGAGTTCTGGACAGGATTCCTGGATTTGTACAGAGCCAATGAATGCCTGTGGAACATGCAGCTAAGTCCTACTCAGATCGGACGAGGAAGAACCAGGCATACTAGACATTACTGATGTATTGCAGAATCCTAAAGGCAGACGCAGACATAGGCCCTGATTCAGACCCGCTTGCGCTGCAGGCAGCTCGCAGGGTCTGTGGGCATTTTTTTTTTCTCCAGGTTGCTCGCAAAGCTGTTGGTGTCCACCCTCAGCTTGTGCAAGTGGGCTGGAGACCATTGCAATTATCGCGACCATCGGACTTGCGACGAGACCCTGTGGGTAGGGTCCCGGCTGCCGCAAGCCCGAGTGGACTCCCTGCTCTAATAAAACAGTAAGTCCACTACTGACATCACTAGTGATGTCAGTAGGTCCTCCCACAAACGCCAGGCATTCCTAAGGCATTTGTGCAGCCATCCCCCCTGCCCGCCTACAAAACGGGGCGAGCTATCACTCACCATCGACAGCCGCCCCATCTTGTAGTGAGCGCATGCTCAGTGCCCAAACATCGACCCGCTTGCGAGTGCTGTGTGCTTGCAAGCGGCTCTGGATTAGGCCCATAGTCTTGTTAAAGCAAAAAATGTACAACTTCTGGACATCGTTCATGAGGGTGCACGCCAAATACACCAAAACAAAACTTTCAGGAGCAGGGGTGGACGAGGTGCAGAAAGCATCTTTATGGTATTACGATATACTCAGCTTTGTCCTGGAGAAAGAGTCGGAGATGCCGTCAGTGAGGTCACTGGATGTGGACGTGGAGGATGTTCATCCTCATCAGGAATCGGAGAGTCAGAATGCCGTAAGTCCTTATATTTTTGGTGTTTTATTTCTCCTAAATTTGATTTTTGAAATACAACCTTTTCCTTGAAAAATGTGTTCATATTATTATCATAATCTGCACTATTTAGATGACTTTGAACATGTGTTATATTTGATAACTAACTTTTGTTTCTCTCCTAGTTCCTTTGCACGGAAGTTGCTTCTGGCTCTCCGACCAGTGAGCTCATCGAACTTGGGGACACTACCGTGGTGGTACCACAGCCACCAGCAGTGGCAGAACAAGCCTCTGAGCATGTGGCCAAGAGAAGGAGGTCGGCGGGCAAATCTGCTGCAAAATCCTCAAGTTTGGGACGGTTGGAGGAACAGGATGAATATATAAAGCTTGCAAAGGAGGTATTTCAGAAAAACACTGATGAATGCACAGTGTTCGGACTAAATATGGCAAACGACATGTGCAAAAACAGAGCCTCTGACCTAGCTGTACTATAGACGGCTCATATATGAGGCATAGCGTCGTGGTTTGATTGATGAAATAAGTGAAACCACAATGTTGACCCCATATAGACCCAAACAGCTGACTCCCACGGAATCCACAAGCTTTCATCCCCCTCCGACGTATCCCCAAAATCTTCCTTATCAGTATGTGCCCCATTATGCGTCGGGTATCACTGCGCCTGCTACCGACCTCCCTGGGCAACAAGGTAACACAGGCAACAAGGAGACAAAAGGTAACAAGGTAACAAAGGTAACACATGGTCACAAGATGAAACAAGGTGACACAGGTAACAAGGGCAACAAAGGCAACACAAGGGCAAAGCAAGGTAACAAGGGCAACACAAGGTATCAAGGTAACAAGGGCAACACAAGGTAACAAGGGCAACACAAGGTAACAAGAGCAACACAAGGTAACACAAGATGTAACAAAGGGAACAAGGTAACATCAATCTGTTCTATCGAATCCACTCCAGAAATACTAATTTGTCCTTGGCTCTTCCTGCGCAACAAGTTGTGCAATGCGCAGGAGGCTAGCACCACACAGTTATCTTGTCTATCCTCAGGTTAATTGCTGAATGGAAAACACGAAACCTGTTCGATAGAGTCCCAAATGCATTTTCCACACATCTGCGTGCCCGGGATAGGCGATAATTGAAAATACGCCTATCATGATTCAATGTCTTTTGGGTATAGGGCTTTAGAACATGCTCATTTAATGCAAAGGCCTCATCGGCCACGAAAACAAAACCAAGACCATGAGCACACTGATCCTGTGGGGGAAGATTAAGGGCCTGATTCAGAGCCGTTCGCTATTTGCGGTCGTTCGTTCTAAAACAAGGGGTGGCTATTCAAATGATCCATTCGCAAATTGCAGTCTGTTCACACCTCTAAGTCTGAACGAGCGAGCAAAACATACGGTCGTTTATTTGTTAAAAACGCCCCCTGGCCGCTCACACCATACGTCATGTCCGCTATTTATTAGATTAATCGAGTACATCGTACAGCGTATGAACTGCTCGCTATTCTTGTGGTTGGTATTTTCAGCCGCTATTTTGCGAGCAGTTCTGAGTTTAAAAAAAACAAGTGACGTGGTCAATGACGCTGCTGTATTAATTATGCACTCCCTTAAAACGCCCGTTTCGACCTTTAAGCACGCCTGCGTTCGAATTCCACACCCATGTTTTCAAGCACCTTCCCCTGTTACCACCCACATACGCCTCATTCTGTCACTCAAAATAGCAGGCACTCGCTATATAGCGTACAAACGATTTTCGGCCGCACTGACTGGTTCGCGCATGCGTACTAAAAACCGTACACATGCGCAGATGTGCGAACATCGCTCGGAACGAGCGTACAGCCGCTAGCGAGCGGCTCTGAATGAGGGCCTAAGGTTCTTATTAACCATCCGTTGATAAAACTCTGTGTTTTTAAAAGAACCCCCGTCAGAAGACCGTCCGTTCTTTCTTACGTCCACAAATATGAATTTTAAGTTAGCATTGACTATAGCCATAAGGACTATGCTGAAAAAGCCCTTATAGTTAAAATATAAGGAGCCTGATTTGCTGGGTGGGGTTACTCGAACATGTTTACCATCGATGGCTCCACCGCAGTTTGGGAAATTCCATTTATGATGAAATTCGGAAGCAATAGACTGCCATTCATCCACAGTAGATAGAAACTATAAATTTGACGTAATAAAAAAAAAGGTTAGTAATGAGCACCTTTTTAAAAAATTACCCAAAAAAATAATCAATGTATAAAAATAATAAAATGAAAAATTATAACAATATATATATATATCCATACAAAATGCAGAAGATGAGATTGCTTATAATAATGGCATAATCACGTTATATGCTGAAATATCACAACCCCTCATTTATTATGTGTGTAACATAAAAATACAAGCACACTATGCATCCCAGTGTAGTTTGTTTATACTTGAAAGAACATATATGCACCTATCAGCACGACTACGACTAAACATTACCTTTGATGAACTTATATACCCACTACTGATTTATACTGTTAACACCTGCAATGCCCTATACACACACAAAGGGTAATTAATGCCATTTTTGTTGCGCACAGATGGCCTGATTTAGGTTAGGACGGAGATGCACAGGCGGACGCATTCGGCTGTACAACTCCGTCCTTAAAAAAGGCTAATGCAGAAGGATGTGTAAAAGACCACCTTCCGGCATTTGCACTGATCCCAGAACTGCGACCCAGTCACAGCATGGGGGCAACATTGGAACACTCGCAAACAACACTTTTGGTTACAATAATGGGCTGATCACGGTACGGTAGCTAAAGGCAACTGCAGTCTCATGCCATCCTGCCAGTCTCCAAGGGCAGGAAGTCTGTGTGCACCAACACCCTCACCTTGGCCAACACCGGAAATGTTTCCAGAAATGTTGTAAGTGGACGCCCTCTCCCCGTCCACAAACAGCAACTAATGTGAATGCTCAATGATAATGTCAGGCCAATATACAAAACCACTACATATTGGTTACAAGTACAACTATAAAGGTATGTGGTGAGAGCAAATACAGATGCTATCATATTCATACACACATGTGATAAAAACAGGTTATAGGAGCCCTAACACATTCAGAAGGGACACCCTTTCACACTGCTCTGTCAGCCTTCTTGCTCAAATATGCTAGTATGCTTGCTAACATATTTAAAATGCTGGGCAAATGGACCTTTTTAAACGTGACCAATGCTCCCTGAAACAATTTAATTCCACAAAATATGTACAGTTTAATCAATAAAAACCTGATATACATTTTGAGGTAACATTACAATAGAAACACAGAATGCATTTTAAATACCTTAAAATATTCAGACATCAAGGCCCTCTATATAGCCATACAGGTCTCCGGAATGATCTGTCCCAAAACCTGGGGTGAAATCGACATCTCAAATTTGAGATCTGCCATGGATCTTCCAGTGGCTAGGAAGTGAAGGGTAGCCACCAACCTCTCCTTAGCAAATATAGACCTCCGCGTGCCTGTATCCTGCCTCTGGATGACAGGGGTAACAAGCCTCAACAAATCCTGGAAGGTCTCCTCATCCAAAAGAAATTCCAGTAATCATCTGGATTATTCTCACGTATCTCCGTCAACAGGGGCATATGCGACATGGTATCCCTCCGCAGCAGCAACTCCTTTGCCCAACAAGAACGAGGCCTTCTCCTCCTCCTATCAGCCCTCATCCTATCAGATAACGATACTGACTTAGAACCTCTATACACTCCTTCCTATACCTTCTAATATCCTGCCTATACCTTCTAATATCCTGCCTATACCTTCTAAGGATGATGCTAATTTGCGTACGCAGTCATACAGTAAATAAAAACTTCAGACCTGGAATCTGTGGTTCCAAAGCACAAAGTATTATTCAAGTAAAAAGTACAGTCAGTTACACGCTATTGATCCAGACCCAATTCGGCGCAAAGGACCCAAGTACAGTATACATACGCAGCGCTTCCGGACCAGATGTTAGGCATCAGCAAGAAACCCCTTCGTCAATCAGCATTCAGCACGAAGACTAAAAACCCAGTGTTGGAGCACACATATTTATACCCCCCAGGAAAAGACAAAACAATAGAGAAGTTTGTTGCTGATGCCATTGGTTCCCAAGGGGGATGCATCTGTTACAGAGCATTTAACAGGCTGTTTCAAATAGACCCAACCCAGCCTCCAACAACTAGGGGTCTCTGGATTCCCGCCTCATGCATCATGCTAACAGTTATTCATATCATATACATTTTGTTGCTTGAAGTCTCTGCGGTCCATAAGTCGAGAATGCATGATGCGATCTCCACACCGATAATACCGGAATTCTGTTGAAAGAGTACGCATCAGTACAAAACCAAACGCGGCTTACTTAGCATGTATAAAACCTTAGTTACCAAATAATCTTTATTTCACAGCTTTTATACTAAATGAACTAACTTAAATCTTATACCTTAAAGCTTATGGAACCTTGTATGTGAATATGTAATGTGTGAGTATGCGGGGTTTGATATGAGGATGCTAGTTAACTTGGGACAGATGCGAACGCATTTAACTAATAAGCAGCGTTTTCATATAGGATCTTATGCATTCGCTAATATGCAACTAGTTAACAGCGCAATTGTGCGTATTAATGTGTATATGAGAAATGGTGAAAGATGCAATCGCATGGTGCTAATAGTAATATCGCCATAAGTACTTAATTGTGAGTTTATCTAAAATGGCGCTTGGGCGGCCATTCGCAAAATGGCATCTTGCGATCTCATTTCCAAGATGGCATTTCTGTGATTCAATTTTAAACTGATCTTGTCTCAGCCAATAATCCAGCTTCGACACAGACAACATGACGACTCCAGCATAAGCCACCAGAATACTATGATTTATGGGATCTATCACAGAAGCACAAATAATGCACTTTGTTGAAGGTAAGCCAAAAACAAAGCGGAGCAAAATACTATAAACCACACAAAAGTAGCCACAGAACATTAATGCAGAGTTTTAAAATGGCCACCACCTTTTTAGCCTTTCATGATTGCCCCTCCCACCATCCCAAAGCATTTGTTCATTTGCCAACCCTTTGGAAAGAAGTGGACCAATCATTGCCTTTTCATTTTTACTTCATTAGCATGCTAACGATATCGTTGATCTTTAATTGTTCAAATCGTTAACAAAATCGTTCATGCCACTGAACGAAATCGTTCTATTATTTCAGAGGAAATTAAGGAAAATCGTTAAACAAAATCATTTGACACACAAATCGTTATGTGTGTACGCAACTTAAGATATATTGTATATATCTTGTGAAGTCCATGCCTCAAAGGTTTAGAGCTGTTTTGCTGGCACAAGGGGGACCTACACGATATTAGCCAGGTGCTTTAAATGTTATGGCTGATGAATGTGCAGATGTGCCCTTATGCATCTTTGCTGCAGTAGCACTAAAAAGTAGAGATGAGCGGGTTCGGTTTACAGAGATCCGAACCCACCCGAATTTAGCATAACCGAGTCAGATCCAAGCAGGCTCTGAGTTTCTGCCTTACTCGGATCTCTCAAATCGAGGCAAACCATAGAGGTGAAATCTCGCAGTTTGCGAGCTTTCGTCTCTATGATAAATGTAGTATATAAGGGACCATGCGACGGACGCTATTTCACTCCGGCTGTGGAGACTGAACAGGGAGGGTGGGTAGTGTAGGGCTTGGGGGGGTGATGGTGCTATCTGCTATGTCCTGGGCTGGTGACTGGTGAACCATTCTGGTCTCTGGTCACAGTGCTGTCACTGTCACTGTGCTGTCTGCTGATCCAATTGGGCTGTCTGCTGTGTCCTGGGATGGTGCTGCTGATCCATTCTGGGCTGGTATTTTTCATGTCTGCTGTGTCCATCTGGGCTGGTGCAGAACTGCAGATCCATCTGGGCTTGTGCTGTGTCTATCTGGGCCCAAGTTCTGGACTCCAAAAAATAAATAAATATATAGTAAAAAAAAAAAATCAATCAAGGTGTCTTTTACATTTTTGTGTGTGTGTGTGTGTGTGTGTGTGTGTGTGTGTGTGTGTGTGTGCGTGTTAGGCTTAACCGCAGTACCGCACAAGATCCAGCCCAACTCCAGTCGTGCTAAAAACGAAAAAAAATCAAAGTGTCTTTTATATTTTTCTGTGTGTGTGTGTGTGCGTGTTAGGCTTAACCGCAGTACCGCACAAGATCCAGCCAGCAACGCAAGTTGCAAGCTAGTGCTGCCCGACTCCAGTCATCATCAATCTGTGCTCTGGGCCCAAGTTCTGGACCCGAAACCCAAAAATAGTGTCTTTTGTCTATTTATTTTCTGTGTGTGTGTGCATGTTAGGCTTAGCCACACAAGATACAGCAACACAACCTAGTGCTGCCCGACTCCAGTCGTCACCAATCTGTGCTCTTGGACCCGAAAAAAAAAATAGTGTCTTTTGTAAAAAAAAATTCTGTGTGCACATGACTGCACGTGTGTGAATTTTGTAATTGCACCGTGGCTACACTAAATGTGTAGGGTTCCACTGTAATTTAAGAATCAGCACCAGGCAGTAGGGATAGAGCTGGTTTTAAATATACGGAGAAAGAAAAATCATGTGAGGTACCCCGTATATTTAAAACCAGCCCTGGACCCTTTCTAACAGGGGACTGATGCCACAGCCAGGGGAGCCCTTTCACCGGGCCCCCCAGCCACAGCATCAGACCTGACCACTAGTCAGCCCAGGCTGTAGTTGTGTATATATTAGGGGTGTGCACCGGCCACTTTTTGTGTTTTGGTTTTGGATCTGGATCTTTCTTCGTGTTTTGGATCTGGATTGGTTTTGCCAAAACCACCCTTCCGTGTTTTGGGTTCTGGGTTTTGTGTTTTGGATCTGTATTTTTTAAAAAAAAAGCATAAAAACAGCTAAAATCACAGAATTTGTAGGTTTTTCTGCTCCTATGCTATTATTAACCTCAATAACCTTAATTTCCACTCATTTCCAGTCTATTCTGAACACCTCACACCTCACAATAGTGTTTTTATGTCCAAAAGGTTGCACCGAGGTAGCTGGATGACTATGCTAAGCGACACGAGTGGGCGGCACAAACACAT
This sequence comes from Taudactylus pleione, assembly GCA_031769625.1. Taxonomy (NCBI): domain Eukaryota; kingdom Metazoa; phylum Chordata; class Amphibia; order Anura; family Myobatrachidae; genus Taudactylus; species Taudactylus pleione. The sequence continues at coordinate 14,741,468 of JAUIMM010000384.1, forward strand.
GACCCATCTAGGAGTGACACTGCAGTGGCAGACAGGATGGCAGTTAGAAAAACTAGGCCCCAAACTGTACATAATGCAAAGAAAAAAAAGAGGTGCAAGATGGAATTGTCCTTGGGCCCTTCCACCCACCCTTATGTTGTATAAACAGGACATGCACACTTTAACAAATCAATCATTTCAGCGCCAGGGTCTGCCACACAACTGTGGCTGAAATTATTGGTTTGTTTGGGCCCCCACAAAACAAGCTGGCAATTAATGTGTCCCTGCACAAACTGGCTCTACAGAGGCAAGATGTCATCCTCATCCTCCTCATCCACCGATTCCTCACCCTCTTCAGTGTGTACATCCTCATCCTCACAAAGTATTAACTCGTCCCCACTTGAATCCACCACCACAGGTCCCTCTGTACCTTCTGGAGGCTGGTCTCCCTGGAAGAGCTGATAATTCATTTTGATGAACATCATCTTCTCCACATTCTGTGGAAGCAACCTCCTACGCCTTTCGCTGACAAGGTTCCCGGCTGCACTAAACACTCTTTCGGAGTACACACTGGAGGGGGGGCAACTCAGGTAAAATAGAGCCAGTTTGTACAGGGGCCTCCAAATTGCCTCTTTTTCCTGCCAGTACAGGTATGGACTGTCTGACATGCCTACTTGGATGCTGTCACCGATGTAATCCTCCACCATTCTGTCAATGGTGACAGTATCATATGCAGTGACAGTAGACATGTCAGAAAATGTTGCCAGGTCCTTCAGTCCGGACCAGATGTCCAAACTTGGTCCTGCCTGCCCTGCATCACTGCCAGCGGGTTGCTTAGGATACCTAAGTTTTTTCCTGGCAGCCCCAGTTGCGGGAGAAAATGAAGAAGGAGCCGTTGATGTGTCACGTTCCGCTTCAGCTGACAGTGTGTTCACCAGCAGGTCTTTGCACCTCTGCAGGCTTGTGTCGGCCGGAAAGAGAGACACCACATAGGCTTTAAACCTAGGATCGAGCACGGTGGCCTAAATGTAGTGGTCTGATTTCAACAGATTGACCACCCTGGAATCCTGGCAAAGCAAATGAAGGGCTTCATCCACAAATCCCACATGCCGAGCGGAATCGCTCCGTCTTAGCTCCTCCTTCACTTTCTCCAGCTGCTTCTGCAAAAGCCTGATGAGGGGAATGACCTGACTCAAGCTGGCAGTGTCTGAACTGACTTCACGTGTGGCAAGTTTGAAGGGCTGGAGAACCTTGCACAACACGGAAATCATTCTCCACTGCGCTTGAGTCAGGTGCATACCCCCTCCTTTGCCTATGTCATGTTGAAGAGTGTTTGCTGGCGCTCCAGTCTTCGGCACGCAGTCGCTGAATGGCGAAAGTGGACAGAAATTTTTCGGGCCACCCAAAGCGTCTCCTGCACGCCCCTGTCGCTTTTCAGAAAATTCTGCACCACCAAGTTTATTGTGTGAGCAAAACATGGGACGTGCTGGAATTTGCCCAGATGTAATGCCCGCACAATATTGGTGGCATTGTCAGATATCACAAATCCCCAGGAGAGTCTAAGTGGGGTAAGCCACTGGGCGATGATTTCCCTCAGTTTCTCTAAGAAGTTGTCGGCGGTGTGCCTCTTACTGAAACCGGTGATACACAGCGTAGCCTGCCTTGTAACGAGCTGGCGTTTCTTGAGATGCTGCTACTGGTGACGCTGCTGCTGTTGCTGCGTAAAGTGATACATCTACCCAGTGGGCTGTCACAGTCATATAGTCCTTAGTCTGCCCTGTTCCACTTATCCACATGTCCGTGGTTAAGTGGACATTGTGTACAACGGCATTTTTCAGGACACTGAGGACACTTTTTCTGACGTTTCTGTACAGTCTCGGTATCGCCTGCCTAGTGAAGTGGAATCTATACGGGATTTGGAACCGGGGACACACTACCTCCATCAATTGTCTAAATCCCACTGCACTAATGGCGGATACCGGACGCACGTCTAACACCAACATAGCAGTCAAGGATTCAGTTATACGTTTTGCTTCAGGATGACTGCTGTCGTACTTCATCCTCCTCACTAAGGACTGTTGGAGGGTCAATTGTTTAGTAAAAGTAGTGGTGTTCCTACTTCCTCTCTGGGATGATGAACGACTCCCAGCAGCAGCAACAGCAGCAGCGGCAGCAGTAGGCATAGCAATGCAGGATCCTCCGGAGGAATCCCGGATAGGAGAGTCAGTCATGCCAGTGACATGGCCTGCAGGACTACTTCTGATCCTGACTAAGGAGGAAATTGACGAGGAGGGAGTTGACGGTGTGGTTTGCAGGCGCTTGGATACAACAGGACAACGGGATTTAGGTGTCCCTGGACTGCTTACGGTCTTAGCCAAAGTTTCTGAACTTGACAGTAACTTTTTATGAACGCGCTGCAGGTGCCGTATAAGGGAGGATGTTCCTAGGTGGTTGACGTCCCTACCCCTACTTATTTCACCTTTACATATGGTACATATGGCAAGACAGTTGTTGTCCGGATTTGGATAGAAATATTGCCAGACCAAAGAGGTGGAATGTTTGGTCTTCTGCCCAGGCATGACCGTGATGGTCTTTTTCATCCCACGGACAACAACTGTCTCCCCCGGAGCCTGATTTAAACAAACCACATCACCATCAGAATCCTCCTCACCAACTTCCTCCTCAGCGCCAGCTACACCAGTATCCTCATCCTGTTGTACTTCAACAGTGACATCTTCAATTTGCATATCAGCAAGTGGACTGTGGGTGCTCCTTTCAGCACTTGCAGGGGGCGTGCAAATGGTGGAAAGAGCCACCTCTTCCCGTCCAGTGCTGGGAAGGTCAGGCATCGCAACCACCACCACACTTGGACTCTCCTTGGGGATTTGTGATATCTTCTAAAAAGCACAGTTCTTCGCTGTGCTTTTGCCAGCTTAACTCTTTTGATTTTTATAGTGGGAGGAGGGCTTCCATCGTCATGTGAAGCTGAACCACTAGTCATGAACATACTAGGGATCGACCTTAGCCGTTCCTTGCCACTCCGTGTCGTAAATGGCATATTGGCAAGTTTACGTTTCTCTTCAGCTGATTTAAATGTCTTTTTCAAGGTCATTTTCCTGAACTTTGCCATTTGGGATTGTATGTGCCCTCTACTATGACATTGGGCATCGGCCTTGGCAGACGACGTTGATGGCATGTTATCGTCTATGTCATGACTAGTGGCAGCAGCTTCAGCAATAGGAGGAAGTGGTTCTTGATCTTTCTCTATTTTATTTTTATCGGAGAAAGTTTGGTCCTCCATTTATGTTATATCAATTTGATATATACGTGTGGCTAAACACAGAAAATAATTTTTTTTTTGGTTTGGACTGGAGTGTACTTTCGGGGGTTACAGCACCCTTAACGGTCAAGCCAGCCAGCCCTTTACTTATGACACAGGCGCACGCTTGGCACTACTTTGTTGATGCACGTGCGGCTACTGCGCACACAATTCACAAACACAGAAAATAATTTTTTTTTTGTTTGGACTGGAGTGTACTTTCGGGGGTTACAGCACCCTTAATGGTCAAGCCAGCCGGCCCTTTACTTATGACACAGGCGCACGCTTGGCACTACTTTGTTGATGCACGTGCGGCTACTGCGCACACAATTCACAAACACAGAAAATAATTTTTATTTTGGTTTGGACTGGAGTGTACTTTCGGGGGTTACAGCACCCTTAACGGTCAAGCCAGCCGGCCCTTTACTTATGACACAGGCGCACGCTTGGCACTACTTTGTTGATGCACGTGCGGCTACTGCGCACACAATTCACAAACACAGACAATAATTTTTTTTTTGGTTTGGACTGGAGTGTACATTGGGGGTTACAGCACCCTTTAACGGTCAAGCCAGCCGGCCCTTTACTTATGACACAGGCGCACGCTTGGCACTACTTTGTTGATGCACGTGCGGCTTCTGCGCACACAATTCACAAACACAGAAAATAATTTTTTTTTTGGTTTGTACTGGAGTGTACTTTCGGGGGTTACAGCACCCTTAACGGTCAAGCCAGCCAGCCCTTTACTTATGACACAGGCGCACGCTTGGCACTACTTTGTTGATGCACGTGCGGCTACTGCGCACACAATTCACAAACACAGAAAATAATTTTTTTTTGGGTTTGGACTGGAGTGTACTTTCGGGGGTTACAGCACCCTTAACGGTCAAGCCAGCCGACCCTTTACTTATGACACAGGCGCACGCTTGGCACTACTTTGTTGATGCACGTGCGGCTACTGCGCACACAATTCACAAACACAGAAAATAATTTTTTTTTTGGTTTGGACTGGAGTGTACTTTCGGGGGTTACAGCACCCTTAACGGTCAAGCCAGCCGGCCCTTTACTTATGACACAGGCACACGCTTGGCACTACTTTGTTGATGCACGTGCGGCTACTGCGCACACAATTCACAAACAGAAAATAATTTTTTTTTTGGTTTGGACTGGAGTGTACTTTCGGGGGTTACAGCACCCTTAACGGTCAAGCCAGCCGGCCCTTTACTTATGACACAGGCGCACACTTGGCACTACTTTGTTGATGCACGTGCGGCTACTGCGCACACAATTCACAAACACAGAAAATAATTTTTTTTTGGTTTGGACTGGAGTGTACTTTGGGGGTTACAGCACCCTTTAACGGTCAAGCCAGCCGGCCCTTTACTTATGACACAGGCGCACGCTTGGCACTACTTTGTTGATGCACGTGCGGCTACTGCGCACACAATTCACAAACACAGAAAATAATTTTTTTTTGGTTTGGACTGGAGTGTACTTTCGGGGGTTACAGCACCCTTAATGGTCAAGCCAGCCGGCCCTTTACTTATGACACAGGTGCACGCTTGGCACTACTTTGTTGATGCACGTGCGGCTACTGCGCACACAATTCACAAACACAGAAAATAATTTTTATTTTGGTTTGGACTGGAGTGTACTTTCGGGGGTTACAGCACCCTTAACGGTCAAGCCAGCCGGCCCTTTACTTATGACACAGGCGCACGCTTGGCACTACTTTGTTGATGCACGTGCGGCTACTGCGCACACAATTCACAAACACAGACAATAATTTTTTTTTTGGTTTGGACTGGAGTGTACATTGGGGGTTACAGCACCCTTTAACGGTCAAGCCAGCCGGCCCTTTACTTATGACACAGGCGCACGCTTGGCACTACTTTGTTGATGCACGTGCGGCTTCTGCGCACACAATTCACAAACACAGAAAATAATTTTTTTTTTGGTTTGTACTGGAGTGTACTTTCGGGGGTTACAGCACCCTTAACGGTCAAGCCAGCCAGCCCTTTACTTATGACACAGGCGCACGCTTGGCACTACTTTGTTGATGCACGTGCGGCTACTGCGCACACAATTCACAAACACAGAAAATAATTTTTTTTGGGTTTGGACTGGAGTGTACTTTCGGGGGTTACAGCACCCTTAACGGTCAAGCCAGCCGGCCCTTTACTTATGACACAGGCGCACGCTTGGCACTACTTTGTTGATGCACGTGCGGCTACTGCGCACACAATTCACAAACACAGAAAATAATTTTTTTTTTGGTTTGGACTGGAGTGTACTTTAGGGGGTTACAGCACCCTTAACGGTCAAGCCAGCCGGCCCTTTACTTATGACACAGGCACATGCTTGGCACTACTTTGTTGATGCACGTGCGGCTACTGCGCACACAATTCACAAACACAGAAAATAATTTTTTTTTTGGTTTGGACTGGAGTGTACTTTCGGGGGTTACAGCACCCTTAACGGTCAAGCCAGCCGGCCCTTTACTTATGACACAGGCGCACACTTGGCACTACTTTTTTGATGCACGTGCGGCTACTGCGCACACAATTCACAAACACAGAAAATAATTTTTTTTTGGTTTGGACTGGAGTGTACTTTGGGGGTTACAGCACCCTTTAACAGTCAAGCCAGCCGGCCCTTTACTTATGACCCAGGCGCACGCTTGGCACTACTTTGTTGATGCACGTGCGGCTTCTGCGCACACAATTCACAAACACAGAAAATAATTTTTTTTTTGGGTTTGTACTGGAGTGTACTTTCGGGGGTTACAGCACCCTTAAAGGTCAAGCCAGCCGGCCCTTTACTTATGACACAGGCGCACGCTTGGCACTACTTTGTTGATGCACGTGCGGCTACTGCGCACACAATTCACAAACACAGAAAATAATTTTTTTTTTGGTTTGGACTGGAGTGTACTTTGGGGGTTACAGCACCCTTAATGGTCAAGCCAGCCGGCCCTTTACTTATGACACAGGCGCACGCTTGGCACTACTTTGTTGATGCACGTGCGGCTACTGCGCACACAATTCACAAACACAGAAAATATTTTTTTTTTTGGTTTGGACTGGAGTGTACTTTGGGGGTTACAGCACCCTTTAACGGTCAAGCCAGCCGGCCCTTTACTTATGACACAGGCGCACGCTTGGCACTACTTTGTTGATGCACGTGCGGCTACTGCGCACACAATTCACAAACACAGAAAATAATTTTTTTTTTGGTTTGGACTGGAGTGTACTTTCGGGGGTTACAGCACCCTTAATGGTCAAGCCAGCCGGCCCTTTACTTATGACACAGGCGCACGCTTGGCACTACTTTGTTGATGCACGTGCGGCTACTGCGCACACAATTCACAAACACAGAAAATAATTTTTTTTTTGGTTTGGACTGGAGTGTACTTTCGGGGGTTACAGCACCCTTAACGGTCAAGCCAGCCGGCCCTTTACTTATGACACAGGCGCACGCTTGGCACTACTTTGATGATGCACGTGCGGCTACTGCGCACACAATTCACAAACACAGAAAATAATTTTTTATTTGGTTTGGACTGGAGTGTACTTTGGGGGTTACAGCACCCTTTAACGGTCATGCCAGCCGGCCCTTTACTTATGACACAGGCGCACGCTTGGCACTACTTTGTTGATGCACGTGCGGCTACTGCGCACACAATTCACAAACACAGAAAATAATTTTTTTTTGGGTTTGGACTGGAGTGTACTTTCGGGGGTTACAGCACTCTTAACGGTCAAGCCAGCCGGCCCTTTACTTATGACACAGGCGCACGCTTGGCACTACTTTGTTGATGCACGTGCGGCTACTGCGCACACAATTCACAAACACAGAAAATAATTTTTTTTTTGGTTTGTACTGGAGTGTACTTTCGGGGGTTACAGCACCCTTAACGGTCAAGCCAGCCGGCCCTTTACTTATGACACAGGCGCACGCTTGGCACTACTTTGTTGATGCACGTGTGGCTACTGCGCACACAATTCACAAACACAGAAAATAATTTTTTTTTTGGTTTGGACTGGAGTGTACTTTCGGGGGTTACAGCACCCTTAACGGTCAAGCCAGCCGGCCCTTTACTTATGACACAGGCGCACGCTTGGCACTACTTTGTTGATGCACGTGCGGCTACTGCGCACACAATTCACAAACACAGAAAATAATTTTTTTTTTGGTTTGGACTGGAGTGTACTTTCGGGGGTTACAGTACCCTTAACAGTCAAGCCAGCCGACCCTTTACTTATGACACAGGCGCACGCTTGGCACTACTTTGTTGATGCACGTGCGGCTACTGCGCACACAATTCACAAACACAGAAAATATATTATTTTTTTAGCACTTGGGGGGAGCACCCCTGATGGACAGAGCACCCCCTGGACAACACTACAGCACCCCTTTAGGACTGCGACACTGCACAGGACTTTGGAGTGGACACAGCCCCTATGGAGAACTGACTGCACAACACAGTCCAGCCAGCCCCTATGGACTTTGAAGTAGTGGACACAGCCCCTATTAACAACAGCAGCACAGCACAACACAGCCAGCCCCTATGGACTTTGAAGTAGTGGACAACAGCAGCACTACACTACACTACACTACACAGCCCTAACTCCCACCCTCCCTCTTCACTGTCCACAGCCGAGTGAGAAAATGGCGCCGAAGCGGGTACCTTATATAGGATCCAAAACCCGCGAGACTCGGAAGGCGGGATGATGACGTTTTGCCTCGATTTCAGATCCGAGTCAGGCGGGAAAAGTCGAGCCTGCCTCGGATCGGACTCGGATCGGGGGGGCTCGGGGGGGTTCGGATTTCCGAAATCCGAACCCGCTCACCCCTAGTATATATATGTGTTTTTGTGTATATATATAATATGTATGTATATGTGTTTATGTGTATATACAGTATGTGTATGTGGACCCTGTTCCCGGATGGGGGCTGAGCTGCCGCTGATCTGTGTTGTGAATACAGCAGCATAGTCAGCGCTGCTGCATAGAGCGCAGAGCGGCTCCCGAGTCCCTTCATTAGCATCACGTGACATATCAAGTCCGTGACGCTGATCACTGATGTCGGCCTCAGTAGCCACTCTGCGCTCTATGCAGCAGCGCTGACTGTGCTGCTGTATTCATAACACAGAGCCAGAAGGTAAGTAATCAGGGGGGTTAGGGTTAGGCTTTGTGTGGAGGGAGAGGGGGGGTAGGCTCCATGTGGCTTGGTGCCCCAGGGCCCCCACAAGCCTTAATCTGGCCCTGTACATACATTCTGGCTGGGTCACACATAATAGAAACATACAGGAAGTGAGTGTCACACAGACACATACATACATACATACATACAATCATGGAGGGTCACACATAGACACATACATACATACAAACATACATACATAGAGTCAGGATGGTCACACAGAGACGCATACATACATAGATACAGTCAGGAAGGGTAACACATAGACACATACATAGATACAGTCAGGAAGAGTCACACATAGACACATACATACCTACAGAGAGGGAGGGTCACACATAGACACATACATACATACATACAGTCAAGGAGGTTCACATATAGACATATACATACATATAGTCAGGGAGGGTCACACATAGACACATACATATATACATGCAGGGTCACACCTAGACACAACCAGACAGACAGACCGAAGTACCTCTCACCTTGATGTGGAGCCAGCAAATCTTTCCTCCATGCTCCCAGAACATGCCGCTTTAGTCCCACCCTCTGCTGGGTGTCAGAGAAGTATGTTCTGAGCTCCACCAAATCAGCCTCCTCTGACCCTGAAGTCTCACCATAGAGCAGCAGGAGGGAATGACTGGAGCTGCTCCTGTTTCTCCCACCACCACCCGACCCATCCCTAATGTGGTTCAGCATTGCTCTCAGAGAGGGCTAGCTTTCTACACCCTGATAAAAAAATGTAATAAAGAAATGCAGGTTGGTAGGCGGACCCGGTCCTGCACAGCACCCAGTGTCGAACTAGGATATGAAGGACCCACCAGGGGAATGCAATGTTAGGGGCCTGCTGAAAAACTTCCAACCCACTGCAGAACACATTTTTTTTTCCCCTCAGGGGGACCTCTAAGTACCAGTTGCATGATCCAGGGACTCGAAGAATGTAGTTAGTACAAACACGGTATGGAACACAAACAGGACAGGCAGACAGAGAATATGGAACACAGACAGGACAGGCACAGGCAGAATATAGAACACAGACAGGACAGGCACAGGCAGAATATGGAACACAGACAGGACAGGCAGACAGAGAATATGGAACAAAGGGCCTGATTCAGACCCACTCGCGAGCGGCTGTCCGCTCGCAAGTGGGTCGATGTTCTGGACTGAGCATGCGCACGACGGAGGGAGCTCCGTCGTGCGCATGCGCCAGACGCGACGAGCGAAGGAAAGTCCTTCGCTCGTTGTGTCTGATCAAAGGGGGCGTGCTGTCAATGTTGATTGACAGCACGCCCCCTTTGGTAGGCGTGCCGGGGGCATGCCTCCCTGACGGGGGCGTTCCCATGGGAACGCCTCCCATCAGAAGCCGGCCCACTGACATCACTAGTGATGTCAGTGGGAGTGATTTTGGCTTTGATAGAGCCAAAATCACTCCGGAGCTTGCGGTTGAAAACCTCAACCGCAGGCTCCGGCTCGCAGTTTCGATGGTCGCGATGGTCAAGACCATCGTGGCCATCAAACTGCACGCTCGTATAGCCTGTGGGTGGTGACCCACAGCTATACGAGCGTCCAGGAGGACGCTCCATTTTCATGGAGGGTGGCCCTCATTAAGAGCGTGCGCTCTGCTCAGAGCGTACGGCTGTGAATGAGGGCCAAAGACAGAACAGGCAGACATAGGATATGGAAAAAAGACAGGATAGGCAGACACAGGATATGGACCACAGACAGGACAGGCAGATGCAGGATGTAGAACACATACAGGACAGGCAGACACTAAGTATGAAACATAGACAGGACAGGCATCAAACATCTGACCACTTAGCTCTTACATTTGCTGTGCTGCTACTGTAGTGCTGACAGCTGGATGGATCCCTCTAAAGCAGAGGGTAAGGAGGGCTGCAAATGGAAGAGCACACACCAGAGGTTTCCTCCTATTCCATCTGTGTTGAAGCCCTGAAGGACAGCTAAAGCACTGCTGGTTGGCTCCTGCCCTGCATTCTGGTCTCCACTTGCTCCTTACTGTCTGCATCACCAGAAGGTCAAATTCCACAGCTGTGGCTTCCCACGTGACAGAAAGGGGTCCTATACACACTGCTTATTCCCTTTATTTACATGCTATTTTTGCTCCTCCTATACATTCTGCTTACAGCCCTCCTGTATTTGTTGCTTATTCCCCACCTATACATGCTGCTTATACCCCTCCTATACACATACATGCCCCTTCCATTTTTTTTTACAAGCCTCCTGCTCCCCCGCAAAACTTATTAAATACCCCGCATTGCCCATGGTCCCATCTGAAATCTGGACAGCGCATGCGCGAGTCCGGATGTGATAGAAGCCGCACTTGTTAGCAATATGAAATAGGCTGGCCACGCACTGCAGGGTTATGGATAGCGTCGGCCAACAAGCAGCAGAGCAGAGGACTGAAGGGGATCTAGCTGTAACCCAGAGGCAGAGCCTGAGTTGTCATCAGTGTGAATGCAGGCAGAGATGAGACTTGGGGGGAAATTTACTAAGAATCGAGATAGGTCGAGATGACCATCTCGGGTGATTTATTAATTTGTTTCCTGCTTGCAAATTTACTAAAGGCAAAAATTGGGTGAGTTAGAGAGAGATTTCTCTCATCTCACTTGTAAAACTCGGGTGAGATAGCAATCTCGAATCAAATCACTATTGGGCCAAATCGGAAGTACTTTTCATCTCAAACATACATCTCTCAAATTTATCAAGAATCAGGATGACAAGCTCAGGTGAGATAGGAGCAAACACTCTGTCAGAATCACTTTTCAAACTCTCACCCCCTGAGCTGCGAGATGGTCAGAACATACACAAATCATTGTAATTTGTGTATGTTTATTTCTGTAAATGGTTAAAATAGGGTTAATTAAAAAATAAAAATATGCGAGGTCTCCCCCCAAAACTCTAACCAGACCCCGTGGACTAAGCCAATGAGTGGCTACTCCACATGGGTCGCAGCCAATGAGCGGCAGCTATTGTAAGCCGCCGCTGTTGGCTGACGTCCCGGCAATAATGGGAGCTCAAGCCCTGAGATCTCATTATTGTTACTGTATCAGCATGCTGATACGTGTTGATACAGAGTATACGGGCCCCTCTGGATTACTGCGGAGAACATCGTGGGACAAAAGGTGAGTATTGAAGCTTTTTTTACAGGTACTTCTATTGGATACTGTATGTTGACAAGGGGACGTGAACATCTGGGACCAGGTGAGTATGTATGTGTATGTATGTAATAAAATTTTATTTTCACGGTGTGTGTTGTGTTTTTTTTACACATTTCTTTACAGGTGAACTACATGTACCATTCAGCCCTTAATGCCCCACATGCTGGTACTTGTGGTTCTCCAAGTACCACCAACACGCGGGGGTGGCTTGCTGGGACCTGTAGTACCACTGTATATGTGAAATATTCTAATTTTTACACAATACACAGATACTATCAACCCGCCACCCACCGCCCAGGGGTGACAGGGATAGTCCCAGGCTATCAGCCTAGGCCAGGGGTGCCCTGGAGAGGGTGATCCCTTTATTGAGGGGGTCCCCAACTCCCCAGGGATCCCTGGCCTGCGCTGACTAACGGTCAGGGCTGATGCTGTGGCTGGGGGGCCCGGTGAAAGGGCACCCTGGCTGTGGCATTAGTCCCCCATTAGAAAGGGTCTAGGGCTGGTTTTAAATATACGGGGTACCTCACGGCAATTTTTTTTCTCCGTATATTTAAAACCAGCTCTATCCCTGCTGCCTGGTGCTTGTTCTTAAATTACAGTGGAACCCTACACATTTTGTTCCCTGTAATGTTAAGAACCAGGACTAGCTGGCAAGTCTGGGGCTGGTTAGTGTTTTGGAGGGGAGGGTGAACCTCATGTAATTTAAAAAAAAAACATTTCTCTCTTTTACAAGTCTTAACACACAAGCAGCAAGCACATATCTCACTAATATGTGCAGGCTGCTAGCTTGGGAGAGATTTGCAGAGAGAAAACACTGCAATCTCAGGTGAGTAATCTTCTGCAAAACGAGTTACTTGGGAGAGATATCTCCTTCTGCTTCACCATCGGCAAAATCGTTTAGCCTCAAATCGCCTGTTGGTAAATTTGGAATAAAAAAGGGATTAAATCACCAGAGTTTTGGCAAGTTCCAGCGAGATAAATCACTTTGCAAATCGGGACCATGTCGAATCTTAGTAAATTTACCCCTTGTTCTCTCTTGGTACAGCGGCAGCAGTGGCTTCTCCTTCTTCCCCCTTGCCTAAGTAAGTAATTAATAGTGTTTCATGCTCAGGGGTGTGTGACACTGACCTGTGATGTGAGCTGGGAGAGATGACCGGGAGGGGCATAGATGGGGAGTAGGGCAAGAGAGTAGTATTTTAGTAATATCAGGAGCCCAGAGCCGGATTAAGGGAGGGAGGAGAGCACAGGTGGTAAATGCCCCGGATTTTACAGCTGTAGTAGTGCAAAAGTGCACTGCATGCTGCAGGAACTGAACAAAACAGTGAAGGGAAGAGGGACAGACAAGTCCGTGCAGGGGTAGTGGGGTGGGGCTACATGGCTCTGCATTGCAGCAGCATGAGGGAGAGGAGCACTGTAGACAGTGTGAGTGTACACAGTGTAAGATAGTAACAGGGAGGGGGGACACTGTAAAATTGTGACTATATCTATGTATGTGTAAATGTGTGTGACAGTACAGTACATATGCATACCTCCCAACTATCCCACATTCAGCAGGACAGTCCCATTTTTCTGGGACTGTCCCGCTGTCCCACCCATGGGCCGCAGTGTCCGTCGGTGGGGGGGGAAGCATACACTGCTGCTCTGCATAGCAGCGGGTATGCAGAGCAAGAATAGATGCTATGTGCATACGCACAGCATAAATTCACAGTACGGGGTGAAGGTATGCATATGTATATTTGTGTATGGCAATATGTATGTGTGTGTACAGTATATTTGTGGGACTTTATGTATGTGTGTGACTGTATGTGTGTGACTAAGGGGCTTATTCATCATACCTTAAAACTCTCTGGAGGTAATTAGGTTTAGAACTCGCATGGAGCTCTACCTAATTACCGGAGGAATTCATCATTCCTCCTCTCCATAACTATCTATTTCAAAAAGCTGTCATTTTTGCGATGACAGCTTTTCGGGAAGTAGATAGTTATCACTATCTCCACTAACTTACCGCAGCTGGAATCCGTTCTGCGCATGTGCTGTTACATTCGTAAAGCCAGCGCATGCACAGCACTGCCTACAGTGGCAGTAAGTTTGTGTCCCCCCCACCCCTGCCCTTACCTGCCTGCTGCAGCACTTCCGGCTCTGATGGCTGTGCTGTCACATGTTCTCCCAGCAGCCCACAGTACAGTTTAGAAAAGAAAAATGTTTATTTATTTTTTTCTAAACTTTATTGTGTTCTGCTGGGAGAACACGTGTCTGCACAGCCCCAGGAGCCAGAGGACGGACCAGAGCACCGAAGGAAGATGCCGGGTGACCTCACCAGCTGGAAGCAGGTAAATGTCACCTGCTATTCGCCACCTCACAGTGGCGAATAGTAACTCCATAAAATTTCGAAAATACATAATTTTCGGAATTTGATGAATAGCATAATTTCCATATCCCCATACTAATGTATAGGGAGTGTGGAAATTAACGCAGGGGGACTCAGCAAGGACATATCAGTGATATCTCCTGTGCTAAGTGTGCTCATGAATACTAAAATAACGTTACTTAAGGAAAATGTCCTTAAAAATGTTATTTTAGTGTTGTTTAATAGGCCCCTATGTGTGTGTATAAGTGTGGGACTGTATTTATGTGTATATGTGTGTGACTGTATGTAAGTGTGTGACTGCTCCCTCCTGCACCCCTTATACTATCCTTCACACCAATTCAAGGAGGCATTGCTGGTACTGCAATGATCACTCTGCTAGTGCCTATGTTGCACTATTACACCACATTACAACTGAGATCAGCTACCAGCATTCTCCTGCCCCTCCATACCCCTCTACTCTGCCCGTGCTGCTCTTAGTGCTACAGTTATCACCCCTGAGTGGAAATAGATATGCTCATAGGTGGAGCTGGATATTCCTTTTGGGTGGAGCATGACATTCCGCCTCAATGGCGCACTGCATTCTGCTATCAAAAAAAAAATCTCCCTGAAATTAGTTTTCAAAAGTTGGTAAGTATGCCTAGCGTTCCCACTAGGCTGTTTTAGTGGGGCGCTATGCCCTGCCCTCCTTCTGGAGCACCCTGTCCTCCTTCCGGAGGGTAAAAAGCGCCCAGCCCTCACTGCGCAGCGCCCTGCTATGACAGCCTGTGGGTGCCATCTTCACCCGCAGGTTGCAGTGTCACGCAGGTGGGGAAATGTGCAGTGACCCAGTCACTGCCAGTGATTAAACGCTGGGTGCATGGGCCCGGCATCTATTCTACCTGTCAGCAGCGCTTGGAGGCGTGCCCGGCATGTCCGTAAGTGCCGGGCACATCCCCAATGTGACGAAAAGGGGACACGTCTTATAGACATTCCCCCTTTTCAATGACCATGCCCCCTTCTTGGGTGCGCACGTGGAAGTGCCCTCTCCAGCTCCGGTGCCCTGCCTGCCACCGGAGCTAGAGTGAACACTATATGCCTATACATCTGATGACAGGCTCGGAGGGCAGACGCATATATGCTGGACACAGGGCTGGTTCTAGACCAAGTGTATACCTCCCACCTGTTCCACATTCAGCGGTACTGTCCCGTTTTTTGGGACTGTCCTGTTGCCCCACCAGCAGGCCTCAGTGTCTCACGGTGGGGGGGAGTTGGAGGAAGTATACACCGCTGCTCTGCATAGCAGAGCAGTGTGTATACAGAGCGAGAATGCGCACACCATCTATTTAGAGTATGGGGGGAAGCCCGGGCAGCCCAGCATCTCAGAGATGATGGGCATGCCCCTTTCTGGTGCAAACATGCTGTGCCACTAGGCTAGACCCCTTTCAGTGTAGGCCACACCCCTTTTTGGAAATGCGCAGATGTGGAGTAGCTTCAAAGGACGATTACCACCTCTAATAGAGGCTGGCACATGATCAATCATGCGGTAACACAGAGAGGTAAGGGTATGCGGCACAGTGGCAAAATGCCTCGCCACAGGCTGTTCGTCCTTTGAAGCTACTCCAATGTGAGACTCGCTGGATTCATACGTTGGGGATCCTTGCTCCCAAGGGGCTCAACGAGAGTTTAGGATTGAATTGTATCCATTAGGTATTTTTCCTGGATATGTCTTTGTTATACTTTACCTTAGTCTTGAGTACTTGGTTATCTATATATGTGCCTTAGAGATGGTCTGGTAGAATCATTATTTTGATGATTGTTTTGATAATTGATGCTAAATGGGTGCCTCCTTTGACATCCTATAGTGAACTGTGGTGCTGTGCGCGGTATCAAGTTTAATGTTAATCCAACTGGGTAATCGATCAGTGGGTATTGTGTTTTTTCTATATTTTTCTATCTAATTCTATTTAACATAGCTTGGTTATAGCTGGCCATTTAACTTTTAGTATTTACTTGTTTAGTCCATCGCTAATAGATTTTTTATATTTGTGGCATCTGTCTCTTTGTATAGATCCTATGCGATTGTGCTGGTTTCTATGGTGATGGGGAGCACCTCTTTGTCATCAGACTGCGCACAGCATGTGACTCAGAGTCCTATGAGTGGTCCCGTTCTGGGCGCCGCATGTGCTCACTGGGTGACTGAACTGTTTTAAGGTAAGATGTATTTTGCACGTTGTACTAGTCCTGATGAAAAAGCCATAATAAAGGCTTTGAAATGTTGACTCTACACGCTGCTTGTCTATTGTCGTTTGTACCAGGAGTGCCGTTGTACTGTAGCTTCTGCATGAATTCTTTCTTCGGGGACCCGGGCAAGTATTGTTGTTATAAAGGGAGTGCCGGACCTTGGTTGCTTGTTAACTGTATAAATATATATATATATATATATTTTTTTTTTTTTTAACACACATACTGTATATACCCAGACACTCCCCTTATTCACCAATTACTTCCCTCCTCTGTCATGCACCGACACCCCGACACCCCAGCAGCACCCAAACACCCTCTTACATTCATCACCAACACACAGTCAATACACAACCCTCATCATTCACTATCAGCACCCCTGATACACCCACCGTCATATACTACTAATACATCTGCTTCACCCAAAAAAAACCTTAATCACTACCAACACCATAGCAGCACCCAGGCATACCCCTTTATTTACTATCATCACCCCAACAGCACTCAGATATTCCCCCAAACATTACCAACAAACAGACACTCTTCTCATACATTACCATCACCCAGGCATCCCCTCCTATACTTCCAGCATGCAGAAACCCCCTACTATACTACCATCACCCAGGCACCCCGCTACTGCACTACCATCACCCAGATGCCCCCCTCCTACACTACCATCACCCAGGCACCCCTCTACTACACTACCAGCACCCAGACACTCTTCTCCTACACTACCATCACCCAGGCATCCCCTCCTACACTATCAGCACCCAGGAACCCCCCTCCTACACTACTATCACCCAGGCACCCCCTTACTACACTAACAGAACCCAGACACCCCCCTCCTACACTAAAAACACCCAGACACCCCCCTACTACACTACCAGCACTCAGACACCCCCCTCCTACACTAAAAACACCCAGACACTCCCCTACTACACTACCAGCACCCAGACACCCCCCTACTATACTACCAATGCCCAGACACTCCCCTACTACACTACCAGCACCCAGACCCCCCCTACTATACTACCATGCCCAGACACCCCCTACTGCACTACCATCACCCAAACACTCCCCTCCTACACTACCAGCACCCAGGCACCCCCCTACCTTCCGGCTGCAGTGTGCTGCTCATGCTCGATCCATGGTTCTCACTACACCCATTGACCAGAGCAGAGGAAGCATGTCCCGGACCCCGGCCACCTTGTGTGTGGGTGGAGAAAGGAGCCAATAAAGGAAGTAGGATCATGCGTGCCCGGTCAGTTTGAAAAGGGGGCAGAGCCTAATTGTGGGCTGTAGCACCGTTAAAATATTTTTTAAAAATGGTTTATTATGGGGATGTGGTCGGGGGCAGTGTGTGGGGGCCCCTATATGTGGGAGCCCCGGGACGACTGCCCCCTGTCACCCTGCCCTTAATCCAGCCCTGAGTATTATAGCAGCTGAGTTTAAAGACTATTTTTCCAGTCTCCTCCCAGCTTAATGATGGCAAATAAAATTTGCAGTATTTACTCACATATGTTGCAATGTCAGCTGAATGTGGAATCAAAGCCGGTAAAGTGGTAGTGAATACCCAGCTGTAGTTTCCAAATAAGAAGGTGACTTTGTGCGGCTGGTCCAGAGTTATAGTTGCTGTTCCATAGTGATCTCATAGACCAGATAATGCTGAGTGGTGAAAGCCAGTTTAATGTGGATTTAATTTCCAACGGTGATCACTAATGCTGGGCATACACTGTCAGATACAAATATCTGTCAGACCAACAGACCAATTTTCTGACATGCTAAAAGCATTAGATATCTTGGCCATACACTGATAGATATTTCATCACAAGCCACAGATTTTTCCCCATAAGATCTGCCACGCTCTGCCATATTATTGTTCCATCACTGGGGAGGGACAAAAGAATTTGCACAGTACACTGGACTACAAGCAGGGGCTGGCTGGCAACTTTAAGCCTGAGGGGCAACAGCAATCAAGTGGCCCTGGCTTTTTCACCAGTGCGTGAGTGCCACATGTGTGTGCCCAGAAGCACCAAGTTGAGCAGTGCAATGTGGCTAAACCCACCTAAAGCACTGCTTTGGGCACCCAAACTCCAAAGATTTTGCTTATCGCACATTTCTGCTACCCACCTCAGGAGACTGCGAGAAGAAATATGTGCATCTGCAGAAAGGAGCGTGGTCACATAATAGCACAATCTTATTCACATTACACTTCACATAGTGCCCCTGATTCACATTACACCTCATACAGTAGTAGTGTCCCTTATTCATGTTAAGGCACACAGTAAGGGCCCCTTATACACAATGCCCACATTAGTGCCCCTAATACACCTAATTCCCACAGTAATAGTGCTCCTTATACAATGCCTCCAGTAGTGGTGCACCTTATGCAGTGCCCCACAGAGGTAGTGCCCTTTTTGCAGTGCCCACAGTAGTGGTGTCCCTTATGCAATGCCCACATGAGTGATGCCCCTTATGCAATGCCCCCATTAGTAGTGCCCCAGTGGTAATGCTCCCATTAGTAGTGCCCCGTCCCCAAAAATGAAATGTTAAACACACAATAGTTACCTTAAGCCCCGCTCCCGCGTCCACTGCCGTCCGACTGGCTGCTCCTCGGAACTATGGGAGAGACATCATGACATCTGTCCCATAGTGCCCACTGTGGGAGCCGGAAGCTGGAGCTCAGGAGTGAACTCCATCCTCAGTCTGCTGCTGTAAGGAAAGAGGCGGGTGCCCGCTAGTAACAAAATCTCAGCAATCGCCTGGCAACTCCCTGCGATGCAGGGCTGACTGGCCAGGTAAGGTGGGTTGGAGAAGGAGGAACTGGTTCTAAATAGTACTGACAGAATGCAGTTCTGCCCCACTTTAATCCCTGCCGATTATGTCTAAAGGGGCACTTCCACTAGCAGATATAAATGAGCGATTGAACAATTATGACATGGTAATCGTTCAATCGCTCATTAGTTGTGCACAATTTGTGCATGATAATGTCATGTATAATAAACAGTACAATACAAAAGTGCAAACACACAAATAGTGAGGGGGGGAAGAGGAAAAAAAATTATAATTCACATAAAGGTAAAATATAATAATAAAATATATAATATAATAATATGGTAATAGAATGCATACATATAAACATATGAAATTAAAGTAACCGGCAACCAGGGAATAATAAGAAATAGATGAAATGACCTATATAATAGCTGCTAACATAAATGTCAGCACAACGGTCAACCTTGAAGGGCTGGTGAATTTAAAACACTGGGCCTGATTCAGCACAGATCACAAGTCTGGAATCGCACGCACCTGGCCGCTGTGAGAATATGCTAATGAATGCATACGCACTGCCACCGCACCACATTATGAAGACGCCCAGCACTTCATAAAGACGCCCCCTTACCTTCACTCACATCCGTAATAATGTGCAAGATTGTGATAACATTGGTAAATTCGAGAACCATAAGACCAAGGGTCGTATTTAATTGCTGGCAAAAAGTTCCGGACTTTTCGCATGCCGGAGATTTCGGCGTCCTCGCAAGTTTTGCCTCCTAAAAAATATTGCGCTCGTCACCACGATTCGCCCTATTCAATTGCAGAGGATGTGAGAACTGAATTCGGCAAAAAGTCCTGTCAGATGTGGGGAAATCAGCCTGACACCCCCCAAAAGAAGCACTGACATGGGGGATCACTATGCATACCCCCAAATATCCCTGCTGAAGGTATTTGGGGTGCTTTAATGCTCTCTATTGGTGCTATTTAGCGTCTTTCCATAAGTGGTGAAGAATAGCATTTAGCAGGTTTTTTTGGTGAAAATAAGTAGTCCCAGCAGGAATTGCTACACTTCCTGCACGCAGTGAGTATTCAGGCTGCGTATGGGTTCACTGTAAATAATCTATGCATGCCCCTGCAGCGGCATTCGAACGCACTGATACAGCTGCGTTCGCACGACCACCCCCAAACAGCACTTCCTGTCAATCACCAAGTACAGGGTCTGCACACTGCATCTTTTACACATACGCAGGTCACAAAAATCGTCCAACTGCGTGTGTCAACGCACTTGCAATCCGTGCTGAATCAGACCCACTGTTCGTTTCAAAGCAACAGGGATATGTGTATATACAATGAGCATATACACTCAACAACTGTGCTATGGAAATTATTAACAGCAGGACATAAAAAATCAACCTAGACAACCTGGTATGGTAGTAGTTGGACAATGATGTCTAGCTCCAGTGTGCAAGCAGTATATACACTGACCAGACAGGAACATCTAAGGTCACACTTAGCAAATCCAAAGGAATGAAAACTAGGCACATGTATTAAAATGTAATTAATTTTCCAGGTACACTTAGTGACAAAATTGATAGTAAAGGATCATAGTGGTGATGTCCAATGAGAGCACCCTGACTTATTCAAACATAGTTTAGATAGAAAAGCATGTACTGAATAGACATATAAAAGGTACCTGTACTGTATAGACATATAAAGGTACCTGTACTGTATAGACATATAAAGGTACCTGTACAGCATAGACATGTAAAGGTACCTGTACTGTAGACATATAAAGGTACCTGTACAGTATAGACATATAAAGGTACCTGTACTGTATAGACACATAAAAGGTACCTGTACAGTATAGACATACAGTATAAAGGTACCTGTACTGTATAGACATATAAAGGTACATGTACTGTATAGACATATAAAGGTACATGTACTGTATAGACATATAAAGGTACCTGTACAGTATAGACATATAAATGTACCCGTACTGCATAGACATATAAAGGTACATGTACAGTATAGACATATAAAGGTACCTGTACAGTATAGACATATAAAGGTACCCGTACTGTATAGACACATAAAAGGTACCTGTACAGTATAGACATACAGTATAAAGGTACCTGTACAGTATAGACATATAAAGGTACCTGTGTAGGTAAACTAGGATGAGTGCTGCTTCCAACTTTGTGGCTGTGCAGCTGCTGGAGCATAAATTCTCCTTCTGCAGTGAACACTGTGGGAAATGAAACCTGGTTCCCCATTGTTTGACGGCGGCCATGATTTTGTAGACTGTTGTGGGGGCAGCCATTTTCTATTGACCCAAGCTTCATTACACATGATATAGCACCAAGCAGCCGGAGAGGAGTAGAATCCTCTGTCTGCCTCCAGCAGCCAGGTGGCCCTGGATCATTAAACTTGTACCGGCCCGGGGGGCAGATGGCACCCTGCCCCCCAGCCCAGCCCGCCACTGACTACAAGTGACTAAGAAGGAAATACTCTGCAGATGTGGACAAGGTTAGAATCAGCATGCTGCTGACATGTGTCATTTGACAATCAGAAAACATTATTTTTATCATATAAGTACGATGTTTCCTCAGACATAACTTGCCCCAATGATAAGAGTGTAGGCACTACAAGGTGCAGAAAGCCCTTGAAAAGTTTGTGTAAGGGCAGAGACCAGTAATGGCACAAACAGAACAGATCATTTTCCTGACCTTATTTATGACCACCCACCCTATGTTAGCTCAGTATTTAACATTTAATACAAACTTTAAAAAAAAAAAAATTTCGGTTAAAAATATATATTTTTTAATTATTTAAAATATATTATCGAGTAACAAATAAGAAAACAGTAGTGGTACCTCACAGTATAACGTCCCTTTAGGCCTTCATTGTAATGTTACCTGTCATCCCCCATAAGCAATAGAACTCCAAGTGACGGTACCTCAAAATATCCCACAGTGGCATGACATATACCTATCATAATCCTCCCCACTGCATTTTGATGCCCTAACTTACCAATGTACTCATAGATAGTACCCCCAAAATTTGTACACTTATGTCAATAGTGGGTTGAGGGTAAGAGTATTGTAATTTCCACCTTTAAAAAATAAATTTTTACTGTGATTATTTTTCAGATGGATAAATGTCACAATCAAGCAGTTGCACTCATTGCAGCCACTTGTATTTGTCTATATAAAAGCTGGAAGTGCAAGAAGATTAAAAGAAATCGGAGTTGCTGGACGAAGGAATGACTACTTTGAAGAGATCATTTCTCTCACATACCTCTACTACATGAAATACGTGAAAATAATCCAGATGATTATCGTAACTACTAAGTTTCATGGAGTTGCTGCATCTTGTTACACCATTTATTGAAAAACAAGATATATTATGTAGAAAAGCCATTTCCGTGGACCAAAGACTGGTGGCAAAGTTGCGCTATTTGGCAACTGGAAGATCTTTTGCTGATTTGAAGTTTACAACAGTAAATTCTGCACAATTATTGGGTCATATTATACCTGAGATCTTGTCAAGCAATAATCAAAATACTTAAAGGACAATATTTTAAGGTCAAATTTTATTTAAAAATATGTTGTCATTTTTAAAATGTAAAATAAGATAACTTTATTTAAAGATGTATTTTTGACAGCAGTATTACAACTTTTTTGACCTTCCAAAAATAGTGGGCCAAAAAGCCAAAACATTTTAAACGTAACAATCTGTAAGTTTAAACATTTTTATGGGACACATATATTATCCCACAAACAGCTCAAATCACATAATTTTGGCCTGTTTTTGTTTCTACAGTATTATTAATCTCAATAACATTTATTTCCAGTAATTTCCAGTCAATTTTGACCACCTCACAGCTCACAATATTGATTTCATCCAGTTTAGGCCAAAAGGTTGCATCGAGCTAGCTGGCTGAATAAGCTAAGCGACAGCAGTGGGTGGCACTAACATGTGGCAGTTCAGTTTCTAACATGGCACAGAGTTGCACTGCCATGGCAGACAGGATGGCAGTTTAATAAACTATAAAATTAAAAATGTCAGGCAGCAATGCCCCAAACAGCACATAATGCAAAGAAAAGAGATGTAAGATGGAATTGTCCTTGGGCCCTTCCACACACCCATATGTTGTATATACTCATAGTAAACAGGACATGCACAGTTTAACAAACCAATCACTTCAGAGACAGGGACTGCCAATTGTGGCTGAAGAGATTGGTTTGTTTGGGCCTCCACAAAACAAGCTACCAATGGGCAGCTAACATTGCTGGCAATGATCTCTCCGTGCACAAACTGGCTTTACAGAGGCAAGATTTCATCATCATCATCCGATTCCTCACCCTCATCAGTGTGTACATCATCTTCACACAATATTAATTTGTCCCCACTGGAATCCACCATTACAGCCTCAGGTGCCTCTGTAATTTTTGGATTTAATTTGTGATAAAGTTCTTCCTCATGAAATTTGTAGTTCATTTTGATGAACATCATCTTTTCCACATCTTGAGGAAGTAGCCTCCTACGCTAATCACTGACAAGGTTCCCGGCTGTGCTGAAAACTCTTTCTGAGTGCACACTGGAGGGTGGGCAGCTCAAGTAAAGCAAAGCCAGTTTCTGCAAGGGTCTCCAAATTGCCTTTTTTTTCAGCTAGTAGTGAAACGGACTGTCTGACATGCCTATTTGGAAGCTTTCATTAAAATAGTCCTCAACCATTCTTTGAATGGTGACTGTATCGGAGGTCTAATTAATTGTAGGCAATTCTTTTAGACTCGACCAGATGTCAAAACTTAGTTGTGTTGACTCATCTGCATCACCAGTGGGTCTTTTTTGGGGAAAGTTTAGTTTTTTCCTGGCAGCCGCACTTATTTATTTATTAACAGTTTCTTATATAGCACAGCATATTCCGTTGCGCTTTACAATTGTAAACATTAATAGAACAAAACTGGGTAATAGCAGACAGATATATAGGTAGGAAGGCCCTGCTCACAAGCTTACAATCTATAGGGAAATAGGCATTGATACACAGGGATATATTGCATTTTGGTCCAGCCAGAAAGCACAGCTTCTTGGTGGGCTGCATGATCCAGTCACACCGGAATGTCGACCAAATGTCATGAGGATGTGAGAGAAAGACAATGTGCGAGGTTGTGTGTGGACTTGCAGGAGAATCTGAAGATACAGTATTGTCAGATTCTGCCTGCTCGGGGATGGAGCAGGCTGACCTCACTGAATGATATCATTAATGATATCATTCAGTGTGTATGCACATACTGTATCGTTTGCCTGGTAGAGCCTGGGCAAACACTAGACCATATCGCTCATGGAGCATATAATCTAGTGTGTATGAGCCTTTTCCACTACAGGAGAGAGAAAGACATTCTGAAAAGGAAAAAGGTAGAGGGATAGAAGACAATGTAGTGTACAGTACTTGTGGGCCTGGAAGGGTGGAGCTGCCTGGCTGCGGCCTCCTGGGAATGGTCCCCCTCTGCATGGTGCCTTTCGCACCATTCACTTCCTGTGAAAAAAACCCCACTGTAATTTACTGTATAGTAAAGTTTGCTTCTAAACAATTGGGCTATACACAAATTCTTACTGTACAAGTCTCTACTCGAATAACAACACAAACAGTTACAGGGCCCAATTCAGAGCTGCTCGCAAGTGGCACCATCTTAATGAACATTGGGTGTGCACTGCATTCAGCATACACATGCATGAGCCCCACTGAGCGACTGAAGTTCAGTCACTATGGGCTTGCAACAAGACCCATTTTGTGGGCGGGTAGGGGGGTGGCTGCACAAACACAAGCGTTTCCTTAGGAATGCCTGGCATTTGTAGGGCAGACTAACTGACATCACTACTGATGCATAGTTGCCGACTTTCTGGCTGCTCCTTCCGGGAGGGAGCAGCCAGATCGGCAGGGCAGCGGGGGGCGTGGCCAAAAAAGGGGGCGTGTCTGGACGGGTGCCTGCCGTTTGTAGGCGTCACGGGGGCGGGGTAACGCGATCGCGTCATTTTGGCCCCGCCCCGCAACACAATGCCGATAATACAGGCATTGTGAGGCAGGGGGCGGGGTCAAAATGACGTGAATCGCGTCACTGGCTGCCCTCAAAGCGGGGGTTAAGAGTAAGTTGCGGGGGATGTCGGGGGGATCGCCGGCTGCCGGGAGGCTTGCCTGCCTTTCCGGGGGGGCGGGAGCTGCACCCGATTATCGGGAGGCTCCCGCCCAAATCGGGAGGGTAGGCAACCCTGTACTGATGTCAGTAGTGGACTTCCTGCTCTATTAGAGCAGGAAGTCCAATCGGTCTTGCGGAAGCTAGACCTTACCCCAGGGTCTCGTCGCAAGGCCGATGGTCACGATTATCGCGATGGTCTCCTGGCCGCTCGCACAAGCTGTGTGTGGTCTCCCACAGCTTTGCGAGTGGCTGGAGGAAAAAAAAACATATGCCCACATTCCCTGCCAGTGGCCACCAGCAGCGAGCGGCTCTGAATCAGGGCCACAGTACAGTACAAAAACTTGTACATGAAACTGGCATTGGGCCCAACAGGGTAAAAAAAATAAATAAACTGTACTGTATATATCCAGCATAATATCGTATGTACAGTATTACTGTATATTATATTTAATATTGTGGAAGTATAGAAGCCATTTTGTATCCTATAAGAAGCCATTTTGTTTTAAAGTATGCCACGTATTCATTGAAAGTGAATGTACAGGACAGGAGAGGGTTAATTCATTGTACAGAGCCTGTCACATACACAGAAAAGCATATGTACATATATGGGAATGTTATTCAAATCTTAGGAAGTATTGAGACTGCCAGCTCAAAAGTTTCACTGCAGATAATTAACAACAGATGTGTTACGCGGGACCTATAAATGTGAGTCTGTCTGTTAAATAAAGCAGAGAGGAGGAGATGCTTGTGGTTACATATACACATTTGTGTCCAGTGTCTCTGTTCACACATGATCATCAGGACTCAGGGCCTGATTCAGAGCCACTTCGTAAGCGGCCACTCGTTTGCTCCGAGCGATGTTCGCACATCTGCACATGCGTATGGGTCGTAATGCGCATGCGCCAACCAGTCAGTGAGGTCGGAAATCGAGCGCTCGCAAAATAGCGAGTGCCTGCTAATTTGAGTGACAGGATGAGGCATTTGTGGGTGGTAACAGGGGAAGGTGCTTGAAAACGGGGAGAGGAGATCCGAACGCAGGCATGCCAAACGGTCAAAACGGGCGTTTTAAGGGTGCGCATAATTAACAAAGCAGCGTCATCGACCACGTCACTTGGTTGTTTCTTATCCTGAACTGTTCGCATGATTGTGGTAGGAAAATCCTACCACAAGCACTGTGAGCAGTTCAGACGCCTTTCGATGTACTCGATTAATCTAATAAATAGCGGAGATGATGTAGGATGCGAGCGGCCAGGGGGCGTCTTTACAAAATAGCGAGCGCATGTTTCGTTCGCTCGCTCAGACATAGAGGCGTCAACAGACCGCAAAGAGCGAGCGCTCAATTTAAATAGCCGGCCCCTTTTTCTGAACGAGCGAGCGCAAATAGCGCCCGGCTCTGAATCAGGCCCTCATTCAGTAGCAATAGCTAGTGTCCAGAGTCCAACATGGAGGTTCCACCGAGATGCCTAGCAGTATTGACCACTGGACAGACGTGAGATCATGTTCTGGGGACGGAGTTGCCAGGACAATTTCCCAAGTGAGTAAAAACAAATGTTTTTGCTCTCCTGGAACCTGTATGCCCATTGCAGCTGATGTTCTGTCCTGTTGGAATCAATCCTTGGGTAGTTATTGGTCACCCTAAAGGTGTTGTTATTTAAACATGTTATAATCTGTTGTTATATGTTCAGTGAATGATAGGTAAATGTTTAAAGTCTTCTTTGTCTGTTTGTTATGTAATAAACCTGTCTTAATTGTGTTTTTTAGAGTAACTTTGATAGTAGTCACTGATTGAACTTTAGAAGAGGGCCCCACACAGTGATTTGTTTATGAAATAGGATAATGCCATGAAATGCCATTAGATTTAGAAAATTATGGCCCTCATTCAGAGCCGCACGTTACCAACAGTACGCTCGTTGCGTTCCGATGTTGACTAACCGCGCATGCATCGGTGTTACACTGCGCATGTGCGTACGGCAGATTGCGAGCTTTTTTTTCTCTCGTTCCTAAAATAGCGTACAGGAAGTGACATGTCAAATGTGATTGACAGAACAGGGCGTTTTTGTGTGTTGACGGGGGTGGAGATGGAAAAACGCAGGCGTGGCGAGGCGTTTTTGGGGCGTACATACATTAGCAGATGCGAACGTCAAATGTGTTCGGACCGTCACATACGTCACTGGAACATCCTCTTTCCCTTAAAAATGCTCGCACAGTTTAGGGTCTGGATTACTCGACCACATTGGCGATGGCCTTCTCCTCCGTCCCGGGACTCCATGATGTTGCAGCGATTAATCGCGGGTGGTCACAAAAGCAATTAGTGTTGTATTGAAAACCGGCTTGGTATGTGTTTGGAAAGCAGTTTATTGGGATAGCTCAAAACCGTACGCAGGTGGAAATCATACCTGCTAATGTCAGGATTACACAATCAATTGGCGTACATTTTTGGGGGTTTTTTTTGGCCTCAATTTGTTGTTTATGGCCTATTGTGACAATAATGTCATCATGTTTTAATTAGCTCCCCTTTTTTTTATTAATGTGGAATTTGCATCGTTATGTGATTTTTTAAACGTTCCTTCAAGAGGCCTTTTTTTTTTAAAAAATGAAATGGTTTTTGGTGTCCTTTTTTGCCTTTAGGGCCAGGATTAAATGTAACCCATTTGTACAATAATGTCACAATACAATGTCAGATTTTTAACATAAATTTATTGTTTAAACACAAACCAATTGGCATAATATTTTGTTTTGTTTTTTTCTGGCAAAGATACTTTTTATCAAAAATAAATAATCAATAACTGCTAACATAAACGTACAAAAATAAATTAAAAACATTTCACAAGAAAGGAGAGGGAAGTTTTGACCAGAAAGGAATATGAGCCAAGCACAGAAGGAGTGTGGGAAAAGTCGCCATTGCTGTCACCGTTTTTTCGCCCGTTTGGATGGGGGAGGGTGGGCGCCAGACCGGGTCCGGGATGCCATCGGGCTGGCCTGTCCAGAGGCAGATGTTGTGGCCTCTGGACTAGGCACAGGGCTAGGCACATTTGGAGGATTGGCTGATGTTGTGCCAGAGGTGGAGGATCCTGATGTTCCGGCAGGAAGGGAGGTCGGCTCCACCATGTGCTGGCGAACGAGCTGCTCCAGGGCATCGGCGATGCGGATGTTGGCCCTGGTATTTTCCGCCAGGGCCTGACCAATGGTCACGTTGGCCGCAGCATTTTGCTCCAGGGCCACAGCCACTCGTATCAGACTGGCGTCCATCCTCTGCAGAATCTCCGTATGGAAATCCGATTTTAAATTGAGTTCTGTGAGGAGGCCCACTGCCTGCGAGGGGGCACGCCCTGGACTGGCTTCTGCAGGGTCCTCAGCCGGATGTACTGGTTCCTCCCCTGCAGAGCCAGCAGAAATTCTGCGGCCAAGGCTTCCCTCTGGAGCAGACTCATCCGCCTGTGTCTCTGTTGGAAAAATGAGAAAAGAGTCACATTAGAATCTACATATTGGCACAATAGCATTTCAGAGTTGGTGACATCACAATACTTACCTGGGCCAACATGAGGAGCCGCAAAGTCTGGCATGTCCGTATCCATGTTGGACACGCCAAACACCTCCACAGGCTGCACACACCCCTGTGCCAGCTCTTCTAAATCCGTCAACTCCAATGACACAGGGGTGGGACCCCCACCTGTCCCCCTTGCATGCCTAGCCCTGTCCGCGAGTTTTTGCTTTAGGCGATATTTGAAGTCGCCCCATCTGTGGGGAAAAATGGAAGCCATTATCCTTTGGTTTAAAATGGGGTTTGTTTTTAGGGGGGGCAAGGGTTTACTTACCGCCGTTTGACATCCCGGGCTAGATGGACATAATCACCCACTCTATTGACAGCAACGGCTACCTCTTCCCACATTCTCCACTTCTGGCTTAGACTCATATTCCTGTCTGCTTGTGGCAGGATGTCCACACACTTCTGGATCAAAACCTCCATCTCCTTTCTTGTGAAATGTGGCTGCCTTTTTTTTTTGCCCGCTTTGGCCGGAATACTGGGCCCAGCAGCCTCTTCCATGTCATCCTCCTCACCTATTTGTGTAAATTTACAGAATTCACAAAATCACAACTTGCCTAATCTCATGTTTCAAATTAATCGTTGATAGAAAATGCATGAAAGACTTACCGCCTGACTCTTGGCCATTTTTTCCCTGGTCTGTCGCCATGTCTGAGGTCCAAACAAGAAATACACCAGAATTTGAATGTGTTTTCGTGACGTATTTATACATGCGTCCTTATTTTGCGGCCGCATCATTGATTGTGCGGCCCTATGATCCCTCCTTAATTTGTGCGGGAAACGAAACACTATTTATGGCTTGGTGTGTCTCAAGTCGAGGTGGCGTTTTTGGATTGTTGGAGGTTATCTTGGCTGGAGTTTATTGATTGCGTAGAAAGGAGTTGGCGGTTGGAGATTCGTTTGTTGGTTAGATTTGCGTTTTTTTTTCCGTTATCTTTGTTGGTTTATATTTTTGGGACCTCGTTTCTTGATTTGGTAAGTTTTGTGAAGTCTAACTTTTGTTCAGTTGTTGTTTCATTGTGTTTCGTATATTTTGTAATTTTTGGATCCCTAATTTTTTCTATTTTAGATTTTGTTTATTTTCGACCCCAAAGACCTTTTGATTTTGCATCTTAGATATTTGCTCTTGGTAAGTCCATTTTTTATCTTGTATTAGCGAACTAATTAGCGCATTTTAAACAGCTTAATAATCATTCTAACTTTTTGGTGGTTTATCTTTCGCTTTTTGAGCCAACATTTCGACCCGTTTTGATGTACTGTGTTAAATGTCGCTTTACGGTTTTGCTAAATGGGTGTTTGGCATATTTTAACTTTGGTCTAGCACAAAATTTTTAAACAAAAATGCACAGAGTGAAATGTGTCAAGTAATTTTGGTGTTTATTTTCAGTTTGGACGTATCATGACAATACCCCGGCATGTAAGCAGCAATGGATGGTATCATCAAGCTAAGTTGTTTTAATATAGTTTTGGGGTGGGTCAAAAGCCTTACTTGGAAATCTTTGAATTTCAGGTTGATCTGGGGCGGATTGTTCTGGCCATGCTCCCGGAAGCCGACCAACCTCAATCTCATCCCAGGCGTAGGCATCGTAGGCATGCAAGGCCCCAGATATTTCAAACACGTGTCACCCTTTTTGGAATGCCCGATGATGAGGTTTTAAGATGCTACCGTCTACCTCCAAAAATCATCATAGACACTCTCTCATTAATAGAAAGTGATCTTGAGCGGCAAATTGATAGTCCAACAGCAATACCACCACTGACGCAATTTATGGCGGTGTTACATTTCTGTGCCTCAGGATCGTTTCAAACAACGGTGGGAATAGTGGCGGGCATCTCCCAATCCTCCTTTTCCCGGATCCTGAGGGCAGTGATGGAGGCACTTTTCAAGCACCTCCATCATTTTATTCAAATGCCTTTGGATATGGGTGCCGTTAGTGTGGCCAAGGCCAATTTTTACCAAATAGCTGGCTTCCCACACATCTTAGGGGTTGTGGATGGTACTCACATACCACTTCAGCCTCCAGCATGGCTGGAGCCAATATTTAGAAACAGGAAACACTATCACTCCCTGAATGTAATGGTGGTATGTGATGCCTCCCTCCAGATCCTGTCCCTGAATGCTAAATTACCAGGAAGTGCACATGACTCCTTCGTCATCCGGCAATCAGGGATATGGCAGAAATTAACCAACCTACAAGCTGGTGATGCGTGGCTTCTGGGTAAGTGGAGACCTTTAGTACATAACAATGTTAAGCTTGATACACAGTGTTCCTGATGTTGTCTCTTATTTTTCACAGGAGACAGTGGATACCCTTGCATGTCCTGGCTGCTCACTCCTTATTTGGCTCCCACACCAGGCCCACAAAGTGAGTATAATTCCGCACTTACAGCCACCAGGCAAGTGGTGGAGTGCTGTATCGGCCTTTTAAAAGGCCGATTCAGATGCCTCCACCGCTCTGGTGGCGAGCTCATGTATTTGCCGGATATGGTGTCGAAAATTGTGGTCCTGTGTGGGATATTTCACAACATCGCCATAAGGAGTGGTGTCCCAATGCAGCCAGAGGATGCCTTACCTGAGGATGCCCCCCCCGAGGTTGGTCGGAGGTCAGTATGTGGGGGGGCCATACGCGATGATGTGGTGGCCAGATTTTTTAGGTAAGTTTGACCAAAACTACAGTGTTTATACCTAATGTGTTTGTGTTTGTTTGCGAACATCTAATTTATTTTTATTTTTTTCACCATCTTCTGTTTGTTCACATAATCTTTGCCACTCCAACGCTCACTACTTCCTGCTACCCTTACCAAACCTGGATCTGGTGATTTTGGGCATATATTCTGGAACCCATATCGCAACGCCATGTTTGTGGAATCATGTTGGCATGGTCCTTCGTCAACCAGTTCTTGATTGTTTTTTTTATTTAAATATTTTATTTGTATGTGTTGTATTTGAGATTATCACTGTTTTTTTTTTTTGGGAGTGACCACTTTGATTTCTCATTTATGTTGTGAATAAATGTTTGGAGAGTGAAATGGTCTTCCTTTTTTTGGACGTTAACAGCAAGTGTAACCAGGTTAACACACCTTACATTTGACTAAGGGGTAATCCAGTACTGACACCAGTTGATGTAAACTGAAATATGTTTTCAGGTTCCCAACCCACACCAAAAGGAAGCCTGTCCAAACCTTTGGATTTGGAAGATTGGCCTAAGCAGCTTGCACACCAACTAGGAACCTGTAAAATGTCGAAATATCTAATTGACACTACACCCAAAAAGGGAAATGACATGTTATGTGTTTCTTGTGGCTGTTTAACATACAAATACAAAACACAATCTAACTTTTAAAAAAGGGAAATCCTTGCAGGAACAGTCTACTTATGTCAGGGAAAACTATTTTTGTTTTGGAAAAAAAGAATGAGCCAGAACGTATATTAGAACTAAAAAATTTATTTAGAAAACGAAAATAAACAAAAAAAACTACTGGCGAAGGATGCCAGACAGCCGGTCAAGGCCCACAAGAATGCCAATGACATGTTGGCGCATCTGGCCAACACATTCGTCCACCTCTTGTCGACGCCTCTGTTCCTCTGTGGGTGAGAAAAGTGTGTGGATTAATAAAACAATAGGGAATCCACATTAAAAAAACAAAAACACAACGAAATCACTCCTAAACCTAAAAAAAAAAAACCAAAACAAAAAGGGGGTGCTGCCAAAAATACAAGGCCTATGTACAAATTCCCACAGGTGTGATATGTGTATGTTGAAATCAGCAGGAAGAGGTAAAGGCAAACTGCTAAATCACCAAAAGTAAACCAAACAAGCACGATTAAAGGCACGACACATGATTACATACAAACAGTTTGTGGTTAAAAAAAATGTGAAAGAAAAACATACCGGGAGCCAAAACTGGAGCTCCGGAAGTCCCTCCATGTTCTTCCTCGGAGGAGCCTTCATTCCCCAAAGAACGGGGAGGGGTAATGACGGACTCCGGGGAGGGGGTAATTGGAAGAGGGGTGGGTGGAGGAGAGGGGGAAGTGGGACGGAGGGGAAGGAGGCCCGACAGTTCCGGGAGAGGGTCTTGGAAGGCTGGGGAGGAGTGGGGTATAGGGGAAATATTTGGGGTGGAGTGTTGGCTGGGGGTTGGGGATAGTGGCCGGGAACGCCGTCTGGCCGGACGGTGATGGCGTAGTCTTGGCTGTCCTCCTAAAATATGTCAAACAAATTGAGGTTAGTTTCTGGGCAAATCCGGGGCCCAAATAAAAAAAAAAAAACCACCAACAAAAAACATGCAAATAGGAGTAGAATGAAAAAAACAGAAATAGAGGGAAAACATGCACACGCAGATATGAGGACAAATAATAAATAGGACAGACAGGAAAACATGCACACGCAGATATGAGGACAAATAATAAATAGGACAGACAGGAAAACATGCACACGCAGATATGAGGACAAATAATAAATAGGACAGACAGGAAAACATGCACACGCAGATATGAGGACAAATAATAAATAGGACAGACAGGAAAACATGCACATGCAGATATGAGGACAAATAATAAATAGGACAGACAGGAAAACATGCACACGCAGATATGAGGACAAATAATAAATAGGACAGACAGGAAAACATGCACACGCAGATATGAGGACAAATAATAAATAGGACAGACAGGAAAACATGCACACGCAGTTTGCCCCACAAACACAAACATGAAAACCACAATACATAACACTTACTTTCCAGGATCTGCATGCGAAAGCATGCCAGCAAGCGGGGCGTTCGATCAATTGTTTAGATATAACTGGACTGAACTGATTAGAAGCCGCCACAGGAATGCATATTGCCAATGCAGTTGCGCAGGTCAAGTTAGCTTTAAATGAAAAGAGAAAAATCCAATAGTCCACTCCAGATGTTCCAAGTTCTGGGGTGTAAAGGAATGTGGTAATATACCCGTTATAGAAGACATATTAGCTCTAGTTAAAGAATATCATGAGAAACTGTTAAGAAAGACACAGATCAAGGGATTGATGGATTGATAGGTACTATCACCCTTGGACATGTCAGAATGTTGAATCTAATTTTGTTTACAGGCATGCAACTAGAATTACACTGACACTTCTTAAAAGATGCCGGACATTTTTTGTATGCCTCTAACTGACATGATTAAGATACTCAGATCAATAATAAAGAATGCTATGAATAAGTACTGTAAGATAAACAGAAACAATTTTTGGTCCAAAGTCCCAACTCAACCTTACCAAAAGGGTGTGTGTGGACCCCAAGGGGGGAAAGGGAACAAGACATACAAAACGTGCCTGTACTAAGGGTATTTAAACAATTGAAAGGATTTTTAGGTCTTATTGCATATTGATGTACTTAAGGTGATATACAGCAGGGATCATTGATATACACAGAACAGCAGAAATGTAAAAGTAATGGAATCGGTATGATTTAAATCCAGACAGTGGCTACCCAACACAGGACGGAATCCTGATTGTCCCTAAGGTAAGTACTAACTAACCTATTTTCCCCCTAACCCTCCTTTAGGGTGCCTAACCCTAACCTCCCCCCTGTTCCTAACCCTTTGATCGGGATGCCGGGCGCCGGTCTCCCAGCGTAGATAAAATGACAGGCGTCGGGATTTCGATGCCAGTCATTTAACCGTTGCTGGGATATAACAGTTGGGAAGCCGGCTGTTGGTATAAGGTCCGCTGGCTTCCTGACTGCATACCAAAAGTAACTTAGGTCTAGTGTTAGCTCTGCCATATTACAGCAGTTAGTTAAGATTGAATCCAGATATCACTTTGTTTCTCATGTATTCAAAAGGGGGGGGAGTGTACTGTGGGGGGATGATGCTGGCATATGAGAGATGACTACTATGTAAGGAGCTGCGGAACACTTGTGGTGCCATATAAATAAAGGATAATAATAATAATGAATAAAAACTCTAGTAGCACAGCATATGCAAATTGAGAGGGTCCGAGCCTGCACATCCCTAATACTGTATGTAATTCAGCTAGCAACCACAGGAGACTAGTGAGACACATGAAGATGAAAATTATGATTACTTTTTTATTTTTCATCCTTCTTTAATGATAATGATTATTTTGAATTAATTAAATCTTTTTTGATAGGTCATGTTATTGTAAATTATACAAATTACGTAGATTGTATTAGATTTTTTGTTTGCTGCTTTTCAAATGCAGACAAATTTAGTTTTAAGTAAGGTCAAAAGCACATTTCAGAGAAAATACCTCAGAAGAGGAACTGCTCCAGCAAACGAAGTTGGCCAAATAGGCTACAGTAATATACCTACCTGATGTTTTGATAGTTTTGGCATAACACCATTGAACCTGATTTTGGTAAAAGTTGCAGTTACAGGTTCCTCAGAGAAAGAAGTATAACTTGGAAAGACTAGGTGCACGACTTCGGGTGATGGATGGATGGATGAGCACCACCTCTGTCTGCCATATGCATTGTTCCCAGTCTGAGTCCAAATCTTCATGGAAGCACTCATCAGTTTACAGAGCTATAGTAAAAATAGCCATGAAGCACTGGATAGCCCCAGGCTTCAGTTAGGCTGCATAAGCCTACCCATAATCGTTGCACAGGCAAGGAAAAGTGATCAAGGTACTAGAAGAAGAAAGAAAGGAGTACCTCACAGATGTTATTCCTTCCAGAAACTAAAGATTGATTTTATATAGTTAGTTAAGTGTTTGGTATGTTCTATGCTCAGACCTGTTTGCAAATTGACTATGGTTTTGCAAGGTAGCAAACACAATAGAAACAATATGAACAAGAGGAAAAAGGGAAATAAATGACAGAAGTAATTCATACATGTGAAGTACTTGAGGTAATAGAGAGTAACAAAGGTACACATTTTATTGAAAACATTTTTAGAATGTATCTTGAAGAATCTGAGAACAAATAGGACCCAAAGCAATGATAGAGTGTAAAGACTGAATTATACAGTCAAATTGAACTATGAAAAGTTTGTTAGAATGTTTATTTTTAATATGATTGTTAGTCAAAAACAGTCCCAGTGTGAAACTTAGGATGATAGCTTATGGAATACTACTTAGTAAAGCTGTTAGAATAAGATGTGACTTCCTACAAGACTTACATTATGAGCATGGTGACCTGATTCAATATCTGATGCATATATAATAGAAATTAACCAAAGTCCGCCACCAGGTGTTCTCTTATGTTCTAGATCCCAATTCAGATTGCAGAACCTACACACTGCAACCAGGTGACTGGGTCGTAATAAAGAAGCATCCAAGGAAAAGTCCTAGGACCCAAATACAAGTTCTCCTAACTACTCCGATGGCAGTAAAGGCGGCAGAAAAGAAAATTTGGATTCGCCTCACACTGCAAGATTTTTATACAAGGAGAGTTGGAGTAATTTGAAATTATGAATTGATATATATATATATATATATATATATATATATATGTTGCTAGGTCCTAAGCCAGACAAAGGCTTGTGAGGATGTATGGTATACTATGCTTCGTTCTTGTTACAGTTTTGTTTCTAGTTTTATCAATATCCAGACCTAGTGTAAAGAATGGTCACAATATAGAAGATTTAGGCAGACTATTTAATACTGTTACAGATTAAATATTTGAAGTGTTTGAAATAATTACGAATGAATTGAAATTCCAGGTGAAGGATTTGGGACAGTTTAGGCTGATCCTTGAGTATCCTTGTGTAAAATAATGAGACCTGTTTGCTGAAATTATATAGCTGATAATTTATCTGACCCAATATATGTACACTTGGAGAAAGTTAAGAAATTGAATGACCAGTTTATGAAGATGCATAATGATCCAGAGTATAATATTGATAGTAATGGATGGTTTACACAGTTGAATCTGTCAAATTTGTTCAAGGGAACAGACAATATAGTTTTCAGGTATTCTCATGTTAATAGCTAAAGGATTGACATTACTAGTAATCATTTACCTGATTGTCAGGATAGATATATGGCTAATAAGGAAAATACTTACACTTGATTACTGTTCTAGGTTTAAAGCATCTAAAGAAATATCAAAGACATCTATGATCCTGCTACATGAACACACCCAGAACTTTTGTGCAATTTGAAAGACAAGAGAACCATTGCTTGGCAGAGACTTACGTGAACAATATATGGCAATAATTGAAGGCTTTTACAAGAATACGGATGAAAAGAAGATACAGGACTATAGGAACTGAGGGTATCATCGCCTATGTGGTCATGAATGGGCACTGCCCCATGCAGCTACCTCGTTAGGAGGGATAACTTGTTGAGTGAAGTAGGGACCAGATACGTAGGGGGTGGGCCATGGCTAGGTAAGCTAGAAAGACAATAGTATGCAAGATTTGAATAAAAAGGAGGGAATATGTGGAAGTATAGAAGCCATTTTGTATCCTATAAGAAGCTATTTTGTTTTAAAGTATGCCACGTATTCATTGAAAGTAAATGTACAGGACAGGAGAGGGTTAATTCATTGTACAGAGCCTGTCACATCCACAGAAAAGCATATGTACATATATGGGAATGTTATTCAAATCTTAGGTAGTCTTGAGACTGCCAGCTCATCAGTTTCACTGCAGATAATTAACAACAGATGTGTTATGCGGAACCTATAAATGTGAGTCTGTTAACTAAAGCAGAGAGGAGAAGATGCTTGTGGTTACATATACACATTCATGTCCAGTGTCTCCTTTCACACATGATCATATGTAGCCTTTAGCAAACAAGACCCTGAGGGTGACCAAGAAAGGACTCATTCAGTAGCAATAGCTAGTGTCCATAGTGTCCAGAGTCGAAAATATATAACTGATTGTAGTGTAGTGGATGTTACATTATGATGTTGTAGTATTTGTTTGTGTGTAGTATTATATACTGTAGTTGTAGTATGTTGTAGTATCATGATGTAGAATACTGTAGTGTTTAATAACAGATGATGAAGTACTCACCTCATGGATAATATATGACAGGGCAGGGCAGGCAAGGGCTATCTGACTTTACACAGTCATGCTGCTTATCCAGGGTACATCACAGTAGTGCACTGTCACAGTTGGTGCTAGTGAGTTACCTGTATCAGGTGATGAACTGGAATCACTGGAGGCCGGCTGGACTGGAACCATGGGTAACATGAATAGCTCTTTTAATAAAAGAAGTGGGTAGCAGTGAGAACTGTCTTTGGTGATGAGTGACTGGAACTGGAAACTTGAGACGTGGAATGAGACCAGAAGGAACTTGGAGGAACCGGACTGAGACCGGCAGGAAGGCTGACTGAGCTGGTCGGGTTACTAGTAGATGGGCTTGCAGATGGATGGTAGCGTGGAAGCTACTTGTTGTGGCTTGGGAAGCCGTGGGTAGACGTTGGTAGCTGGGTGGCTACGTGGATCGGCTGGATAGCCGTGGGTAGACGCTGGTAGCTGGGTGGCTACGTGGAGTGGCTGGATAGCCAAGGGTAGATGTTGGTAGCTGGGTAGCTACGTGGAGTGGCTCGATAGCCGTGGGTAGACGCTGGTAGCTGGGTAGCTATGTGGAGCGGCCGGATAGCCGTGGGTAGACGCTGGTAGCTGGGTGGCTACTTGGAGCGGCTGGATAGCCGTGGGTAGACGCTGGTAGCTGGGTAGCTATGTGGAGTGGCTGGATAGCTGTGGGTAGACGCTGGTAGTTGGGTGGCTACGTGGAGCGGCTGGATAGCCGTGGGTAGATGCTGGTAGCTGGGTGGCTACGTGGAGCGGCTAGATAGCCGTGGGTAGATGCTGGTAGCTGGGTGGCTACGTGGAGCAGCTTGGGAGCCGTTGGTGAGAGATGGTAGCGTGGAAACTGCTTGATGCGGCCTGGGAGCCGAGGGTGAGAGATGGTAGTGAGGAAACTGCTTGATGCGGCCTGGGAGCCATGGGTGAGAGATGGTAACGTGGAAGCTACTTGGTGTGGCCTGGGAGCTGTGTTGAGAAGCTGGTAGCATGGAAGCTACTTGGAGCGGGCTGGGAGCAGTAGGGGAGAGATGGTAGCGTAGAAGCTACTTGGTGCGGCCTGGGAGCCATGGGTGAGAGGCTGGTAGCGTGTATAGCTGAACGCAGCAGGCTTACGGATAGCACTGGTCTAGGTACCAGCAGGAGCCTGGGACATACTGGTACACAGAGGTACAGCTATAGCACAAGTAGTACACCACAGAACGTAACAAGATGTTCAAGCACTGAGTGCTATTAGAGGAGGATCTATATACCTAGAGTCTGGCAGCGATTGGTGGATACAGACAGGTGGTCTGGCAGTGGCATTCAGAGTGGATCAAGGCACAACATGCAGAGGGAGTAATCATCTCTGCAGCCCTTAAGAATCAGGAGCACACCTGTGATTCCAATTAAGACTAGCAATGCTCACAGACAGGGCAGAGTCCGGGTTATTAATCGGTATGAGGAGGAAGGCAGTCTGCACACACAGGGTTGTCACAGCCAGCATGATTCAGCCAGAGCAGATCTCCCTGGGGAATTACAAACACAGATCCATGGAGCAGCTGGCAGAGGTAAGTCTCAAAAGGTAAAAACTAGCCAGGATTGTGACAGTACCCCCCTCTTCATGGGTGGACTCTGAACACCCAAACAAATACATAGGAGAACACAAAAAAGTTAGACACCCTGGAAACTGAAGAACTTTCTTCCAAACATGACATTACAGGAGCTTCAGACCTAGGGACACCATCTCTCTTGAAACATTGTCACGGCCAGGGTATTTCAGCATGGTGCTAGGCGAGTGTTACCTGTGAGGTCATTGTGGCACGGGCTGTCTTTTGGCGGAGCTGGTGTCTGGCGGGGGGCTTTGGCTGCGCGCGTTGTTGTGCGGGCCTGTTGTCACTATGCGCTGGAAAGGCCTGGCGGCGTCTCCATTCCATTTGGCATGGGCGCCGCCATCTTGCCTTCTGGCCATGTGATGCAGCTGGCCAATCCTAGCGAGTCACATGTTCCCTCCGGCCAGTAACAGCATGGCATTGGGTATTTAGGAAGGGTCAGTGCCTTGCTTCTTTGCCAGTGCAACGTGTATCTCAGCCTAGCTGAGAGGGAGTTCTCTGTGCTTATCCTGTTCCTGTGAATTCGCTGTCTGCCAGTCTGCCTGTCAGCTCCTAGCTCCCACTGGACTACCCCGCTTCCTCCATCACCCTTGCCCATACCTGAGTGCCTGAGCCTGCTGACATCCTGTGCTTCAGTTCACTACCTGCAAACCTGGCTTGATTATTTTCAGTTCACTACCTGCAAACCTGGCTTGATTAATTTCAGTTTCACTACCTGCACACCTGGACAGCTCTAATTGTTTCTACCTGGACATTAACCCTTTTGCTCCCACCACAGAACTCTTGTGCACATTTATATTTTCCTGGACTTTTATTTACTGCCACATTATATGTCTACTCAAGCACTTATTAAAAATCCTAGTTTTGTTTTCAAATCTGCTTCTGTGATTGCTCCTGCTACCACCCCGGGTCCACAAACAACCCAGAACATAACAAACATCTCTTTAGACGTCTTCTAAATTCTTACATTTATTGGGATACCAGGAGTGGACATTCTTCAAAGGGAAAGATTCAAGACCTTCGTCGATTCTTCTTTCTGCTGCGAGAACGTTTTGTGCCAGCCAATGGGACATGGAACCTCTGGTAACTCCCGTGGAAATATATGACTGGGAAGGACAGGGTCAAATGACAGATGGTTTTCAGGGAATGGAGAATTATCATATGCAGGTTCGAGTTCAGACTCAGAGTCAGTATCTAAAGGTAAAATGGAAGGTTTAGTAGGACTTGATCAATGATAGGACTCCTGGGAGGAACTAAGCATAATATAACCATTTTTTATGGTGTTCTGGGAGGTACCACAGTATGAAGAGGACAAGGAGGTGGACGCACATCTCATATCCAGGGATGCCGATTCTATAGCACCACTCTCCTTGGATGCTTCGAATTCAGCACGTTGGCCCTTGAAAACTTGACCTTGTTCAATTTTCAGGGAAGTGGAGGACTCAGCAGGGGATGATTCCTTAGTAGAACCAACAGACTGCTTGGACTGATTTTCAGAACTGAGAATTTCACTAGAATTTCATTTGACAGGTTTAGGAGCAAACTCTTTAATAACAGCTTCACTGAAAGTTTTTATACTTAGAAGCTCAGGATCTTTTGACTCGATGAAAGGGTTGGCCCAGTCCAACACCTTACCTCTAAAGGAAGCAAAAAGGTATTTAGTAAAGTTGGTAGGAGTGATACCACAAGCTGGATCTGCTTCCATGATTGCAGCATAATGCTTCAGTAATGCAAAGTATTGCGATAAGTCCCCATCGAAGTATATGCATTCTGGAGTATCCGATGAAGTTTGTGTGTTCGAGGATTGTGAAGCTGATAGCTGTTTGGTACTTGGACTAACTAAAGGAACTGGAAGGAGTCCTGAGGAGCCAGAGACAGCAGCTTCAACAATCGAGGCTGAGAACAGACTACAGGAACTGTCATCCTCTGGAATGATATTTTCAGGAGATGCTGAACAGGAGCCATGATCAGGATTAGTAGTACTTGATACTTTTCCCTGGGAACTGGAACCTGGAACCCACTCCTGGGGCTTGAGACTTGAGACCACCTCCTGGGGTGCGATACTTGAGACCCCCTCCTGGGGTGAGGCACTTGAATTCTCCTCCTGGGGAATAGCACTAGAAACCCCATCCTGGGATATGAGACTTGAGACCCCCTTATGGGGTGCGAGACTTGAGACCCCCTGCTGGGGTGTGAGACTTGAGACCCCCTCCTGGGGTATGAGACTTGAGACCCCCTCCTGGGGTACGACACTTGA
This sequence comes from Taudactylus pleione, assembly GCA_031769625.1. Lineage (NCBI taxonomy): Eukaryota > Metazoa > Chordata > Amphibia > Anura > Myobatrachidae > Taudactylus > Taudactylus pleione. Next base: position 14,783,095 of record JAUIMM010000384.1, read on the forward strand.
GACCCCCTCCTGGGGTATGAGACTTGAAACCCCCTCCTGGGGTATGAAACTTGAAACCCCCTCCTGGGGTATGAGACTTGAGACCCCTTGCTGGGGTGTGATACTTGAGGCCCCTTGCTGGGGTGTGAGACCTGAGACCCCCTCCTGGGACACAAGACCTGAGACCCCCTCCTGGGGTGCGAGACCTGAGACCCCCTCCTGGGGAGCGAGACCTGAGACCCCCTCCTGGGGTGCAAGACCTGAGACCCCCTCCTGGGGTGTGAGACTTGAGAACCCCTCCTGGGGTGCGAGACTTGAGACCCCCTCCTGGGGTATGAGACTTGAAACCCCCTCCTGGGGTACAAAACTTGAAACCCCCTCCTGGGGTATGAGACTTGAGACCCCTTGCTGGGGTGCGATACTTGAGGCCCCTTGCTGGGGTGCGAGACCTGAGACCCCCTCCTGGGATGCAAGACCTGAGACCCCCGCCTGGGGTGCGAGACCTGAGACCCCCTCCTGGGGTGCGAGACCTGAGACCCCCTCCTGGGGTGTGAGACTTGAGACCCCCTCCTGGGGTGCGAGACTTGAGACCCCCTCCTGGGGTGCGAGACTTGAGACCTCTTCCTGGGGTGTGAGACTTGAGACCCCCTCCTGGGGCATAATTCTCATAACCCTCTCCCAGGGTGAGAGACTTAAGGTCCCCTCCTGGAGTACCAAACTTGACACTCCCAGTTGGAGTATGGGACCCAAAATCCCCTTCTGGGGAAGCTGACTGGACTTTTCCGTTTGGGGTATGGAACATGAACCCCCTTTTGGGATGCGAGGACAGAAACCTCCTCCTGGGGTGAGTAACTCAGAACCCCTTCTTGGGTTACGAGACTTGAGGACCCTCCTGGGGTTGAGACTCTGGAGACCCCTCCTGGGGTTGCCAACTGGAGTCCCCTACTGGAACAGGCAGAATCCGGGCTGGGACCAGAACAGGCAGAATCCGGGACAGGACCGAAACATGCAGAATCCGGGCTGGGACCAGAACAGGCAGAATCCGGGCTGGGACCGGAACAGGCAGAATCCGGGATGGGACCGGAACAGGCAGAATCCGGGACGGGACCGGAACAGGCTGAATCCAGGCTGGGACCGGAACAGGCAGAATCCGGGCTGGGACCGGAACAGGCACTGAGATGTTGACACCTGGAACCACTGCTGGAATTGCAAAGGGAGCAGTCTTTGATAAAGTGGTCAGAAGCTCCGCAATAGCGACAAAGATGTAAATCTTTACGCCGCTGGCATTCAGCCACAGAGAGCTTGGAGAGCGGCTAACTTCGATGTCTCTCTTTACTTTGCATGGATGAATCTTTTTTTCTCAGAGATTCCAAGACAGAGTTTTTAGCTGAGACAGAGGTAGCTCTAAGAAATTCAGGAATGATCTGAAAGATTTTGCTGAGTAGAACCTGTAGCTGTTCCAGCAGTTGATGGAAGATAGCTAGGGGTTCAGGTAAGATTTGAGTATCATCTAGCCGGTTAGTCAGAATTTGCAGAAGCTGTAGTACTTGATGCTGTACCGCCTCCTGTGAATCCAAGCAAGTGATTAGGTTACGGAAAGCACTTGATCCACGATTAGGTGCTTGATCCACCACCATCGTTAGGCTTGAACATACTGTCACAGTCGAAAATATATAACTGATTGTAGTGTAGTGGATGTTACATTATGATGTTGTAGTATTTGTTTGTGTGTAGTATTATATACTGTAGTTGTAGTATGTTGTAGTATCATGATGTAGAATACTGTAGTGTTTAATAACAGATGATGAAGTACTCACCTCATGGATAATATATGACAGGGCAGGGCAGGCAAGGGCTATCTGACTTTACACAGTCGTGCTGCTTATCCAGGGTACATCACAGTAGTGCACTGTCACAGTTGGTGCTAGTGAGTTACCTGTATCAGGTGATGAACTGGAATCACTGGAGGCCGGCTGGACTGGAACCATGGTTAACATGAATAGCTCTTTTATTATAAGAAGTGGGTAGCAGTGAGAACTGCCTTTGGTGATGAGTGACTGGAACTGGAAACTTGAGACGTTGGAATGAGACCAGAAGGAACCTGGAGGAACCGGACTGAGACCAGCAGGAAGGCTGACTGAGCTGGTCGGGTTACTAGTAGATGGGCTTGCAGATGGATGGTAGCATGGAAGCTACTTGTTGTGGCTTGGGAAGCCGTGGGTAGACGTTGGTAGCTGGGTGGCTACGTGGAGCGGCTGGATAGCCGTGGGTAGACGCTGGTAGCTGGGTAGCTATGTGGAGTGGCTGGATAGCTGTGGGTAGACACTGGTAGCTGGGTAGCTACATGGAGCGGCTGGATAGCCGTGGGTAGACGCTGGTAGCTGGGTGGCTAGGTGGAGCGGCCGGATAGCCTTGGGTAGATGCTGGTAGCTGGGTGGCTACGTGGAGCGGCTGGATAGCCGTGGGTAGACGCTGGTAGCTGGGTGGCTACGTGGAGCGGCTTGGGAGCCGTTGGTGAGAGATGGTAGCATGGAAACTGCTTGATGCGGCCTGGGAGCCGTGGGTGAGAGATGGTAGCATGGAAACTGCTTGATGCGGCCTGGGAGCCATGGGTGAGAGATGGTAGTGTGGAAGCTACTTGGTGCGGCCTGGGAGCCATGTGGAGAAGCTGGTAGCATGGAAGCTACTTGGAGCAGCCTGGGAGCCGTAGGGGAGAGATGGTAGCGTGGAAGCTACTTGGTGCGGCCTGGGAGCCGTGGGTGAGAGATGGTAGCATGGAAGCTACTTGGTGCGGCCTGGGAGCCATGGGTGAGAGGCTGGTAGTGTGGATAGCTGAACGCAGCAGGCTTACGGATAGCACTGGTCTAGGAACCAGCAGGAGCCTGGGACATACTGGTACACAGAGGTACAGCTATAGCACAAGTAGTACACCACGGAACGTAACAAGTGCTATTAGAGGAGGATCTATATACCTAGAGTCTGGCAGCGATTGGTGGATACAGACAGGTGGTCTGGCAGAGGCATTCAGAGTGGAGCAAGGCACAACATGCAGAGGGAGTAATCATCTCTGCAGCCCTTGAGAATCAGGACCACACCTGTGATTCCAATTAAGACTAGCAATGCTCACAGACAGGGCAGAGTCCAGGTGATTAATCAGTGTGAGGAGGAGGGCAGTCTGCACACACAGGGTTGTCACAGCCAGCATGATTCAGCCAGAGCATATCTCCCAGGGGAATTACAAACACAGATCCATGGAGCAGCTGGCAGAGGTAAGTCTCAAAAGGTAAAAACTAGCCAGGATTGTGACATGCACCTTATTCACATCTTGGCAGAAACTACAGTAGGTATGCTCAAGCGGTGCCACCCCACGGCCTGTGTTTTTGGCTTGCAGGGTGCCAGGAACGGCACCCTGCAGCAAGAATTGCTGCAGTAGTGCTGCCCTTAGCATACTTTGGATGCTATAAGCACGCCCTGCCGTTAACAGCTTGCTGTCGAATTTTTAAGACTCTCTGGACACTGCAGGAGGTTTGAGTAGAGGCATAATGTCACATGTAAAGGGGGCAGGGCACTGTGAGCCCTAGTTACAACACTGATTCACATTACTGTACATCACACAGTAGTGTCCCTTATGCAGGTTACTATAGTGCTTATTCACGGCATGTCACAAGGTACTATAGTGCACCTTATTCACGTTACAGTATATCTCATAGTTTTGGGATTTAGATAAACAGTGTCTAGGTCGACAATGATTAGGTTAACACCGCATGGTGGACAGGCATTAGGTTGACTGGGACAAAAGGATGACTGGGACTCATGCTCAACACATTATTTGCCGACATGACAATATTTGCAACTGATGAAATGTCTACAAAATAATTTTGCTTACACAATACAGTAATTATCAGCACACATATGGTGGGTCAACTTGTCTTTTGTTGGGTTTACTGTAGGTTTGTTAGGTTAGGCACTTACCGGATGGTTAGGGTTAGGCACTAGAAGGGACAGTTAGGGTTAGGCACCAAGGGGATGTAATACCCCACTGTATGAGGTATTATGTCTGCCTGTGCATTGCACTACAGCGCATGTCTGTCATTACCCAGGCAGACACCCAGTAATCTGTAGCGGCTCAAGAGGTCAGCAGCAGGTCACATGACCAGTGTCAGGTGGTCAGACATATTGCAGTTGGAAGCGAGCAGCAGTTGATCAGCTAGTGCCTGAGGTAATGTTCAGAGAGCAGTACACTGCCGATGGTGGTAAAAGGCTCCTGACAGGAACCTGTGGCTGTGTGAGCCGAGGCAGCAGACGGCCCCAGAAGGCGTGGAGTTGCTTAGTGGACCAGCCCAAAACCATCCCTTCAGCCTGCAGAGGGATAAATAGACTGCAGCTTATGAGGACTGATATTGCAGGAGCTGTCTCTGCAATAGTGATAATTCAACAAATATTGAAGTGAAGCTCTGTGAGTTTTGTACCTACTGTCACCCCTCTGCAGTGTGTGTTAGTGGCAGAGCACACTTACCTCTCTAGTGACAGAACTATTGATTAAGTGAGGAAATAGAAACTAAAGGAAACTGCTCCAAGAAGCTAGCTAAGGACCCTATCTGCAGAATAATATGTTACTAAACCAGAGGCTAATGAGATAAAGTAAGCACTCAGCTCAACTGATCGTGGCAGGAAATACCTGAGGGCTGTGGCACAGTTAGTTCTGCATGTAGCAGTGCTGAGCGCCAATATTACCTCAGGAGATGGAGACTTATTCACAGCAGCACTAACAGCAGCAGCAACCCACACACACTAAGGCTATATCAGAACAGTCAGTATAAACTTTAATAGATGTTATTATATGCAGCAACCCATGTTTTAGGATCAGGTGACCTTACAGACTCTTGCATCAGACATTACCTTAACTGCTCAGAATAAAGCATCTTAAGGATAGGAGCCGTAACTGCCATTTTTTACTTCCGCAACAAGTTTTACCAGTGTAATCCTCAAAATTACCCTCAGCCTAGGACTGCTACAGTACATAAAAAGTCAGGATACAGCTTTGACAGGAACACTTAGGGGTAAATTTACTAAAGTGAGAGTTTTTAGAAGTGAGTTTTAAACGTGATGTTGCCCATAGCAACCAATCAGATTCTAGCTATTATCTGCTAGAAGGTGCTAGTTAAATGTTAATTAGAATCTGATTGGTAGCTATGGGCACCATAATTTTTAAAACTAACTTCTAAAAACTCTCACTTTAGTAAATTTACCCCTTAAAGTGTATTTCGTTAAGTTTCCTTATTCACGAGCCAGTTCATCTTTCGTTTCTTTATTCTGTAATGTGCACCGACGAAGGCCTGGCCAGGCAGGACTGTCAGGTTTAGCCTGGGTATAGTGTATTACTAATGAATTGTATTTGTATGCATATTGATGGGTAGAGTTAAGCTAGTCTCTGTAGTTATTTAATGTGTGCAATTAGAGATGTGCGCCGACCCTCGTGTTTTGATTTTGGATCTGAATCTCCCCTGGTTTTGGATCTGGTTTGGTTTTGCCAAAACCTCACCTCCGTGTTTTGTTTTCGTGTTTTGTTTTTGCTTTTGGATCTGGATTTTTTCTTAAAAAATCAAAAAAACAGCTAAAATCAAATAAAATGTGCCTTTTTTTGTTCCTACAGTATTAATAACCTCAATAACATTTATTTCCACTAGTTTCCAGTCAATTTTGACCACCTCACAGCTCACAAGGGGACCAGGAAGTGTGCTTTCCAAAAATAAATACACAAATGACTTAAATAATGCTTTGCAAATCTTCTATAAACTGGCATTTCCGAACCTGTAGAGGGACATAAAAAAAACATAGTTAGTTCAAACTGCTGTAGTTCCCACTGTCCACTTAACCATATTAGATATATTGTGAACAAGCGGAACTGAGCAGCAAATGCAACATTTCAGACCTAAGGTTTAAGTATTACGTTGTGCGGCTGCGCCATGCCTGCTTGCTGGGAGTTGATTTTTTTCATCCCAGAAGGGGACCAGGAAGCGTGCTTTCCAAAAATAAATAGACAATTGACTTAAATAATCCTTTGCAAACCTTCTTTCTGTAATGGAATTTTCCAACCTGTACAGAGTTAGTTAGTGGCCTTCAAATTGCCATTGTTCCCACTGTCCACTTCTCTTAGGTATGTGAATGTTAGAGCCTTCAACTGTAGAAGGCCAAAAATTGGGTGGACCACACATGGCTGATTTAGCAACCATGGCGACTGGATTAGTGTCATAAGGAAGAGGAGGCTGCAAACTGGGTGTCATGTTATGATGAGTTGGCCATATGGAGTATGTTGCTGTTAAGGGATCAGGCTGGTTATCAGTGGACACATTATTATAGTTGTTGTTATTCTGGGTTGCCATCTCCCGAAGGGTGTTTACCAGCAGACAGAGGCTACCTACCTATCAGCTCAGGCATAGGCAGCATCTTTCGGAGTACACACTGGAGGGTGGGCAACTTAAGTAATGCAAAGCCAGTTTGTGTATGGGACTCCAAATTGCCTTTTTTTCCTGCCAGTACTGAAAGGGACTGTCTGAGATGTCTATTAGGATGTTATCTCTGATATAGTCCTCCACCATTCTATGAATGGAGACCGTATCACACATAGTCATGGAAGAAGACATGTCACTAGTAGGCAGTTCTCTCAGGCCTGACCAGATGTCATTTTTTGGTGACTGATCTGCATGACCAGCAGGCATTCTGTTAGGAAAATTTTTATTTTTTCCTGGCAGCTGTTGAAACTGAAGGAGGCGATGAAGGCATTTCACATGCAGCTGCAGCTGACAATTTTTTGACCAACAGCTCTTTGCATAGTTTTAGATTTTGGTCTTTTGGAAAAAATCTCAAAAGGTAGGACTTAAACCTAGGATCCAGAATGCTGGCCAATATATATTTTTCAGATTTCAATAGATTGACAACTCCTGGTGAAGTGAATCAAGGGCTTGATCCACCAGCCTGACATACTTTGCGCAATCACCTCCTCCTTCAGTTTCTCCAGCTGTTTTTGCAAAAGTCTGATGAGGGGAATGACCTGACTCAAGCTGGCAGTGTCTGAATTAACTTCTCGTGTGGCAAGTTCAAAGGGTTTGAGAACCTTGCACAACACGGAAATTATTTTCCACTGCGCTTGAGTAAGGTACATTCCCCCTCCACGGCCTTTGTCATAGTCCACTGAATAGGCCTGGATGGCCTTTTGCTCTTCCTCCATCCACTGAAGCATATAGAGAGTAGAATTCCACCGAGTTACTAACTCTTGCTTCAGCTTATGGAAGGGCAAATTTAACTGTACCTGCTGGTCATGCAATCTTCGACAAGTGGTCGCCGAATGTCTAAAATGTCCGGATATTTTACGTGCCACCAAGAGCATCTCTTGCACGCCCCTGTCACTTTTTAAAAAATGTTGCACCACCAAATTAATTGTGTGAGCAAAACACAGGACATGTTGGAATTTGCCCACATGTAATGCTCTCACAATATTGGTGGCATTGTCTGAAATCACAAATCCCGAGGAGAGTCCAAATGGGGTAAGCCATTTAGCAATGATTTCCCTGAGTTTTTCTAATAGGTTCTCAGCGGTATGCCTCTTAGTGAAACCAGTTATACAAAGAGTAGCCTGCCTCTGTTTCAGCTGTATTTTGGGAGATGTTGCTGCTGCTGCTGTTGCTGTTGTAGGCAATACACCTACCCCGTGGGCTGTCACAGTCATCTAATCCTTAGTTTGCCCTGTCCCACTTGTCCACGTATCAGTGGCCAAGTGGAGAGTGGGTACAACGGCATTTCTGAGGACATTAATAAGATTTTTTTAATGTTATTGTACAGATTTGGAATTGCTCTTCTAGAGAAGTGGAATCTAGAAGGGATCTGGTAGTGAGGACACAGGACCTGAATTAACTGTTGAAAACCCACTGCAATAATGGCGGATACTGGACGCACATCTAATAACAGCATAGCTGTTATGGCATAAGTAATCCACTGTGCAACTGTGTGATTGCTGTCATACTTGTTTGCCCTTGCAAACAATTGTTTAACAGTTAATTGTTTTTTGGAGGATACGCTACAAGTAGTCTTCCTCCTGGTCCCCTTCTGGGATGAAGATCCACTGACAGCAACAGCAGCAGCAACAGGCATAGTCATCAAGGATCCTTCTGAGGAATCACAGATAGGATAGGAGTCAATCATGCTTGGAATACCAACATTGGATGCAGCAGGACTACTCCCGATGACGAATGAGGATGTTGATGATGCAGATGTTGGTGTTGGAGATCGAAGGCGCTTGGATCTCACAGAGGGAGCAGGTAGGTGACACTGGACTTGTTACATTTTGAGTTTTGGAACTTGGCAACGTACACTTCGATATTTGATGAATGAGCTCCAAGTGATGTAACAAGGAGGAGGTTCCTAGGTGGTTTAGGTCCCTCCCTCTACTCACTCTTGCAGGGCAATGGGCACATATGGCTTGACAACTGTTGTCCGGATCTGGATGGAAATAATTCCACACATGAGAAGTAGATTTTTTTGTCTTTGTCCTGGCATGACAACAATGGACATTGGCTTTTTCAAACCATGGGCAACAGCTGTTGCCTTACTTACACAAAGGACATCCTCGGCATCAACATCCTCATCACCATCACCAACATCTTCATCATCAACATCCTCATCATCCTTAGCACCTTCATCCACCAAAATATCCTCCTCCTCCATGTGCAATTCCACAGAAGCTCAATGACTACATGTGCAAGATGTTGACTGCACTTCCCCACATTTACAGAGGGCACACAAATGTTGGAACTTGGAGGATCCTCCAGTACACTAGTATTTAGGTCGGGCTCACACATGGCAACTGTGGACACACTTGCACTCTCCTCGGGGATTTGTGATTTCAATTTCTCAGGGCACACAGTTGGTTTTTCTGGAGCTGTTTTAACAACTTTCACATTTTTAATTGGACCACCACCACCACTACTACAAGCAGAAGGGCTATTAGAATCAGCAGTGTTCTTCATAAAGTAAGAAGGCCAAGGCCTTATCCTTTCCTTGCCACTTCGTGTAGTGAATGGCATATTGCCAATTTTTTGTTTATCTAAAGTCAAGTATCCTTTAAATTTTTTTTCTTAATTTCAGTAAAACATGTTTTACCATATCGATGGCGTGACTTAAGCCCTGGGGCATGGGCCTTCCTAGAGGTCGAGGAAGTTGACAGCCTTGCACTGCTGGTGGCAGCTACAACATGTGGTTGTTGGCCTTGCTCTCTTGTCATGTAACAGCCCTCCATATTTTTTCTGCAGTCTAGAAGCAGTGTCACAATCACTAATAGTGTAGCCAAGGTGCGGTTACAAAATTCACACACGTGCAGTCGTGTGCACACACAAAAATATTAGAAAATAATGACAAATAATGATTTATATTTTTTGTCAGTGCCAGAAGAACTTGGCCCCAGAGTAACAATTGATCATGTCTGGAGTCGGGCAGCACAAGGTTGCAACTTGCATTGCTGGCTGGCTCTTGTGCACTACTGCGGTTAAGGCGAAAACCCATCCACACAAACAAGAAAAAAATATGACACTTTTTTATTATTATTTTTTTAGAACGACTGGAGTCAGGCAGCACAAGTTTGCAACGTGCGTTACTGGCTGGATCTTGTGCACTACTGCGGTTAAGGCGAAAACCCACCCACACAAACAAGAAAAAATGTGACACTTTTATTTTATTTTATTTTTAAGAATGACTGTAGTCGGGCAGCACCAGGTTGCAACATGCATTGCTGGCTGGCTCTTGTGCGCTACTGTGGTTGAGCCTGTTAACAGCGCATGCACACAGAATATTATAATAACTTTAAAGACACTTTGATTTTTTATTTCTCACTTTTTTTTTTTGGAGTCCAGAATTTGGGCCCAGAGATGGACACAGCACAAGCCTAGGACACAGCAGACAGCCCAGATGGATCACCAGCCAGCACAGTGACAGTGACAACACCGTGACCAGAGACCAGAATGGATCAGCACAGACAGCACAGTGATAGTGACAGCACCGTGACCAGAGACCAGAATGGATCAGCAGTCACCAGCCCAGGACACAGCAGATAGCACCAGCACCTCTCCCAGCCCTACACTACCCACCCTCCCTGTTCAGTCTCCACAGCTAGAGTGAAATGGCGTCTGTCGCGTGGTCCCTATTTACTGCATTGATCATAGAGATGAAAGCTTGCGAACCGCGAGATTTCCATCTGTATGGTTTTGCCTCGGTTTCGAGAACCAAGTACGGCAGGAACCTCCGAGCCTGTTTGGATCCGACTCAGATATGCTAAATTCAGGTGACCTCGGTTCTCTGAGAACCGAACCCGCTCATCTCTAGTTCTAATACACTGTAAGCATTATATAATTATTAGGGGTGAGCGGGTTCGGATTTCTGAAATCCGAACCCCCCCAAGCCCCCCCGATCCGAGGCCGATCCGAGTCAGGCTCGACTTTTCCCGCCTGACTAGGATCTGAAATCGAGGCAAAACATCATCATCCTACCTTCCGGGTCTCGCAGGTTTTGGATCCTATATAAGGTACCCGCGTCGGCGCCATTTTCTCAATTGGCTGTGGACAGTGAAGAGGGAGGGTGGGAGTTAGGGCTGGCTGGGCTGTGTAGTGTAGTGTAGTGCAATGTAGTGTTGTGCTGTGCTGTGCTGCACTGTGCTGCTGTTGTCCATAGGGGCTGTGTCCACTCCTTCAAAGTCCATAGGGGCTGGCTGTACTGTGTTGTGCAGTAAGTTGTCCATAGGGGCTGTGTCCACTCCAAAGTCCTGTGCAGTGTCCCAGTCCTAAAGGGGTGCTGTAGTGTTGTCCAGGGGGTGCTCTGTCCATCAGGGGTGCTCCCCCCAAGTGCAAAAAAAAATAATATTTTTTCTGTGTTTGTGAATTGTGTGCACTGTGGCTGCACGTGCATCAACAAAGGAGCAGCGCCAAGCGTGCGCCTGTGTCCCATTAGTAAAGGGCCGGCTGGCTTGTCCGTTAAAGGGTGCTGTACCCCCCAAAGTACACTCCAAACAATAAAAATATATATTTTCTTTGTTTGTGAATTGTGTGCACTGTGGTTGCACGTGTATCAACAAAGGAGCAGTGCCAAGCGTGTGCCTGTGTCCCATAAGTAAAGGGCCGGCTGGCTTGTCCATTAAAGGGTGCTGTAACCCCCAAAGTACACTCCAAACAAAATAAAAAAATATTTTCTGTGTTTGTGAATTATGTGCACTGTGGCTGCATGTGCATAAACAAAGGAGCAGCGCCAAGCATGCGCCTGTGTCCCATAAGTAAAGGGCCAGCTGGCTTGTCCGTTAATGGGTGCTATAACCCCCAAAGTACACTCCAAACAAAATAAAAAAATATTTTCTGTGTTTGTGAATTGTGTGCGCAGTAGCCGCACGTGCATCAACAAAGTAGTGCCAAGCGTGCGCCTGTGTCATAAGTAAAGGGCCAGCTGGCTTGACCGTTAAAGGGTGCTGTAACCCCCAAAGTACACTCCAAACAAAATAAAAAAATATTTTCTGTGTTTGTGAATTGTGTGCACTGTGGCTGGACGTGCATCAACAAAGGAGCAGCGCCAAGCGTGCGCCTGTGTCCCATTAGTAAAGGGCCAGCTGGCTTGTCCGTTAAAGGGTGCTGTAACCCCCAAAGTACACTCCAAACAAAATAAAAAAATATTTTCTGTGTTTGTGAATTGTGTGCACTGTGGCTGCACGTGCATCATCAAAGGAGCAGTGCCAAGCGTGCGCCTGTGTCCCATAAGTAAAGGGCCAGCTGGCTTGTCCATTAAAGGGTGCTGTTACCCCCAAAGTACACTCCAAACAAAATAAAAATATATTTTCTGTGTTTGTGAATTGTGTGCACTGTGGCTGCACGTGCATCAACAAAGGAGCAGCGCCAAGCGTGCGCCTGTGTCCCATTAGTAAAGGGCCGGCTGGCTTGTCCGTTAAAGGGTGCTGTAACCCCCAAAGTACACTCCAAACAAAATAAAAAAATATTTTCTGTGTTTGTGAATTGTGTGCGCAGTAGCCGGACGTGCATCAACAAAGTAGTGCCAAGCGTGCGCCTGTGTCATAAGTAAAGGTCCGGCTGGCTTGACCGTTAAGGGTGCTGTAACCCCCAAAGTACACTCCAAACAAAATAAAAAAATATTTTCTGTGTTTGTGAATTGTGTGCACTGTGGCTGCACGTGCATCAACAAAGGAGCAGCGCCAAGCGTGCGCCTGTGTCCCATAAGTAAAGGGCCAGCTGGCTTGTCCATTAAAGGGTGCTGTTACCCCCAAAGTACACTCCAAACAAAATAAAAATATATTTTCTGTTTTTGTGAATTGTGTGCACTGTGGCTGCACGTGCATCAACAAAGGAGCAGCGCCAAGCGTGCGCCTGTGTCCCATAAGTAAAGGGCCAGCTAGCTTGTCCATTAAAGGGTGCTGTAACCCCCAAAGTACACTCCAAACAAAATAAAAAAATATTTTCTGTGTTTGTGAATTGTGTGAGCAGTAGCCGCACGTGCATCAACAAAGTAGTGCCAAGCGTGCGCCTGTGTGATAAGTAAAGGGCCGGCTGGCTTGACCATTAAAGGGTGCTGTAACCCCCAAAGTACACTCCAAACAAAATAAAAAAATAATTTCAGTGTTTGTGAATTGTGTGCATTGTGGCTGCACGTGCATCAACAAAGGAGCAGTGCCAAGCGTGCGCCTGTGTCCAATAAGTGAAGGGCCGGCTGGCTCATTTCGTAAAGCGTGGTGTAACCCACAAAGTGCACTAGTCTCCAACAAAAATTAAAAATTATTTTCTTTGTTTGTGTGCGCCTTAGCCGCACTTATATATCAATATAACTTAAATGGAGGACCAAACTTTCTCCGATAAAAATAAAATAGGGAAAGATCAAGAACCACTTCCTCCTAGTGCTGAAGCTGCTGCCACTAGTCATGACATAGACGATAACATGCCATCAACATCGTCTGCCAAGGCCAATGCCCAATGTCATAGTAGAGGGCACATACAATCCCAAATGACAAAGTTCAGGAAAATGACTTTGAAAAAAACATTTAAATCATCTGAAGAGAAACGTAAACTTGCCAATATGCCATTTACGACATGGAGTGGCAAGGAATGGCTAAGGTCTTTCCCTATGTTCATGACTAGTGGTTCAGCTTCACATGACGATGGAAGCCCTCCTCCCACTAAAAAAATCAAATGAGTTAAGCTGGCAAAAGCACAGCGAAGAACTGTGCATTCTAAGGAGATATCACAAATCCCCAAGGAGAGTCCAAGTGTGGTGGTGGTTGCTATGCCTGACCTTCCCAGCACTGGACGGGAAGAGGTGGCTCTTTCCACCATTTGCACGCCCCCTGCAAGTGCTGAAAGGAGCACCCACAGTCCACTTGCTGATATGCAAATTGAAGATGTCACTGTTGAAGTACAACAGGATGAGGATACTGGTGTAGCTGGCGCTGAGGAGGAAGTTGGCGAGGAGGATTCTGATGGTGATGTGGTTTGTTTAAATCAGGCTCCGGGGGAGACAGTTGTTGTCCGTGGAATGAAAAAGCCCATCAAGCCTGGGTAGAAGACCAAACATTCCACCTCTTTGGTCTGGCAATATTTCTATCCAAATCCGGACAACAACTGTCTTGCCATATGTACCATATGTAAAGGTGAAATAAGTAGGGGTAGGGACGTTAACCACCTAGGAACATCCTCCCTTATATGGCACCTGCAGCGTGTTCATAAAAAGTTACTGTTAAGTTCAGAAACTTTGGCTAAGGCCGTAAGCAGTCCAGGGAGACCTAAATCCCGTTGTCCTGTTGTATCCAAGCGCCTGCAAACCACACCGTCAACTCCCTCCTCATCAATTTCCTCCTTAGTCAGGTTCGGAAGTAGTCCTGCAAGCCATGTCACTGGCATAACTGACTCTTCTATTCGTGATTCCTCCGGAGCATCCTGCATTGCTACGCCTCCTGATGCCACTGCTGCTGTTGCTGCTGCTGGGAGTCATTCATCATCCCAGAGAGGAATTAGGAACACCACTACTTTTACTAAACAATTGACCCTCCAACAGCCCTTAGCGAGGAGGATGAAGTACGACAGCAGTCATCCTGAAGCAAAACGTATAACTGAGACCTTGACTGCTATGTTGCTGTTAGACGTGCATCCGGTATCCGCCATTAGTGCAATGGGATTTAGACAATTGATGGAGGTAGTGTGTCCCCGGTTCCAAATACTGTCTAGATTCCACTTCACTAGGCAGGCGATACCGAGACTGTACAGAAACGTCAGAAAAAGTGTCCTCAGTGTCCTGAAAAATGCCGTTGTACCCAATGTCCACTTAACCACGGACATGTGGACAAGTGGAACAGGGCAGACTAAGGACTATATGACTGTGACAGCCCACTGGGTAGATGTATTACCTTACGCAGCAACAGCAGCAGCGTCACCAGTAGCAGCATCTCAGAAACGCCAGCTCGTTCCAAGGCAGGCTACGCTGTGTATCACCGGTTTCAGTAAGAGGCACACCGCCGACAACCTCTTAGAGAAACTGAGGGAAATCATCGCCCAGTGGCTTACCCCACTTAGACTCTCCTGGGGATTTGTGATATCTGACAACACCACCAATATTGTGCAGGCATTACATCTGGACAAATTCCAGCATGTCCCATGTTTTGCTCACACAATAAACTTGGTGGTGCAGAATTTTCTGAAAAGCGACAGGGGCGTGCAGGAGACGCTTTGGGTGGCCCGAAAAATTTCTGGCCACTTTCACCATTCAGCAACTGCGTGCCAAAGACTGGAGCACCAGCAAACACTCTTGAACCTGCCCCACCATCACCTGAAGCAAGAGTTTGTGACGCGGTAGAACTCAACCCTTTATATGCTTCAGAGGATGGAGGAGCAGCAAAAGGCCATTCAAGCCTATACATCCACCTATGACATAGGCAAAGGAGGGGGTATGCACCTGACTCAAGTGCAGTGGAGAATGATTTCCATGTTGTGCAAGGTTCTCCAGCCCTTCGAACTTGCCACACCTGAAGTCAGTTCAGACACTGCCAGCTTGAGTCAGGTCATTCCGCTCATCGGGCTTTTGCAGAAGCAGCTGGAGAAAGTGAAGTAGGAGCTAAGATGGAGCGATTCTGCTCGGCATGTGGGACTTGTGGATGAAGCCCTTCATTCACTTTGCCAGGTTTCCAGTGTGGTCAATCTGTTGAAATCAGACCACTACATTTTGGCCACTGTGCTCGATCCTAGGTTTAAAGCCAATGTGGTGTCTCTCTTTCCGGCCGACACAAGCCTGCAGAGGTGCAAAGACCTGCTGGTGAAAACACTGTCAGCTGAAGCGGAACGTGACACGTCAACAGCTCCTTCTTCATTTTCTTCTGCAACTGGGGCTGCCAGAAAAGAACTTAGGTATCCTAAGCAACCCACTGGCAGTGATGCAGGGCAGGCAGGACCAAGTTTGGACATCTGGTCCGGACTGAAGGACCTGGCAACAATTTCTGACATGTCTACTGTCTCTACATATGCTACTGTCATCATTGACAAAATGGTGGAGGATTACATCGGTGACAGCATCCAAGTAGGCATGTCAGACAGTCCATACCTGTACTGGCAGGAAAAAGAGGCAATTTGGAGGCCCCTGTACAAACTGGCTCTATTTTACCTTAGTTGCCCCCCTCCAGTGTGTACTCCGAAAGAGTGTTTAGTGCAGCCGGGAACCTTGTCAGCGAAAGGCGTAGGAGGTTGCTTCCACAAAATGTGGAGAAGATGATGTTCATAAAAATGAATTATCAACTCTTCCAGGGAGACCAGCCTCCAGAATGTACAGAGGGACCTGTGGTGGTGGATTCCAGCGGGGACGAGTTAATACTCTGTGAGGATGAGGATGTACACAACACTGAAGAGGGTGAGCAATTGGTGGATGAGGAGGATGAGGATGACATCTTGCCTCCGTAGAGCCAGTTTGTGCAGGGACAGATTAATTGCCAGCTTGTTTTGTGGGGGCCCAAACGAACCAATCATTTCAGCCACAGTTGTGCGGCAGACCCTAGCGGTGAAATGATTGCTTTGTTAAAGTGTGCATGTCCTGTTTATACAACATAAGGGTGGGTGGGAGGGCCAAGAACAATTCCATCTTGCACCTCTTTTTTTTCTTTGCATTATGTACAGTTTGGGGCCAAGTTTCTCAAACTGCCATCCTGCCATTTATGAGATCCGAACATATCCGAGTAAAACCAAACCCGCACATCTCTAATCTAAAGTAATCATGATTACGAAATAATATTGGGCTGTGGCGGGATTGAACCCAGGACCATTTCTTTGTAAAATGACCGCTGCAACCACTAGGCAAAGAAGGATTTCACATCCATGTACTGAATCCTTGTGCACTCTACCCATCCACTACCATTATTCTTTTAAGCTTAGTTTGAGGGCACAGAGAGGGAGCATGGAACGGCGCTGGGTGCCGAGAAACCTACAGAGGATGGGGGATGGTAAACACATTGACGTACACTGTAATCATGATTTTTATTTGTTTGGTGTGTTGGGGGTAGTGCATAGACAGTCCTGAAGTTACAAGTTACATAGCCTATTGTAAATGGATCTGAGAAGCACCTGGGGGAGGGTGGAGAAGGTAAAAAGTGTATTTACTTTTATTTAAAAAAAAATGTGCATCTCTTTTACAGCAAGTTACAGTATTACAGTCTACTGCACATACACGTCTGTAGATGAATCGGCATTTTGCAGTTGTGATTCAGTAATGTGAACTCATTAGCTGCTAATGTATCGGTTATATCATCATAACACCATGGCAATTGCACTACTGTACAGTACTGTATGTCTGCTGATTTGCATCCCATTCAACGAGCTTCTGCAATATTATTAAAGATTGGTTGTGCGAACATGTGACATACAAATACACTGCAAAAGTGTCCCAAATGTGATTGGGCTGCTTGTCAGGGATACCCATCCACTTCTACAGTATGGATCGACAGGTACAAATGGCCGACATGATCAAAGGTCAATACAAAAATGGTCGACACATGATTCCCCACTGAATCCCAATACACTGTCTATGCGTCTGAGACATCTTTGAGCCCCTGAAACCTGACACTCGAGCCCCTACACTCCATAACTGTATGGGTGTGTCATTGTAGTGTGCAGGGGAGTTGTGGAGCAATGTAGTGCCTTCAATACACTACTGCAACATTATTGAACAGGATGTGGTCTTATTTAAAACCTAGATTGCATTTGAGTCCCTGAACCAACACCAGTGGGTGCATATGAAACTCGATAAGTGCGGATGGATCCACCACTGTACTTTATAAAAAAAATATATAGAGGAATGGCTCTAAAGTGATCATGATTATGAAAAACTATTGGGCTGTGATAAGATTTGAACCCTGGACCATGGCAATGTAAAACGACCACTCTACCACTAGGCCAAGAAGGCTTTCACCTCCATCTACTGAATCCTTGTGCACTCCACTCACCCACTGCCATTAGGGAAGGTACAGTGAGGGAACATAATAATAATAATGATAATAATAATAATAATAATAATAATAATAATACATATGTGTCTTCCTTTCAAAATATACTATACTAGTACATGTACACACATAACTAGAGATGTGCACCGACCCCCGTGTTTTGGTTTTGGATCTGGAACTCCCCTGGTTTTGGATCTGGATTGGTTTTGCCAAAACCTCACCTCCGTGTTTTATTTTCGTGTTTTGGTT
Source organism: Taudactylus pleione (assembly GCA_031769625.1). NCBI lineage: Eukaryota > Metazoa > Chordata > Amphibia > Anura > Myobatrachidae > Taudactylus > Taudactylus pleione. The sequence continues at coordinate 14,800,832 of JAUIMM010000384.1, forward strand.
TTGGATCTGGATTTTTTCCTAAAAAAATTTAAAAAAGCTAACATCACATAAAATGGGCCATTTTTTTCCTCCAGTATTAATAACCTCAATAACATTTATTTCCACTTGCTTCCAGGCAATTTTGACCACCTCACAGCTCACAATATTGATTTTTTTTCATCTAGTTATAGGGCCAAAAGGTTGCATCCAACTTGATGGCTCAAAACTGATTGATATCATTATTAATAGAGTTGAGGACTGTGCAAAGATGATGGTTGGGATACCCTTGAGGATTGAAGAATTAATAGTTGATAGTTGGTGCAGCCCCTGTCTGTAAAATTGATAATAAATTAATTAAAAAACAATTCATTGGGTGCAGCCCCTAGCTGAATAATTAATAAAAAGAAATTCATTGTTGCAGCCCCTGGTTGTTAAATTGATAATAAATTAATGAAAAACAATTCATTGGGTGCAGCCCCTGGCTGTAAAATTGATGATAAATTAATTAAAAAACAATTCATTGGGTGCAGCCCCTGGCTGAATAAATTACAAAAAGCAATTCATTGGTACAGCCCCTGGCTGTAAAATTGATAATAAATTAATTTAAAAATAAATCATTGGTTCCTAAACCAACCATAACATTAATTTAAAATGTCAGGCACCAACCAGCACATAATGGAAAGGAAAAAGGTGCAAGATGGAATAGTCCTTAGGCCCTCCCACCCACCCTTATGTTGTATACAAAACAGGACAGTTTAACGAACCAATCATTTCAGTGACAAGGACTGCCAATTGTGGCTGAAATTATAGGTTTGCTTGGACCCCCATAAAACAAGCTGCCAATGTGATATGGGCATGGAAATGAAAATGATCCCATACACAAACTGGCTTTACATTACTAGTTGTCGTCATCCTCGTCCTCATCATCCCCATCAGTGTGTACATCCTTTTCTTCACATAATATTAATTCATCCCCGCTGGAATCCACCATAGGCGCCTCTGTAATTTTTTCATGTAATTGTTGGCAGAGGTCTTCCTCATGGAATTTGTAATTCATTTTAATAAACATCATCTTTTCCACATTTTGAGGAAGTATGCTGATCACTGACAAGGTTGTCAGCTGCACTGAAAACTCTTTCAGAGTACACACTGGAGGGTGGGCAACTTAAGTAATGCAAAGCCAGTTTGTGTATGGGACTCCAAATTGCCTCTTTTTCCTGCCAGTACTGAAAGGGACTGTCTGACATGCCTATTAGGATGTTATCTCTGAAATAGTGCTCCACTATTCTGTGAATGGAGACCGTATCACACATTGTCACGGTAGAAGACATGTCACTAGTAGGCAGTTCTCTCAGGCCTGAACAGATGTCATTTTTTGGTGAACGATCTGCATGACCAGCAGGCATTCTGTAAGGAGGAGATGATGGCATTTCATGTGTGGCTGCAGCTGACAATTTTTTTACCAACATCTCTATACACAGTTTTAGATTTTTGTCTGTTGAAAAAAAACTCACCAGGTAGGACTTAAACCTAGGATCCAGAATGGTCACCAAAATAATTTTTCAGATATCAATAGATTGATGACTCTTGGATCCTGGTGAAGTGAATCAAGGGTTTGATCCACCAGCCTGACATACTTTGCGCAATCACTCTGTTTCACCTCCTCCTTCAGTTTCTCCAGCTGTTTTTGCAAAAGTCTGATGAAGGGAATGACCTGACTCAAGCTGGCAGTGTCTGAATTAACTTCACGTGTGGCAAGTTCAAAGGGTTTGAGAACCTTGCACAACACAGAAATTATTTTAAACTGTGCTTGAGTAAGGTACATTCCCCATCCACGGCCTATGTCATAGTCCGTTGTATAGGCCTGGATGGCCTTTTGTTATTCCTTTATCTGCTGAAGCATATAGAGGGTAGAACTCCACTGAGTTACTACCTCTTGCTTCTGCTGATGGAAGGGAAAATTTAACAGTACCTGCTGGTCATGAAATCTTCAACAAGCAGTTGCCGAATGTCTAAAATGTCTGGATATTTTGCGGGCCACCGAGAGCATCTCCTGCACGATCGTGTCAGTTTTTAAAAAATGTTGCACCACCAAACTAATTGTGTGAGCAAAACATGGGACCTGTTGGAATTCGCCCACATGTAATGCTCTCACAAAATTGGTGGCATTGTCCGAAATCACAAATCCCGAGGAGAGTCCAAATGGGGTAAGCCATTTAGCAATGATTTCCCTGAGTTTTTCTAAGAGGTTCTCAGTGGTATGCCTCTTAGTGAAACCAGTTATACAAAGAGTAGCCTGCCTCTGTTTCAGCTGTATTTTGGGAGATGTTGCTGCTGCTGCTGCTGTTGTAGGCAATATACCTACCCAGTGGGCTGTCACAGTCATCTAATCCTTAGTTTGCCCTGTCCCACTTGTCCACATATCAGTGGTCAAGTGGAGAGTGGGTACAACGGCATTTCTGAGGACATTAATTAGGTTTTTTTTAATGTCCTTGTACAGACTTGAAATTGCTGTTCTAGTGAAGTGGAATCTAGAAGGGATCTGATAGCGAGGACACAGGACCTTAATTAACTGTTGAAAACGCACTGCAGTAATGCCAGATACTGGACGCACATCTAATAACAGTATAGCTGTTTTGGCGTCAGTAATCTGCTGTGCAAATGGGTGATTGCTGTCATACTTGTTTACCCTTGCAAATGATTGTTTAACAGTTAATTGTTTTTTGGAGGATACGCTACAAGAAGTCTTCCTCCTGGTCCCCTTCTGGGATGAAGATCCACTGACAGCAACAGCAGCAACAGCAGCAGCAACAGGCGTAGTCATCAAGGATCCTTCTGAGGAATCACGGATAGGAGAGGAGTCAATCATGCTTCGAATACCAACATTGGATGCAGCAGGACTACTCCCGATGACGAATGAGGATGTTGATGATGCAGGTGTTGGTGTTGGAGATCGAAGGCGCTTAGATCTCACAGAGAGGGAGCAGGTGGGTGACACTGGACTTGTTACATTTGAGTTTTGGAACTTGGTGATGTACACTTTGATATTTGATGAATGCGCTCCAAGTGACATAACAAGGAGGATGTTCCTAGGTGGTATAGGTCTCTCCCTCACTCACTCTTGCATGGCAATGGTCACATATGGCTTGACAACTGTTGTCCGGATCGGGGTGGAAATAATTCCACACATGAGATGTAGATTTTTATGTCTTTTGTCCCAGCATGATAACAATGGGCTTTGGCTTTTTCAATCCATAGGCAACAGCTGTTGCCTTACTTACACAAAGGACATCCTCGGCATCAACATCCTCATCATCAACATCTTCATCATCAACATCCTCATCGTCCTTAGCACCTTCAACTACCAAAATATCCTCCTCATCCATGTGCAATTCCACAGAAGCATCCTCAATGACTACATCTGCAAGATGTTGACTGCCCTTCCCCACATTTACAGAGAGCACACAAATGTTGGAACTTGGAGGATCCTCCAGTACACTAGTATTTAGGTCGGGCTCACACATGGCAACTGCGGACACACTTGCACTCTCCTCGGGGATTTGTGATTTTGATTTCTCAGGGCACACAGTTGTTTTTTCTGAAGGGCTATTAGAATCAGCAGTCTTCCTAAAGAAAGGCCAAGGCCTTATCCTTTCCTTGCCACTTTGTGTAGTGAAGGGCATATTGCCAATTTTTTGTTTATCTAAAGGCAAATTTCCATTAAATTTTTTATTTCTCAGCTCGCGGGCCAGCAGCCAATAGGAGGCAGACGCGACGAGCCAATCACAGCTCACAGCTCAGGATGGGCCGGCGGCCAAAGAATGCGGCTGAGTTCTGGAGAAGACTGCAGGGGTGGAAAGTAAAAGAGCTAACAAAGCTCCCCCATGCAACCTCTTCCAATGGAGCAGGTAGGCCCTCCATGAGGCCTACCATATACCCCCTCCCTAGACCACCAGCGTTGTCGGGCACTAGGGGTGTGGGGGCACTGTCAGGCAATAGGCCTGTGGGCATATAGGTGGATGCAAGGCCCGGGCTACATAGGGGGCATTAGGCCCTAGAGGGAGTTATTGGCCTTTAAGGTTTAAGTGACCTGGTACTAGGCCCAGGTCACTATTAAATAAAGTAGGCAGGCACTAGGCCTGTGGCCATAAGAAGGGCCACCTGTTTTGGAAATTTTGCCTAGGGCACCAAATGGGCTAGGACTGGCTCTGACTAGGTGTTATGTGTTTTATTATATTATAAACAAAAAAAATGTACCGGCTCAAAATGTTCAAAAAATATATGAGACAGCCACAAGCCCTACACTTTTCTATTACTAGCTATGATTTTATGTACCGAACAGCAATGTAGAAAAACATGTTTCCCTGCCTAAGCTACAGCTAACCTATGCTGTACAGGAAGTCAGCGGCTCACACCAGCTCACTGGAAGTGCGGCTTTTTGCCTGGCTCCCTCCTGGAAGGTAAATCTAGTCGGCACACCCATAGAACGGGGATATGTTGGTTGCTCGGGCAGTGTATGCGTCCAACTTTTAAATACAAAATATTGCATTGGCTGGACATGCCCGACCGATCAATATTTAACTCTCGGTTGCCCGCACACACACTACAATTATCGGGGCAATCCGCGGATATCGGGCTGATCGCCCCGATAATTGTATGGTATATGTCCAGCATAGCAGTTGAGAAGGGGTTTGTGATCCCTGGGTGTATCAGGGTGGAGACTGGGAGGTGTCCTAAAGTGTTCAGAAAAAGGGCATGTTAGAGTAGTGTCACGGGCATGTTTGGGAATGCAGCAGCATTTCCCATTTGCCAATCCAATGCTTCAGAGACTATATTTAGTGGAATTTGAGGAGAGTAGCTACAGTAGACCATAGGGTACTGCAAATGTTGATGGTGCTACTGATGTTGTGTCGATGTTGGTGTATTTACAAACTCCATCACAAATGCACAGACCATGGAGTCTGAAAAGTGGGCCTCTCACTGCTCGTACTCTCCAGAATTTGCATATTCCCAGAATTGCTATTGTGAAAGCGGCTGTGAGCACAGCTGCATTAGCAACCATCTCTGAATTAGGCCCTTGATCTGATGCTGCATCTTTGGATGCAGGTAGTGCATCTGAGAAACCAGCAGTGGGGAAGCAATCGGGAAGCCGACTGCCTATATACCGGCGGCTTCCCGACTGTCTTATTCCGGCAAGGGTGAAATGCCGGGCGCCTAGATGTAGACGCCCGCATTTCCCCGACGCCGGGAGACCGGCGCCCGGCATCACGATTGTAGTGATGCCAGGCGCCGCGAGCGGACAGCCGCGGGGGGAGGGTTAGGTTTAGGGCTCCCGGGGGGGACTTAGGGTTAGGGTTAGGCTAGGGGGAGGGAGTTTTAGGGTTAGGCACCCCGGGGGGGACTTAGGGTTAGGCACTCCCCCGTGGGACTTAGGTTTAGGCAGCGGGGAAGGGGGTGGTAAGGGTTAGGCACTTAGAGGGGGGATTAGGGTTAGGCACTTGGGGGGGAAGTTAGGGTTAGGCACCCCTAAGGAGGGTAAGGGTTAGGGGGGTTAGGTTAGGTTAGTGGATACTTACCTATCCATTATCGGGATTTCCAGCGCTGTCGGGCTTCCGCTGCGTCGCACTCTGCTCCTGTCGGGCTGCTGCTGATGGGAATCGAACCGCTGGCCATGCGGCCGGCAGTATATCATACCCATTCCCAGCAGTGGGAGGCACCTGCACATATGCTCATATGCACTCAGATGTGCTGTGATGACAGACGGGTGTGGTATAAAAGATATACAGTAAAAAGGTTGACAGTGTCTAGATAGACACTAGATGTTACACAGTCAATAGGTCAACAGGGACAAAAGGTCGACAGTGTAAAAAGGTCGAAACAAAAAAAGGTAGACATGTTTTTTTCTAACCCTAATCTTCACCCTAACCCTCCCATTGGTGCCTAACCCTCCCTCCTAGTGCCTAACCCTAACTGTCGAAGTGGGTGTCTGACCCTAACCATCCCTTCTAGTGCTTAACCCTCCGGTAAGTGCCTAACCCTCCCTCCTGGTGCCTACCCCTAACTGTTGTGGTCTGTATATAACCCTAAACAAAAACAATGTGTTGACCATTTTGTGTCGACATTTTGACCCTGTTGACCATTTGCACCTGACAACCTTCTTACATGTTGACATTTAGTGTGTTGACCTTTTATCCCTGTTGACCTATTGACTGTTTAGCATCAGGTGTTTATCTAGACATTGGCCCATATTCAATTAGCGGCGCAAAAAGTTGGAATCCACTAAAAAGTAATGCAGATTACGCCATTTCGCATGGTGGGAAGATTTTGCCATATTCAATTACAAATAGTTTTCATGTACCCGAAAACGCAATGCAATGTAATAGGCGAAAAAGATTCGCCTATGAATAAGTGTCAGAAAAAAGTGCAAAATCGCTATTTTGGGGTGCAAAAGTGGAGAAACCACTCCGCACCCTTGGGACAGCCCCCCAAAGGATAACTGCATCAAAAAAGACCTACAAAAATAGAGAAAACCCCCAAAAAATTACAAAAATAATGGGCAAAAAATTGCAATGTGGGGGTACAAACTTAAAAACCAGCAAAATAGACTTTTGTGGGGTCTGCAAGTAAGGGTGAGTTGTTTTTTGATTGCAGGTGCTTGCTTCAGGTGGGTTTTACTCGATTTTTTACACTTCACTTTAGCGACTCTAAAATATGCTAGTACCCATTTTCAAGTACCCCAAATTTGACAGGACTACTAATTTGCCCCCCAAAATACAGCAAAATGCTATTCTTCACCACTTCTGCAAAGATGCTAATTCAAAGCAATTGACAACACTTAAGTAACCCAAGTATCTTCAGTAGGGCTATACAGGGACTTATATATTGGTCCCCAATGTTAGTACATCTTTTCGTGGGTGTTACGATGATTTCCCCATTTTTGACAGCACTTTCCATCTGGTTAAGTTTTGCCGGGTTGTGTTTTCGCGTGTTTTGGAATTGAATACGGCGAATAGCAGGGGTGTGTACAAAACGGAGAGCTTTGGAGTAGCCTGCAGGGTGAATCTGCTGATACTGTACAGAGAGAAAGTAGTAAGTGTAGAAGTAAGGTATATTGGTAGCAGTGGCATCACAAGGGGGGTGCGGGGGGTGCGGCTCGCACCAGGTGTCAACCTTCAAGGGGGTGACACCAAAAAGAGCAGCAAACACACCCGCGGGCAGCACCCCATCCACAGAAACATCTGCTGCCCCCTTCCCTGGCACCACTGCCATTCCCAAATTTCCTGGCCATGCACGCTGCCGCCGCTGCCGGGGGTAACGTCATTCCCTTACCGCGGCCGGCATCCAGAGCCAAGCACAGAGCATCTCTCTCCAGTGTGCCACACATGCAGCATGCCAGAGGGAGAAGATGAAGGAGCACGCCCGGACACCCCGATTGCAAGCCAGCCTGGAAATCTTCAAGAAAAAGGACCGAGCGATGGGGGATAAGCAATAAGGATGACCCCTCTGGGATTGTAGCAGCATAAAAGGGGGGTGTGCATGGGTAAAAAAAGGGGTGGGATACACGAGAGGATAGGGGAAGGGAAATGGGAGCTACCCCTCTCCCCAGAAGATGGGCTATTTAATGGGGGGTGCAGGGCAGAGCCAGGCACACGGTGACCACCTTCGTTCAGGATAGTTAAGGATAGTTCGGCCACTGATCGTCTGATTCCACGGATACATGAATCGCAAGGCTCCAGTGCGCTACCGCGACACCTCCTGTGAGCCACGATGGAAAAGGAGACTGGAGAGGCTAACAGCAGGCGGGAGCACCAACACGCAAGAGGACAGTGATTCCACGGTGATCGGGACTGGGGGAGCAGCAGGGAGTCATCAGGGGTAGCTAGCAATGGAGGGACCAGAGTGTGACTTCCAGGCTGGAGCAGATCAAGAGCGGCCTATTGCGGACAAGGCAGCGTGCTCCGGGGCATCAGCCACGGAGCAGGTAATGGCAGCTTCCCACTCCCCCTTACCCTTCCCCTCAGCCAGCCCGCCCCCATTGCCCGACATCTGCTGCCAAGGGCCGATACTCACTTCAGGTTCCCCTGTGCTGGCTGCAGACATGGATGATTGCCGGCAATATGATCTCTTCCCCCAACCACCTCAGGATGACAGCCACAGCCAAGAGAAACCGGGCTGCCAGCACATGGTTGGCGCGCAAATACAGCCGCCGGATGGGGCCCATCTGTGGCCAGACTTCACATACCAGCCCCACATGGCTCAGCCAGCCCCCGCTCCTTATCACCGGCCTGCAGCCATTCCCTTTAAGCAGCCGCCGGCGTGCCTAAGCCCTAATACCTCCCATGGTGGCCTTCGGAAAATGAGCATTGGCAGGGGGACCCCCACCCACAACTGCTGGCAACCCAGCAGTTCCCAGCCCCCTATTCCAAGCAGACAAAAGCCCTCTACCCCCAGCAAGTCCCCGCCACCTACCCCCAGCAGGTCCCTGCTCCCTACCCCCAGCAAATTCCCCGCCCCCTTCTCCCAACAGGTCACCTATTCCCAGCAGGAAGGGGAAATCTTTCAGCGGGATGTAACAGTTGATGATAATGTTATTGCAGGCACAAGTCACGGTCATCCAATCCAAATGGGGAGGAGAACAGAAGGCAGATGCTGGATACCGGGTGACTATCGGTCAGCAGCGATGGGAGCCGGAGAGCCAGGGGGTGAACCGGGCGGCCCACACCGGCCAAGAGACAATACACAGACAGCCGAGGGCGAGGAAGGAGGTGAGAACAATACAAACTAAGGGGTGGTGGCATCAGACACAGGGTCATCGGATTCCGATGGCAGCGACAGTGATTCAGGTGCATCAGACTCAGGGCAAACTAGGCTCTTTAGATTGTTTAAAAAGCAGTTTAGGAAGGGTAAATAGGGTGCAGGCCAGGAGTGGCAGAAGACAGTGGGAGTTAAGGGTAATGAAATAATGGGCTAGGCCCAGAGGACACGCACTCCTGTGCAACCACAACAATTGACAGGGGGGTGCGGAGCAAGGTAGTAAAGAGGAAAGGGAAGGGAAAGTATGTTGATATCTGGGCAATGACAAATGAGGCCAAGAAGAAGAGGGACCGTGCAGCCAATAGCAGTATGGGAGGAGAGATGGGGAACAAAGATTATACCAGATGGTTGAGCCCGTATATGTTTGCGGCATGCTACCTAAAGACCAGGCCAGAGGAGCACATGAACATGTTAAGGTATATGAACATGATACATGGTATGTTCGCAAGCGGGAAGGGAAGCATGTGGAGAGAGTATGACGAGCCTTTTCGCAAGAAGCACAACGAGCAAAGGACACTGGATTTTGGTAAGAAGGACATAGCGGTATGGCTGGAGGTCACACAGCCAAAAGGGGACAGCCAGTCCGCGAAGCCCACATACGCATCAGGGAGGCCTAGCTTGCAAGGGCAAAGAGGAGGAAAATGCTTCACATTCAACAACAACCAATGCCTTTGGGGTAATCAGTACAGGTTCAGGCATGCATGTACCAAGTGTGGGGCCGGGCATCCAGATAGGGAATGTTTCAAAAGAGCATGGGGAACGCTCAGCATAGTAAGAGGATGCGGGGAAGGGGCCCTGATGGGTAAAATTGATATCGAATCGGATTTCAGGCACCTTCCCGTGCACCCCCAAAGCTTCAGATTCATGGGCCTGAAGTTGGGTGCAGTTACTTTATCGACTGTTGTTTGCCTATGGGCTGCGCCATTTCATGTGCCTTCGAGAAATTTAGCACATTCCTACACTGGTGTTTAAAAGTAGGGACAGGCAGCAACATGACAGCGCATTACTTAGATGACTTCTTAGTGGTGGGACCAGCGAATACCAACAAATGCGAGGAACTAATAAAGTCTACTAAAGCACTCTTCCACACATTCGGGGTCTCCATCGCAGCTGACAAAACCGAGGGGCCAACCACTAGGCTTTCATACCTGGGTGTTGAGTTAGACACTGGGAACAAGTTATGCAGGCTACACAAAGTGTCCAAACTGGGAGAGCAGCTTAGCACATTCTCAAAAGCAAAAAGAATTACCCTCAAGCAGCTCCAGTCATTGCTGGGACTGCTGAACTTTGCTTGCAGAGTCATCCCTATGGGAAGACTTGAAAGGGCCACAGCAGGGGTGCGTAAGCAGCATCACAACATTACATTGTCAACCGACCTAAAAGAGGACCTTGGAATGTGGGGTCAATCCCTGCAGCATTTCAAAGGTATTCACATCTGGCCAGCACCACCAATATCTAGCAAAGAGCTTCAGTTATACATGGACGCAGCAGGGTCCATAGGTTTTGGGGCTTACTGGGAAGTAGAATGGTGTGCTGCCCCATGGCCGGCGAGCTGGCACAGCAGTGGGCTAACTAAGAATATGCTGTTGCTGGAGTTGTTCCTAATCATAGTGGCCGTGGAGCTGTGGGGCAGCAGGCTAGCAAACAGGGAGATCACATTCTGGTGTGACAATCTCGGGGTTGTGCAACCAGTCAACAGGCAGAGCGCAGCTTTGCCTCCAGAGATCATCCTGATCAGGCACCTGGTCCTAGGCTTCCTCCGGCACAATATTAACTTTAAGGCCATACATGTCCCGGGCGTGGGTAACACAATAGAAGATGCATTGTCGCGGTGCCAGTGGAAAGCGTTCAGGCAGGCAGCCCCGCAGGCGTAAAAAAGAGGTCTAACTTGACGACCTCATCTATGGCAGTTTATAAGGATGGCATCAGCAGACTAGTGAGGGAGTCATTGGCGCTGGCGACATGGAGGAGCTACAGGTCAGCATGGTAGGCACATAGAAAAGCCAGGACTAAGAAGGGTAAGGAGGAGGAAGAGTGTTTGCTTTCCTTTCTGTGGGGTATGTACATAGGGAAGAAGATTAGGGCTCAGGCCAGAACAGCGCTAGCGGGGATTTCCTTTATTTCCAGGGCAGCAGGGAGAGCCGACATTACCAAAAGCAGTGTTATGAAGGGTTGGGGAAGAGAATCGGCCCCTATGCCAGATAGGAGGCGCCCCATTACAGAGCGAATACTGGAGCAGCTAATGGCAACAGCAGGGGAAGTGTGCAATGGGGAATATGAGGTGGTGCTGCTTAGGGCAGCATTCGCAATGGCTTTTTATGGTGTAATTAGGATAAGCAAACTGGTGGCAGCAGCAAAAAATGCGGAGGGTCAGGCATGATGGCAAGGAACGTATTGGTAAGCGGGTCTGTTATGGTTTGCAAGATACACAGATCCAAGACAGACCAGCAAGGGGCAGGTAAATGGGTAACCCTCCAGGAGCTCAGTAACATTGCAATCTGCCCGGTCAGCTTGGTAAGGGGGTACATCGCATGCAGAGTGGAAGGAGGTCAGGCATTCCTATCCCACGCAGACAAGTCACCATTAACGGTATACCAATTCAAAAGAATTGGCAGAATGAAATCCACCAGTTATAAAAAATACATTCGGTCTAGCAAAGGGGTCGATGCCTGAGTAGGGCCTTACCTTGTGCAGAGGGTCACCCAGGGGTTGCTGCCCACCAACAATGCATTTGGGGGCCGGAAGGGATTTGCCTTTTTCCCCTCCTTCAAAAAAGGGCCAGATCAACCAAGGACACTGGGAGGTTTTGGGTTTCACCTTCCGCCGGGGCACCCTCTGCGCCTTTGAACATCAACCCCCCCCCTTTTTCCTTTTTTCAGTTTTTTTTCCTTTTCTTTCCCACCCTCACCCACCTTCCCAGGTTGCCCGGCATCAAAGTAATTAGTAAAGCAAGCAGGTGAAGGCTTGTCAGAGGAGGTGAGAATTGGGCGGTACAGACTGACAGGCTGAATAATAGGTGAAATGTGTCTCATGCTACGGGGAAGCCGACTCTGAAACAATGAACACCTGCTGCCTAGGTCAGAGGGGCATGCAGGGGGGAAGTCACTATACCAGTTATATGTGGTCTGGGCAAACCTGGGTTACCCTATGCGTGGGTCCAACAGAGCCAAAGTAGTATGGGCCACGGAGGTGATGGACAGATCTGGGGGGGGTGCTGGTTGGGGCCCATACAAATCCGTGTGACAGGGGACAAGTTCATTGTTTCAGAGTGGGGCAAGGTGCCAGGCATGGACCTAGGGTTGTGTGTTAGGAATACTGGAGGCGTGATAGGTCAAGGTTTTTATGGTGAGGGGCTACAGTTCAGTGCGAACCTAGCTGTGGCGGAACACTGCAGGCTGGCCAACATGGTGGCGCTAGCAAAGCCAAGGAGACACCCCCCCAAAGCGAAGTGGAGAGGCTGGCCCTGCCTGTGGGGCAAAAGCCAGGAGAAGGGTCGGTTACGGTTCAGTTGCTTGTGGAAGGGGACCCCTTTGTCCCTGGGTCAGAAGGGGCACACCGGTCGCTAGTGATGCAGGGCTTGCGGAAGGGGACCCCTTTGCCCTCGGTCGATTACAGGATTCAAGGGCGATAATGGGCCGTTGTCCCGCAGTGCTATTTATGCCACCATAGTAGCAGTAGTCGTAATAATACTAAAATGCTAAATTCAATAAAATCTGATCTCTAATTCTCCATATACAAGTCTCTGCCTGTTATTATGGGGCACTTATGAAGGGGGGAGTTTGGTGTAGATTGAGGGGATCAGACGCTTAGAGGTTTAAAGGGACCAAGCGACGCATAGTCGTGAGGAGGGATAAACAATAAGGATGGCCCCCCTGGGATCATAGCAGCATAAAAGGGGTGGGGGGTGTGCACGAGGGGGGGAAGGGATGGGACACGCGAGAGGATAGGGGAAGGGAAATGTGAGCTACCCCTCCCCCCAGAAGGCGGGCTATTTAAGGGGGGAGCAGGGCAGAGAGAGGCACACTGTGACCATCTTCGTTCAGGATACTCACCCACCCAGCCCAGTAGGGGGCAGAACGTCAGTGGTCATGGGGAGGCACTAAGGCGCAGGTAATAGGACATGAAGGGTGTGAATCATTTGAGGCTATGGAATGCATAACCCCCTTTTTTCTGTCTACAGAGCAGGTCACAGTAGTGGCAGGCGGAACACTACGGGCCGGCAAACATGGTGGCGCTAGCAAAGCCAAGGAGACACCCCTACCAAGACGAGGTGGAGAGGCTGGCACTGCCCATGGGCCAAAAGCCAGGAGAAGGGGTGGGGTGCGTTCTCCAAGGCCATGCACAAGGGAAAAAAGGGGCACCCCAGTCAGTTATGGTTCAGTGCTTGCGGAAGGGGACCCCTTTGTCCCTGGGTCAGAAGGGGCACCCCAGTCGGTTACGATGCAGGGCTTGTGGAAGGGGACCCATTTGCCCTCAGTCGATTACAGGATTCAAGGGCAATAAGGGGCCGTTGTCCTGCAGTGCTATTTATGCCACCATAGTAGCAGTAGTTGTAATAATACTAAAATGCTAAATTCAATCAAATCTGACCTCTAATTCGCCATATACAAGTCTGTCTGTTATTATGGGGCACTTATGGAGGGGGGAGTTTGGTGGTTTAAGGTAAGTAGTAATGCACAGGGGAGGGGGCACAGCATAAGGGGCATTACTGGGGGCGTTCTGGGGCCACTGCATAGGGGCACTACTAGGGTACAGTATAAGGGCATTACTGGGAGCACAGCATATGGGGCAATACTGGGGGTAATGTTTAGGGGCACAGTAAAATGGCACTACTGGGGGCACAGCATATGGGGCACTGCATAAGGGAAGTTTCTGGGGTATTGCATAAGGGCACTACTGGGGTATAGCATAAGGGGCACTACTGGGGATACTGTATGAGGGACACTACTGGGGGTACTGTATAAGGGGAACTGCATAAGGGGACCTCCTGAGGGATTGTATAAGGGGCACTGCATAAGAGCACTACTGGGGGTACTGTATACAGAGCCAGCCCTAGGCATGGCATAATAAGCTAATGCCTAGGGGAGACTGGAATGCATTCAAGGCTCTGCGCTGCCTCCCACACACTGTTGCCGCGATCGGAGCTCCACTCCGACGTGACAGCGCAACTGTCAGCCGGTCAGGTGACTGTGACCGGTCAGAATGAGCTTCTGCACAGAAGCTCATTCTGGATACAGGAGGAGGAAAGATGGCAGCGGGAGGGCATGCCGCACTTTCCCAGCCGTGGCCACTCCTCCCATGGACCTTTGCGGAGCAGAGCCATACTCTGCCTCTGCCTCTGCATGATTAGCCAGCTGCCACTTCCCGAACGCAGCCAGGAATCAGACCAGGCATCCGCAGTGCAGCAGCAGCATTTGCTGCATCGAGAAAGAAGGAGCCAGCCAGGGTTTTCTCACTCTCGGTAAGTTTAGCTAGCTCAGGCTAGCTTAGAGAGAGTATGAGAGGGGCTGTGGGGTTGGCATTCACTGGGCACTGAGGGGGCAGAGAGTGTTGCCGGCCCCTGCTGCTACCTACTCTGACAGTGTCTGGAGTGTGTCATGTATATATATGTGTATATATATATATATATATATATAATGTGTGTGGGTATATATATATGTATAAATATATATATATTTATATATATATATATACATATATATGTATATGTGTGTATTTGCATATGTATATATTATATACTATATATGTATATATATATATATATATATATATATATATTAGGGGTGTGCACCGGCCACTTTTCATGTTTTGTGTTTTGGTTTTGGATCTGGATCTTTCTTTGTGTTTTGGATCTGGATTGGTTTTGCCAAAACCACCCTTCCGTGTTTTGGGTTCTGGGTTTTGTGTTTTGGATCTGTATTTTTTTTTCAAAAAGCATAAAAACAGCTAAAATCACAGAATTTGTGGGTTTTTCTGCTCCTATGCTATTATTAACCTCAATAACCTTAATTTCCACTCATTTCCAGTCTATTCTGAACACCTCACACCTCACAATAGTGTTTTTATGTCCAAAAGGTTGCACCGAGGTAGCTGGATGACTATGTTAAGAGATATGAGTGGGCGGCACAAACACGTGGCCCATCTAGGAGTGACACTGCAGTTGCAGACAGGATGGCAGTTTGAAAAACTAGGCCCCAAACAGTACATAATGCAAAGAAAAAAAAAAGGTGCAAGATGGAATTGTCCTTGGGCCCTCTCACCCACCCTTATGTTGTATAAACAGGACATGCACACTTTAACAAACCAATCATTTCAGCACCAGGGTCTGCCACACGACTGTGGCTGAAATGATTGGTTCGTTTGGGCCCCCACAAAACAAGCCGGCAATTAATCTGTCCCTGCATAAACTGGCTCTACGGAGGCAAGATGTCATCCTCATCCTCCTCATCCACCGATTCCTCACCCTCTTCAGTGTTGTGTACATCCTCATCCTCACAGAGTATTAACTTGTCCCCACTGGAATCCACCACCACAGGTCCCTCTGTATCTTACCATTTACATCTGTCCCTGCCCCAGTGGAGCTTACAATCTATATTTCCTACCACATTTACACACACTTACACACGAGGGTTAATTTGTGTTGAGAGCCAATTAACCTACTAGTATATTTTTGCCGTGTGGGAGGAAACCAGAGTACCTGGGGGAAACCCACACAAGCACAGGGAGAATATACAAACTCCACACAGTTAGGGCCATGGTGGGAATCGAACCCATGACCTCAGTGCTGTGAGGCGGTAATGCTAACCATTACACCGTCTGTGCAATAGTCTCCTTACTGGTCTTCCCAAGAACAGGCCAGCGCCATTACAATCAATTATGAATGCAGCTGCGAGGCTTATCTTCCTTGCCAAACGTTCATCGTCTGCTGCCCCGTTCTGTCAGTCCCTCCATTGGTTGTCCGTTTTCTATCGTATTCAATATAAAATACTTTTACTTACACATGAGGCTATTAACCAAACCACACCAACATACATCTCTTCACTCATCTCAAAATATATACCAACCCGACCTCTTTGCTCCCATTCACGGTTACAGGACTTTCTTTGGGCTGCACCCACTCTATGGAATGCCTTACCATGCACAATAAGACTCTCCTTTAGTCTCCAATCCTTCAAGCGTTCCCTGAAAGCTCACCTCTTCAGGCAAGCTTATCAGATTCCAGAACCACCCACATAACCTTCATAGCTTCCATATCTAATTACATCCCCTTTCACAGTCCACACATTGTCTTTCTTTCACATCCTCCTGATGTTTGGCCGACATTCCTGTGTGACTGGATCATGCAGCCTACCAAGAAACTCTCCATTCTCGCTGGACCAAGATGCAATATATAGCACCTATCCTTGTGTATCAATGCCTGGTTCCCTCTAGATTGTAAGCTTGCAAGCAGGGCCTTCCTACCTATATATCTGTCTGTTATTACTCTGTTTTGTTCTATTAATGTTTCCAATTGTAAAGCGCAATGGAATAAGAAACTATTAATAAATAAATAAATAAATAAAATAGGCTGTTTCCTGCTAGCTCAGCTGATGACTGCAACTGCCAATGCAAACAGGTATTTGGTGTAGGATGCCTATCGTCCTCATCTGATCCCCAATCAACATCACAGAAAGCTTGTAGATCCGAACTTTCCGTTTTTTAAAACTTTTTTGAAGAAACTTGTATCCTTCAGGATAAGTTTAAAAGCAATCCAATGCTCCCTTCCAAAATGAAATTCAAAATCGCTAACATGCCTGACTGCATGTGTGATGTCTGGGGGTGTGCCAACACTTGCATACATTAAAGTTCCAATGGCATATTGATTAGGAACTCCTTATCATTTCCTCTATCTGTGACTTTTTTTGTTATTTTTGCACTTTTTTTCAACTGGTGTGCTGAAAGGTTTAGAGTACCCAAATTGTTCAGTATTTCCTCCATATATCACTAGTAACAGTATCAGCATCCAAATTTAGTAAGATCCTCAGATCAAGTAGTTGGTGCCCCTTGCCAAGGTTTTTTAGTTTGAACTTGTTACTTTTTGCATTAGTTATTTGGCTTCTTTGCCCTGCAAGAAATATATCCTCTGTGTACACAACTACGATGAACAAGTTTTTTTCTTTTCACTTGTAGTTTGAGTTTTAGAATATACAAAGTCAATGCAATAATTTATTTAACAGACATATTTTGCCCACTGCAGAGTGGACCAGCCCAGCGGCAACTCTCCCACTTTCCTGGCGGCCCAATCTGCCCCTAGATTTGGGTGATTCCGATGCATTGGAAGGACAAATCGTTCATATTGTCCAGTGTGTATCCACTATGTCACTGACGATATGCGCTCCCGCATGTAGTCTGCCAGCACAATATCATTAGAGGGGGCCATGCTGCTGAATGCAGTATAGCTCCCACCATCATTTTGCCACTGCCGGCATCGGCAAGTGCATACACCCCCGCCGGGTCCTGCCGCTAGCGACATCGTGCAAGACCTTCATGTGTATAGTTTCTTGCAGAAGATCGACTTGTTTTTGACTGTCTTTCAGTTTCTCTGCCTGTCTAAAATGGTCCATATGTCATTGTCCTTTAAAGCTGTAATCTACTCGCCTATGGCTGGTTGCCATTCCTCGAAGTCTCTGCTTGACTTTGATTCTTGTAAAACTTGAGCTTCATAGCAAAGTTAGCAAATTCCTTGTTGTGTCTTTTAGGTGATCTACATTTGATGCTCCTAATAGAGCTCCTGCTCTGTGATTAATCACTTGTATCTGTAGTCTCAATTTCTGATACGCTTCCAGCTGTTGGCATATCCAGCATACCAATTCACTGTGGTGTTGCAATAGCCAGCTTGCCTTTAGTTGTAGTTGCCCCGTGAAAGACTATTGGCCAAATGTAATAGGTTGCACACTTGTAAAAAATGCGAGTTTAGTGCTAAACTCGCATTTTGTACTCACTCGCAAATGTAATAGGGTGCGACTATAATAAAACACATTTTTCGGGTTTTACTAATACTCACAAAAAAGCATCTCACATCCAGATGTTTTTCCATTCTTTAGGTAGAACTCAGGCAATGTGAGTGCGAGTGCTTCACTCACACATATTACTGCATGAGAAATCGCAAAAACAATAGACCAGCTTCAGAATAGCGAGCTTATCCTGAGCAGGTCAGAGTAATAAAGAAACATGAACTTATCCATGAGATAGGTGCATGTTTCTCTGTGTACATATAAAAATGATTTAAAAAAATTAAACATTACGTGCACCCCCCTCCCAATAAGCATAACCAGCCCTGGGCTATGTAGAGCATGTGCTGGTTTTTAAAATACAGGAGACAAAATGTATAGGAGGCCCTGTATTTTAAGAACCAGCACCGGGCTATGTAAAGCCTGTCCTTGTTCTAAAAGTACCTGGGAGAAAATACACAGGGGTCCCCTGTATTTTAAGTACCAGCAGAGGGCTTTTCAGATCTGGTCCTGGTTGCGGAAATACATGGAACAAAACAAGTAATGGTCTCTTGTATTTTGCATAACCAGCACTGGACTCTTTCTAGCAGGGGGTAATGCCAATTGCCACGAAAACCCTTTCACCAGGTCCCCCAGCCAAAGCATAGTCAGCCCAGGCTGGGGATCCCTGGGGAGGTGGGGAACCCCCAATAAAGGGATCCCCCTCTGCAGGGCACCCCAGGCCTGGCCCAGCACCCCGGTGGTGTACAAAATAGAAGTGAAAATATTGTTTTTTGCAATAGAACTGCAGGTCCCAGCAAGCCTCTCCTACATGCTGGTACTTGGAGAACCACAAATACCAGCATGCGGGGCATTATGGGCCCGCTGCTACTTGTAGTTCACCTGCAAAATAAATATTAAAATAAACACAGTACACACACCATGATAGTACAATTTTATTTAAACATACATGCACACTCACACTCATTATCACACATACTCACCTAGTATCCCTGTAGCCAATCACATCCACTTCTCTAAGTAATATCCACAGATACCTGAAATAAAAAAATCAATACTTACCTCATTCTATGCCTGGATCACATCCTCTTCGGTCCATGCAGGCATCTAGGGGGTTAAAAACAACAAACCGAGAAATCCCGATACCAAGCCAGACAGGAGAAAGGGTATGTTGCCCAGTCATTACATGACCCAGCAGCCAATCAGCAAGCACCTCCGTAGGAGCTGACCGCTGATTGGTTGTGCGTGGTCAGCCTGTCTCCCCCATAGACTTCAATGGTGTGAAATCTTTATTGAAGACTATGGTGGGAACCGCTACATTGTAGCCAATGATATAACTGCAAGGTTAATTGAGGTGAGCCTCTGGGAGGGGACTGCCAGGTTGGTTTAGCAGGAGGTGTGGGGGTGGCTGAAGTAGGCGGTGCTGGGGCATGCAGGCACGATCACATCATCATGACCCCACCACCGCTTTCTAATGCTGATATTACTGGCATTATAAAGCAGTGGGTGGGGCTACGATGATGCAATTCAGGGCAAGTCGCTTCATCGCATCCCTGGACCACCCTCTTTTGCATGTGGGTGCGGGAGGACATGGGGGCCGGAGGCCATTCCGTGGGACTTGCCTACTCTTGCAGGGGCCAGGGAGCATAGAGTAGGCAAGAATGATCTACTCCCAGCTGTGGCACCCTGTGATCCTCCGCTGCCTCCCGGCTGTCTGCTGCTGCAGCCCGGCTTATACTCCCCCTTCCAGGCACGCTGCTGTGCGGCTGCTGGGTTATCCAGGCTTGCTGGAATCTTGCTTGTCTGCATCCTGACAGTCAGCGGGGATCTGTGAGTACAGGCTGGGGATCTGCTGAGGTGCTTCATCCCCTGTTATCTCTGTGGTACTTATTGGCCCTTCAAATGATTTCAGTGACCCCCAGCACCACTATAGTTTTAGGGTTTTCTGATGGTGGTAGTAAAATGGATGTCCCCAATATAATTATAAATAGATAAATGTATACCTGTTTTATCCACATTGCTCCATTTAAACTACTGCCAGGTGCTAATGCTATGATATTTCCGGCATTGGAGCTCCCTCTTGTGGGCAGTCTGATTACTCCCTATCATATTTAATGTAACACCTGCATGAGTTTCTTCTTGCCCATCTACCCACCTATATACCTTTCTTTTATGCATTGAACAACCAGAGTTATTCCCTCCATAGGGGCCATTCTCTGTTTGGGCATGGATGCCAGGTCCTTGGCTGCCATGATCTGATTCTGCCACTCCGATAAAGGGGACTGTGAGATATGACACCTACCAGACTTGTGCCTAGAACTTTTTCATTATCTCCTTACGCAAACCTAGCCCAGATATCTGGTGCCCTGCTCCATGGTGAGACGCAGTAATTCTAGGAAACTCACTGCCACCCCAGTCAAATCCTGCTAGATGGCAGCTTTCCATTCTCTATTTGGAGCATCCACCCCTGGGTCCACCCCGTCCAGCCCAGCCTCTCTGCCTATGGTATCTGGAAGTTTGGAAGGGGGCTCAACCCCTGAATCTCGCTGCCCTACCTTGCCATCTGTAGGGTGGTGGGCTACCATCACTTTTATGCAGAATACTTTTGCCTTTCTCTGCTTTCTATGTTTCTTTTGTTTTCACTATCTGGGATGCAATATTATGTTATTGTTGTGGGCTGATGATACTGTCCCCCTGTGTATATGTGTCTATCTTTCCCACCATCTAGTCTCTTCCCTCCTATCTGAAGATAGTCATGATCTGGGAAGCACACAAGTGTGTTGTCAGGGGCAGATGTATCCAGCTGCGTTCTTTTCTCAAAAACAAAAAACTGAGTGCAGGAACTTCCAGTGGGTGGTGCATCAAGATGGCCGCATTTTAACTCTCCTCCGCGATCTCTCCTAAACTCTCCTAAACTACGGCTATGGCCAGACCTGGCACCCCAAGACCGACGAGAGTGAGGGTGTGAGGTGCATTGTATAACCTGGAAAGCCTTAAAAAAGAGTGAAAAGAGAAACTAAGGGCCTATGAGACAGCCTCGGGGTCTGGCATAGCCACAACAGTGATAAAGAGCTTCCATATTGACAGCACGGTGGACCATCAAACACACATGCCCTCAGAGTGAAAACCCTGCTTACCACCTGTTGTGCACTCCTGAATGCCACCGCTTTTAGGAGCTGAGGTGGAGAGGTCGGGATTGCGGAGGGAGGTGGATGAGAGCTGGCACCTGGTGCCGGTGGGTGAGTCATGGCTGGAGCCCCGGGATCACTGAGGGGAGCAAGTGTGAGCTGCCTCGCTGCAGTGGCTGGAGGTGGACGGTTGGGACATGTGGCTAGTGAGGAGTGCAGAGGCAAGGCATAAAGAGAGCTAATAGGGAAGTGCAGTGGATGGGATCATAGATTACCCTATGACAAGGCTGGCTTTATCTGTTTTTGAAAATATATATACAAGTGGATAGTGTCTGATACTGGTGAACTATCATTGTTGCACCGGGTGCATGAACATGATGGATTTATTAAAAGCAGGTAGCACCTGTTAGAAGACAATGGATATCCCCATTGGAGTCGTCAACAGGCAATTGATTTGGTAAAGGATCCAATGGTGTGGCCACTGAGTTGATGGTGATGGCTAGTGAGCCGGTGGAGTGGCCAACAGGCCGATAATATGGTCAAGGGACCATTGGTGTGGCCACTGAGCTGATGGTGATGGCTAGAGAGCCGATGGAGTGGCCAACAGGCCGATGATTGATCAAGGGACCAATGGTGTGGCCAGTGAGCCGATGGTGATGGCTAGTGAGCCGATGGCAGCACAGGGGTCCTGAGAAGCTGTACTGGAACGAGGAGGCACCCAGCACCAGGAGTCAGCAGGAATTAGCTGGTGCTGTGACTAAAGAGAGCCGATGGCAGCACAGGGATCCAGAGAAACTGTACCGGAATGAGGAGGCGCCCAGCACCAGGAGTCAGCAGGAATCAGTCGGTCTGGAGTCAAAAGATACAAGATGGTGGCAGGACGACAGCATGTCCAGCAATAGGTAAGCAATGTGCTGACCATGCAGCTGCTGTTGGAACAACAAATCCAGTATAGTCGGCAAAGCAGCATGAATCCAAATGAGTTTAAATATCCAGGAGCACAAATCAACCAGCTGGTGCAATCATGACCTCACTTCCTGGGGCTGCCTGATTGTCCTGGCATGGGAAAACACTGGATTAACCCCATCCTGTCCGGGCACTATGTAAGAGGCCAAAACGCAGTTGGTAATAATTGGTCGGTATACACCATATGGAAAAAAACTCAAAATTTTGGAAATTCCCAATATAGCTGTTTCAAATGGAAAATTTCCAACAAAATATTAGAAATAAAATGATGGAATATGCCAAGAACAATAGAGAACACAGAGATAATCCCATATTGTTCTGGGAAGCATCCAAGACAGTAATGCGAGGAGAGATAATTGCTTATGTGGCAGGACAACATAAATCTAATAAAGAGAAATATAAAAATTTAAGTAGAGCAGTATCTCAGAGCTATTCAGAATATGTGATCCAACCAACTTCTGAATTGCTTGAAAAGTATCAGCAAACGCGTCAACTATCTATTATCACAAGCCAAATTAAATATTGATTTTGGTAAGAACAAATTCTATCGATGGGGAAATAGAGTGGGCTCATTCTTAGCAAATATGTCTAAACCAACTAGCATAAAAATCATATAGGGTTAGGGGAATGGGTTCAGGAAGTGATCGCCAGCATAGGCAAATTCTTGATCCTTATACTGATTATCATCATAATAATTGGCATATGCGTCCGGTGTGTTCCTATTGTGTTGAAGTGTGGAAAATGTAAAAATAGATTAAAATGCAAGAATGAAACTATGATGGTGGTCAGTAATAACAATATGAATACCGAGGTAAATATAGAACTGCATTACAACCCTGAACTAGGAAATACCATCATTTAATGTATTATATTTAGACGTGCATAGAATGTATTATTGAAATGTTATTTTTAAAACACCTCAGATAATGTAAAGTCTCAATTCCCATTCAAGACTGTCTTTATAAGACTGGTGCATTCCCACACCTTTCACATGATCTTCCAAGATCCGCGGTGTGCGTATAATAGTAGTTTTATGTCCCCACCCAGAGACACATTATTGATGGATTAAGAAACACTTTGTGCCATCCCATAATAACACTAAATAGTATATAAATGTAACCCTAAATTATATTTTAAAATCAGATTATGATAGCATGTTGTTTGCTATCAAAGGGTGGATTGTCAAAGCTGGATTATTGGCTGAGACAAGATCAGTTTAAAATTGAATCGCAGCGATGCCATCTTGCGACTGGCCGCAAGACGCCATCTTGGAAATTAGATCGCAAGACGCCATTTTGCAAATGGCCACCCAAGCGCCATTTTAGATAAACTCACACTTTAGTACATTTGGCGATATCACTATTAGCACCATGCGATTGCATCTTTCACCATTCCTCATATACACATTAATACGCACAATTGCACTGTTAACTAGTCGCATATTAGTGAATGCATAAGATCTACTGTTTATTAGCTTTATGCGCACGCATCTGCTCCAAGTTAACTAGCGTCCTTATATCGAACCCCGCATACTCACACATTAGATATCCATATACAAGGTTCCATAAGCTTTAAGGTATAAGATTTAAGTTTGTTCATTTAGTCTAAATGCTGTGAAATAAAGATTATTTGGTAATTAAGGTTTTATACATGATAAGTAAGTCGTGTTTGGTATTGTATTGATGCGTACTCTCTCCACAGTATTCCGGTATCATCGGTGAGGAGATCGCATCATGCATTCTCAACTTATGGACCGCAGAGACTTCAAGCAACAAAAAGTATATAATATGAACAACTGTTAGGATGTTGCATGAGGCGGGAACCCAGAGACCCCCAGTTGTTAGAGGCTGGGTTGGGTCTATTTGAATCAGCCTGTTAAACACTCTGTAACAGATGTTTCCCCTTGGGAACCAATGGTATCAGCAAGAAACTTCTCTATTGTTTTGTCTATTCCTGGGGGGTATAAATATGTGTGCTCCAACACTGGGTCTTTAGTCTTCTTGCTGAATGCTGATTGACGAAGGGGTTTCTTGCTGATGCCTAACATCCGGTCCGGAAGCGCTGCGTATGTATACTGTACTTGGGTCTGTATAATTCCTTTGCGCCGAATTGTGTCTGGATCAATAGCATGTAACTGACTGTACTTTTACTTGAATAATACTTGTGCTTTGGAACCACAGATTCCAGGTCTGAAGTCTTTATTTACTGTATGACTGTGTACGCAAATTAGCATCATCCTTAGAAGGTATAGGCAGGATATTAGAAGGTATAGGCAGGATATTAGAAGTAGGGGTGTGCACCGGCCACTTTTCATGTTTTGTGTTTTGGTTTTGGATCTGGATCTTTCTTCGTGTTTTGGATCTGGATTGGTTTTGCCAATACCACCCTTCCGTGTTTTGGGTTCTGGGTTTTGTGTTTTGGATCTGTATTTTTTTGAAAAAAAGCATAAAAACAGCTAAAATCACAGAATTTGTAGGTTTTTCTGCTCCTATGCTATTATTAACCTCAATAACCTTAATTTCCACTCATTTCCAGTCTATTCTGAACACCTCACACCTCACAATAGTGTTTTTATGTCCTTAAGGTTGCACTGTGGTAGCTGGATGACTATGCTAAGCGACACGAGTGGGCGGCACAAACACGTGACCCATCTAGGCATGATACTGCAGTGGCAGACAGGATAGCAGTTTGAAAAACTAGGCCACAAACTGTACATAATGCAAAGAAAAAAAAGAGGTGCAAGATGGAATTGTCCTTGGGCCCTCCCACCCACCCTTATGTTGTATAAACAGGACATGCACAATTTAACAAACCAATCATTTCAGCGCCAGGGTCTGCCACACAACTGTGGCTGAAATGATTGGTTCGTTTGGGCCCCCACAAAACAAGCTGGCAATTAATGTGTCCCTGCACAAACTGGCTCTACGGAGGCAAGATGTCATCCTTATCCTCCTCATCCACCGATTCCTCACCCTCTTCAGTGTGTACATCCTCATCCTCACAAAGTATTAACTCGTCCCCACTTGAATCCACCACCACAGGTCCCTCTGTACGTTCTGGAGGCTGGTCTCCCTGGAAGAGCTGATAATTCATTTCAGTTAAGAAAGTGTGTGAGGCGGGTGTAGAAAAGCCTATTACCTTGTTTACCATTTAAGCTGAGTACATAGCACTCACAGAAACAGCCAAAGTAGGATTGTGGCTGAAGGAAACTTTGGGCTAATTGTAATAGTCTGCGAGCTGGTGCCGCTGCAGGAATACATGCGAATATGCCTGTAGTTTTAAAGCAGTAAGCATGTTAAAGGATAAACCAAGCTGGCTTTGCCTTTAACCAGATTGGCTGGAATGGGGCAGAACTGCATTCCATCACTTCTATTTGGAGACGGAACCAGTTCCGCCTCCTCTGACCCACTTTAGCCCGGCGCTGCAGGGAGGCTCCATTTGCCGGGTGCCCGCTGAGAATTTGTTACTAGCGGGAGCCCGGCTCCCTCCCCACAGCACCAGTGGCAGCTGGAGGCTGGAGCTAACTCTTGAGCTCCAGCTTCTGGCTCCACTCCTCCAACTGGCACTATGGGAGAGACGTCATGGCATCTCTCCCATAGTAACTTCAGAGGACTCGGAGCAGCCAGGTGGACCAGAGGCACGCAGGAGCGGGGCTTAAGGTAAATATTGGTTTTATTTGTGTAAGCGGAGGGAACATAACTACAGGGGGCATTACACAGGGGGCACTGCTACTACTGGGGGCATTACACAGGGGGCATTACCACTGGGGGCATTACTACTGGGGGCGTTACACAGGGGGCTCTACTACTTGTTGAATTACTATTGGGGGCACTGCTATGGGGGTATTACTACAAGAGGCACCACTCCTGGGGGCACTGCATAAGGGGCACCACTCCTGGAGGCACTGCATAAGGGGCACTACCACTACTGTGGGCTCTGCATAAAGGGCACCACTACTAGGGGCACTGAATAAGGGGCACTGCATCAGGGGCATCACAAAATGGGCATTGCATTTGCATAAGGGGCACTACTGCTGTGTGCATTGTATAAGGGGCACTACTACTGTGGGCACTGTGTATAAGAGGCACAAATGTGGGCATTGTGTAAAAGGGGCACTGCTGTGTGTCATACATGAATAAAGGACACTACTATGAGGTGTAATGTGAATCGGGTGAATCAATATTGTGCTACTGTGTGCTGTCATTTGAATTGGGAATACTATTGTGTGACCCCACCCATTTCTTTTGTGACCATGCCCCTTTCTTTTTAGACCACACCCCCTTTTCAACACATGCCGACAGTGTGCGATATCCCTTTTTTTAGAAAAGCACCAAGGGGGAGAGTGAGTTCCACTACTTCCCTAGGATCACTTTAAGCACTGCCTTTAACATGCTTGCTGCTTTAAAAATACGGGCATACTCGTATGTGTTCCTGCAGCTGTGACGGCTTGCAGGCTATTACATTTAGCCCCTTGTGTGAGTTAGGCCTTAGGCCAGGTGATAAATAAAGGCGCAATTGATTTGGCTTCCAGCACCAGACATCAAGGTCACTCTTAGCACATTGCTATTAGACACCATATCAAGTATCTAGTCTCTGTAAAACGCTGCAGAATATTTCTGCTCTATATAAATAACTGGTAATAATAAAAATATAAATAAGTATGTAGTTAGTGAGGAGAACCTTGCAGATATGTTAAGTAAAGGTCTGAAGTCACACAAGCTGAATGGCTTTCTACGAAAATGTGGACTGGAATGCATTTGAAATGTTGATGTGTTATGCTATGTTTGTTTATATTATTCGGTGTTTTTGGTTACAGGTGAAGCATCCAAAATGTTTTGATGTAAATGAAACCAGAGGCACCCTTCAGCGAGGGTGGGTGTTAAAGGAGACTGCCTTGTGCTGTCTCCCGTTAGTGTCGGAACCCTGTAGTGCCAGACACGCCTCACTGACTCCAATGTGCTACTGTGCATGCATGCCTTTACTGCGCGTCTTCAACTCCATCCTCCATAGTTGAAGTATGTGCCCCTGAGAGGTCCCTCCAGAAAGAGATGGTCCTCATGTACAGGAGAGATCCTGTATATTCACCACCACTGTATATAAGTGGGTACATAATCCACCACACACCACATGAGTTTCTGGCTGGATCTGTTGAATCTATTATATATTGTGTACCTGTTGTACCTAACAGCATTAACCCTGTGTCATCCTTCAACCTGTTCTGCCTGGTTAAGTTGTTCATTGTGTGTAAAGACCTGTGTCACAAAAAAGGGGCATGTTCTCGAAAGAAAGGGGCATGGTCATACAATACTATCCCCAATTCAACTTACGCCACACAGTAGCACAATCGTATCCACATTACACCGCACATAGGGTCTCATTCAGACCTGGTCGCAAGCATTGATGTGCTTGCAACCGGGTCGATAGTTAGCCCTGCGCATGTGCAGCGGCCGCACTGCGCGTGCGCAAGCCCCGGAGCGAGAGAGAAATTCTCTCGCTCCGGAGCTAACGACAAAAGGGGCGGCTGTCAATGTTGATCGACAGCTAGCCCCATTTTGTAGGCATGCCGGGGGGGTGGTTTCCAAAATGGAGGCGTTCCTTAATGAACGTCTACCATTTTGTGGGCGGCTGCACTGACATCATCAGTGATGTCAGTGGAGAGTTTCCTGCTCTTTCAGAGAAGGAAGCTCCCTGGGGCTTGCGGCTGCCGAAACCCAACCTTAGGGTCTCGTCGCAAGCCCCGATGGTCGTGATGGTGTTCACCATACTTTCGCTGACAAGGTTCCCTGCTGCACTAAACACTCTTTTGGAGTACACACTGGAGGGGGGGCAACTCAGGTAAAATAGAGCCAGTTTGTACAGGGGCCTCCAAATTGCCTCTTTTTCCTGCCAGTACAGGTATGGACTGTCTGACATGCCTACTTGGATGCTGTCACCGATGTAATCCTCCACCATTCTGTCAATGGTGACAGTATCATATGCAGTGACAGTAGACATGTCAGAAATTGTTGCCAGGTCCTTCAGTCCGGACCAGATGTCCAAACTTGGTCCTGCCTGCCCTGCATCACCACCAGCGGGTTGCTTAGGATACCTAAGTTTTTTCCTGGCAGCCCCAGTTGCGGGAGAAAATGAAGAAGGAGCTGTTGACGTGTCACGTTCTGCTTCAGCTGACAGTGTGTTCACCAGCAGGTCTTTGCACCTTTGCAGGCTTGTGTCGGCCGGAAAGAGAGACACCACATAGGCTTTAAACCTAGGATCGAGCACGGTGGCCATAATGTAGGGGTCTGATTTCAACAGATTGACCACACTGGAATCCTGGCAAAGTGAATGAAGGGCTTCATCCACAAGTCCCACATGCCGAGCGGAATCACTCCATCTTAGCCCCTCCTTCACTTTCTCTAGCTGCTTCTGCAAAAGTCTGATGAGGGGAATGACCTGACTCAAGCTGGCAGTGTCTGAACTGACTTCACGTGTGGCAAGTTCGAAGGGCTGGAGAACCTTGCACAACACGGAAATCATTCTCCACTGCGCTTGAGTCAGGTGCATACCCCCTCTTTTGCCTATGTCATAGGTGGATGTATAGGCTTGAATGGCCTTTTGCTGCTCCTCCATCCTCTGAAGCATATAGAGGGTTGAGTTCCACCGCGTCACAACCTCTTGCTTCAGGTGATGGCGGGGCAGGTTCAAGAGTGTTTGCTGGCGCTCCAGTCATCGGCACGCAGTCGCTGAATGGCGAAAGTGGCCTGAAATTTTTCGGGCCACCCAAAGCGTCTCCTGCACGCCCCTGTCGCTTTTCCGAAAATTCTGCACCACCAAGTTTATTGTGTGAGCAAAACATGGGACGTGCTGGAATTTGCCCAGATGTAATGCCCGCACAATATTGGTGGCGTTGTCAGATATCACAAATCCCCAGGAGAGTCTAGGTGGGGTAAGCCACTGGGCGATGATTTCCCTCAGTTTCTCTAAGAGGTTGTCGGTGGTGTGCCTCTTACTGAAACCGGTGATACACAGCGTAGCCTGCCTTGGAACGAGCTGGCGTTTCTGAGATGCTGCGACTGGTGACGCTGCTGCTGTTGCTGCATAAGGTGATACATCTACCCAGTGGGCTGTCACAGTCATATAGTCCTTAGTCTGCCCTGTTCCACTTGTCCACATGTCCGTGGTTAAGTGGACATTGGGTACAATGGCATTTTTCAGGACACTGAGGACACTTTTTCTGACGTTTCTGTACAGTCTCGGTATCGCCTGCCTAGTGAAGTGGAATCTAGACGGGATTTGGAACCGGGGACACACTACCTCCAGCAATTGTCTAAATCCCACTGCACTAATGGCGGATACTGGACGCATGTCTAACACCAACATAGCAGTCAAGGCCTCAGTTATACATTTTGCTTCAGGATGACTGCTGTCGTACTTCATCCTCCTCGCTAAGGACTGTTGGAGGGTCAATTGTTTAGTAAAAGTAGTGGTGTTCCTACTTCCTCTCTGGGATGATGAATGACTCCCAGCAACAGCAACAGCAGCAGCGGCAGCAGAAGGCGTAGCAATGCAGGATCCTCCGGAGGAATCCCGGATAGGAGAGTCAGTCATGCCAGTGACATGGCCTGCAGGACTACTTCCGATCCTGACTAAGGAGGAAATTGACGAGGAGGGAGTTGACAGTGTGGTTTGCAGGCGCTTGGATACAACAGGACAATGGGATTTAGGTGTCCCTGGACTGCTTACGGTCTTAGCCAAAGTTTCTGAACTTAACAGTAACTTATTATGAATGCGCTGCAGGTGCCGTATAAGGGAGGATGTTCCTAGGTGGTTAACGTCCCTACCCCTACTTATTCCACCTTTACATAAGGTACATATGGCAAGACAGTTGTTGTCCGGATTTGGATAGAAATATTGCCAGACCAAAGAGGTGGAATGTTTGGTCTTCTGCCCAGGCATGACCGTGATGGGCTTTTTCATCCCACGGACAACAACTGTCTCCCCCAGAGCCTGATTTAAACAAACCACATCACCATCAGAATCCTCCTCGCCAACTTCCTCCTCAGCGCCAGCTACACCAGTATCCTCATCCTGTTGTACTTCAACAGTGACATCTTCAATTTGCATATCAGCAAGTGGACTGTGGGTGCTCCTTTCAGCACTTGCAGGGGGCATTCAAATGGTGGAAAGAGCCACCTCTTCCCGTCCAGTGCTGGGAAGGTCAGGCATAGCAACCACCACCACACTTGGACTCTCCTTGGGGATTTGTGATATCTTCTTAGAAAGCACAGTTCTTCGCTGTGCTTTTGCCAGCTTAACTCTTTTGATTTTTTTAGTGGGAGGAGGGCTTCCATCGTCATGTGAAGCTGAACCACTAGTCATGAACATACTAGGGATCGACCTTAGCCATTCCTTGCCACTCCGTGTCGTATATGGCATATTGGCAAGTTTACGTTTCTCTTCAGCTGATTTAAATGTTTTTTTCAAGGTCATTTTCCTGAACTTTGCCATTTGGGATTGTATGTGCAATCTATTATGACATTGGGCATCGGCCTTGGCAGACGACGTTGATGGCATGTTATCGTCTATGTCATGACTAGTGGCAGCAGCTTCAGCACTAGGAGGAAGTGGTTCTTGATCTTTCTCTATTTTATTTTTATCGGAGAAAGTTTCGTCCTCCATTTATGTTATATCGATTTGATATATACGTGCGGCTAAACACAGAAAATATTTCTTTATTTTTGCTGGAGAGTAGTGCACTTTGGCCCTCATTCAGAGCCGTACGCTCTGAGCAGAGCGCACGCTCTGAATGAGGGCCGGGCTCCATTTTCATGGAGCGTCCTCCTGGACGCTCGTATAGCTGTGGGTCACCACCCACAGGCTATACGAGCGTGCTTTTTGATGGCCGCGATGGTTGAGATCATCGCGACCATCGAAATTGCGAGCCGGAGCCTGCGGTTGAGGTTTTCAACCGCAAGCTCCGGAGTGATTTTGGCTCTATCAGAGCCAAAATCACTCCCACTGACATCACTAGTGATGTCAGTGGGCCGGCTTCTGACGGGAGGCGTTCCCGTGGGAACGCCCCCGTCAGGGAGGCACGCCCCCGGCACGCCCACCAAAGGGGGCGTGCTGTCAATCAACATTGACAGCACGCCCCCTTTGATCGGACACAACGAGCGAAGGACTTTCCTTCGCTCGTCGCGTCTGGCGCATGCGCACGACGGAGCTCCCTCCGTCGTGCACATGCTCAGTGCATAACATCGACCCACTTGCGAGCGGACAGCCGCTCGCGAGTGGGTCTGAATCAGGCCCTTTGTGGGTTACACCAGCCTTTAAGAAATGAGCCAGCCGGCTCTTTACTTATGGGACACAGGCGCACGCTTGGCGCTGCTCCTTTGTTGATGCACGTGCAGCTACTGCACACGCAATTCACAAACACAGAAAATAATTTTTTTTTTGGTTTGGACTGGAGTGTACTTTGGGGGTTACAGCACCCTTTAACGGTCAAGCCAGCCGGCCCTTTACTTATGACACAGGCGCACGCTTGGCACTACTTTGTTGATGCACGTGCGGCTACTGTGCACACAATTCACAAACACACAAAATTTTTTATTTTTTTAGCACTTGGGGGAGCACCCCTGATGGACAGAGCACCCTCTGGACAACACTACAGCACCCCTTTAGGACTGGGACACTGCACAGGACTTTGAAGTGAACACAGCCCTTATGGAGAACTGACTGCACAACACAGTCCAGCCAGCCCCTATGGACTTTGAAGCAGTGGACACAGCCCCTGTTAACAACAGCAGCACAGCACAACACAGCCAGCCCCTATGGACTTTGAAGTAGTGGACAACAGCAGCACAGCGCAGCACAGCACAGCACAACACTACTCTGCACTACACTACACTACACTACACAGCCCAGCCAGCCCTAACTCCCACCCTCCCTCTTCACTGTCCACAGCCGAGTGAGAAAATGGTGCCGACGCGGGTACCTTATATAGGTTCCAAAACCCGCGAGACTCGGAAGGCGGGATGATGATGTTTTGCCTCGATTTCAGATCCGAGTCTGGTGGGAAAAGTCGAGCCTAACTCGGATCTGCCTCGGATCAGGGGGGCTAGGGGGGGTTCGGATTTCAGAAATCCGAACCCGCTCACCCCTAATTAGAAGGTATAGGAAGGAGTGTATAGAGGTTCTGATCCAGTATCATTAGTTGGGGGCTCATAGTGAAGTCACTTACCTACTCCCACGGTACATACAGCTATCGATATTTCAGCAAAGGGTGGAGTGGCCACATGCAGGGTTTACTTGCAACCGCTTTGTGCTGAAAGATTACTATCCATTTCCGTGTGAGCCAAGGAAGCTGACAAGAATCCAGGGACAAGAGAGGAAAAAGTTTGTTTTCCTTTGTTGATAGAACCTAACATTTAAAGGGGTTCCGCAGTATTCAGTACGCGGCCGAGTCGCAGTTTTGTGCACAGCAAAGATGCACTTTTGCATACGCAGCTAAAAAAAGTTGTTGTACGGTTGTGTGGTAGTCGCATTATTGTGTATGCGACTGGTTGTGCACAATAGCGTATACGTACTCCTGGTTGTGCTGCCACGTGTTTAAACAAAGCCGTTGAGGTTTACATTTTTCAATTGTTATCAATATCTGGGTTAACGTGTATTTTTCTGCGCAGGAAAAGTGTGTAACAGTGAGTATTTGTTGGTAGGGGTAACTTGTTCCCTTCAGTTAAAGGTACCATATGACCTTTAAGGGCTAAGTGCTAGTCGCTTGGTAAGCAGCTTACCGTTCTATACACAGTAGCAGGTGTACATGTTGTCTTTGTTGTAGAGAGGTGCATGGAAGTAGCCGACATACAAACTTCCAAAGGTGTGGAAGTTGCCTTACTAAATCTTATCCGGGTGTGGAAGTTTCCCATTTTCAAATCTAATCCAGATGTGTGGGCACAGCCGTTTAAATCGTCCACAGGCAAGTGAAAGTATCTTGGTTTTCTTTCACCAGATTAAATCTTTATTGAAAAGAATAGAATTTGTCTCAGAATGGGAGATGGGCAAACAGTAGTGATGTTAGACAATGATGTGCTGCTAATGGAAGCACCGATTGGATCGGCCCATCATATTATGCATACTAAGTATGGTACTTATGCGATAAGGTATTGTGATTTATGGTTTAAAATGACGATGAAGAGTGTTGGACCATTTCCCAGAATTGGTAGTTTTGTTAAAAATGTACTAGATAATGTCCGAGATCAGATTGATGCGCTCCCGAGAGAAAAAAGTAAAATATTATGAATGTTTAAAGTTGTGGCAGCATGAAGGGGATGCGTGGCTTAAAAATGTCAAGCGACGCAAACTTTGCGAGCGCATTGCCAGAGAATGCATCCACGACGCTAAATTGCAATGCGGGCGTGCTGCAAAATAGCACCCATGTGCAGCAAGGTAGCATTGTGGAGAGTATTGCCAGCAGTTCACACTCACCTCCCCCTCCTTCTGTGGATGGAGGTGCAAGTACAGTTACCAAAAATACCCATAAAAATGTAACAAGCAATTAGTACCCTCTCTTAAGCAACCATAAAGAAATGTTTATGATGTGGATGATGAGCCTATTGTAATGTCTGCCATTTCCCATGCTGTGCAAATGATAGATGCTGCATCACCACAATCACGAGTGGTGCCGCCATCTCCATTGGTACAGCAAGGGAAGTGTTAACACCCTCTGCACCCATAGAAAAAGTTGTTAATACCATACGTAGCAGCAACAGATTAAACCCCCAGCCAGGTAACAAGGTCAGAGGTAGCAGCGCTACCGGTCTGCATCCCATTCGGACAATAACTGTTCTGAATGGAAATGCAGATGCGAGCGGTGTAGTGCCCACGAGGGAAGTAGTAATGCATTGTCCTTGGACAAGAGCAGAACTAAATTCCATCATAAAATGATTTCCCCGATCCCAAAAAGGAACTAGCCAAATGTCAAAAATGTTTGAGAAATTTGGGTAGTTCACATGAGCCAACCAATAAAGATTGGCGTGTGGTGTTAAGGGCCTGTCTACCACGCACTACCGACGTGACAAAATTTATCATGGATTGTGTATTGGATGGTGACGTTCCCTTAACAAACCAAGTAAGCCAAGGTAACATTTCCCGCATTGTAACTCAATTGGGTATATATTTTCCAGTAGTAGTTAACTGGAACAAAATTTTCACCATTAAGCAAAAGGAGAGTGAATCTGCATAAGATTATTGCGACCGGGCTCTGCAGTCTATCACCCAGTACACTGGGATAGAAGATATTAAAGATAGCACTCACCACAAGGGAATGATAGTCACGGCACTCGTGGATGGTCTGAAAGAGAATTTAAAGACTCGGGTTCAGACCTCACAGCCTGGCTGGAGGGGACTCACAATAGATACCCTCATAGAATCTGCCATAGAACATGATAAAAACATCTCAAAGAAGAGAGAGATCCAGAGCGAAAAACTAATGGCTGTCAGTATCCAAGCTCTGGAGGGAATGACGGTAATATCACAGCCAACAGGCACACTCGCACCTGCACGCACACTTACATCAGAACAGATATATGCCCTCACTAACCCCTCGCAACAACAAACACAGCTCTATTCCACTAACCCAATACAACCACAGGTCCCATACTACTCACAAACTTCATATCCCCCACAATACCCTTACCCTCCCTATCATTACCCATATCCACCACCTTTACCCTCTGCTCAAACCTCACAACAACACATGCCTTCACCCGATCCACGAACATGTTTTAATTGTAATCAAACAGGACACTTAAGTAGAAACTGTACAGTAAAAAGAGTAGGAAACCCAAATCAGGGAAGACCTGGATATTCCCATAAGGGATAGGCACAGAGACCAGCAAATGTCCAGTAGGTACCAGCTCCAATTGTGGCCGTAAATGCTTTATTGGAGAATGGTAGCCAACGCTAGGGGTCAGGTCATACCTGTAGTCTACAGATAGTCAGGTTAATGGGAAGTACAAGGGAAGAACCGGTCATGATGGTTGATGTAGCTGGTACTGAATATCCTTTTCACAGGGGCGACCAGGTCAGTGATAAAATCTCCCATTAATTTACAGGTGACCAATGAGACAGTACCAACAATGGGTGTAACAGGTAAAGTGGAACATTATCCTTTAACAAAGTCCACAGAGGTTACTATTGGGCCGTTGCACTCTTTCCTTCTGACTGCTGCGACTCCTACTAACCTGATGGGTAGAGAGCTGTTATGCAAAATGGAATGTGTTATATATTGCACCCCTGATGGTGTATTTTTAGATATCTCAGAGAGAGTTGCACACAAGGTTATGTTGGACACTCCCCAAAGGATAATATATCACTCTACAAGTTTAAATGAAAATCCATCCCAGGTAGATGAAATGTCCCAAATTCCAGATTCCCTGTGGACTAAGGATTGACAGGACACTGGATTAATGGCAAATGTAAGCCCGGTAATGGTAAATTTAAAAAGGCAAGCTCCAAAATTCCCCATTACCCACTAAAACAGGAGGTAGAGTTAGGGGTCTTTCCAATAATTGAGCGATTATTGCAACAGGGAATTTTAGTTCATACAGCTAGTGTAGCCAACAGTCCCTTCTTTCCAGTGAAAAAGTGTGGTGGGAGGGGTTATAGGCTGGTACAAGACCTTAGAGGTGTTAATAAGGTGGTAGAGAGCCAATTCCCTGTAGTGCCAAATCCAGCTGTCATCCTTATGCAGATCCCTCCAAATGCAACCCATTTCACTGTCATTAACCTCTGTTCTGCTTTCTTCTCTGTGCCTCTCCACCCTGACTGTCAGTATCTATTCGCATTTACATACAGAGGTGTACAATATACATGGACACAGTTACCCCAAGGTTTCATAAACAGCCCCAGTATCTTCTCCCAGGCATTACACGACTGTTTACAATCCTTTCAACCTGCCAATGGATCTGTTCTAATTCAATATGTGGACGATTTATTGCTATGTTCTGACTCTTTTATGTCATGTTTGAATGATACTAAACTTTTGTTACTTCATCTCTCGCATACAGGACACAAGGTGGCTAAGGACATACTACAGCTGTGCCAATCCAGAGTAAAATATTTGGGACACTGCCTAACCCAGGGGTTACGACATCTTACAAATGATAGAATCCAGGCCATACAGAACATGACACTGCCGCAGAATCAACAGCAAATTCGTACCTTCTTGGGAATGTGTGGATACTGTAGAATGTGGATCCCAGGTTTTTCTATTTTGGCCTTGCCTTTACAGGAATTAGTCTCTTCCTCAAAGCCTGATCGTGTCATACACACAGAGAAATCAGAGCAGGCTTTCCTTAGTCTTAAGGATAGTCTGACAAAAGCTCCTGCATTGGGAATACCTGATTATGAAAAATCTTTTGATTTGTATTGTACGGAAGCCGATGGTTGTGCTGCAGGTGTCCTTACACAAAAACATGGTGATGCCAGTAGGCCCGTAGCATACTACAGTGCCGAATTGGACACGGTAGCAAGATCACTCCCCACTTGTTTGAGAAGTGTAGCAGCTACCTTTCTATTGGTGAGTAAAAGTGAGGACGTAGTACTGGGTCATGATATGATTATCTACACTCCCGATGCTGTATCTGCTCTGTTGAACTCAGCTAAAACCAGACACGTTTCTTCGGTTAGGTTTACCAAATGGGAACTAGCTCTAATCACCCCGGAAACATCACTGTTAAACATTGCAGCACGCTGAATCCAGCAACGTATTTACCATATGTACAACATGATGTACAAAGGGTGGAAGGAGGCGAGTTGCTGGCGGGAGGTGAGTTCAGCGGACATAATGATACGCATGATTGTATGAAACATCTGAATCAAACCTTTACTGCTAGACCTGACATACATGACACACCTTTAGAGAATGTGGATGTGACTTTTTATACAGATGGGAGTTGTCATAGACAAACAGACACAGGTGAATTATGTACAGGTTTTGCTGTTGTAAATGATACAGACAGGAAGCTAAACCTCTTGGTCCTCCTCACTCAGCCCAGGTGGCAGAGTTAGTAGCACTAACTAGAGCATGTGAACTGGCAGCAGGCAAATCTGCTAACATTTACACTGACTCGAGGTACGTGCTCGGGGTGGTGCACGATTTTGGGGCTCTATGGCGTCTGAGAAATTTTATGACAGCAGCAGGCACACCAGTTGCACATTCCCGACACATAAAACATCTTTTAGAAGCAATCCAACTGCCCAAAGCGGTGGCTGTATTAAATGTGAGGATGATTCGGTGTCACTGGGCAACAACAGAGCCGATGAAGCTGCAAAATGGGCAGCAGGGTTAAATATGTTTTCTCCAACTGAAAAAATTATGGGCCTGATTCAGAGCCAGACGCTCTGACCAGAGCGCTGGCTCTGAATCAGGACCCTCCTCCATTAAAATGGAGTGTCCTCCTGGACGCTCGTATAGCTGTGGGTCACCACCCACAGCATATACGAGCATTGAAAAAGATGGTTGCGATGGTCTTGACCATCGCGACCATTGTACTTGCGATGGAGACCCTGTGGTAGGGTCTCCCTGCCACAAGCCCTGGAGTGATTTTGGCTCTATCAGAGCCAAAATCACTCCCACTGACATCACTAGTGATGTCAGTGGGGCCGGCTTCAGATGGTAGGCATTCCCATGGGAACGCCTCCATCTGGCAGGCACGCCCCCGGCACGCCCACCAAAGGGGGCATGCTGTCAATCAACATCGACAGCACGCCCCCTTTGGTACGAGACCCGGAGCGACAGCTTGGCTGTCGCAGTCCGGGTCTCGTGCATGCGCACGATGGAGCTCCCTCCGTCGTGCGCATGCGCAGTGGGGAACATTGACCCACTTGCAAGTGTACTGCCACTTGTGAGTGGGTCTGAATGACCCCCTATGTCTTTCCAAACAATTGATATGCTGAAATTAATTGAGATGCAAAATTTGTGTTCAATTCAGGAAAAATCCATTTGGAAGTCCAAGGGATGTGGGCAGGAGTCCACCGGGCTCTGGAGGGATGGACAAGGTAAACCAGTAGCCCCCAAGGCAAATTACCCCAGCCTGTCTGAGGCAGCACATGGTCTGACTCATCTGGTAAAACAAGGTATGTGCAAGTTGGTGAGAGCATACTGGTGTGCACCAGGTTTTTCTTCACAAGCAGAAAAGATAGCAATGTCCTGTCTGACCTGCTTGAGGAAGAAAATAGGGAAAGCGATCCCTACCAAACCGTCCCACATTCCACCGACCGATGGATCTTTCCAGGTGATACAAATTGATTTCATCCAATTACCACCCTGCAGGAATTTTAAGTATGTATTAGTGTGCACTGACGTATTTTCTAATTGGGTTGAGGCCTACCCAGTGACCACTAATACTGCTGCATTTACTGCCAAGAAAATAGTTCAGGAATTTGTATGCAGGTACGGTATCCCTAAAATCATCGAGAGTGACAGGGGTACTCATTTCACAGGTGATGTTTTTCAAAATATGTGTAAGCTGATGGGTATTAATAGCCGACTTCATACCCCCTACCGACCACAAGCCAGTGCCAAGTTAGAGAGGATGAACGGGACTATTAAAAATAAGTTAAGTAAAATCATGGCAGAGACTGGACTAGGATGGCCAGAAGCGTTACCCTTGGTCCTACATAGCATAAGGACCACTCCTAGACCCCCTCTAAATCTGTCCCCATTTGAAATACTGTTCGGTAGACAACCTCATTTGATTATAAGTCCACGGCAAGACTTGAAGGGTAACAACGAGGTAACTGTAAAGTATCTTATATCAATGAGTAAGCAGTTAAAGCAACATCAGCAGAAACTGAAATTGTTGTCCCATGATATGCCCGAAACTAACTGTCATGATGTTGAACCAGGAGAATGTTATGATTAGAAATTTCTTGCATTCAGGTTGTTTGACTGATCGGTTGGAAGGTCCGTACCAGGTGCTGCTGACAAGTACAACATCTTTGAAGGTGGCTGAGAGAGATACCTGGGTCCATTTCACACACTGCAAAAAGGTCAATCAACCGGTAGAGAAACAAGTCGGAGACAAGGCTGATAGCGTGGACCTGTCATTTGCGAGCTTGTTCCGGGAGGATTGAAAAGGTCGTAGTGAGATACCTGAACTAAAAGAAATTTGCAGGTCTTGTTGTGACTATGGACGGGCCTGCTGTGTTCATTTTCATATTCTCTTTTAGATTGTTCACCATCATGGTCGGTTTGGGAATATCCAGTTTTTGTGATGGGAGATCGATTGAGGAAATGGAAGCTGATGGCAGTGCTGATGGAGTGGAGTCAGGAGGAGTGCAATGCCAATCAGGGGAGTGTCTGACCAATCTTAGTACTGTTATTGTTAAGAGAGCTGTCATTCCGGATACTCGGAGACGGTGTGGAGGTTTATCGTCTGAAGATTCCAGTATTTGTGAGCTTTGTGGGTCCCTAGTTGATGAAAACTGTATCCAACGGTGCCAACCTAAATATAACCCATACTGGGGTGGGTATCCTTTAGAGGATTATCATAGCATGGTAGGCAAAGTATTAAATCAAACATATTGCTGGGTGTGCTCACATGTGCCACAGTAGCAGCATAATGTAGGGTTGGTGCCATTTCCGCTGAATATCACAGAAATTTTAGAATTACAAAAAGGGAATACATTGGATGGAAAATTCCCCATATCCAAACCACCTCATTTCAAACTCTATCAATTCCAAGTAGATAGATCATTTTTGTGTTTAAACATAACCAACCCCAATAAACCCGGGAGTTGGGAAGTGATGGGGAATAATCAGACGATGACCTTCTCACAAAGAGCTGATAATGAGTCCATAAACCATGATCTGTTATGCTCAATTAAATCTGGTGGGAAACATTTTAGGTAATGGTATACATTGAGTTCCACCAAAGAAATTATTGGTAAGGTGCCAGATGGTTATTGTGCTAAAATAATACAGCCAGAAACTTGCATGAACCAGATGGAAGACCCATAAATAGGATTGTTTGCAAGGGAAATGTGCTTAATGATAATGATGCATACCATTCCTTATGTTCTCCCTGATAATGTATATTTTATATGTGGAAGAAAAGCGTATAAGTGGCTCTCCCCAAGTTCTGAAAGTTTGTGTTACCTGGGAAGAGTAGCCCCAGAAGTTATGACCCTCACACATGTTGATATGCTTGGTATACATAAGAACACACCATCACCATATCTTCACACACAATATGAACACAGAGGCAAAAGAAATATGATACCTGGTGACGTGCATAAAGCCACTCAGTTAATCAGTGAGAGAACTGGCTTTCAAGTTTTAGTTGCACTGGATCCCACCAGGATTGCTCGGGTACATTACATTTTAGGTATATTCAGGAACTTGCTAAATTGATAGATAATATCACCGATATGTACGATGACACATTCAGGTATACAGGGAGAGAATTTCAAGCATACAAGAAAGAGCTGGTGCAACACAGGCTAGTGTTAAATTATTTAACTGCTGTTACTGGAGGGTATTGCGTAATGTTGGCCACCCAATTTGGAGTAAAATGTTGCACCTATGTCACCAATGATACCAGCGACCCCAAGGAGGTGATAGACCGGAAGATGGACGAAATTCTGCAGCTAAAATGGGAGTTTCGTAAGAACCATAATGCTTCAGTGGCTGAAGTAGGGGAAAAGATAGAAGGATGGGTTTCATGGCTTAACCCAGTGAAATGGTTCTTAGGTTAATGGGTTCAGGAAGTGATCGCCAGCATAGGCAAATTCTTGATCCTTATACTGATTATCATCATAATAATTGGCATATGCGTCCGGTGTGTTCCTATTGTGTTGAAGTGTGGAAAATGTAAAAATAGAGTAAAATGCAAGAATGAAACTATGATGGTGGTCAGTAATGACAATATGAATACCGAGGTAAATATAGAACTGCATTACAACCCTGAACTAGGAAATACCATCATTTAATGTATTATATTTAGACGTGCATAGAATGTATTATTGAAATGTTATTTTTAAAACACCTCAGATAATGTAAAGTCTCAATTCCCCTTCAAGACTGCCTTTATAAGACTGGTGCTTTCCCACACCTTTCACATGATCTTCCAAGATCCGCGGTGTGCGTATAATAGTAGTTTTATGTCCCCATCCAGAGACACATTATTGATGGATTAAGAACCACTTTGTGCCATCCCATAATAACACTAAATAGTATATAAATGTAACCCTAAATTATAGCATGTTGTTTGCTATCAAAGGGTGGATTGTCAAAGCTGGATTATTGGCTGAGACAAGATCAGTTTAAAATTGAATCTCAGCTACGCCATCTTGCGTCTGGCCACAAGATGCCATCTTGGAAATTAGAATGCAAGATGCCATTTTGCAAATGGCCACCCAAGCGCCATTTTAGATAAACTCACACTTTAGTACATGTGGCGATATCACTATTAGCACCATGCGATTGCATCTTTCACCATTCCTCATATACACATTAATACGCACAATTGCGCTGTTAACTAGTTGCATATTAGCGAATGCATAAGATCTTCTGTTTATTAGCTTTATGCGCACGCATCTGCTCCAAGTTAACTAGCGTCCTTATATCGAACCCACTCACACATTACATATCCACATACAAGGTTCCATAAGCTTTAAGGTATAAGATTTAAGTTTGTTCATTTAGTCTAAATGCTGTGAAATAAAGATTATTTGGTAATTAAGGTTTTATACATGATAAGTAAGTTGTGTTTGGTATTGTACTGATGCGTACTCTCTCCACAGTATTCCGGTATAATCGGTGAGGAGATCGCATCATGCATTCTCAACTTATGGACCACAGAGACTTCAAGCAACAAAATGTATATAATATGAACAACTGTCAGGATGTTGCATGAGGCGGGAACCCAGAGACCCCCAGTTGTTAGAGGCTGGGTTGGGTCTATTTGAATCAGCCTGTTAAACGCTCTGTAACAGATGTATGCCCCTTGGGAACCAATGGTATCAGCAAGAAACTTCTCTATTGTTTTGTCTATTCTTTGGGGGTATAAATATGTGTGCTCCAACACTGGGTCTTTAGTCTTCTTGCTGAATGCTGATTGATGAAGGGGTTTCTTGCTGATGCCTAACATCTGGTCCAGAAGCGCTGCATATGTATACTGTACTTGGGTCTGTATAATTCCTTTGCGCCGAATTGTGTCTGGATCAATAGCATGTAACTGACTGTACTTTTACTTGAATAATACTTGTGCTTTGGAACCATAGATTCTAGGTCTGAAGTCTTTATTTACTGTATGACTTCGTACGCAAATTAGCGTCATCCTTAGAAGGTATAGGCAGGATATTAGAAGATATAGGAAGGAGTGTATAGAGGTTCTGATCCAGTATCGTTAGTTCACTCCAAACCATGACAATTAATCGCCTTAGGAGAGAATTGCAAGGATGGAAGCATCTCTCATTATCATATATGGGTAGAGCTAATTTAATAGGAATGGTATCTTTTCCTAGATTACTGTATCCTTTGCAAACTCTTCCCTTACTGATATCTAATAAGGATATCCTGGATATTAATAAGCTCTTCCGTATGTTTATCTGGCATAATAAAAAATCTCGAATACGTATGATTAAATTGCAGCAGCAGAGGATGCATGGAGGTATTAATTTGTCGAATTTGTTATGGTATAATCAAGCAACCCTTCTTAGACATCTAAGAGATTGGAACCAACATTCAAATGTGTATACAGATACAATTTTGGAACAGGGCTTTCTAACAGAAATCCATCTTATTGTATTTTTACATCAATATGAAGTAGAGCTGGATCCAAAAACTCTTAATAACCAAATACTTATGTCCTTTTGAAAATTATGGTTTATCTTATGTAAAAGGTTCAAAATGTACTTAAAAACCCAGATTTCAGAATGGAGGGGCATGTAGTCCTTTTACCCAGTGGAACCAGGAAGGGATTCAGAATATTGGCCATTTTTTGGATAGATCCACTGGTAAACCACTTACCTTTGCACAAGCTAGTTCCTTATATAGAACTATTATTGTACATGACCTGGCATTTTTACAGGTCCAGTATTATGCTAGCACGATAGCAAGTCAATTAACAGAGAGGGATCTATCTAATCCTTTGAATCAATTGTTGAATAAACCGCTGCCTATTCGAAAGGTTATCTCAATACATAACAAATTGCTATATACACCATTCGACAGGAATAGTGAAATGGTTGGATAATTATCCTAATCTTACGACTGAAGCACTATTAAAATCATTGACGGATCTATCTCGAATAATACCAGCAAATACTTATACAAAAATGTTTTAGAATATATACCATAGAACATATCTTTCTCCTAAAATACGTTTTTATATGGGATTGTCAGAAGATCATAGATGCCCAAAATGTAAGGCATAAATGGAGGGTTTGTACCATTGTTTATGGCAGTGCCCATATATTAAAACATTTTGGCTTGAAGTATGGCAACTTACTATTAGATACTTAGGGCCTGATTCAGAGGTGGACGCTATTGCAATTCGCACGCAGACTGAACAATTGTTTGAAATTGCACATGCATATGCATCACAGTGCGCGTCCGCGAAGGCAGCTGTGCGATCCCATAGTAATTGCTGTGCGAGTCTGCAGACCACGGAGG
Source organism: Taudactylus pleione (assembly GCA_031769625.1). Taxonomy (NCBI): domain Eukaryota; kingdom Metazoa; phylum Chordata; class Amphibia; order Anura; family Myobatrachidae; genus Taudactylus; species Taudactylus pleione. The sequence continues at coordinate 14,844,367 of JAUIMM010000384.1, forward strand.
CCCATTGGAGATTGATTGACAGGATGTGATCATTTGGGGGTGTAAACAGGGGGTGGTTAAGGAAATGCAGGCGTGTCTGGGCGTTTGAACGCCGTCTCATGGGGCATGCATAAATTAGCCACTACAAGTGCATACGCAGGCCTGCGTGGCAAAAGAGCTTCCTAGACTGTGGCAGGTCAGACCTTCCGCAAGGGTAAAATGGCCACCGATGTACTTTGATGTTTCCAACATTTATGCATGTTTGCGATCGCGCATGCAAGTACGAAGCAGCAGTGGGCGTCTTTATGCTCAGGTGATCGTTGCTAACATTAGCATACTTACACAGCTGCGAGTGTGGGAATACGCGGCTGCATACGCATTACCGTCCACCTCTGAATCAGGCCCTTAGCCCATTTCCTCTGTTGTCAGAATGGACTAAGGGCCTGATTCAGATCCGCCCCGCTCGCAAGCGCGTCGTTGGTGGCCCAGTGCGCATGCGCACGATGGAGCCGGCTATGTCGTGCGCATGCGCGAGACCCAGATAGCGACGGGCAAACCGTCACTCCAGGTCTCGTACCAAAGGGGGCATGCTGTCGATGTTGAGTGACAGCATGCTCCCTTTGGTGGGCGTGCAGGGGGCATGGCTGCCCAGACGGAGGCGTTCCCATGGGAACGCCTACTGTCTGGGGCCGGCCCCACTGACATCACAAGTGATGTCAGTGGGAGTGCTTTCAGCTCTGTTTGAGCCGAAAGCACTCCAGGGCTTGCGGCAACGAGACCTACCACAAGGGTCTCGCCGCAGCCCAGATGGTCACGATGGTCTTGACCATCGCTACCATCTTCCTCGCCGCTCGCTGTAGCTGTGGGTGGTCACCCACAGCTATACGAGCGGTCAGGAGGCCGCTCTAAAAATCAAGAAGGACAGCCCTGATTCAGAGCGAGCACTCTGTCAGAGCATCCGGCTCTGAATCAGGGCCTATATTAGGAATTCTACCAGAAGGATCACAAATATGAAAAAGCCCTAAAAAATTACTTTTAGCAGTATCATCAGCAGCATGTAAAAGAGTGTTACATATGTGGATATATGACACCCCTCCAACGATGTCTTTAGTTAGAGCAAGATTGTTTTTTATATTTAAAATGGAATGGGTGGAGGCTTCATTGCAAAAAGAGAAAAGACTGAAACATTTGTTTGATGTATGGGAAAGTTTTATTAACGTCTTGTCTCCCAATGTAAGAGTCCAAATTCTTAGGTGCTTTTTATCAACACAATGATTTGAAAATAGAATACTAATAGGGGAGGACCCTGTATTGATCAATTAATGAAATAAAAGGAGGTTTACACACACGCCTTCATGAATATACTCCCTAAATTGTGTAATAGAGATGTGCTGATAATAAACATTGTAAAGATATAGGTATTAGAAACATGTATAAACATATATACGACTAGGAATATATAATAGATATGGATAAGTTGTAAACAAATGAATATGTATTGAGACAAATGTATGCTTGAAATAAAGTTTATTAAATAAAAAAACTGATTGCAGAAATGCCTTGCTCTCAAAAATTAAAACCCATGAATTGGCCCACAAACATACACTTGCTCCTGACACATATGTAGAGCCTCAAAACATGAGAATATTTCTGTTTAATGATGAGGTCCAGTGAGCGTGCTGACATTGCTGTCATAGCTAACACCGATGGGGTAACAAACCTGGAAAGATGTTAGCGAGAGCCAGAGGGGCCCAGAGGTCACTCACATACAGTACATCTGCAAACTTAAGGAATCCACCAGTGCTCTCTCTGTTACAGACGGGGCATTGCCAGAGGTTTTATACATACTACTCAGAATTATACAATTTGACCTCAACTCGTACAGCTCATGATTTAGCAGTGAAGAAATTCTTGGAGGATGAAAAACTATTTTTGAAGGACTCTAGACTGGAGGCTTCTTGAACTGTGCTGGGAAGCAAGTTCCATAGAGTCAGAAATACAAAGCTGAAAGCTCAACCCCCAAATGAATTCCAGGAGATCCTAGGTAATGTTAATAGTCCTTTGTCAACAGATCACAGTAATCAGGTGGGGCAGTAAGGAATCAGAAGCTGATTCAGGTATCTTGTACCTTGGTCATGTAGGGCTTTAATGTCAGTAAGCTCATCTTGATAAGGATTCACCATCTTACAGGCAGCCAGTGAGGGGAGTAGAGAATGGGTGTTATGTGGCAGGAATGGGGCTGTTTGGTTAATAGCTTGGCAGCTGAATTTTGTACCATCTGCAAGCGGTGCAATTCTTTTGGTGAGAGACCAATGTAGAGGACATTACAGTAGTCTACTCATGGCGATATAAATGCATGTATGACTTTTGGCAGATCTTCTGAGGGAATTAAGTGTTTGATTCTGGCTTTGTTCCTCAGATAAAGAATGAGGATTTGATTGTGGCTGATACCTGATGTTTAAGTATCAAGCCTCTTTCCATGACAACACCAAGATTCCCCACATGTTCTGTGTTTTGTAGTTCTGAAACTACAAGCATTAGTCGTGTTGGTTGGCTATGCTGCAGCCTTTTTCTATGACCTATCATCAGGACCTCGATTTTATTAGGGTTCATTTGCAGCCAACCGGCACTCATCCACTCCTGGAGCTCAGTTAGACAGCCATTTAGGGTTGGTATTGGGTTCTCAGTACCTGGAGCAAAGGACAGGTACAGTTGTGTATCAATTGCGTAGCAGTGATACTGTAGCCCAGGCCATGATATCTGATTATTATACCCAGTGGTAGCATGAATACTGCAAAGAGCATTGGAGATAGTATATGGTGATGAAGAGTTTACCCCAGAAGTAATGCTCTGTGACCTGCCCGGGAGAAATTATTTGAACCAGCTAAGGACTGTGCCATCTACTACACAGAAACTTTACAGGCACTCAATTAGAATCCATTGGTTCACAGTAACAAATGCCTCAGAGAAATCCAGAAGAATTAAGATTCTCTTGCCATCAGAAGATATTAAGCACACATTCGAGGGCTGTTTCAGTGCTATGTATTCTCCTGAATCCTGACTGGAATGGATCATAAAGATCATGGCTTGACATGTGGGTTTCTAGTTGAGTTGCCACCACTTTCTCAATAACCTTTCCTAGAATAGGTAGGTTTGATACTGGTCTGCAGTTGGACATGCAGTCAGGGGCAAATTAGGTTTTTTAAGAAGTGGGCTAACAATTGCTTCCTGCAATTACAGGGCCAATCATGTCCATACACTCTATTTTGTCCATAAATATATTACTGTAATCCCAAAAGAGGGCAAAGACCCATGTCTACCACCTAGCACACATACGAGGGCCTATTTCTCCATTACATGTTGATGTTAAAATGTTTACCAAACTTCTAGCGAACCATCTCTGGCTGCTTCTTCCGAGTATCATCCACTCCGATCAGGCTGGATTTGTTCCAGGTAGAGAAGCCAGGGACAATACTACCAAAGTGATTGATCTGATAGCCCATGCTCAGAGTACAAATGTCCATATGATGCTTCTCTTAACAAATGCCGAGAAGGCCTTTGACAGGGTAGACTGGGGCTTTATGATGGCAATCCCGAGGCTGCTGGGCCTTGGTGAGGTGTTATTGCAGAAGACTCTCTGTCTATACCGGATGCCTTCAGCTCAGGTCAGAGTGAACAGGATATTATCTCACACCATTACAATATCTAATGGTACACATCAGGGATGCCCTCTCTCACCACTGGTTCTTGTATTAGTGAGAGCATTTAGAAGCAACTCAAATATTACTGGGTTGAGAGCTGGTGCTAGAGATCACCACTTGGCTTTTTTAGCTGATGACTTGTTTCCGATCATTACCAACCAAGTAACACCTCTTCCCAACCTTATGGAGGGTCATTTGTCCAATTTTAAAATCAATTATACAAAATCCATTAAATGTTACCGCCTCAGTAAAGACTGTTTCTGCCCTAACTGCATCATTCCTGTTTGTATGGCATCCCTCCCACATAAAATATTTAGGTATACTTACTGTATACCAAAAAGTCTTCATAAGACTGTGGCCTTGAACCATCTACCTCTCAAATAAAATATACCAGGAGATAACACAGTGACTTACACAGAAGTTTTCTTGATTGGGGCGAATAGACATAGTTAAAAGAGTGTGCTCCCCAGACTTCTATACCTCTTCCAAACAGGGCCCCTGAAACTTCCACCCCACTTCTTATCGGAGGCACACAAGGTTATCTGTAATTTTGTTTGGGCTTGACATAAACCTAGATTTAAGCATCTTGGTCTCTTCAGGTCGAAAAAATCAGGGAGACCAGCAATTACCCATGATTTCAGCCTATTATCAGGCCTCTGTTTTACACAGTATCTTAGATTGGTCCAGGGGTCCAGGAGAGAAACACTGGGTGGAATTGGAATCCTCCTCTAAGAATCTTCGGCTATTCAGCCTGCCATGGTATACAAAAATAGTAGGCTTGGCTCATCCAACAGTAGACTCCACTCTATTTTTGTGGAGAAAATTATGCCTTAGGCCGAGAATCTCCTCGGAGATATCTCCACTCATGCCCATTCTTGATAATCCTCTCTTCCCTCCTGGGATATCAGTCCGGAGAGCATCCAAATGGAGGGAGGCAAGTATCACAAGGATGAGCCATCTGGTCATTAATAGGATGTTTAAGTCTTTTTCAGAACTCAGTATGTCTGCGGTTATTATAGCAATTACAGTCGCACAAGAATTTTTTTTATTATATTACTTCTCAAAAAGAGACAACAAACACCCTCATATTGTATATCCTAAAAATCAAATGATACAACTGAGGGGGTGCTACCACAGACATCTTTATTATATATATACAGAAACAGAGGAAAATAAATTAAATGTCATAAGTGGTGCACTATATATTAAAAAAACATAACTTTTAACGTTTTGCAGGTTAATACCAAATTCTGAAAAAAGGAGAAGATCGAAAACTGATAAAAATATATAGAAGTGTGTTAAAAAGAAAAGAAAATGGGATTTAAAACAGGTTGTATGTACCAGTGGCGGATACAAGGGGGGGATTGGAGTGATCGGCCCCCCCTAGCACAGTCTGCATCATGCACTGAGCTGAGCATGTTCAGCCTGTGCTGTGATCGGAGTCTGTGTAATGCATGGGGAGCGCATTACACAGGCTCCAATCACAGTACAGGCTGAACACAGCCTGCTCAGCTCAGTGCATGATCCAGGGAGCAGGGGTTGATGGGCCGCCGGGCTGGTTCCCACTGGGCCAGTCCCTTAGCTGTCTTTAGGGGCTGCTAGCCACACTTCCCTCATCCACCCATCTGCTTTAGTAGCCCGGCTGCTCTCAGATCGGACAGAGTTACAGGCTGCTACTTCCACTATACCTAAAGTAAAATGCCCAACGGGGGAGCTGCTGCGCATACCCAGCCACAGCAGCTCCTCCCATAAGCCTTTGTGGAGCCTGTCACTGATGGCTCTGCCTCCAGTCTTTCTGTAGCCGGTATCAGTCAGGATTAATAGAACCATCTACAGAACGGCTATCAACAAGCAGCTTGTGTACACAGAATGCCAGGCACAGCTGCAACCTGCAAATTCTGACTGTCACACAGTGTGACAGCTGACGGTCAGTAAGTAACCTGTTTTATTATATCTGAATATGTCTGCCTGCCGTTCCACTTGCTATATGTCTATATGTACATATATATTATTGTGTATATATTTATATATAATAAACAAGGGGAATCTGCTCTCACTGTAGGAGTTGCTAACAACGAGCTGCAGCAATAGTTGAGTTGATCTTGGCTCATAGGTCATATACAAATAATTAAATAATTACTGCGCTCAGTCTAAGTTGGATATCATATGTGCCAAAGGAAACATAAAAACCTTGATACAAATGTCACAATAAACTTTACTTGTATTCTAAACATGCAGTACAAATGTTTATTAAAAACACAAATAGCGTTAATGGAATCCTAATGCAGGTAAGCACCAAGACTATAAGCTGTTAGTGACCAGAAGCTGCCTATTGGTAAGTGTCCCAAAGATCTCCTAATAATTGCAATCCAATGCAAATGCTAAAGTCAAGTAATGTTGTGGGGTATTACTGATCCAGATAGCCCCTTTGTAAAATGTCAATTAATAAGCTGACATAAGCGGCGTACCACTATGTAGAAAGTTTGTGGTTAGGTGCCTGGGATGTATATCTTCCCGGTGGTGGAGTATGGCACTGATCGCTGACTGCCGGGAATAGTTCAGAGGCTGCACATCTACTCCTGGGTGCAAATGCCGGCAGAGCACCCGTGAGACCAGAGCCATGCCTGCAATGACCACCTGGGGAGACTGCTGCTGCCTAAGGAGGGGTTGTTACAGTGTAAGTTCCTGAGTGGAACTGATAACCGTGCAACCCATCCTAGTGCAGAACTTACCTCCCTTGTTGGTGTCAGGATGCCGCTCCTTCCCCTCATGGGCTAGTTCGTCCTCATGGTGTGTCCTCTTCTTTGGTATAATGTAGTTCATGTCCTTGCCACTTCTGGTAAGTACCGGCTTCTTGGTGCTGAACCTGCACTGTTGTTGTTGCTATTGATAAGTGGTGCTCTACAACGCGCAGCGGCTGTAAGCCTTCTTCAGGGATATTGTGCAATCAGTCTCCCTTCCCTCTTTTATTCCTTGGAACTTCTTACGTCTTGAGGTGAGAGTATGGATCCGGTTGCCATGGTTAAATGACTCCTAAATAAATGGATGTGCATTTCTAAATTTCTAAAGCAGCAGATCTTTCATTTGTTTGTGACTCCTCTCATGATACATATCATAATTGACTACACAGTATACACTCTTCATATACATCCAATATATCATGTAAGTGTATTTAATATAGAATTCCAACACAAATGTATAGGTATGCTTTATGAAGCTAATAGTAAATTCCACCTAGTGTAGCTCTAGCTGACATATATTTATAGCATGTTACAGAGTAAATTACAATATGCTGGATGCCTATAAGCTAATGGTTAATGATATAGTGATTTAATGATTCAGTTCATAATAATGGACCTGACCTAATTGTCCTTATTTAGGCCAAAAGGGGTTATGGTTTTCAGGGCGTATATCCATTTTAATTCTTCTTTATTGATGGCATGCTCATGATCACCACCTCTCCAGTTCTTCACTACTTGTTTGATACCCATTAGTATAAGGACTCTAGGATCACTATTGTGTGATTCTTTAAAGTGTTGTGACAAGCTATGTGTCTCAAGGCATTTTTCAATATTACGGATATGTTCTGGAGTACGTGTCTTCAAGTTCCGAATGGTATGACCGACGTATTGCAACCCACATGGGCATTCTGCAAGATAAATTACATTCTGACTGTCACATGTAATATATTCCTTGATACTAACGTTTTTTTTAGTTTTATTTGATTGGAATGGTTGTTGAAAATTTTACTCTTGATGTCTGGTGCCTTTTTAAAGATCACATGGGATGGGGTTTTTCTGGTAACAGATCCATTAGTACTTCATCTCGGCATAAAATATGCCAATGTTTTAGTATTTTTCGGAGTAGGACTGCATCATTACTATATTGTGTTATAAAACTACAACTGTAATGTTCCTTACTTTGTTGTCTCTTTTGTTTATACTCTAGTAGTTCTTCTCTAATGAGTGTCTCTGCTTTGTTATATGCCTCATCTACTAGATTGGAATCAAACTTCTTCTGTAAAAACTGATCTTTAAGAGCTTTACCTTGTTTCTCAAACTCCTCCTTCTTAGTGCAATTACATCTAATTCTAAGAAACTGACCAAATGGAATATTAGCCAGCCAATTTCTATGATAACTGCTGTTAGAATAGATGTAGCTGTTTGTATCAACTGGCTTCTGATACGTGCATGTATAAATTTGCCTTCCTCAATGTATATGTTAAGGTAAAGAAAATTTACTGAGAATTTACTATATTCTGTATTGAATATTAGATGTCTATCATTGGAGTTGATGTATTTTAGGAAGATCTTGAGAGATTCTTCTGTCCCTTTCCATATGAGTAATACATCATCGATGTATATTTTCCAGAGGGCTAGGTTTGCCCCAAATTCATTGTTAGACCAGATGTTAAAGTCTTCCCAATGTCCCATAAAGATGTTGGCATAGCTTGGGGCAAGCCTAGTCCCCATTGCTGTACCTGTGACTTGCCTGTAAAATTGTCCCTCAAACCAGACGAAATTGTGTTCCAGGATAAACCGGATACCTTGTAGTATAAAATATGATTGTTCTTTTGTCATCTCAGTGTCAATGCTTAATGTATGTCTGATTGCCTCTAATCCCTGGTCATGGTTTATAACCGTGTAAAGGGTGATAATATCGCTTGTACAGAGCCAATATTCCTCCTCCAAAATGGTATCCTCTAGTGTCTTAAGAATAGCAATAGTGTCTTTTATGTGAGACCTGTGTTTTTGTACATATATTTGTAGCATTTGATCAATGTACTGGGATAGTTTTGATGTTAAAGAATCCACCCCAGCTATGATGGTCTATCTGGTGGTTTTTCTGTGTTCTTATGAACTTTAGGTAGATAGTAAAACACGGGTACCATGGGATTCTTATTATTGATGTATTCACATTCTACCTTAGTTAATATTCCTGATCGGTACCATTCCTGTAATATTGAATTCATTTCAGACTGGTATTTTTTGGTGGGGTCTTCTTTCAGTGGTTGGTATGTATGGGAGTCTCCTAGGGAGTCTCCTATATATGATTCCTCTATATAGTCCTTCTTGTCAAGTAACATGACCCCACCCCCTTTGTCAGCAGGTTTGATAACTATTTTTTGGTTGTTACCCAAATCTTTCAGTGCCTGTAATTCTTCTCTACTTATGTTGATGTTCTTCTTCCTATTGTTAGATAAATTCTCTAGGTCATTAAGAAACACACTCTCAAATGTATCAATCAGATGTCCTCTGAGATGCTGTGGGTAAAATTTGGAGCGTGGCTTCAAATCTGAATGTTGAATGGCTAGTGTCTTTATGTATCTTGTGTTGAATACCTTTGTTTTTATGGTGATATTTTTGTAATGTCAATTTTCTGGTAAATCTGTTATGGTGAAAACTTATTAATGTTGGTCTTTCCTGACACCAACAAGGGAGGTAAGTTTCACACCAGGAGGGGTTGTACGGTTATCAGTTCCACTCAGGAACTTACACTGTAACAACCCCACCTTAGGTGGCAGCGGTCTCCCCAGGTGGTCATTGCGGGTGCGGTGCCAGTCTCACGGATGCTCTGCTGGCATTTGTACCCAGGGATAGACATGCAGCCTCTGTGTTATCCCTGGCAGTCAGCAATCAGTGCTGTACTCTATCCCCGGGAAGATCTACATCCTGGGCACCTAACCACGAACTTTCTACATAGCGGGATGCCACTTATGTCAGCTTATTAATTGACATTATACAAAGGGGCTATCTGGATCAGTAATACCCCACAACATTACTTGACTTTAGCATTTGCATTGGATTGCAATTATTAGGAGATCTTTGGGACATTTACCAATAGGCAGCTTCTGGTCACTAACAGCTTATAGTCTTGGTGCTTACCTGCATTAGGATTCCATTAACGCTATTTGTGTATTAAATAAGAATATGTACTGCATATTTAGAATACAAGTAAAGTTTACTAGTGACATTTGTATCAAGGTTTCTATGTTTCCTTTGGCACATATGACATCCAACTTAGACTGGGCGCAGTAATTATATATATATATATATATTTATTTATTTTTTGTGACACAGTTGGGATAGGGGTCCCTCTCCTAGGTAGATGGACTCCCTCTTTACATACACAGCAGCCAGAGAAGCAGGACACAATTCTGGGGTTCTTGTACAAGCTGGTTGGAGCAAGTCTTTATTGTACAGGACACATAAATAAAATAAAACATAAACAAAATCCTAGCCTGTCTGGGCTCTAACTAGACAGTAGGTTCCCTCTCTAGCAGAACACTACATAAGTTCATGTTCACAGTACTTACTGGTTTGTTTCAAAACAGTGTCTCAGTGCAAGCTAGCCTACAGGTCTACTCTCCCAGGTGTGAGACACTCAGCCTCAAATAAACCCAGCTTATATCAGCCATTTCCAGGTGCAAGCCATATTGAGCCTGCTACCAGGCTGAAAGGCCCAAAACCTGGAGTGGCCTGTGGATGGAGCCCTCCCTTTCCTCACATCCTCACCCCCAGGACACATTCCGGCTTTTCTCTAAAGCCGACATTTCTAGTCTGCCTTTCCCAAATAGACTTCTCCTGGGAGTTCAAAGCACATAGGACAGGAATCTAGGACATACATAGAAACCATTCCACACTTCTCCACATATCCCCCCTTTGTTTTGACCTGTGGGGCAGAACAACTGTAGCCCAAAATGCATGAACGCATGACAAAGCATCTGCATTGGCCAGCTGGCTTCCTGGCCTGTGTTTACCAAAAACTTAAAGTTTTGCAATGCTAAGAACCACCTTGTTATTCTACCATTGGTATCCTTGTTCTCTGACATCCACTTCAATGGGGCATAGTCAGTGAGCAGCCTGAATTTCCTTCCCACCAAATAGTACCTGAGAGTTTCCAATGCCCATTTTATGGCCAATACTTCCTTCTCAACTGTAGCATAGTTTTTCTCATGTACATTTAATTTCCTGCTTAGGTAAAAAATAGGGTGTTCCTCACCTTCCTTGCTCTGGGACAGGACTGCTCCTATACCTACTTCTGATGCATCTGTTTGCACAACAAACTCCCTGTCAAAATCAGGAGTCATCAGAACTGGTTGGGAACACAACGCTATTTTCAACTCCGGAAAAGCCTTCTCTGCTTCAGGACTCCATTCCACCATGACTTTCTGTTTGCCTTTGGTAAGGTCAGTCAGTAGGACTGCAATGGTGGCAAAATTGGGTATAAACCTCCTATAATACCCAGTAATCTATAAGAAGGCTCTCACCTGTTTCTTATTCAGGGGTCATGGCCAGTCTTGTATTGCCTCAATTTTATTAAGCAGTGGCTTTATCAATCCTCTGCCAATGGTGTATCCAAGATACTTTACTTCTTCCATCCCTAGACAACACTTTTTTGGGTTGGCTGTCAAACCTACCTTATAGGTGGAGTCCAACACTGCTTATACTCTTGGCAAGTGAGACTGCCAATCATGACTCTGAATGACCACATCATCTAGATAAGCAGCAGCATACTGTCTGTGGAGCCTTAGAATCTGATCCATCATTCTATGAAAGGTAGCATTTGCCCCATGTAGCCCAAAGGGCAACATCTTGTATTGAAACAACCCCTCTGCTGCAGAAAAGCTGTCTTTTCTTTGGCATTCTCAGTTAACGGCACTTGCCAATACCCTTTGGTTAAGTCAAGAGTGGTTAAATATCTGGCTGTCCCTAGCCTTTCAATTAGTTCATCCACCATAGGCATTAGGTAGGCATCGAACTTTGACACACTGTTCAATTTCTGGAAGTCATTGCAGAAACGCACTCTCCCATCAGGCTTTGGAATAAGCACAATGGGACTTGACAACTCACTATGCGATTCTTCAATTACATCCAACTCTAAATTTTTTTTCATTTCTTTTGATACTGATTCTCTTTGGGCTTCTGGTAACCAATAGGGCTTTAGGTTAACCTTAAATTCTGGGTCAGTGATTATGTCATGTTTAATGACCAAGGTTTTCCCTGGTGTGTCATAAAAGAGCACCCTATTTCTGATAAGAAATTCTTTAACTTCCTGCTGTTCAACTGCTAACAGAGTTTTTGCCACTGTCACTTTGGGAACCAAGAATCCTGGGTTTACCAGGCTCGGACAGCTGCCAGAGCTGCTCTATCCTTCCAGGGTTTTATAAGATTTACATGATATATCTGTTCTGGCTTTCTTTTCCCCAGCTGGTAGACTATGTAATTAACCTGCCCCACTTTTTCTAAAATTTCAAAGGGTCCTAGCCACTTAGCCAAAAGTTTACTTTCTACTGTGGGAACCACCAACACTCTGTCCCCAGGAGCATAGACGCGTAACTGAGCATTGTTGTTGTATACCCTCTGCTGTGCCTGTTGGGCCCATTTGAAGTGCTCTCTCACTATCGGCACTACAGCAGCAATTCTTTCTTGCATTTGGGAAACATGCTCAATAACAGGTTTATACGGACTGGACTACACCTTCCACATCTCTTTGGCAATGTCTAGTAACCCCGTGTCTCCCATATAACAAATTGAAAGGTGAAAACCTGGTGGAGGATTGAGGAACCTCTCTTATGGCCAACAAAAATAAGGCAACAAGTAATTCCAATCTCTACCATCTTTGTGGACTACTTTTCTTAGCATATGTTTTAACGTCTTGTTAAACCTCTCAACTAACCCATCGGTTTGGGGGTGATAGACCAAAGATGTTATCTGTTTGATTTTGAATAGACGGCACAACTCTTTCATGATGTTTAACATAAATGGGGTACCTTGGTTAGTCAGTATTTCCTTAGGTATCCCCAACCTGCTAAAGACATGGACTAACTCTCTAGCAATGGTCTTGGTTGATGTATTGCACAATGGTATCGCTTCCGGGTACCTGGTAGCGTAATCCATTATCACCAGAATATATTGATGGCCCCAGGCAGAATTCATTAAGGGTCCATCCAAATCCATAGCTATTCTTTCAAATGGCACATCAATAATGGGTAATGGGACTACTGGACTTTTAAAATGTGGTCTTGGAGCATGATACTGACATTCAGGACAGGATGCACAATAGTCAGATACCTGTTTATGGACCCTGGGCCAGAAAAACCTCTGCGAAATTCGCTCAGTGGTTTTCTCTACCCCTAGATGACCTGCCATTATATGACCATGAATCAGATCTAACACTGTTCTTCTGTATGCTTGGGAACTAATAATTATTCCACAATATCTTTCCCTTTCTTAGTCACCTGATAAAAAAATCCCAACATACTGCCATGTGAGTATATGACAAAGGACTGTCAGGGTCTAGGGGTTTACCATCGATCACTTTGACATTCTCCCTGGCTTTTTCCAGAGTAGGGTCATTTAACTGCTCCACAGCAAAGACCTCTCTTCTGACCTCCAAGTCAGGCAGACGATCAACTGGCTCAATAACACTTCGTACCTCAGTGGGAGGCACATCACTTGGTGAGCCACCATCATGCTCTGCATTCTCTAGTTCGCCAATCATACTAGAAAAAGGTAACATCTCCAACCCTGAAAAAACTTCCTCTGCTACTACATCAGTTAACTTCTCAAATGGGTCAGGGTGATTTACCTCTGTAAAAAATCAGTTTTCCCACAACTTCCAGAAGTGAGCAAAGTCTCTCCCCAATATTGCATCATACATTAAGCCAAATACCAGACCCACAGAGACTATCGCGGAACCACATGGTGTTTCTATGTTCACTTCTGCAGTAACATAATACCGAGTATCCCCTAGTATGCAGGTCACTCTAACAGTTTTTCCCTTATGCTTCAAGGGGTTCACCAGTTCAGCTTTCATAAGTGTAACCAGGCTACCAGAATCTAACAGAGCCTCTACTCAGTTGCCTTCTACAGTGAGTACACACATATTTTTATCTGTCTCAGCCTGCTGGTCAGCAGTACACGCTAGATGTGCAAAGAAAAACATCCTGCGGTTGACATGAGCAGTATCACATTGCATAGGTTCAGAGGTGAGTGAAGAATTAGCCGCAATATGGCTGAAACCACCACATCGGAAACACTGAATCACATTATTATCTAGTATTTTATGGGGTAGGAATCTTCCTGGCCTGGCCCCCAAGCGAGTTAGGATCTCCCGTTTAGCTTTTCATAGTCCTTTGCATCAGCCAGGCACAAATCATAGTAGGCCTTTTGTAGTTCTCCAGACAGGAAGGGTGCCACAAGACTTGCCCACTGTACCTTGGGCCAACTCTCCCTTTCTGTGGTTCTCTTAAATGCTGTGAGATACGCCTCCACATCATCACTTGGAGTTGTCTTCTGTAAAAAATAACTGGCACGTATGGAGTCAGTGTGGATTGGAGGGTCAGTGGATGCATCTCCAGACTGGGCTAGGTGTTTTGCCACCTCTTTTATGGACTGGCTGTTTTCCGCTAAGGCCTGGTGGGTTTCCTCAATGGTGACTTGTTGTTGCCTCTGAGCTGTCTTCAAGGCCAATAGTTGCACACTGGTGGATTCCAGCTGAGCTCTGGTAGCTTCTTGCTGAGCCCTGGTAGCTTCTTGCTGAATTTTATTAGTTTCCTACTGAGCTGCTGTAGCTTGGAGCAAGGCCTTTACAACATCCTCCATGTTGACTTTAGGGGTAGGCTGAAAGCAGAACCTGGCCTCTATGAGCATCTGCTGATGCCATCTTCATGGATTCCACAAGTTTGTGTCTGTCCCTTTAAATTTTAAAGAAAAACTGTTTTCCTTGCTGAAATTTCAGTGTGTGATTGCCCGCATTCTCCACCAAATGTGACACAGTCGGGATATGGGTCCCTCTCCTGGGTAGATGGACTCCCTATTTACTATTAATTCCTATCAGTCACTATTTAGCATTGCAAGTCACTTAAGAAATAATTGCTTTCCAGTCCAATCGTGTAGTTCCAAAGCACAAAAAGTTATTTATGTAAAAAAGTAACATTATATAAGATTTAACATTTAGTAAAAAGCAATGAAAATAGTACATCCTGATACATATGTGTGCGCACTGGTCCCAGTATACAGTCATCAATCCAGAAGTCTGTGGTCACAAGAAGACGTCTACACTGAGATCAGGACACAGCCTATATACCTTACAGGTGTCAGAGTTAACAATGGGACAAATTGACAGGTTCTCATTGGTTCTTGCTTCTGGTCAATCTGGTCATTGGTCAGTTCATTTGGTATAATCAGGGGTATGGCTCATTCTTCCAACAGTCACACTGTGTAGCTTCCCGCCGAAGAACTAGTTAATACTGGCTACATCACTGCATACAAGTAAAAACATTCTATTCAATAACTCGCCATCAACCACTACTAGTGGACGCATGATGAGATTTCTTTGCCGATAGAAAGGGATGTCTGCAAATAAACAGGGATTTAGTATGATACCAAACATGACATGTCCACTTTATTCTGAACCTTAGGTCTCATTTAAGTACATATTACATCATAATTATTAGCTACCAATACCTTTAATAACTCTGGTTATTAACTATAATGTGTGGGAACCATTTTATATGTATGCGTTCACATATGTGCATCTGTGTATTGAAATAGCAAATGTGCGCATGTATGTATGTGAATACGCATATGTCCGTCTATTTGTACGTATGTGAATATACAGTCAGGTCCATAAATATTGTGACATTGACAGAATTTTCATATTTTGGCCTCTAGTCACCACCACAATGGCTTTGAAATGAAACAAACAAGATGTGCTTTAACTGCAGACTTTCAGATTTAATTTGAGGGTAATTACATCCAAATCAGTTGAACGGTGTAGGAATTACATCAATTTCCATATGTGCCTCCCACTTTTTAAGGGGCCAAAAGTAATGGGACAAACTAAACAATACTAAATCTAACTTTCACTTTTCAATACTTTGTTGCAAATCCTTTACAGGCAATTACAGCCTAAAGTCTGGAACGCATAGACATCACCAGACGCTGGGTTTCATCCCTGGTGATGCTCTGCCAGGCCTCTACTGCAAATGTCTTCAGTTCCTGCTTGTTCTTGTGGCATTTTCCCTTCAGTTTTGTCTTCATCAAGTGAAATGCATGCTCAGCCGGATTCAGGTCAGGGGATTGACTTGGCCATTGCATAACATTCCAGTTTTTAGCCTTAAAAAACTCTTTGGTTGCTTTTGCAGTATGCTTTTGGTTATTGTCCATCTGCACTGTGAAGCACCATCCAATGAGTTCTGAAGCATTTGACTGAATATGAGCATACACTTCAGAATTCATTCTGCTGCTTTTGTCAGCAGTCACATCATCAATAAATACAAGGGAACCAGTTCCATTGGCAGCCATACATGCCCACGCCATGACACTGCCACCACCATGCTTCACTGATGAGGTGGTATGTTTTGGATCATGAGCAGTTCCTTTCCTTCTCCAACTTCTACCACAGTGATGGGAAGAGAAGAGTATGATCTTTGTCTCATCTGTCCATAGGATGTTGTTCCAGAACTGTAATGGCTTTTTTAGATGTTGTTTGGCAAACTCTAATCTGGTTTTTCTGTTTTTGTGGCTCACCAATGGTTTACATCTTGTGGTAAACCCTCTATATTCACTCTTGTGAAGTCTTCTCCTGATTGTTGACTTTGACACATATACACCTACCTCCTGGAGAGTGTTCTTGATTTGGCCAACTGTTGTGAAGGGGTTTTTCGTCACCAGGGAAATAATTCTTCTGTCATCCACCACAGTCATTTTCCTTGGTCTTCCGGGTCTTTTGGTGTTGCTGAGCTCTCCGGTGCATTCTTTCTTTTTACGAATGTTCCAAACAGTTGATTTGGCCACACCTAATGTTTTTGCTATCTCTCTTATGGGTTTGTTTTGATTTTTCAGCCTAATGATGGCTTGCTTCACTGATAGAGACAGCTCTTTGGATCTCATATTGAGAGTCGACAGCAACTGATTCCAAATGCAAATGTCACACCTAGAATCAACTCCAGACCTTTTACCTGCTTAATTGATAATGAAATAATGAGGGAATAGCCCACACCTGTCCATGAAATAGCTTTTGAGTTGATAGTCCCATTACTTTTGGGCCCTTAAAAAGTGGGAGGTACATATAGAAACCGTTGTAATTCCTACACCATTCACCTGATTTGGATGTAATTACCCTCAAATTAAATCTGAAAGTCTGCAGTTAAAGCACTTCTTGTTTATTTCATTTCAAAGCCATTGTGGTGGTGAATAGAGGACAAAATATGAAAATTCTGTCAATGTCCCAATATTTATGGACCTGACTGTACATACGAGCATCTATGTGTATGTATGTATATATATATATATATATATATATATATATACACGTGTGTGTGTGTGTGCGCATTATGTGTGTCAGTATATGTGTGTTGTGGATTTGCATTTGTGCGCATTGGATTGCGCGACACAAAGTAGCTCATAACAAGTCATCCAACCATAGACGACTATATTGTTAGATAATAATTGTAAGCACCACTGGTCTCTGTGGAAGACTCCAACAGTCAATCATGGGGAAATGAGCAGTGCCGCTGTAACGCAGCTCAGCATGATTGGTCACCTCATAGTGGGACATCTCCTGATTGGCTAAGGACAAAATATCCGGGTTTTTACTCAGACTGAGTGATTTATCTACATCTTTCCCAGAAACACTTGCTACAATAGGAGAAGCTTTACCCCCACAGCATTTTAGGGTGTAATAAAGCACTATTAGGGAGAATTTCTTTTTGGATATTCCCTTGCCAAATATAGGAATTGTATGTGGTGCTCAAACAGATTATCAACAATAACATCATATTCACCCTAATCACACTATCTAATTAAGAGAATTACCCCGTGATGATTTGCATTCACTGGATGTACTGTACAAAGAATAGAATTAATTCTAACAATGTATGGAAGTACATCTTTCAGTGTCATTATATTTTACTAAATCCAAGATCTGCTGGATCAGTCCAAACTGAGGGTGTTTATACAAGATCCTTATCTTATGACTATGCGAGTGTGAAGCAGTGTATTCTGGGTTCACATGTAAATCATGCAATAATACAGACACACCTATCAATTGGCTGAAAACGTTGTGTGGATACTATATAATAAGGATACACATATATTACAACTATAATATTTATTTTTAAATATCCAAAATAATAATGGGAAATAAATACAGATGGGAACCATTAATGAATATCAGCCATTGTTTATTGTAACATAATAGAGACACAATCTGTTTTTAAATCCCATTTTCTTTTCTTGTGACACACTTCTATATATTTTTATAAATTTTCGCTGTTCTCCTTTTTTACAATTTGGTATTAACCTGCAAAACATTAAAAGTCATGTTTTAATATATAGTGCACCACTTACGACATTTAATTTATTTTCCTCTATTTCTGTAGATATGTCTGCGGTTTGACCTGATTTGGATTACTGGTTTTACTTTCAGGTATGCCATCTTGCTTCCTCCTAGGGATTAATATCCTGATTCAATAGGGCCCTTGCACCATTTGAGAATGTATTCTCACCCCACGTAATTTCTGATATCTATAAAATCCTGTAACTTGTCCACTTTCCATTATACTGTAATCAGAATAGTTTATGTGACTCTTTCTAAATCAAGTATTCTGTTTCTTATTGTGACTACTTTGTATGTTCTTGAAATCTCTCAATAAAGTGTTTAAAAAAAACAACAAACTCTTTTTGTAATACATGGGATGGTGACCTCATACATCATGGTATACACGTAAACTGGGAGAAAGCATGTGTTACAAGTCATGTTCACGACTTGTCTCCCTCGAGCAGTTTACCTTCTCATGACTGTGTTGGTCTGGTTCCCTCAGTTGCTAGGTGATCTGCACACCTCGGGAGGTCATGTGTTGTCCACACCATAGTGTGATTGGTTTCTCCTCCTATTTGTACATGCTGGCCTTTTGCCGCGGTGCCGACTATGGAGTTTCTGTAGGTCCTCTCGGGTTAGCCACAGAGTCAGCATTGTGAATCACCTCATGGAAGTGTTTTCTGATACTCCAGTGGGATTACCTTGCTCCCAGCTCTCAGCTTCTCCAACATCTCCCTAGCTGCACCAGCACTTATTGTGCTGCCACTAACTCACCAGCCTTTTCAATGGCTCCCTGGCCACACCAGCAGCTTCCATGCTGCCACTGACTCACCAGCCTTTTCTACGTCTCCCTAGGAGCATCAGCAGCTTCCATTCTGCCACCAACTCACCAGCCTTTTCTACAGCTCCCTAGCTGCATCAGCAGCTTCCTTGCTGACTCTGACTCATCAGCCTTTTCTACGGCTCTCTAACCACACAAGCAGCTTCTGTGCTGCCATTGTCTCCCTAACCACTCTACAGGCTTCTTAAGTGTACCAGCAGCCTCTGTGCTGCCACTGGTTCTCAAAGCCATATCACAGTATATGGACTAATGTACCAGATCTCAGAGCCACAGTACATAAACTAGTACACAAACTTGTGTAGCGGCTCTCAAAGCTGCAGTACACTAATTTCTACAAAAAAATTAGTACACAAACTTGTGTACCGCCTCTCAAAGCCACAGTACATGAATCAGTACTCTAACTAGTACACAAACTTGAGTACCGGCTCTCAAAGCTGCAGTATTGTGAACATTCTTCTGCCATTGACTCCAAGCAGCACCATCAGCTTTCAAAACTGCATCAATTGTGAACTTCCTTCGGATACCGTCTTCAAGCCGCACCATCGGCTCTCAAAGCCACGTCAAGTGTATTCTTTCTTCTGCACTGGCTCCAAGCTGCACCATCAAATCTCAAAGCCACATCAAGTGTATACCAACTTCTGCAATTGGCTCCTGCTGCACCATCAGCTCATAAGCCACACCATCAACTCCCAAAGCCACATCAATTGTAAACTTCCTTCTGCTACCAGCTCCAAGCCACACCATTGGCTTTCAAAGCCAGATCAAGTGTATACCAACTTCTGCAATTGGCTCCTGCCACACCATCAGCTGTCAAAGCCACATCACTTGTACTCCAAGCTCTGCTACCAGTTCTTGCTGCACCATCATTTCCCAAACTGCAACTTCAGTTCACTAAGTCATACCATCGACTCTCAAGCCTTACCTGAAACTGTGAGTCTCATTGAGACCCGGTCGAAAGCACCGACGTGCTCGCAACTGGGTCGATAGTTAGCCCTGCGCATGTGCAGCGGCCGCACTGCACGTGCGCAAGCCCCGGAGTGAGAGAGAAACTCTCTCGCTCCGGAGCTCACTACAAAAAGGGTGGCTGTCGATGTTGATCGACAGCTCACCCCGTTTTGTAGGTGGGCCGGGGGGGTGGTTTCCAAAATGGAGGCTTTCCTAATGAATGCCTACCATTTTGTGGGCGGCCACACTGACATCATCAGTGATGTCAGTGTGAAGTTTCCTTCTCAATCAGAGCAGGAAGCTCCCTGGGGCTTGCAGTTGCTGGGACCCAACCTTAGGGTCTCGTCGCAAGCCCCGATGGTCGTGATGGTCTTGACCAATGTGACCATCATCCTGGTCACTAGCTAAGCTGTAAGTAGTAACCCACAGCTTAGCTTGCAACCAGGAGGCCGCACTGAAAAAAAAGAAGCACCCGCCCTCATTCAGAGAGAGCGATCACTTCTTGTGACTGCCTCTGAAAGAGGGCCTGTATCTGTTCCTCTCATTCCTCTCACCACTGAATCCCATTGTACCTTTGTGTGAATCACTACTACCCCAAGCTTTTAGACCAGGCGGCCACCTAAGTTCCGTTGAATGTGTCTTCATTCTAAGGGAACAATGGGCAGTTGGAAGTGGCAGAAGACTTTGCTAGCCTGGGTTCTAGGGGGTTCATATGGAGCAGGCTTTGAGAATCACAACATTATAGTTAGCCAAAGAAAGTATTAGAGAACAATCATAAAACAGGCACAGAATCCTGCCCAGGTGCTTGCTGCACAAATCTAAGTCCTTACTCAGAAGGTCCAAGAACTCTCCCTGCGCGTTGAAGAGGGCTGGTCTCCCACTGTTTCAGTTTCTCTCAAAGAACCTAAAATGAATTTCCCGGATCAATTTTCTGGAGATCGCCGGCATTTCCTCAACCTCCACGAAAGTTATACTTTAGGCTTCGTCCCTTCTCCTCAGGGACAGAATCTCAGCCAGTAGGACTGGTTATTTCCCTTCTCCAGGGGGATCCACAAACTTGGGCATTTGGGTTACCCTCAACCCATACAGCACTACAGTCAGTCAATGCCTTTTTCACTGCCATGGGTTATTGTATGACGATCCTGATAGGCCTGCCTTGGCTGAGTCCAAATAGCATTCCCTCAAGCAGGGTCAGAAGGCAGCAGAAGATTACTCCTCTGAATTCCGCAGATGGGCTGCTGACTCTGGATAGCGGGGCGGCTTGTAATTTTATGTATTTTCATTTCTTTCAGACCCTAGGTGTACCCGCTGTTCCTTTGGATCAGGAGATCCCTGTCTGTGGACTGAATGGGGGTTTGATTTCATTTGGTCATGTCAAATTTATAACACCTCCTCGCTGTATGTCAGTTGGGAACCACCAACACTCTGTCCCCAGGAGCATAGACGCGTAACTGAGCATTGTTGTTGTATACCCTCTACTGTGCCTGTTGGGCCCATTTGAAGTGCTCTCTCACTATCGGCACCACAGCAGCAATTCTTTCTTGCATTTGGGAAACATGCTCAATAACAGGTTTATACGGACTGGACTACACCTTCCACATCTCTTTGGCAATGTCTAGTAACCCCGTGTCTCCCATATAACAAATTGAAAGGTGAAAACCTGGTGGAGGATTGAGGAACCTCTCTTATGGCCAACAAAAATAAGGCAACAAGTAATTCCAATCTCTACCATCTTTGTGGACTACTTTTCTTAGCATATGTTTAAACGTCTTGTTAAACCTCTCAACTAACCCATCGGTTTGGGGGTGATAGACCAAAGATGTTATCTGTTTGATTTTGAATAGACGGCACAACTCTTTCATGATGTTTAACATAAATGGGGTACCTTGGTTAGTCAGTATTTCCTTAGGTATCCCCAACCTGCTAAAGACATGGACTAACTCTCTAGCAATGGTCTTGGTTGATGTATTGCACAACGGTATCGCTTCCGGGTACCTGGTAGCGTAATCCATTATCACCAGAATATATTGATGGCCCCAGGCAGAATTCATTAAGGGTCCATCCAAATCCATAGCTATTCTTTCAAATGGCACATCAATAATGGGTAATGGGACTAGTGGACTTTTAAAATGTGGTCTTGGAGCATGATACTGACATTCAGGACAGGATGCACAATAGTCAGATACCTGTTTATGGACCCTGGGCCAGAAAAACCTCTGCGAAATTCGCTCAGTGGTTTTCTCTACCCCTAGATGACCTGCCATTATATGACCATGAATCAGATCTAACACTGTTCTTCTGTATGCTTGGGAACTAATAATTATTCCACAATATCTTTCCCTTTCTTAGTCACCTGATAAAAAAATCCCAACATACTGCCATGTGAGTATATGACAAAGGACTGTCGGGGTCTAGGGGTTTACCATCGATCACTTTGACATTCTCCCTGGCTTTTTCCAGAGTAGGGTCATTTAACTGCTCCACAGCAAAGACCTCTCTTCTGACCTCCAAGTCAGGCAGACGATCAACTGGCTCAATAACACTTCGTACCTCAGTGGGAGGCACATCACTTGGTGAGCCACCATCATGCTCTGCATTCTCTAGTTCGCCAATCATACTAGAAAAAGGTAACATCTCCAACCCTGAAAAAACTTCCTCTGCTACTACATCAGTTAACTTCTCAAATGGGTCAGGGTGATTTACCTCTGTAAAAAATCGGCTTTCCCACAACTTCCAGAAGTGAGCAAAGTCTCTCCCCAATATTGCATCATACATTAAGCCAAATACCAGACCCACAGAGACTATCGCGGAACCACATGGTGTTTCTATGTTCACTTCTGCAGTAACATAATACCGAGTATCCCCAAGTATGCAGGTCACACTAACAGTTTTTCCCTTATGCTTCAAGGGGTTCACCAGTTCAGCTTTCATAAGTGTAACCAGGCTACCAGAATCTAACAGAGCCTCTACTCAGTTGCCTTCTACAGTGAGTACACACATATTTTTATCTGTCTCAGCCTGCTGGCCAGCAGTACAGGCTAGATGTGCAAAGAAAAACATCCTGCGGTTGACATGAGCAGTATCACATTGCATAGGTTCAGAGGTGAGTGAAGAATTAGCCGCAATATGGCTGAAACCACCACATCGGAAACACTGAATCACATTATTATCTAGTATTTTATGGGGTAGGAATCTTCCTGGCCTGGCTGGCCTATCTCCAGGTTCCACACCCTCAGTCTTAAGTACATTCCATCGCCCAGCACCCTTTTCCCCTGGAACAGTCTTACCAGTGTTGATGGAAGTTTGCCGATGCGCCATCGGGGCTCGGTGGAGCAGACTCAACAGCTCCTCAGCTGCCATGTATCTCTCCACCAGTTCAACTAACTGGTCTGTGGACTTAGGGTCTGCATGGCTCACCCACTTGCGCAGAGATGCAGGTAGCGATTGCAGATACCGGTCCATCACGACTCTTTTCATGATCTGTGGTCCTGTCAGCATCTCAGACTTTAGCCATTTTGTGGATAGATGGACAAGATCATGCATCAGTGAGAGTGGAGGCTATTCCATTTGGAACTCCCAGTAGTGAACTCACTGGGCACGAACAAACGAGGTGACCCCCAAGCGAGTTAGGATCTCCCGTTTAGCTTTTCATAGTCCTTTGCATCAGCCAGGCACAAATCATAGTAGGCCTTTTGTAGTTCTTCAGACAGGAAGGGTGCCACAAGACTTGCCCACTGTTCCTTGGGCCAACTCTCCCTTTCTGTGGTTCTCTTAAATGCTGTGAGATACGCCTCCACATCATCACTTGGAGTTGTCTTCTGTAAAAAATAACTGGCACGTATGGAGTCAGTGTGGATTGGAGGGTCAGTGGATGCATCTCCAGACTGGGCTAGGTGTTTTGCCCCCTCTTTTATGGACTGGCTGTTTTCCGCTAAGACCTGGTGGGTTTCCTCAATGGTGACTTGTTGTTGCCTGAGCTGTCTTCCAGGCCAATAGTTGCACACTGGTGGATTCCAGCTGAGCTCTGGTAGCTTCTTGCTGAGCCCTGGTAGCTTCTTGCTGAATTTTATTAGTTTCCTACTGAGCTGCTGTAGCTTGGAGCAAGGCCTTTACAACATCCTCCATGTTGACTTTAGGGGTAGGCTGAAAGCAGAACCTGGCCTCTATGAGCATCTGCTGATGCCATCTTCATGGATTCCACAAGTTTGTGTCTGTCCCTTTAAATTTTAAAGAAAAACTGTTTTCCTTGCTGAAATTTCAGTGTGTGATTGCCCGCATTCTCCACCAAATGTGACACAGTCGGGATATGGGTCCCTCTCCTGGGTAGATGGACTCCCTATTTACTATTAATTCCTATCAGTCACTATTTAGCATTGCAAGTCACTTAAGAAATAATTGCTTTCCAGTCCAATCGTGTAGTTCCAAAGCACAAAAAGTTATTTATGTAAAAAAGTAACATTATATAAGATTTAACATTTAGTAAAAAGCAATGAAAATAGTACATCCTGATACATATGCGTGCGCACTGGTCCCAGTATACAGTCATCAATCCAGAAGTCTGTGGTCACAAGAAGACGTCTACACTGAGATCAGGACACAGCCTATATACCTTACAGGTGTCAGAGTTAACAATGGGACAAATTGACAGGTTCTCATTGGTTCTTGCTTCTGGTCAATCTGGTCATTGGTCAGTTCATTCGGTATAATCAGGGGTATGGCTCATTCTTCCAACAGTCACACTGTGTAGCTTCCCGCCGAAGAACTAGTTAATACTGGCTACATCACTGCATACAAGTAAAAACATTCTATTCAATAACTCGCCATCAACCACTACTAGTGGACGCATGATGAGATTTCTTTGCCGATAGAAAGGGATGTCTGCAAATAAACAGGGATTTAGTATGATACCAAACATGACATGTCCACTTTATTCTGAACCTTAGGTCTCATTTAAGTACATATTACATCATAATTATTAGCTACCAATACCTTTAATAACTCTGGTTATTAACTATAATGTGTGGGAACCATTTTATATGTATGCGTTCACATATGTGCATCTGTGTATTGAAATAGCAAATGTGCGCATGTATGTATGTGAATACGCATATGTCCGTCTATTTGTACGTATGTGAATATACAGTCAGGTCCATAAATATTGTGACATTGACAGAATTTTCATATTTTGGCCTCTAGTCACCACCACAATGGCTTTGAAATGAAACAAACAAGATGTGCTTTAACTGCAGACTTTCAGATTTAATTTGAGGGTAATTACATCCAAATCAGTTGAACGGTGTAGGAATTACAACAATTTCCATATGTGCCTCCCACTTTTTAAGGGGCCAAAAGTAATGGGACAAACTAAACAATACTAAATCTAACTTTCACTTTTCAATACTTTGTTGCAAATCCTTTACAGGCAATTACAGCCTAAAGTCTGGAACGCATAGACATCACCAGACGCTGGGTTTCATCCCTGGTGATGCTCTGCCAGGCCTCTACTGCAAATGTCTTCAGTTCCTGCTTGTTCTTGTGGCATTTTCCCTTCAGTTTTGTCTTCATCAAGTGAAATGCATGCTCAGCCGGATTCAGGTCAGGGGATTGACTTGGCCATTGCATAACATTCCAGTTTTTAGCCTTAAAAAACTCTTTGGTTGCTTTTGCAGTATGCTTTTGGTTATTGTCCATCTGCACTGTGAAGCACCATCCAATGATTTCTGAAGCATTTGACTGAATATGAGCATACACTTCAGAATTCATTCTGCTGCTTTTGTCAGCAGTCACATCATCAATAAATACAAGGGAACCAGTTCCATTGGCAGCCATACATGCCCATGCCATGACACTACCACCACCATGCTTCACTGATGAGGTGGTATGTTTTGGATCATGAGCAGTTCCTTTCCTTCTCCATACTCTTCTCTTCCCATCACTGTGGTAGAAGTTGATCTTTGTCTCATCTGTCCATAGGATGTTGTTCCAGAACTGTAATGGCTTTTTTAGATGTTGTTTGGCAAACTCTAATCTGGTTTTTCTGTTTTTGTGGCTCACCAATGGTTTACATCTTGTGGTAAACCCTCTATATTCACTCTTGTGAAGTCTTCTCCTGATTGTTGACTTTGACACATATACACCTACCTCCTGGAGAGTGTTCTTGATTTGGCCAACTGTTGTGAAGGGGTTTTTCGTCACCAGGGAAATAATTCTTCTGTCATCCACCACAGTCGTTTTCCTTGGTCTTCCGGGTCTTTTGGTGTTGCTGAGCTCTCCGGTGCATTCTTTCTTTTTACGAATGTTCCAAACAGTTGATTTGGCCACACCTAATGTTTTTGCTATCTCTCTTATGGGTTTGTTTTGATTTTTCAGCCTAATGATGGCTTGCTTCACTGATAGTGACAGCTCTTTTGGATCTCATATTGAGAGTCGACAGCAACTGATTCCAAATGCAAATGTCACACCTAGAATCAACTCCAGACCTTTTACCTGCTTAATTGATAATGAAATAATGAGGGAATAGCCCACACCTGTCCATGAAATAGCTTTTGAGTTGATAGTCCCATTACTTTTGGGCCCTTAAAAAGTGGGAGGTACATATAGAAACCGTTGTAATTCCTACACCGTTCACCTGATTTGGATGTAATTACCCTCAAATTAAATCTGAAAGTCTGCAGTTAAAGCACTTCTTGTTTATTTCATTTCAAAGCCATTGTGGTGGTGAATAGAGGCCAAAATATGAAAATTCTGTCAATGTCCCAATATTTATGGACCTGACTGTACATACGAGCATCTATGTGTATGTATGTATATATATATATATATATATACACGTGTGTGTGTGTGTGCGCATTATGTGTGTCAGTATATGTGTGTTGTGGATTTGCATTTGTGCGCATTGGATTGTGCGACACAAAGTAGCTCATAACAAGTCATCCAACCATAGACGACTATATTGTTAGATAATAATTGTAAGCACCACTGGTCTCTGTGGAAGACTCCAACAGTCAATCATGGGGAAATGAGCAGTGCCGCTGTAACGCAGCTCAGCATGATTGGTCACCTCATAGTGGGACATCTCCTGATTGGCTAAGGACAAAATATCCAGGTTTTTACTCAGACTGAGTGATTTATCTACATCTTTCCCAGAAACACTTGCTACAATAGGAGAAGCTTTACCCCCACAGCATTTTAGGGTGTAATAAAGCACTATTAGGGAGAACTTCTTTTTGGATATTCCCTTGCCAAATATAGGAATTGTATGTGGTGCTCAAACAGATTATCAACAATAACATCATATTCACCCTAATCACACTATCTAATTAAGAGAATTACCCCGTGATGATTTGCATTCACTGGATGTACTGTACAAAGAATAGAATTAATTCTAACAATGTATGGAAGTACATCTTTCAGTGTCATTATATTTTACTAAATCCAAGATCTGCTGGATCAGTCCAAACTGAGGGTGTTTATACAAGATCCTTATCTTATGACTATGCGAGTGTGAAGCAGTGTATTCTGGGTTCACATGTAAATCATGCAATAATACAGACACACCTATCAATTGGCTGAAAACGTTGTGTGGATACTATATAATAAGGATACACATATATTACAACTATAATATTTATTTTTAAATATCCAAAATAATAATGGGAAATAAATACAGATGGGAACCATTAATGAATATCAGCCATTGTTTATTGTAACATAATAGAGACACAATCTGTTTTTAAATCCCATTTTCTTTTCTTGTGACACACTTCTATATATTTTTATAAATTTTCGCTGTTCTCCTTTTTTACAATTTGGTATTAACCTGCAAAACATTAAAAGTCATGTTTTAATATATAGTGCACCACTTACGACATTTAATTTATTTTCCTCTATTTCTGTAGATATGTCTGCGGTTTGACCTGATTTGGATTACTGGTTTTACTTTCAGGTATGCCATCTTGCTTCCTCCTAGGGATTGATATCCTGATTCAATAGGGCCCTTGCACCATTTGAGAATGTATTCTCACCCCACGTAATTTCTGATATCTATAAAATCCTGTAACTTGTCCACTTTCCATTATACTGTAATCAGAATAGTTTATGTGACTCTTTCTAAATCAAGTATTCTGTTTCTTATTGTGACTACTTTGTATGTTCTTGAAATCTCTCAATAAAGTGTTTAAAAAAAACAACAAACTCTTTTTGTAATACATGGGACGGTGACCTCATACATCATGGTATACACGTAAACTGGGAGAAAGCATGTGTTACAAGTCATGTTCACGACTTGTCTCCCTCGAGCAGTTTACCTTCTCATGACTGTGTTGGTCTGGTTCCCTCAGTTGCTAGGTGATCTGCACACCTCGGGAGGTCATGTGTTGTCCACACCATAGTGTGATTGGTTTCTCCTCCTATTTGTACATGCTGGCCTTTTGCCGCGGTGCCGACTATGGAGTTTCTGTAGGTCCTCTCGGGTTAGCCACAGAGTCAGCATTGTGAATCACCTCATGGAAGTGTTTTCTGATACTCCAGTGGGATTACCTTGCTCCCAGCTCTCAGCTTCTCCAACATCTCCCTAGCTGCACCAGCACTTATTGTGCTGCCACTAACTCACCAGCCTTTTCAATGGCTCCCTGGCCACACCAGCAGCTTCCATGCTGCCACTGACTTACCAGCCTTTTCTACGTCTCTCTAGGAGCATCAGCAGCTTCCATTCTGCCACCAACTCACCAGCCTTTTCTACAGCTCCCTAGCTGCATCAGCAGCTTCCTTGCTGACTCTGACTCATCAGCCTTTTCTACGGCTCTCTAACCACACAAGCAGCTTCTGTGCTGCCATTGTCTCCCTAACCACTCTACAGGCTTCTTAAGTGCACCAGCAGCCTCTGTGCTGCCACTGGTTCTCAAAGCCATATCACAGTATATGGACTAATGTACCAGATCTCAGAGCCACAGTACATAAACTAGTACACAAACTTGTGTAGCGGCTCTCAAAGCTGCAGTACACTAATTTCTACAAAAAAATTAGTACACAAACTTGTGTACCACCTCTCAAAGCCACAGTACATGAATCAGTACTCTAACTAGTACACAAACTTGAGTACCGGCTCTCAAAGCTGCAGTACACTAACTAGTATAGAAACTTGTGTACCGGCTTTCAAAGCCACAACAATTGTGAACATTCTTCTGCCATTGACTCCAAGCAGCACCATCAGCTTTCAAAACTGCATCAATTGTGAACTTCCTTCGGATACCGTCTTCAAGCTGCACCATCGGCTTTCAAAGCCACAACAATTGTGAACATTCTTCTGCCATTGACTCCAAGCAGCACCATCAGCTTTCAAAACTGCATCAATTGTGAACTTCCTTCGGATACCGTCTTCAAGCCGCACCATCGGCTCTCAAAGCCACGTCAAGTGTATTCTTTCTTCTGCACTGGCTCCAAGCTGCACCATCAAATCTCAAAGCCACATCAAGTGTATACTAACTTCTGCAATTGGCTCCTGCTGCACCATCAGCTCATAAGCCACACCATCAACTCCCAAAGCCACATCAATTGTAAACTTCCTTCTGCTACCAGCTCCAAGCCACACCATTGGCTTTCAAAGCCAGATCAAGTGTATACCAACTTCTGCAATTGGCTCCTGCCACACCATCAGCTGTCAAAGCCACATCACTTGTACTCCAAGCTCTGCTACCAGTTCTTGCTGCAACATCATTTCCCAAACTGCAACTTCAGTTCACTAAGTCATACCATCGACTCTCAAGCCTTACCTGAAACTGTGAGTCTCATTGAGACCCGGCCGAAAGCACCGACATGCTCGCAACTGGGTCGATAGTTAGCCCTACGCATGCGCAGCGGCCGCACTGCACGTGCGCAAGCCCCGGAGTGAGAGAGAAACTCTCTCGCTCCGGAGCTCGCTACAAAAAGGGTGGCTGTCGATGTTGATCGACAGCTCACCCCGTTTTGTAGGTGGGCCGGGGGGGTGGTTTCCAAAATGGAGGCTTTCCTAATGAATGCCTACCATTTTGTGGGCGGCCACACTGACATCATCAGTGATGTCAGTGTGAAGTTTCCTTCTCAATCAGAGCAGGAAGCTCCCTGGGGCTTGCAGTTGCTGGGACCCAACCTAAGTTCCGTTGAATGTGTCTTCATTCTAAGGGAACAATGGGCAGTTGGAAGTGGCAGAAGACTTTGCTAGCCTGGGTTCTAGGGGGTTCATATGGAGCAGGCTTTGAGAATCACAACATTATAGTTAGCCAAAGAAAGTATTAGAGAACAATCATAAAACAGGCACAGAATCCTGCCCAGGTGCTTGCTGCACAAATCTAAGTCCTTACTCAGTAGGTCCAAGAACTCTCCCTGCGCGTTGAAGAGGGCTGGTCTCCCACTGTTTCAGTTTCTCTCAAAGAACCTAAAATGAATTTCCCGGATCAATTTTCTGGAGATCGCCGGCATTTCCTCAACCTCCACGAAAGTTATACTTTAGGCTTCGTCCCTTCTCCTCAGGGACAGAATCTCAGCCAGTAGGACTGGTTATTTCCCTTCTCCAGGGGGATCCACAAACTTGGGCATTTGGGTTACCCTCAACCCATACAGCGCTACAGTCAGTCAATGCCTTTTTCACTGCCATGGGTTATTGTATGACGATCCTGATAGGCCTGCCTTGGCTGAGTCCAAATAGCATTCCCTCAAGCAGGGTCAGAAGGCAGCAGAAGATTACTCCTCTGAATTCCGCAGATGGGCTGCTGACTCTGGATAGCGGGGCGGCTTGTAATTTTATGTATTTTCATTTCTTTCAGACCCTAGGTGTACCCGCTGTTCCTTTGGATCAGGAGATCCCTGTCTGTGGACTGAATGGGGGTTTGATTTCATTTGGTCATGTCAAATTTATAACACCTCCTCGCCATATGTCAGTTGGAATTCTATACTCAGAGGTTATTTAATTTTATCTTCTCCAGTGCCCCTTAGCCCTGGTCATTCTTGGTCTTCTGTGGCTTTGGGATCATAATGCCATAATTGATTGGTCTTCTGGAGAGACAATTAGATAGAGCCATGCCTGTCAGACTCATTGCCTGGGTATTCCAATTCAGTCAGTTCTGCCTGCAGTTGCCGAAGTTCCTCCAGTCATTCCAATTCAGTACCGTGATTATGCCAATGTCTTCTCCAAAAAACTAGCAGATGTCTTTCCTCCACATCGGCCATACAACTGTGCCATTAACTTGGTTCCAGGTGCTAAACTACCTAAAGGCTGGTAGTAATCTCTATCAGTACCAGAGGACAAGGCAATGACAGATTACATATAGGACGCATTGGCTAAGGGGTGCATCCACCCATCTAAGTCACCAGTAGGGGCTGGCTTTTTCATAGTGGAATAGAAGGATGGAATTACAAGTTGCGGTCACGACTTGCCTCCTTTGACCAGTTTAGCCAGTCAGGATGGGGTTACTCCAGTTTCTCATGTCATTAGGCAATCAGCACGCCTCAGGAAGTGATGTGTCATCCACAGTGCAGCATGATTGGTGCTTCCTTCTATTTGTACACACTGGACTTTTGCTGCCTCGCTGACTATAGCGTATCTGTGAGTTCCATCGGCTTGGCTGCATGGTCAGCATTCTGTCCCTCCATATGGTGCAGATCTTGGCCTTCTTGAAGTTGCTGCCATGCTACCTCTGGCTCTCCAGCTTCTTCTATGACTTCTTAGCCACATCTACACCACCGTGCTGACATCAGCTCTCAAAGCTGCAGCACCAACTACTTACTCCTATACCATCGACTCTTGCCACACCTTCAGCACATTTGCTGAACCGACAGCTTCTGTGCTGTTCCAGGTTCTCCAGATTCTTCTACGGCTTCTTAGCTGCACCTTCACCACCATGCTGCCATCTAATACTCAATAAACACATAACATTCACAGTAAACTAAGCAATTAATATATGAAATCTACTACAGTCAACATAAAAAAGATATTAACAAAATAGTAGCAGGTCTCCTAGAAATTATAACATGTATCACTCGGTGAGTTCGTTTTTCCAAGCTCCAGAGGCCACTGATTAGAACATATACCACAGGTCTCCCACTGTATATAATGAGTCAAACCACTTGATTGAAAAGTGTCTATTTCCTTATGTAAATACTGTATATAGTATGGAGAGTGGCAATAACAGACTAGTATTCATATATGTGAACAAATCATTCCATACAGACCAAACCGTGATCTGAAATGAGTGTAACCACTTGAGGTGATACTCACAGCTGTTATACTGGGTCAGGTGCAGAGCTCCGTGTGTTCTGTCTCAATGTCCGAACATAATGGACAGTTGCAAGTTGCTGATTCACTGACCTGTGCACTTACTCATTCCAAGGAAAAGGTATCCGTGTATTGCATTTTTTATTTGCTTTCCAAAGTTGCTTCCATCATGTACCACCAACGAAGATGTCTGTAGTTTAGCTGGCAAATGAGGCTCAGTGCAGAATACTCTGTTGCAATCTCCCCCTGCGGAGGTGTCTATATTTAGCTGGCTGTATGCCCATTGCCTAGCTGAAAAAAGCTGGCAAGAGCAACGTCAGTGTAGTGTCCCGTGGGGAGATCAATATGACTAGATCATAGTGATGCAAACGTCCCGACTAACACGTTTTGTCACAGTATCATGTGACTTTTTCAAAGGTGCTGAGGAGGCTAATAGAGACTCCTTATAACCTCACTCCCACAGGTGATGCTTGATAATGAATGCATGAAAAACAGATTAAGTAAACCCAATCGGATAAGTGAAGTTAAGTCTAGCATGTCTTAACCCTCATAACTATTGTGTCTCCTTGCTAAAGGTGATAAATATTTGGAGTACTGTTGTAAGATTAATAATTAATGCATCTAAAGTTTCAAATAAGAACAGCATGTAAAATTGACACCATAACAACATATCCACATACTAATCAAAATAAATGTACTAATTGAAACAGATAAAATAGAAAAATATATTCCACTATTGAACTAAAAATTTGAGCAACCAGGGGATCAGATTAAAATCTATATATACATATTAACAAATAAATACATTTGAATAATATATATAAATAAACCTATTACAAACACAAATATATATAGAATAGCAAAAAGACTGTGAATGATGTTTATAGTAAATATTTGATTTGTATATTTTTTGTGATATGCTGGTATAAAAAAGGAAAAAAAGGAGCAAGTCATACATAAGGACCCCTAAAGTCAATAGAATATATATAAATAATATATGCGTACACATTAAAGAATAAAATTTATGAGGACAAATAAATATAAAAGAGAATACATGAGAAAATGTGTAAGAAAATATATCTATATATAGAATAGGAAAAAGGGGGAGAAATGTTAAATGTATTACATGACGCCAAAAAGAGATGATGTACAGATACTTGAAAAAACAAACTAAAAAAATAATATATAGGGAGATAAATATAGAATTTCAAGGATCAAGGAAACAAGGAGATAAAACGTTACATTGAAGTATCGGCTGCACCCAATGGATATGTGGCTGGCCCTACTAGCAATTTTTATGGTGTTAGGGTACAACAATTAACCTCATATGTGTGTATGACGGTAAAAACACTGATCATCTTACAAACCAACCCCTATCTGCAGAAATGAAATAAAATAGAATAAAATAATAATGTAATGACAGTGATAAAAATATAGATGATAATAAAATATAATAAATAATAAATTAATAATAAAAAATAATAAAATATAATATATATACTGTATATATATAACAATATATATAAAATATATATATAAAAACATAAGGTCAAAGAAGGCAACCGAATGTATGAACATGCCACAAGAATGCATGACCTTAGATCCCTTCGGACAGAGGGTCCCCAATGTCAAAACACATTCACACAACACCCATCCCGGTAGCAAAAATATGTACATCTTAAAAGAGGAAGGAAAAAAACAAAGGGGGGAAAGAAAAAGAATGAAATAAAATAACCCATGAACATCCCATCATATCGAGATATCTAAAAGTCCATTTCAGTGTTTTCATTAAACCCCTTTGGATACAAGCTGCCCATTCTATGTATCCAAAAGTTCTCCCTCATACACAGTTTTGAATATCTGTCACCACCTCTTTCTGTCTGAGGGATATGTTCTATACCAGTTACTTTAATGTCTTTAGGATTAGAATGCTGCGTAGTTGCAAAATGTTTTTATACACTATGCATATTATGTTTATTCAGAATGTGTCTCCTATATTCTAGGAATCTGCACCTCAAAAGTCTGATAGTTCTACCGATGTACTGGGTGCCACATGTGCACTCCAACATGTATATTATGTATGAAGTGTTGCAATTAATGAAGCTTTTTATAGGACATTTCTCATTTGAGCTAGTCACAAACACCTCACAACATCTATTGGTAATGAATTCACAAGTGATGCAAGAGGTGCATCCACATTTAGAACACCCTTTGGGTTTTGTGGGTAGCCTTGTTCCCTTAATCTCTGTTCCATCATCATTTTCCAAGGGATGTCTGAAAAAGCTAGGTGCCAATATATCCTTCAGGTTGTCTGCCTTTCTGAATACGACTGATGGATCATCTGGAATATTTTTTTTAAGGATATTGTCAGACAATAGGATCGGAAAATTAATAGATATAATTCTAATTTTATTTGAGCAATTGTTATACTTTGATATAAATTTGGGCATGTCCAAGGGAGGGTTATCTCTGGGTTTTATGATTAATGAATCATTCCTATCTAATGAACTAATTTTATTTAGGGCTGGGGCCAAAAGGGAATCAGGATATTCTCTTTCTTTGAAAGATTCAAAATCATAGAAGCCTGACTCTCAAACAAATCGTCATTGGTACAATTATGGCGTATCCTCCTAAGTTGTCCATAGGGGATATTCCGAATCCAAGGTTTATGATGTAGACTGTTATATTGAAGGAAGTTATACAGTAGGTGTCAACATCCTTCCTGAAGGTTCTAGTTAAAATCCTACCATTCTTCACAGAGAGGGTGATATCGAATAAAGAGATGCTAGTAGCGTGGAAGGTGCTAGAGAATGATAAACTAAAATTATTTGAATTTAATTGTGCTATAAAAAGTGTTAGTGAGTGTTCATCACCATTCCAAATAAAAAACAAATGATCTATATAACGGCCATATAGTACGAGGTTCGCGCCAAGATTGCTGCGCCAAACATGGACATCTTCAAAGGCACCCATGTAAATATTAGCAAAACTCAGCGCAAACCCTGTGCCCACAGCCGTCCCAAGTGTCTGTAAATAAAAACAGTGATCAAAATGAAATAGTTATGTGAAAGAATGATAGCAATTGTATCCAAAGTAAATTGTCTCTGACTCTCTGTAATATCATTATCCATACAGAGCATATTCTCTACAGCACTAATACCCCTTATATGTGGGATGTTAGAATAATGTGCTTGTACATCACTCGTTACAAATAAATAAGTGTTTTTCCAATTAATATCTTTTTTTTTCCAAAATACTTTTTTATTGATTTTTCAAAATAATATCCAAGAAATATACAAAGAATAAGGCTATACCATTACAATGCCTGTTGATAATATGAACATGTAGATAAATGAAACATACATACATATATCCAGGATATAATTCCAAAGAGAAATATAGGAAATATAATGCAGTTTGAGCTTCACCCTGCTCCTACATACAAAACAAGACTGACCTGGACAACATCAGAGATCAATTAAACATTACTATTATCTGAAATAGTATATCTCTAAACATTCATAGATAAATTTAGGAATATCGATATAACAACACATAACACAAAACATGACACAGAAGGGAAAAGAAGGGGGAGGAGTGAAAGTATTACCTAATATCTTAAACAGTTGAGGAAGAGACTTCTTTAGCTCAAGTGTGATTTTAAGGAATTAGAAATCAGTGAAGTGAGTGGAATGAATAGGAGGAAAGAGCATAACAATAT
The DNA here is from genome assembly GCA_031769625.1 of Taudactylus pleione. NCBI lineage: Eukaryota > Metazoa > Chordata > Amphibia > Anura > Myobatrachidae > Taudactylus > Taudactylus pleione. Next base: position 14,880,129 of record JAUIMM010000384.1, read on the forward strand.
ACCTGATATCTCCCTCAAGAGGAGGATATGCACCTGAGTAAGAACCGATCTGTGTTTTCAAATAATTTAATAATCTGATTTTGAACTGAGTTATCAAGTGTATTGATGTAAGATTCCCATTTATTATGAAATCTTTCCACCCCTTTATTTATGTCGGGCATAGTTGATCGTCTATCATAGTATAGTAATTGTAAAATTTTTTGCTTGACTTCCACAAGTGAAGTAGATGACCTATTAGTCCAAGGTATCAAGATCACTTTCTTCGCTATCGTGATCGTACAAACAATCAAAGGAAGTTTTAAGTCTTTATGAAGCCCCAAGTCCCAATTTTTAAAATTGGCACATAAACAGGCCAGAGAGTTAGGTGTTAAATTAAGTGCAAACAGAGTATTAATCATTTGAACTACTTTGTTCCAAAATTTCCTAATTACCCCACATTCCCACATACAGTGTATGAAGGTAACATCTGTCAAATTACATTTCGGGCAAACTCCAGATTCTGATTCAACCATGTGTTTGCGCTGTGCCGGGGAAATATATGCCCTGTGAATCGTACGCAGTGTACTTCTTGTAGATATGATGATTGCAGTTTTTGTAGTGTAGAATCCAGATGTATAGTTAAATCAGAGAGGGAAGATATTATCACAACATCCTTCTTCCAAACATTATACAATGAAACCCATTGAACAGCAGATAGATCATTAACCAAATGTGCGTATAGCATATTAATTTTAAAAGGTACTTGATATAATAATTTTAATATCGAGTGAAGGGAAATAGTTTCATTATTATCATCCTTTACCGAAGAGATGGACATAATATAATGTGTGGTTTGTAGATACATATAAAAATGTTGTTTTGGTAAATTAAATTTCTGTTGTAATTCAGTAAAGGACAATAAGGAGCCACCCGGATCAAAGACTTTAGAGATGCACGAAAGGCCTTTCTCCTTCCATTGAAGATAGTTACTATTAGTCAGTGAAGGAGGGAAAGCTGGATTATCCCATAAAGGAACATAGGAGGAATGAAGATATGGACTTTGTAGTCTCTTGTTAATAGCCACCCAGGAATAATAAGTATCTTTGAAATATATATTACGCAATATATGGAGAGGTATATCCTTAGATCTGGTGTGAAGTAATGCTCCAGGGGAATAAGGTGAAAAAAGTTCTACATCTAATTGTTTATCTATGTATCTACTTCTTTCCAATAACCAGTCATTATTATAGCAGAAAAATATTGAGAGAGAATAAATTTTAAGGTCAGGAAGACCAAATCCTCCTTTATAATAGCAGTGATGGGGGAAGAGTAAGCTCTCTGTGGTGTAGAATGATCTACTATTTATCCCTTATTGTGTATGATATACTTATGAAGTTATATATGTTGGCCGTATCCTAAACTATGGGTTTATGCACAATATAATGGCTCTTAGTTTTTAATCCAGCTGGTCAGCAAAAATTGTGGGCAGGATCTTCAATTAATGATTATGGTCTGTGAAGTTACTGTTGACAAAATTAGATCTATACTATATACCCACCACCGCATATGGACATTAATAACAACAATATATCCATAAAATCTCCCTAACAAATATCCCTTCATAAATATCCCTTCAGAATTAATCAATTATGTTTTATTTGATTAATATACTAAAAAGTTTTGTAAAACATATATAGTGAAGAGTTGGCTGTATCTAACATATGTTGATAATATACCATCAACATTTGAACACTAAAACATCTGCGTAATGCCGCACTAAGAGGGCTTAGAAATCGGCAGCATGAATGCATTACTTTGAAACTTCCACAAGATGGCCACCTCCAGGATCAGAGACTGAAGCCCAGACATTAGGGAACCTACATCTATGGCAACCAAGGAATTATCCAGTCACTAGAGGGCACCGCCGCCGTAAAGAACTATTACAAACGGTGGCCACAACATTAGCGTGACGCATGCGCAACACAGGCACTCAATGGTGAAACCCATGTGACAAGTAACGATGCTGCCTTTGAACCTCTATACACCCCTGCCTATACCTTCTGATATCCTGGCTATAAACCTCTAAGGATGATGCTGTTTTGTGTAAGCAGTTATACAGTAAATAAAGACTCCAGACCTAGAACCTGTGGTTACAAAGCACAAAGTATTATTCAAGTAAAAGTACAGTCAGTTACACACTAGTTATAAGTACAATTTGGCGCAAAGGAATTATACAAACCCAAGTACAGTTATACATACGCAGCACTCTGGACCAGATGTAGGCATCAGCAAGAAACGCCTCGTCAATCAGCATTCAGCATGAAGACTAGGAACCCAGGGTCAGAGCACACATATTTATTCCCCCAGAAATAAACAACACAATAGAGAAGTTTGTTGCTAATACCATTGGTCCTAAAGGAGAGGGCATATGTTACAAGGCATTTAACAGGTTGGTTCAAATAGACACAGTCCAGCCTCTAACAACTGGTGGTCTCTGGTTTCCCGCCTCATGCAAATCCTAACAGTTGGTCATATAATGTACATTTTGTTGCTTGAAGTCTCTGCGGTCCATAAGTTGAGAATGCATGTTGCGATCTCTCCATCGATATTACCGGAATACTGTTGAGAGAGTACGCATCAGTACAATACCAAACATGGCTTACTTATCACGTATAAAACCTTAGTTACGCAATAATCTTTATTTCCCAGCAATTATAATAAATGTGCATACTTGAATCTTATACCTTAAAGCTTATGGAACCTTGTATGTGAATATGTAATGTATGAGTATGTGGGGTTTGATGTAAAGACGCTAGTTAACTTGGGGCAGATGCGTGTACATGAAGCTAATATTCAGCGTTTTCATACAGGATCTTATGCATTCGCTAATATGCGACTAGTTAACAGCGCAATTGTGCGTATTAATGTGCGTATGAGAAATGGTGAAAGATGCAATCGCATAATGCTAATAGTAATATCGCCACATGTACTAAAGTGTGAGTTTATCTAAAATGGCGCTTGGGCGGCCATTCACAAAATGGCGTCTTGCGATCTCATTTCCAAGATGGCGTCTTGCGGCCAGTCGCAAGATGGCGTCGCTACGATTACATTTTAAACTGATTTTGTCTCAGCCAATAATCCAGCTTCGACACAAGTCACGTGAGCGGACCCAGTCACGTGAGAAGGCACATTGACGAACCCGGAAGTGCGGCAGGAAAAATACCGCAAATGGACAATTAATCAAGATTAAGTGAGTATAAAGCAGGGGAACATGCAGATGAACCCATTTGCCCTTGAAAAAGTCCAAATTGAGGATGAAACGCGTAGGGACCAGCACCCATTACCCATTATTGACTTTTAATACTATATCATAACGTGATTATATTGATGGCTTTAACACCATCTGTTCAATAAATTGTATCATTTTAATTCATACTCCCATCAGTATCTTCATTAGGATATAGCACCACAAACCCTCTCACACCTATTGGGACAGGAGCCGGTTACCAGGAGGACCAGCAGAAGCTGCTTGGGTAAGTACCATCCAACTTACCTATATCTGCACCACCAGTGTCCACGCAATCCTGATACTGCACTCATTGTTTTGAGGTACCCAAGGTGAAGTAGAGGAGAGAGAAGGTGTTCACAATGCACGCAACAGATAAGAAATAACGGAAGCAACATACAGGATTAGGACTTTACCTCAAGTCCAGTATTATTGAAAACACTGCCTACAGTTTTTGCCAAGCAGATATATTTATAATTCTGAATTGACTTTGATGTAATTTTTGTCATCAGTGACTTTACACACAGACCATAATCATGAATTGAAGATCCTGCCCACAGTTATTGCTGACCAGCTGGATTAAAAACTCAGAGCCATTATATTGTGCATAAACCCATAGTTTAGGATGCAGCCAACATATATAACTTCATAAGTATATCATACACAATAAGGGATAAATAGTAGATCATTCTACACCACAGAGCGCTTACTCTTCCCCCATCACTGCTATTATAAATCATAGGAGGTTGGAACACCTCATAGAGTAAGCTGCTAGTGGGTTAGTTATTGATAGTGTTACCCTGAGAGCACCTACCGTCCATTTTCCAAATCCTCCTTTAGCACGAGTTGCTATCATTCTTGACATCGCTATTCTTGGGCATTTACCCTGCCATATAAAATATTAGAACAATTTGGTGAGATTTTTAATATGTTTTTGGGTAAGACCAATCGGTAACATTTGCATGAGATAAAATATTTTTGGAAAAATTATAGATTTTATTACCGCCAATCTACCCAGTAATGATAGGGGTAAAGATTTCCAACTATCTAACAAAGATTTAATTTTATTTATCATGGGAAAATAATTAACAGCATAAAGATTTAGTAGCTCTGAAGTAATATGGACACCTAAATATTTGAGGGTAGTTAAAACCCCATAAAAAGATTTCAAAATTAACAAAAGAATCAAAGTATTTTTTTTGATCCACAAATTGGCATTACCTCAGATTTATCCAAATTCACTTTATACCCTGAGATTAGTCCAAAAGATGTTATTATATCCATCACTACCTGAAACAAAGTATGAGGATTAGAAATAAAAAGCAACATATAGTCCAATCGAGATTCCCTCTACTAGTGGAGATGATCTCAAGGTAGCTAATGGTTCAATTGCTATAGCAAAAAGGAGTGGGGAAAGGGGGCAGCCTTGCCTTGTTCCTCTGTAAATCTCAAATTGTGAAGAAATATACCCATTACAAGAGACTTGCGAGAGTGGATTTGTGTATAAAGTTCTCAAAATATCAATGAAAGATGTACGAAAACCAAACTTACTCAAAGTTAAATAAAGGTGTTTCCAAATGATAAGGTCAAATGCCTTTCCCGCTTCAAAAGATACTATCATGCTAGGAGTGGAACATTGGGAGGTACGAAGATGTTGCATAGCCGCCAAAACCGTCCTTACATTTACCACAGAGTGTCTTCCTGATGTAAAACCAGATTGATCTGTATGTATGATTTGTGGTAGAATATGAATCTTATAGTCAACATTAAACAAAGATATTGGTCTATAAGATCCTGGAAGCAATATATCTTTATTAGGTTTAGGAAAAACTTTAATGATTGCAGAGTTAAAGTAAAGTGGAATGGAATTGGTATTAATAATATGATTATAGAAAGACACTATAGTATCTCCAATCTGTGCCAAGAGGATTTTGTAGAATTCGGTTGATAATCAATCTGGACCAGGATCTTTGGAAGGCTTCAGCTGCCACACAACCCCAGTAACCTCCTCGAGTTTAATGGGTTCCACTATAGTATGAGCTAGAACTCTAGAAATATGTGGAAAAAAGAGGGTGTTCCAACAAGTAGGTTCAATATTGCTGGAGTCTACCGAGGTAGTACTATTCGAAGAGAGTGTGGCATAAAAAGATCTCATAATCTCTGTAATTTGATTACTAGAGGTAGTCAAAGAACTATCTGACTTTCGTAATGGATGGATGACCATTGGCTTCCTGGTTCCCTGTAGTAAATTAGTTAGCAATTTACTAGTTTTATTACCAAATTTATGAAATTTAAAGTTAAGTAAAATATATATCTGTCACCTTTATTTTTCATATATTCTTCAAAATGTATTTTAGCTTCATTATATTCCAATTTAGATGTGGGAGTCAGATTAGATTTAAATAAATGAAATGTGTTAGTGAGTTTAGTCTGAACATCTGAATATGCAATGGTGAGCCTTTTATTTTCAGCTGAGACATATGAGATAATGTAACCTTGAAGTACTGATTTTGCTGCTTGCCAAAACAGTGAAGGATTAGACACTGCATGAGTGAGATTATTTTGTTTATAATCCATCCATGCTGTCTCCAATTTATTACGGAAAGAAATTGACTGTGAGAGATAAGCAGGAAATCTCCAATGACAGTACGGCCCTCTATCTATTGTTGTCTGAATAGACATCCATACCAATGCGTGGTCAGATAAGACTATAGATTCATTATTTGTTTCCAAGACTTGTGGAAAGAGAGAATTAAATAGTAATAATCTATCCGCGAAAGGGTATGGTGAGCCACTGAGAGACAAGTGAAATCTTTTTCTGTAGGTTTAATTGCCCTCCAGACATCAACTAGTTGTAATCTAGAAGCCATGGCAGGAACTCCTAATTTAGGTAATGAGATTGGAGAAGATACACCTTGCGAACGGTCTAAAATTGCGATATTTGGTTAAAATCACCACAAAGTATCAGTGAATCTGAGGAATATACTAATAATTTTGTGAGGAGAGCTTGAAAAAAGGATTTCTTATATATATTTGGAGCATATATATTGCATAAAATATATTTAGTTTTATTTAAACATATCTCAGTGATAACATATCGACCTTCTGGATCTGCAACCACTGAAACTACTGACAATGGAATAGAATGTTTGGCCAGGATGACAACTCCCCTTGATTTAGAGTTAAATGGAGCAGCTGCTACTAGTGTCAAATTAAGCATTTGTAATTTAGTAGTCTCTTCTGCTGTCAAATGAGTTTCCTGAAGACATGCAATGTCTATTTTCTGTTTAGAGAGGTACATAAGAATCTTACGTCTCTTTACAGGAGAATTTATTTCTCTCACATTCCAGGTAACAATTTTAAGCACATAATATCTCATAATAGATAGTATAAGTCTGAAACAAAAGAAGTCACAAACAAATATACCTCCAAGTGTAGTAAGTAGGAATTGGGAAGGAGAATACGCAAGGGAAGACGTACAGACAAAGACTTGGGATCAAAAAAACATATTATACTCCAGCATGCTACTGAATTAAGAATTATTAGATGAAACAATATTATGCTAAACAATATTTGCAGTAATGAATCAAAAGTCATAACTATTGGTAAACAATAGAACTCAACAGAGCCCCATGCTATAACCCTCTAATACATAGAAAACAAGAGAGTTAATCTGAATATAAACATTTCAATCGTATAGAAGAAGCTAGTTTAGTAGCAAAATATACAACATATTAACCAATTCATGTGGTAATAAAATTCATTATTTTAAATATATTCAACTATTAGTGTAAGGATAAGTGGAATAAATGGCCAGATCTTCAAAACTCAATAAATTGACTAATATGAAGCCAATTAGATTCACAATTACTCAGAAAGAATACATTTGGAGAAAAATATTTTATGAAAGGATATAATCATGCCTCAGGAAGAATGTCAGATATATCTTGTGTTGTAGCTTCTCGTTCCTCATTAATATAAGCCATAGCGTCAGAAGGATTGGTGAAATCTTTGTAAGTGGTTCCTTCAAATAATCTTAGCCTAGCTGGGTAAATGAGAGCAAATTTACGTTTGTCTGCGACCAGTTGAGAGCAAACAGGGGAAAATGCTTTTCTTGCTCTAGATAGTTCCACCGAATAATCCTGATAGAGGAAAAGCTTCGTATTCTCACAAATAATGGGCATTGTTTTCTTTTTTGAAGCTGCCCAAAACACATATTTGTGTAAATAATTGAGGCACCGAAACAGAACAACAATTGGGCGTGTTTTAGAAGAACTGGGATTTTGGCCCAGTCTATGGACTCTTTCCACAACCAAGTCTCGGCATTCTTCCTCGATATCAAGTAAGGTCGGAAGAGTATTGTAAACAAAATGAGCTAATGCTGAACCTTTGATTGATTCTGGTAGGCCAACTAGCCTGATGGTATTTCGACGAGACCTGTTTTCCAGGTCATCTATTTTATTCCATAAATGATAGTTGACTTGTTCCAGTTTTTCACTGTATGTTTTAGTTGGGAAATATCTTGAAAGGTTTCAACCATTCTCTGTTCTGTCACAGTAACTCTATGATTTAACTCTTTCAATTGTGAGGTAGTATCAGAAACTGCCTGTGACAAGAGTGGACCCATAGTTGCTTTTATGGCTTCTACAACATCATTGTAAGTAATAGGGGCATCAGACACTTTACGGTTTTACTGTGGCACTAATGAATTTTGAGGTGATATTGCTTTCTTAGCTGCTGGTAATGCAAGATCTGCACCACCACCTCATGACATGTTTGTTTCAGTCCTACTTTTTTCTTGTCTCTGCTGTTGTGGTTTCAGCATGGCTGATGATGAGAAATATTTTTTCATAGAAAATAAATATGCAATAAAACTGTATCTTGGGTTACAGAAACAAAAATGTAGTTGCAAGAAAAGTTGCGGGAAAGCAACAGAGCTCTGTATAAGAAATATGTACTACCTCAAAACAGCTTTCAGATTGTGGTTATGGAGTGAAATATTAATACCACATGGATAAAGAAAAACAAGCAAATAATATAATAAACCCAAAAAATCTGTTGTTAGGACCTGTCCAGCAGTGTCTCTAATTAAATTATTTGTGATTGCTACTATTCATCCATTGGTTGTGGGGGCAAAACCAGGATGTTAATACTTTTGAGTCTAGATGTGTACCCAGGTAAGACACCTCTAAAATTCTGCAGATAATCGGTCTTAAACTCCAAAATGGTGGGCATCTGTAATAAGAGCCACAGGGCTTATTAAATTGTGTTTCCTGCAGGCTTAGCAGGCACCCCTGGTAACCAGGACTCCCCCGCCTGTACTCACAGACCTTCACTTCAGCACACAGTGGAAGGACCGGGAGATCAGTGTCACTGTGTTAGGGTGCAGCCGCGCTTGTTCCGGCCGGAAATTGACCCAGCGGTTGCGACCTCTGCAGTAGGCCACAGGCCTATAGCGGTTGGGTGTTTGCAGGAAATGGTGCCATCCAGGCAGTTTGCTTCAGGGAATGTGCCCAGCTGAGTGCCAACATATTGGGGCTATTATTGCGCTTTCAAATCCCTGTTTTTATAGCCACCACGAGGAGAGCTCCAGAATGTGCATCCTCCTGGGTTCACATCCAAGCCATGCCCCCCTCCAATTAATATCTTTAACTAAGTGTAAAAAGTGGTTAGTGTCCTTAATATGAGATCTCAGTGCTGTGGCATTTGGCTGTAGAAAAAAATCAATAAAGTGCGAAAGATGAGAAATAAGAGACCCAACAGCCACCACAATAGGACGCCCTGGTGGTGTGATAAGTGTTTTATGGATTTGGGGAGGTGATAATAAGTCGATATGATGGGGTGATTAAGTTACATATAAGCCTTCTCTTCCCTCGATATCACTCCCTCACTTAATGCCCTATTTAATAATACTTCTACTTCTCTCTGAAATATGTTGCTCAGATCGCCAGACAGAACCTTATTTTCCTTCCTATCACCCAATTGTCTATAAGCTTCAGTGAGATAGTCTTTGGTGTACTGATTGAAGATCCCTCCACCCTTATCAGCCGGTTTGATAGTGATGGAGGAATCGCCAGACAGTTTTTTCAATGCTTTCCTTTCTTGAATGTTTAAATTATCTCGATATCTTGACTTCTTTTTTTTGTTTGGTGCAGAGGTTCTTGAATTTATTAATTGTTTTTTTTTATAAATATATCAATAGGGGCACTTTTAACTTGAGTGGGAAAGAATCGAGATATCTTTTTAAAGATCCTCATTCTAAATGTGTTATTAATGTCAAAGATTTTACATGGTGAGGCTTGACTCGTCTCATTCTGTTTTTTTTGTATTGATGGTTCACCATCACTGTTGTGTTTTAATAATTAATTTAGTATTTCAAGGGCTTCTCTGTCTCCATCGTCTAAAACAATAGTATCCAATTAATCTTGGAGGTCGTTTGATTTCAGTTTTTTTAAAGCAAAATATTTTTTCCGACAAAGGGTCCTAATGTATCAATTCAAACTGACAAATCAATCAAAAAAATCCAGACCACGAGATGATGAAAATTTGAGGCCCCTATTTAACAAGTTAATTTCCTCATTCGATAGAGTTTTTGATGATAGATTAAAAATGCCTCTACTATTAGTTTCCTTTAGTTTAGAAAACGTGTTTTCCTTTTTATTTCTCTTACGTCCTTCTCTCCTTCCTCTGCATATACCTCCATTCCTCTTTTTGGTGATTCGAGTGATAGAATCTGATATCGATTTCTTTGTTGTAATTGTGGAGGATAATCCGTCCTCCATTCCCCCTCTAAAAAAAGGGATGTATCCTTATCTCTGCATGGACTAGTCTCATCTTTTCCTATTCCAAATTTGTATCTGATAAGTTTTAGGTCTGACATCTGGGTTTTTAATTGGGATATTCTGGTTGCCTTTAGGGAGATTTTCAGTATATACATGAGAACCTCTGAATGGAGTATGGTTACCCCTTTCATATCCAGATGACGCACCCACTCCACAATCTTCATTTACCATGTTAGATTCTGGCCTGTCAAAATATCTCCTATCCTGATCCCTGTTGATGTATTGATAACCCTTTCTAGATGTTGAGTTCCTCCTAATATGTCCTTTATGTATATCATTATGGTAATGATCGTCCCTATTTTGATATCTCAGTCTGGGACCAGAGTGGTATTGTTCCCTCCTGTCAGATGTAATATCTCAATTATTTTGTCTCCATCCTGAGTAGCTCTGGTCTCTTCTGTCTGCTTGATGTTCTGAGATCTGGATGGTGGTGGACCGTTTTAGCAAAATGGCACACTTCTTACCATTGCCAAAGCTTCCTTCTGCCAAAGAACTCTCCGGCCTGTTTCTCTAACACATCTTTCGGGTACATGGTTTACTGATGGATATCATGTCAGATTGAGGAACACAATTTGTGCCACAGTTCTGGACTTCGTTCTGTGCTTCCCTGGGCATTGACCTAAGCCTTTCTTCTGGTTACCATCCGCAGTCCAATAAACAAACTGAGGACCTCATTCAGAGCCGCTCGCAAAATGCGAATGCTCACTCTGAATGAGGGTGGCCGCTTCCTTTTTAAAATCTGGCCTACTGGCCACTCGCTAAGCTGTGGGTGACCACCCACAGCTTTAGCGAGTGGCCAGATTGATGGTCGTGATGGTCAAGACCATCGCGACCATCGGGGCTTTCGATAAAGACCCTTGTGGTAGGGTCTCATCTTCCGCAAGCCCCAGTGAGCTTTCGGCTCTAATAGAAGCTCACCACTGACATCACTCGTGATGTCAGTGGGGCCGTCCCCAAATGGCAGGCGCTCCTTTGGGAACACCTCCATTTGGCCAGCCACCCCCCCACCCTGCCTACAAAATGGTGTGAGCTGTCGATCACCATCGACAGCCGCCCCTTTTGTAGTGAGCCCCAGAGCGAGAGAATTTCTCTCTCGCTCTGGGGCTTGCGCATGTGCAGTGCGGCCGCTGTGCATGCGCAGGGCCTCAACATCGACCTGCTTGCGAGTGCTCAGTGCTTGTGAGCGGGTCTGAATGAGACCCTGAGTGCATTAACCAGTGTCTGGAACAAAATCTATGCTGTTATGTTTCCAATTGTCATAATAACTGGATATCCCATCTACTGCTTGGTGAGTTTGCTTTTAAAAATTTATGCCATTCTGCATAGCTTATCTGTGAGTTCCATCGGCTTGGATGCATGGTCAGCCTTCTGTTCCGCCTCGTGGTGCAGATTTTGGCCTTCCTGAAGTGGCTTACATGCTACCTCCGGCTCTCCAGCTTCTTCTATGGCTCCTTAGCCGCACCTACACCACCATGCTGCTATCGGCTCTCCAAGCCGCAGCGCCGACTACTTACTCCAATACCATCGGCTCTTGCCGCACCTTTGGCACATTTGCTGCACCAACATTTTCCGTGCTGTTCCCGGCTCTCCAGCTTCTTCTATGGCTTCCTAGCCATGCCTATACCTCTGTGCTGAAATTGGCTCCCCAAGCCACAGCACTGACTACTTACTCTTCTACCATTGGCTCTTGCTGCACCATTGGCACACAAACCACATCATCAGCACATTTGCCACATCATTGGCATATTTGCCACACCATTGGCTCTCACAGCAACAGCATATACTGTCTACCAACAACTATTGCTGCACCATCGGCACACAAGCTGTATCATCGGCACGCTTGCTGCATCATCCGGCACATTTGCCACACCACCGGCTTTCAAAGCCACAGCATAACCATTTAATGTCTTCTAAATGCGACTGCCACACCATTGGCACACCAGCCGCATTATCGGCATATTTGCTGCATCATCAGCTCCCAAAGTCTCAGTTCTAGACAGCTTACAAGAAGTGGTCACTGGTAAACATAACAGATGGGTCCCTTCATCCCTGTATTGACTATAGAGGCCACGATAACATCACCATCAAAAACTCATATCCACTACTTCTTATATTGGCACTGTTTGACCAGCTGTGCCAGGCCAACATTTTCTGAAAGATTGACCTTCAATGGGCATACAACTTGTTTTGAATCAGGAGTGGGGACGAGTGGAAGATGGCCTTCAGTACTCACTCAGGACATTATGAGTATTTGGTCATGCCATTGTGGCACCCATTGTGGAACTGACCAAGAGAGGAACGGATACCTTAAATTGATAATTCAAAGCAGTCCAGTACTTCGAAGCCCTCAAGGTCATATTCACTCAGACACCAGTACTCTGACACCCTGATCCAGACCTTCAATTTGTTCTAGAAGTGGACGCCTCTGAAGTGGGAGCCGGAGCCATTCTGTTGCAGAAAGATCCTGCTAATGATAAATTGCACCCCTGTGCCTTTTGCTCTCCCAAATTCACTACTGCAGAACGCAACTATGAAGTGGGGAATTGGGAGTTGCTCACAATTAAATGGGCCTTCGAGGACTGGAGGCACTGGTTAGAAGGGGCCAAACACCAGATCACGGTTCTTACCGATCATAAAAACCTTTAATACAGCCAGTCTGCAAGGAGGTTGAATTCTCGGCAATCACGCTGGGCATTATTTTTCACCCGGTTCAACTTTGTCATTTCCTTCCATTCTGTTCTAAAAACATCAAAGCTGATGCTCTCTCCAGGAGCTTTGCCCTGATACAGGTTCCCAGTTCTGACAAACCAATCCTTCCTGACACTTCTTTCCACTGTGCTATCACCCGAAATTTGACCAAACTCATTTGAGCCTGTCAGTCAGAGGCACCTCCGGATAAACCTGCTAGTCTTCTTTTTCAGAGAGATTCAGAAGGTCAGTTTTACTGGATTTTCACACTTGTCAAGCTTTTGGTCACCCGGGCATTGGTAAATTTTGGAATTGCTCTCACGCTCGGTCTGGTGGCCTTCCTTGACCAAAGATGTGCATGAGTTCATCCTTGCATGTGGTCTATGCCCGAAATAAAACACCTTAAACAGCTTCTTTAGGTCTATTACTTTCTCTTTCCATACCAAAGAAACCCTGGACTCGCATCGCCATAGATTTTATTGTCAATCTTCTCTTATCTGCTCAATGCTCCGTGACCTGGATGGAGGAGGATCGTTTTAGCAAAATGGCACACTTTATACCTTGACCTAAGCTACCGTCTGTGAAAGAACTCGAACATATTTTCCGCCTGCACAGTTTACCGAGGGATATTGTTTAGGATCGTGAGACACAGTATGTGGCACAGTTCTGGAGATCCTTCTGTGCTTCCTTGGGCATTGACCTCAGCCTTTCTTCTGGGTACCATCCGCAATCTAATGTGAAAACTGAGTGTGTTAACCAGTGTTTGGAACAATATTTATGCTGTTATGTTTCAAAGTGTCATAATGACTGGGTGTCCCATCTGCTGCTTACTGAATTCGCATTTAACAACTCGTGCCATTCAGCATCTTCAGTTTCAACCATTTTTCTGCATCACGGGTCAACATCCCACAGCTAATTCATTCGATTCCAGTTTGCCGGTGTCACCTTCTGTCTCTCCAGTGGAATTTCCTTGCTTCTGACTCTCAGCCTCTCCAATGGCTCCCTAGCTGCACCAGCAGCTTCCATGCTGCCACCAATTCACCAGCCTTTTCTAAGGCTCCCTAGCTGCACCAGCAGCTTCTGTGCTGCCATTGTCTCCCTAACCACTCTACCGGCTTCTTAGCAAAAGCCATATCACAGTATACAAACTTATGTACTGACTCTCAAAGCTGCAGTACACAAACTAGTACACAACCTTGTGTACAGGCTCTCAATGCTGCAGTACACATATACACAAATTAGTACACAAACTTGTGTACCAGCTCTCAAAGCTGCAGTACACGAATCAGTACATTAACTAGTACACAAACTTGTGTACCAGCTCTCAAAGCCACATCAATTGTGAACATTCTTCTGCCATTGGCTCCAAGCCGCACCATCGGCTCTCAAAGCTGCATCAATTGTGAACTTCTTTTATCTACCGGCTCCAAGCTGCACCATCAGTTCTTAAAGCCACATCAAGTGTGTTCTTTCTTCTGCACTGGCTCCAAGCCACACCATCAGCTCTCAAAGCCACATCAAGTGTATACCAACTTCTGCAATAGGCTCCTGCTGCACCATTGGCTCACAAGCCACATCACCGGCTCTCAAAACTACATTTATTGTGAACTTCCTTCTGCTACCGGCTCCAAGCTGCACCACCAGCTCTCAAAGCCAGATCAAGTGTATACCAACTTCTGCTATTGGTTCCTGCCACACCATTGGCTCACACGCCACACCATCGGTTCCCAAAATGTAGTTCTTGCTGCACCATTGGTTCCCAAAATGCAACTTCAGTTCACTAAGTCATACCGTCAACTCTCAAGCCTTATCTGAACCTGTATCTGTTTCTGTCATTCCTCTCACCACTGAATCCCATTGTACCTTCGTGTGAATCACTACTACTCTGAGTTTTAAGACCAGACAGTTGCCTAAGTACCAGTGAACGTGTCTTAGTTCTAACGGAACAACGGGTGGTTGTTAGTGGTGGAAGACCTCGCTAGCCTGGGTTCTAGAGGGTTCACATGGAGCAGGCTTTGGGAATCACAACAGCATGACTGTTAGGATATGGGTTTGTTTTGGCCCTGGGGTGGTAATAGGAGCAGATACCTGAACAGATTTAAATTGAAAAGTGGGTTTTTTAATGGGTGAACTTGCAGACATGTATACAGATAAAATAAAGTCCAGAATATTAAGAGGATGGTGATGATTAGAAACTATAGTGAAGTATGAATGGGTAATGTCCAGGTAGTAGCAGAATTAATAAGAGTCTTTGTAATCCAAATGGTCACTGCAGGGCTGCAGACAGGAAAACACTTACTGATTGATACTGGTGAGATGAGATCCAGAGAGGTTATGGAGTAATTGTATTAGCAGCAGCTGATGAAATTAAGTTGAGAGTTGTACTGAGATGGCTCAGTGTGGAGCTAGGTAAATGGAGGCAGGGTAGGTTCAGGGTTAACTGTAGACACAGGTCCTTTGGCAGGGAAAGGGTAAATAGAAGGTGCAGGATGGTTCCAGCAGGAGACTGGGAGCTGGCAGAGCAGTGCAGTCTGCTTGGAAGCTGGGATCCACTAGGAGCACAGATGAGCACTCAAACAGACAGGTTATTCAGAAGCAAAGGAACTCTCTCACAGCTTACACTGTGAAACACATTGCACTGGCAACTATGGGAAGCTCTGTACTCCCTTAAGTACCCAGTGCAGAATCGTGATAGGTCAGAGAGAGCATGTGACATGCCAGGACTGGAGCAACTAAGTCACATGACCAGAAGCAAGATGGCAGCGCCCATACCAGAGTGGAATGGAAACACCACCAGGCCTACCCCAGCCAAAATGACACTGTGCCTGCTTAACACCTTGCACAGCCAACGGCTGCCGCCAGACACCAGTCCCTCTGCCAGAAGGACCACAGCACCCTCACAAGTAATACCCGTCATCCCTTATGCTGAGAAACCCTAGTTGTGACAGTGTCAACTTACCTTTACATGCTCTATTAGCCTAGAAATTCTTGAGAATCAATATAAGCTCTTGACGAGGTGGTACAGATGCATGGGTATGTTACATAAGTTCTTCCCTAGTGTGTCCCCTCTGTGTTGGCCCTACGGCAAAGATAGATGTACTCTGATCCACATATAGTGGGACTGCCCCATGATTACCCCTTTTTGGAACAAAATGATTAAACTATCATCCAAAATCCTGGGTTATCAGGTCTCAACTGGACCGGACTATTCGAACATTCCTATATCCCAATATAAAAAGTCCCACCTTAAGCACATGAATAATGCAGCAAGGGTGCTTGTTCCAGTTCATGTGTGTTCAGTGGTAGCCCCCTCAATTTGGGAGTGGTGCCAACAGTTGGACTTTTATATGGACATGGAGGTTGTCTTCCACACAGCCTTGAAGAAGCTATTTGATTTAGCTGGATGGAGTTTAAGTCTTCTTCTGCATATAAAGCTCTAGTACCTCCACAACAACAGTAGATATATCTATATAGATTATTCCTTACTAGACAGTCATATCTCATTAGCCTATTACTGTCTTCCCAAAACCCTATACTTCCCATTCACCTCCTGCCTTTATCTTTTCATCTCAATCTCCTTATATATGGCTTAAGGGGATGACGGAATCCAGACGCTGGAAGCCTGACCTGATAGGCATCTAAATTGCAATGCCTATATTTAGCCAGATGCCGAAAATCCTGATGGCCGGCATCCCAAATGAATATAAGCGGGGAATCGTAGCATGTAGCTGTGGGGGGAAGGTTAGGTTTAGGAACCCCCAGGGGGGGACTTAGGGTTAGGCACCTCCCTGGGAGGGTTAGGCTAGGGGGGTTAGGGTTAGGCACCACTGGGTGGAGATTAGAGTTAGGCACCCCCCCAAGAGGGTTAGGTTTAGGGTGCGGGGTGGGTGGGTTAGGTTTAGGCACTCACGGGCAGTCTTACGATTAGGTACCACTAAGGGAGGGTCAGGGTACTTACATGCCCTGTCAGGATCTTCATGATTTGACCTTCCGACATCGGTATTTCATCCACCGGGCATAAATCCAGCGGCATTACATACCGATTCCAGTTTAAGTATGTTTTGATTTCTTGATGTTTTGTGTGCATGCATGTTGGTGAGTTTAATCATATATTGTGCACCTCTTAGATTCTTAATTTTTTTTAAACAAAAATTGTCACTGTTTATATTTTGTCAATATGATGCTGCAGTGTAAAGCTGGGTACACATTAGACGATTTGCAAACGATCTAATATCGTTAACGATTTCCCTTGAATTCCCTGGAACTCCTGGACTTCCAATATAGACACTGTGCAATTTTCTATCGATCAAACAATATATTGTTCCTTGTTAACAATATCCAAATCATGAGATCATTAATGATATATTGTTTGATGTATAAAAACAGAAAAAAGAACCTCTATCGGGCGAGCACTCCTTATACAAGAAAAATTCTAAAAAATAACTTTTATTGGATAGAGTCTAAATTCAGTTGGACTTTGTATGTCATCCAATACACACCCACATAAATTGTAAAATATATATGCTACTGTCTCTGCAATAGTCTGTCTCAAATTAGTAGTCAGACATAAGCTGTAAACAAATTACACACGATAAGACAGGAGATTACTACATATATCACAAAGAAAATTATCACCCAAATAAGTATTTGGAAAAGAAAAATGTAATAAATAATGAAACAATATACAAGACAACACTGGCCCTCATTCAGACCCGGTCGCAAGCGCTGAGCACTCGCAACCGGGTTGATGTTTAGGCCCTGCGCACGCGCAGCGGCCACACTGCGCGTGCGCAAACCCTGGTGCGAGAGAGAAATTCTCTCACTCCAAAGCTCACTACAAAAGGGGTGGCTGTCAATGTTGATCGACAGCTCAACCCGTTTTGTAGGCGTGACGGGGGGATGGTTTCACAAATGGAGGCATTCCTTAAGGAATGCCTGCCATTTTGTTAGCGGCTGCACTGACATCAGCAGTGATGTCAGTGGGAAGCTTCCTGCCCGATCAGAGCAGGAAGTTCCCTGGGGCTTGCGGTTGCCGAGACCCAACCTTAGGGTCTCGTCGCAAGCCCCGATGGTCGCGATGGTCTTGACCATCGCGACCATCAACCTGGTTGGTCGCTAAAGCTGTGGGTGGTAACCCACAGCTTAGCTAGCGACCATGAGGCCGCACTTGAACAGGCATGTGGCAACCCTCATTCAGAGCGAGTGCTCGTTTCTTGTGACCGCCTCTGAATGAGGGCCTATATCTCTAAATTTCTCAGAATGTTTGGTGTTGATCAATCACAGAAAAAAAAATTTTTCAGTCCCAGAGAAAATTATTAAGATACAGTTTTCAATTAAACCATCTCTCATAAGGCGAAATATTCAAAAATACCATATGGATGTTTACAGATATCAATGTTTCTAATTAATTCAACACATAAACCCTGTAAACAGAAGGCATCAATGAGTACATTCGCAATATCCTACATATAATGAGATCTCATAATCAAACATTATATATAGAAATACTGTAGATCCACTATTCCTCATTCTACTGCTCCTCACCTATGCAAATTGCTATTTCTGAGGAGTGAGAGATTACCGAAGAGTGGTTTACTCTTAGAAACAACAGTTTAAAAGAGGCTTTACTCAAATTTCATTTCTACTGTTGAGTGTCATACTTATAGCATTGGACACCCAACGAGAGAACTACTCAAATGAGATCTCCTGCAGTTAATAGAGATATAGAGAAAGGTAAGTTTATTAATCCTTTAGGATGTAACATCAAAATACAAAAGTATCTTATTAAGAGAAACATAAACTCTCTCTGGTCTCAACCAGGGGTATGTGCGTTAATAGTACATTAATAATGCAAATCTATTCCTCACAATGTTGCACTCAATCACATCAAACAGTGAAGAAAGCACATAGATGCAAAAGGGTGTCAAAGTTTTTGTCTGTAACTGATGTTTTTTAAATAAATTCATGAATTCCAATAGACTTAATGTATTCAAATGGAAACACTCACAGTTAGAAACACTATAACATGTAGAAAAATCCAATACATATCTAACTCAATTCTTAATTGTTGTGACCTTCCTATTTATTCTGAGAATACAATGTAATCATAGCTAGAAAAAATGCATTGCAGATACACATAGCAAAATTAAACAATTATTGTCAACAATTAACAATTTCATTATTTATTACATTTTTCTTTTCCAAATACTTATTTGGGTGATAATTTTCTGTGTGATAGATGTAGTATCCTCCTGTCTTATCCTGTGTCATTTGTTAACAGCTTATGTCTTACTACTAATTTGAGACAGACTATTGCAGAGACTGTAGCAAACATATTTTACAATTTACGTGGGTGTTTATTGAATGACATACAAAGTCCAATTGATTATAGACTCTATCCAATAAAAGTTATTTTTTAGAATTTTTCTTGTATAAGGAGTGCTCACCCAATAGAGTTTCTTTTTTCTGTTTTTCTACCTGCTATATATACTCTAGTGAGCACCGCCACTGCCTTTTATTGATATTGAATATTGTCCTCACATCATTCTTTCAGGCATAGTGGTTGATATATGTATTTACACTTTTCATTGTTTTATATTTCAACACACTAAGATTTACTGTTTGCCTATGCGTCATTTCCTTCCCATTTTCCCTTTCCCCTTTGATTTATATTGTTTGATGTCCCAAACACCTGACGACCATCTTTAAGATTTCATTAAAGTTTAAGAATGGGCTGTACTATGAGACACAGATGCATGCACAAATCATTGAGATCCGTGCATGCATTTGTGTAAAACAAATAAAATAAATAATGATGTGGCATCCCCCCCTTTAAGCACAACCATTCCCCAGGATTTTCAGAGCCAGTCCTGGTTGTGAAGATACAAGGGACAAGAAAAGTAGGGGTCCCCTGTATTTAGCACATACAGTACTGGACTCAGTGAGTCAGTCTTGGTTTTGGAAATACAGGGGACAAAATGAGTAGAGGTCCCCTGTATTTTTCATAACCAGCACCAGACTCTTTCTAGCAGGGGTATATTGCCACAGTCCCCCAGCCAAAGCATTATACCTGACTGCTAGTCAGCCCAGGCTGGGGATCCCTGGGGATCCCCCAAATTAAAGGGATCCCCCTCTCCAGGGCACCCAAGGCCTGGTCTATCCCTGGCACCCCTGGGCAGTGGATGCCGGGTTGACAGTATAAAGTGTAGTGTAAGAATAGGTGTAAAAACATTGTCTTTTAAAGTAGAACTACAGGTCCCAGCAAGCCTCCTCCACATGTGGGTACTTGAAAAACCCCAAGTACCAGCATGCGGGGCATTAAGGGCCTGCTGGTACCTCTAGTTCACCTGCAAAAGTAATTTTAAGATACGACACACACCATGAAAGTAAAGTTATTTTACACACATACACAGTCACACGTACTCACCTTTAATGCCTGGACAGGCCCCTTTGTCCAAGTAGGCATCCACATCTTCTTAAAAATAGGCGTGACCCATGAACTTGTAGAATCCTCTAAGTACAGTACTTCCCGTATGACAGCTCAGCCGCAACATTTTTCTATGTTTCGACATTGAAACAAGGCCAAGCGACTCAACTGTGCACAAAAACATAGGAACTGGGCTGCAGAAAAATGGCATCAGGTGCTCTAGACTGATGAGTCAAAATTTTAAATATTTGGCTGTAACTGAAGGCAGTTTGCTTGCCAAAGGGGTGGAGAGCGGTACAATAATGAGCGTCTGCAGGCATCAGTGAAGCATGGTGGAGGTTCCTTGCAAATTTTCTGCAAATACAGTTGGGAATTTGGTCAGGATTAATGGTGTCCTCAATGATGAAAAATACAGGCAAGTACTTATCCATCATGCAATACCATCAGGCAGGCATCTGTTTGGCTCCAAATTTATTCTGCAGCAGGACAACAACCCCAAACATACATCCAATGTCATTAAGAACTATCTTCAGCATAAAAAAGAAGAGCAAGGAGTCCTGTAAGTGATGATATGGCCCCCACAGAGCCCTGATCTCAACATTATCGAGTCTGTCTGGGATTACATGAAGAGACAGAAGGATTTGAGCAAGCCTAAATTCACAGAAGATCTATGGTTAGTTCTCTAAGATGTTTGGAACAATCTTCCTGCCGAGTTCCTGCAAAAAGTGTGTGCAAGTGTATCTAGAAGAATTGATGTTGTTTTGAAGGCAGGTTGATCACACCTAATATTGATTTAGATTTCTCTTCTGTTCATTCACTTTGCATTTTGTTAATTGATAAAAAAATAAACTAATAACACTTCTATTTTTGAAAGCATTCTTACGTTGCAGCATTTTTGAACATCTGCCTAAAACTGTAATATATATATATATATATATTGTGACAGGTTCAGCATAATTCCACCTGAAGTAGATGTGGCATATCCAGATCTCCCAGGTTTGGCAGTGCAAAGGCATTACGATTGTGTAAATGTCCAGTTCAGCTGTTGCCTCAATCAGTGCCTGGAAAGGCAGCTGATTACAGACACCTGGGAGAAGCTGGTTTAAGAACTGCAGAGACACTGGGGAAATTGAGCCTGATGGTGAAATGGTCGCTCAGCTTATAGGCCTGAGGGTGACTAGTGTTAGGGTTCCTGGACCTGCGAGTCCACTGAAGAAATATTGCTGTTTTGGAAGACTTTGCCAGCTGAGTGGGTGAGTGTGGCAGGCCAGCCATAAAATGTCAGTTGTTCACAGTGATAATATGTCTGTGTATATGCAAATTGTGCACAATATAAAAACTGCATAATTCCTGTGCATGGGTGAATGGCCTCCTAGATTGTAAGCTCCTAGGAGCAGGATCCTCCTCCCCACTATCTCACAGCCTTCTTCTCTAGCACTTCTATGACATCCTTCACCTGTACTGTGTATGGATAATTGTGTTGCTAATTGTTACTTGTGTTCTGTTTATATTTTGGTTACTGTATTGTAATGTTCTGTGTACCCTTTACTGTATGTATGGCACTGTGGGCCACTTATGGCGCCCTATAAATAAAATATAATAATAATAATAATGGCCAGGTCATGTGGTACAGTTTTAAGAGAAGCCAGATGGTATAGTTTGTTGGGAATCTGGCTTCTAAAAGAGAATTTATAAAGCCTCCAAAGTTTGTCCATAAAGGGATAAAGCAATGTAATATGGAGGAGTGTTTGAAAAGTTTTGCTGAAATAGCTGCAGGGCAACAAGCTCTGACCACAGCACATCAAGCACAGATACAAGAGCAACAAGCTGTAGCAGCAGGACAACAAGTGCAGGTGCAAGGACAACAAACTTAAATACAGTTATTACATGCAGAGTTCATTGAAATAAGGAAAGGTGGGCAGAAGTGAGAGGTGTTACAGAGCTTACTCCATCTGATGACATTGAAGCTTTTCTGTGCACTTTTGAGCATAGTGCTGCATGTTTAGAATGGCCTAGGGAGGAGTGGGCTGTCATACTTGCTCCCTGTCTCACAGGGGAACCTCAGAGATCATATGTTGAATGAAATGTGACTGAGGCAAACTCCAATCTGCACTTGAAAAAGATCATATTAGGCAGAGTTGGAGTGACTGGACCTAGCAAAGCTCAGGAGTTTCAGGAATGGTGGCTAAACCTGTATGAAGCTCCAAGGGACCAGCTGGCCAAATTAGCCAGGCTGAGTAAGGCATGGTTGCAGCCGGATAAGAACTCTGCTCAGTGTATAGTAGAGATGGTGGCTTTGTGCGGGTACTAGATATCGTGGTGCAACAGTGGGCCCTACAGGCTGATCCTCAAATGTTTGAGGAGTTAGCTGTGGTGATTGAATGGTACCTGACTCTTGGGAAGTTAAACTACCCACCTACAGTTGTGTGTTTTGACTGCAGTGAGCCTGGTCACTTGCACCGGCACTGCCCAAAGCTGGGCGAGCCAATGAACTGTAGTGCTGAAAAAACAATTCAACCAGTGGTCAGCATGGCTGCTAGAAGCACTTTCCCAGTGCAAACGACCTTGTTTTGTTTGATGGGGCGAGTGGAAGACCAGGAGGTCTGGGCCTTAGTGGATACTTGCAGTGAATTAACAATCATCTCTGCCAACCTGGTTTTACTTGGAGCTGATCAGGGGCTACCCCCGGTAAAGGTTATGTATGTACATGAGAAAGTAGAAGAATGCCACAGAGTGCACTTCCCAATAGTGATCAAAGGGCATCCCTGAAGGCGATACCTGCAGTAGCCACCAGGCCACCTTTCCCATTGTACCTAGGTGGTTATGTGGCATGATGACAGCAGAAGGTCCACATCAGAGGTGTCCCAGGAGCCAAGCTCTGCTGTTTCCCAAAGTTTGGTGGCTGTATCTCCCTCCTTGGCCAGTGAGCAACCGGAAGGGAATGAGACCAAGACACAGTGGGTTCCCATTGGCAAGGAAGTGTCCTTGCAGGACTTTGGCCAGGATCAACAGAATGATGGGAACTTGATAAATGCATTTGAAAATGTTGTAGAGATTAATGGTAGAGTAATCAGGGCTTTACCAGCAGAAGGTATACCATACTTTGCATTGAAAAATTATTTGTCATATTGTGTAACCTATTTGCAGGGTAAGAGAGTAGACCAATTGTTGGTTCCCCAGAAACACGAGCAGTTGGTGTAAAGGGCAGCTCATACACACCTGTGGGGTGGCCATTTGAGGGAGGAAAAATTCTCGCTGGTGGCGATGCGTGTGTTATGCACAGCCTGAGCCCGCCTCCTAGCGCTATTGGGCAAGCGCTCAGGGGGAGGGAATGGGCTCAGGTGTGCAGCACAGGACCGGCACTGGAAGCCTAGCGCCGGTCCTGTGTAAATGTATAGTGCTGACCACACTCATTATGGTCAGCGCTACACTGGCTAACTAGGGCGGGCGGGCTGGTACCGTGGCCGGCGGCGCCCCCCCACGCCGCCGGTCCAACGGCGCCCAGGGCACGGACCCCACTCGCCATGCCCTAGTTACGCCACTGGGATCTGATAAGGCCGGTGGAAAAATCAATACATATTAGTGGTGGTAGATTATGCCACTAGGTGTCACAACTCTCATGTGGATAGTGGATGTAACCTGTATTTGGGTATTGGCGTGTCCTAACTACTGAGGTGCAGAGTCTAATATGCTGGCGTTATTCACCAGGGACCCTCGCAAGAAGGTATGGACTTGGCTGCTTCCGACACACAGGTCGTGGCCCACAGGATAGGTTCCCCTATACAGGTGCTGGTAAACTCTGGATGAAGTGGAGAACAGTTAGCTTAGTTGAAATGCTGAGTCAGAACCAAAATGGACTAGATGGTACCAGGGAGCAGGCGTAAACAGGTCACAGGGAATAGCCAGAGTCAAAACCAGATATCAGATGCAGTACCAGAGGTAAGGCAAAATCAGAGTCACAAATGAAGCCAAGGTCAGAAACAGGTAATGGAATATCACAGGAATGCTGGAGTATGGTAAATGAGCCTATACTCTTATAGATGAAGTTCACATCTCTCGCCAAACGTAACTTCACATTTGGTGCGCCTATCACTTTAAATTCCTTTGCAGATCAGCGCACGCGCTCCTAGGAGAGCTGTGGCTGCCTACATTTCTAGACAGTATGAGGAGAACCCAGAGCGGACGTCACAGCAGCAGGCACCGGGGACTCCCCACCCGCTGCCCCCGGGGGTGATTCCAGTGCTGCCAGACCCAGTAAATAGTAGCCAGTGTCCGGCACACTGTGACCTCTAGGGGTGGGCACCAAATAAATGGTTTCGGAAACCTCTGAAGGATTTTCTGAAGAAGTTGAGGTGCATGAATGTCAGAAGCAACGTTCCTCAGGACCATACCCCTTTCAATCCACTAGAAATTGAACAGCTCCTCTAGAAACCCTAGAATCCAGAATCTGTTTCACTTCATATTCCTCCTGATGGTCTACAGGAGGAGAATGGAGAATTGCAGGAGGAGGGCTGCAAGGAGTTGAGAAACAATTGAGTACCAAGGGCTTGAGAAGAGAAACGTGAAACACATTGGGTATTCTTCAAGTGTTTGGAAGTTTCAAACGATATGCTACTGGGTTGATCACTTGTAAGATCTGAAAAGGACCAGTGAATCTAGGTGCAAATTTCATTGACTGAACTCTTAATCTCAGATGTTTGGTTGACAACCAGACTTTATCACCAGGACCCAGCACCGGACCCTTCTTCCTTTTCCTATCCGCAAACAACTTGTATCTTGAAGAGGTTTTGCATAAATTCCTTTCTACCATCTTCCAGATCCTAAAGAATCGATTCACTGTACCACGTATGGCTGGAAGTGATACTGGTTGAAGGCCTGGTAACTCGGGTAACACTGGATGCAGACCATACTGAACAAAGAATGGAGAGCATCCCGATGCCTCATGGTACAGGTTATTGTGGACAAATTCAGCCCAAGGTAGCAGAGAGACCCAGTCATCTTGATTGGCTGAAACATACATCCTAATGAATTTTTCCAATTCTTGGTTTACTCGCTCAGTCTGGCCATTACTCTGGGTTGATAGGCCAAAGAGGTAAACTGTACCCCTCGGTGGGAAACAATTTCCTTAGGAAACCCATGCAACCTAAAGATTTCTCTTATAAAAGTCTCTGCCAACTTTGGTGCTGAAGGTAGACCTTTCAAAGGAATAACATGAGCAGCCTTGGAGAACCTATCCACCATCACCAGGATTGTGTTGAACCCTTGGCATGAAGCCAGATCAGTCAGATCAGAAATGTGAGTTCAAAGATAATCAGGCACTGGTAGTGGCCACAGAGAACCTGATGGAGAGTGCGGTAGAACCTTGTGCTGAGCACAAATATGACAAGCTGTCAAGAAGTCCTTTACATCTTGATGGATTGTCGGCCACCAGTACCACTTGAGGATCAGCTCCAAGGTTTTTTTGACTCCTGCATGCCCACTGAAACATGATGAATGCGCACACTGAAGTAGTTTAGCCCAGAGTTCTGAAGCTATGAATTTTTTTCCCAGCAAAATCTTGGCCTTATCCACCTTTATTTCCATTTCAGCAGGACTAAATGCTTGAGACAGGGCATCGGCCTTGATGTTCTTTTTACCCGGCCAGTAAGTAATAACTAGATTAAATCGATCAAAGAATAATGACCATCTGGACTGATGATAAGTTAGACAGTGAGCTGTCCTGAGGTACGTCAAATTCTTATGATCGGTGTAGACTGTTACTGGAAATTTAGCTCCTTGTAACAAGTATCACCATTCTTGTAGAGCCAGTTTGATGGGAAGTAGTTCTTTATCACCAACAGCATAATTTCTCTCTGATGTAGAGAACTTTTGGGAGGAGTACTACTTATTTCCTTTATCTTTCTGTGACAGGACTGCCCCAACACCAACCGTGGAAGCATCCACCTCCAGGAAAAAGGATTGCTCACAATCTAGTTGTCTCAGAATGGGTGCTAAAAGGAAGTGCTGTTTTAAATGGACGAAAGCTTTCTCTGCCTCAGTTGACCACACCTGAGTGTCCTAACCCTTTCTGGTAATAGAGCAGTGATGGGAGCAGTGATGGAGGAGTAGTTCCTGATGAATTGGCGGTAGAAGTTGCAAAAACCCAGGAAGCATTGTATTGTTTTCAATCCAACTGGACAGGACCAGTTGACAATAACGGCAAGCTTCTCTGGGTCCATTCAAAGGCAGGAACCCGAAATGATGTACCCCAGAAATGTTAGTTCATTTTGTTCAAAAGAGCATTTCTCAAGTTTGCAGAAAAGCTGAAAAGCCATGAAAGCACCTCACATACATGTTGGAGATGACTTGCTATATCTTCAGAAAATATATAAATTAGCATATCATCCAGGTATACCACTACATATTTATACAACAGATCCCGGAACATATGATTCATGTATTTTTGGAAAACAGCTGGGGCATTGCTTAATCAAAAGGCATGACTAAGTATTCGTAGTGGCCATCACAAATATTAAAGGCCATCTTCCACTCATCTCCAGATCCGGTTCTGATTAAATTGTAGGCCCAGTGAAGATCTAGCCTTTTGAAAATCTTTGCACCCTTTATCCAATCAAAGAGTTCTGAAATCAGAGGTAGAGGAAACCAATCCTTGATGGTTACTGCATTCAGGCCCCGGTAATCGATGCATGGTCTCAAACCCCCATCCTTCTTTTTAACAAAAAAGAGACCAGCTCCAGTGGGTGATTTAGACCCTCTAATAAATCCATGTTCCAGGTTCTCTGTAATGTATTCAGTAACTGCATGGGATTCAGGAAGTGAGAGAGGAAAAGTTCTTCCATGAGGTGGGATTTTTCCAGGCACTAACTCTATAGCGCAATCCCATTCTCAATGAGCAGGAAGCTTTTCCGCTGCCTTTTTGCTTAACACCTCTCGGAAGATCAGCTTCCAGCACCATACCAGTCCTTCAGGAAGCTGATCTTCTGAAGAGACAACTTAGGTCCGAATGATGCAATGAGGTGGTTTGACGGATAATAAACAGGACCCTTGGCATTGAGAACCCCATGACAGGATTTGAGGTTCTCTCCAGTCCAGAACAGGGGCATGCTTGTGAAGCTAAGGAAGACCCAAGATAAGAGGACTCTCGGCTGGCTGGAGGATATAGAATGTTATCAATTCTCGATGAAGAACCCCTATTTGCATGGTGATTTCTGTCATCCGTCAGTGAATGGTAGCCATTGGAAGTTTATTTCCATCCACGCCAATGATGCTAAGGGGTTTTTGCAGTGGCATGCTAGCAATCCTTAGCTCTTGGACCTTCTTAGATGTAATGAAATTGCCATTGGCACTCGAATCTAAGAAGGCCTTGATGACTTCAGAAGAATTTCCAACAAACAGGGTTACATCGATGGAGAACTGGGAAATAACACTACTTTATGGGGTGTATTGAAACGCACCCAATCTTACCACCCCTCAATCAGTTAGGCCTTCTCGTTTCACGGACGTCTTGAGCAGCCAGAGAGCAAATGTCTATTTTTGAACCTTCTCTTGCTTTCAGCAGCAGGAAGGTGAGATTTTCCAATCTGCATGGGCTCTTCTGGAAGTTCAGCTGGTGCCATGAACCATGGTGCAAGCTTAAAGGCAAAGCGACAAAACTGTTCCTTTTCTCATGTCCTTTCTCTGTGGCGAAGATCTACTCTGATACACAAGGAGATTAAGGCCCTGATTCAGAGCCGGACGCTCTGACCAGAGCGCTCGCTCTGAATCAGGGCCCACCTCCATTAATATGGAGCGTCCTCCTGGACGCTCGTATAGCTGTGGGTCACCACCCACAGCATATATGAGCGTGCAGGATGATGGTCGCAATGGTCTTGACCATCGCGACCATCGAAACTGCGAGCAAAAGCCTGCGGTTGGGTTTTTCAACTGCAAGGCCAGGAGTGATTTTGGCTCTATCAGAGCCAAAATCACTCCTACTGACATCACTAGTGATGTCAGTGGGGCCAGCTTCAGATGGTAGGCGTTTCCTTGGGAATGCCTACATCTGGCAGGCACGCCCACCAAAGGGGGCGTGCTGTCACTCACCATCGACAGCACGCCCCCTTTGATGAGACACTCCGAGTGAAGAAAAGTCCTTCGCTCGTCGGGTCTCGCGCATCGACCCACTTGTGAGCAGACAGCCGCTCGCGAGTGGGTCTGAATAAGGGCCTAAGTCATACAAAGCAGTTGGCAATTCCCTAGATGCAAGGACATCCTTAATTTGATCTGACAGCCCCTTCATAAATGCAGTGACCAGGGCTTAATTGTTCCACCCTAATTTTGAAGCAAGGCTTCGAAACTGCTCAGCATACATTCCTGCAGATTGATTGCCTTGTTTCAACTGCAAAATAGCCATCCCTGCAGAGGATACTCATCTGGGTTCATCGCAAACCTTCTGGAAAGCTGTCAGGAATGCGGTACTTTTGTTTACCAGGGGATCATTCCTTTCTCATGACAGGGAGCCCCAAGCCAAAGCCTAACTGGATAATAGCGGGATCATGGAAACCACTATCGTTCCGTAGGGGATGAAACTGGCTGCGCCGGAGGTGATTGTGCTACTCCAACTCTTTGCATTAATGTCTGCAAGCACTGCATAATCTGGGCCTGGTCTTGTTCTTGTTTCTTGACTCTGGTGAGGAGATTCTCAAGCAAATCACATGGAGACAAGTTACCACCGGCATCCATGTTGGGCCAGAGTATTCTGTTTCAACTCTCGGGTGGATAGTGGATATAACCCATATTTGGGGACTGGCATGACCTAACTAATGAGGCATGGAGTCTAATGTGCCGGCGGTATTCACCAGGGGCCCTCGCAAGAAGGTAAGGACTTTGCTGCATCTGACACACAGGTTGCGGCCCTCAGGATAGGTTCCCCTATACAGGTGTTGGTAAACTCTGGATGGACAGGCCAAGTCAGAACCAAAACTGACTAGACTGTACCAGGCAGGGGCGGATTGGGCCACGGGGAAAGTTCCCGCTGGGCCGGTCCCCTCTCCCCCCTGCTGGGCCGCTTTACACACACTGATTGGCCGGCGGCTCTAACTGCCGGTACCGCGATCAGAGCTCAGCTCCAAAAGCACAGCGTCATGAATGAGCTTCTGCGCATGCGCAGAAGCTCATTCAGTAGTGAGATTTAGTGGGAGGGCTGCTGTGTACACCGAGCCACAGCAGCTCCTCCCGTGGGGCATTGCGATGCATGTGACACCTCATGGCTCCACCTCCAGCAGCCACCAGTCCAGCACAGGAGCCAGGAAGAGGAGAAGGAGCAGGCTGCAGGAGTGGCGGGGCTGCTTGAACTGGAGCGAGTGGCCGCGTCTGGCAGTGACACTGAGTCACAATTTATTCACATGATGTGATGTGACATATGACTCCATATATATATATATATATATATATATATATATATGATCACATGCCGCAAGTTGTGTCATGTTAGTTATTTAGGTGATGCCTAGGATGTGATGTGATTATAATATTATGATCACAACATCCCAGGCATCACCTAAATAACTTTCATAACTTGTGGGTTGAGATGAGAAAAATCTTGCTTACCCCTGCTCCTACATGTGTGTGTGTGTGTGTGTGTGTGTGTCTTTATTTCAAATCCCTGAGTGCCGCCGTTTCTTGGAGTGCAGTGATACTGCACGGTTAGCGGAGGGCAACGGGGTAAGCAAGACTTTATTTTATTTTAGTGAGTGCCGGATTTTTCTCATTCTCCTGATATTGTGTACCATTTATTTTGGTCCACAAACACGTAATCAAGGCACCTCAGTTTTTTATTTCATCAGCTCCCTTTGTACATATTCTGTCTGTTTTTTCACTTTATGTTCACGATGGCCACTGACCCTGGTATACTAGTCTCTGAGGCTACTTCCCGAGTAGCTTTAGATAAACATGATACTTTCAGTTACTCTGATGTGGAAGCATCTGGCATTATCTACAAGGACAAAGTCTTTTGCAAATTGGATGATATCCCTGTGCAAGATTTATTTCGTGACTGGGTCAAACTAAAAAAGAGGGAGATTGATTTCTATTATCATGGGGTGACTCTGTCTGAATACTTTACCGAAAAATTGATCCCACGAGGGTTTAGGGTCCATAATATTCCCACCATAGGCAGACATAATATTCTATTCTGCAAGCGCTGCGTAGCTATCCTCAACAAATGCTCCCTGGATTTGATGTTACATGTTATAGAGGAGTCAGTCAGGGAGCTTAATGTTACTAAGGATAAAATCATGTCCTTTGAGAATTGTAACAAAAAAACACTGATTGAGGATAGAACCTGTGACTGGTTGAGTAAGCTATCTGAGCAGGTGGATGCGTACAAAGCTGACTTGCTTAAATTTAAACGTGAGAAATTCACTAAAGTCACATTGGACTATGAAACACACAATGTGTATAGCTGGCTCACAGGTGGCTCACAATTACCCTCTTCCCGTATGACCAACAGACGTTCCCACAGACAGAAATTTCGTTTTGATTCATCTAACGACTCTGGAACCTCTGCCAGAGAATCTGACATTAAATCACGCAGAGGCAATAAATATAAACCTCTCCCTTTAGGAATGCGCACCAGGGCACAACACACTATACAAAGCAACAATTCACCCCACAGAGGTGGGCAATGGAAGAGAGAGAGACCTCTTGAAAAAAACCCCGTTGTCCAAGAAGTAGTATTTAATTTCTTTTCGATTGATCTAACTAAGGATGAATTGAATGTGCTACCGACAACGAAGTTTGATCCTTTTTTGTGGAAGACAGAACTTTTCAAACTACGGAGACAGCTGAAATTAAAAGAGTACTTCGCTAATCATCCAAGTGAAAATATTAGTGACCATATTCCTGACAAATTAAAACAAATTTCCACACGTTCTACCTTTGAACCTCCAGTCCAATAATTCATCTATTAAGTCATTTGTGCGTATGATTGACTTTGAGGTTGACAACGAGGACTCCAGAAACTGCCATATTTATTCTAATCTGACTACTGGAGAATTTAGGGCTCTCAAAGCCCTCAGTTCTAGACAGGATATAGTTATTAGAGCCACTGATAAAGGCAGCTCAATTGTTATTCAAGATCTAGATCTAAAGGCAGAAATTTCACGTCAGTTGGCAGATACAAATACTTATAAATTGCTTTCAGCAAATCCCACTTTGATGTTCAAAAAAGAACTTGACATATTACTACAACGTGCCTGTGACTCTCTTTTTTATTTCGCAAATCATCAAAAAACACCTGACAACGGATTTTCCAGTGAAGCCTTTATTATATACTTTACCAAAGGTCCACAAAAGTCTACAGAATCCCCTGGGTAGGCCGATTATTTCTGCCCTGGGATCTCTATTTCAGCCTATCTCTATTTGTTTGGATCAATTTTTACAGCCATGTGTTCAAGCTAAAAAAATCAATCTTGAAAGACACTACATCGCTATTGCTGGCTCTTGATAAGCTGGAGGATATCCCTGAGCACTGCCTACTATGTTGTATTGATGTTAACTCTCTATACACCTGTATTCCCCATGATTTAGGGATTGCTGTTACCAGGAAACTTGTTCTAGGGAACCAGTTGTATTCTGGTCCTAACGTTGTTTTTTTTGTGAATTATTGGAATTAGTGCTTAAAAGGAATTTCTTCTGGTATGATGGCAATCATTACTTACAGGTCTCTGGGTGTGCAATGGGGTCCTCTGTGGCCCCATCGTATGTGAATGCCTTTATGTTCAGTATAGAGGATGATCTTTTTTTTCAGTGATGATGCTATTTCAAGTAATATTCTGTATTACACACGTTATATAGATGATATTCTGCTGTTGTGGGTAGGTGGTAAAGATCAGATTTGTTCTATCCTTGAGTCACATAACATGAAACAGGGCCCTGTTCACTTATCCTACAGGATTGAACCTACCAGTATTGACTAACTTGATGTCACTATTAGCATTGTTGATAATCATTTACGTACCTCATTATTTGTTAACTCTACTGATCGCAATATGTTACTTTTGCCATCTAGCTTTCACCCCAAGACGGTACATAAGGGGTTACCCTTCTCACAGCTCCTTCGCATTCGGAGAATTTGTAACAATGAGTTAGACATGCATCGTCAAATGGATATAATGATTGCTAAATTTGTGGACAGGAGATATTGTTACGATACTTTACTCAAGACAAAAGAAAAGGTAATTTCTATACCACGTGATAAAACACTTATTGCTAAAAAGAACAAATGTATTACTAAAAGGTTACCATGGCCAATTAGATATAATACAGCTAGTGGCAAAGTTCGGCTAGCTAATAAGCCACTAATTACTTCCTATAAGGAACTGCCCACTTTACGTGATAAGCGCATCCTCACTTGTTGTTCTCGGGGAAGAAATTTACGTGATTATTTAATACACACTGATGTGTCATGTTTTGGTAAAAAACCATCTAAAAATTTTTTAGGTCCCCTTAAAAAAGGTTGCTTTAAGTGTGCGGGGTGTGTCACCTGTGGTTATATGTTAACCGGTGACACAATCAAACATCCATACTCTGCTAAATGGTTTAAAATTTCCCATCATTTAAGTTGTTCCAGTAAGTTTGTGGTCTATGCCCTTATATGTCCTTGTGGAAAATGCTATATATCGGTAAGACTGATCGTCAATTTAAAGAGAGAATGGCGATGCACAGATCCTCGATCCATGCCGCCATTCTCTCTGGTACAAATGAACAACCTGTGGCTAAACACTTTGCCACTGCAGGGCATTCACTTACTGCAATGCCACACATGATTATTTATTATGTACCTCCTTTAGTGAGGGGTGGTAATCGATCTAGGATTCTTTTGCAAAAGGAGTCCAGATGGATTTTTCTCCTTGACTCATTGAGCCCCAAGGGACTTAATGAGACAATGGGACTTCACTGTTTTCTTTGACTCATTCTTCTTTTTTACTGTAATTGATATGATGCTTTATTATATTTTAATTACCGTTCTATGATTTGGATGAAGGTATAGCGGCACTGTTCTTTCCTTGTACGTTATGGTGCTGGAATGACCATTTTCATTCTAGTATAGTGTCATTTATTGTATGGTCATCCTTTTATGATGTCTGTTTCTCTGTTTAAAAAGTTTTTGCTGCTAGCTTGCATCTTATGCCATTGATAGTATCCTTATATTTCTAGAGTGTACTGTTGTATTTTTTGTATTGTGATTTTCTCTGTCATGCATTCGCGTATGTTTCCGATTACTAGTTGTTACCATGGTGATGGGTGCACATGGGTGACGTCATCATTATGTGCGCAATGGCGCAATCCCGGCCGGAAGCAGGGTGTCTGCACATGGAACTTTGGTGAAGGGGAGCACTTATTTAAGGTGTGTATTTTTCTTTTTGTGTCCTGATGAAAATGCTGATGCATTGAAACGTCGATGTAGACTGCTCCTACATGTGTGTCTTTATTTCCAATCCCTGAGTGCCGCCATTTCTTGGAGTGCTATATATATATATGTGCAATGAAATAGGTGGCACTCCGGTCAATAAATTTCTCCACACACTGTAATAATGATCAACGTTTCGAGGGTACTTTATTCCCTTGTCATCAGGATAAACAAACACAGGTTGAGTCTCCCATATCCAAAATGCTGGGGACCAGGGGTATTTTGGATATCGGATTATTCCGTAGTTTGGAATATTTGCATACTATAATGAAGTATCTTGGGTATGGGACCCAAATTTAAACACAGAATGCATTTATGTATTATATACACCTTATACAGACAGCCTACAGGTCATTTTATACAATATTTTCAATAATTTTGAGCATCAAAAAAAATTTGTGTACATACATGAAATTCATTTATGTTTCATATACATCTTATACACACAGCCTGAAGGTTATTGTATACTGTATTTTAATGATTTTGTGCTTTAAAATAAGTTTGTGTACATTGAACCATCAGAAAGCAAAGGTTTCACTTTCTCAGTCATACTAAAAATATTCCGTAATTTGGAATATTTTGATATGGGAGACTCAACCTGTACATACAAAAAGCTCACCTTAAATACCCGCCACCTTCACCATGTGCAGCGCCGGCTCATGGGGAAACAGGAAGTCGCACCTGAGTGACGTCATCACCCGTTACCCCGGCAACCGCTCTGTGCATGTATAACAAAAAATGTGTATACATCAATAACAGCGCAATGCAGTATCATAGGGAAATAATCAAAATGAAATAATTCTTACAATCGGGCAATACATACTTAATGACACATCTTATAAAATACACTTGCACCTAAAACACTGGCAAGCATGCCACAAATTTAAAGTAGTCAGAATACTTCCCTCAGCTGACTCATACTGCTAATAAGCTCCCCAATCTGGATTAAATACATTTTCATTGTAACAGATAGAAAGACAAAACACTACCTAAGTAAAACAATGAAGACCCATGCTTTCATTCAGGCCACGAGGAGATAAGGTTCCTAGTCTATGGATCCAGCGGGTTTCACACCATAACAGTCTCGCTGCACGGTCACCCCTACGCAGAGTTTCGGGGACATGGTCAATCAAAATAAATTTCAAAGTAGCCAGACCATGACCGGCAGCCAGAAAATGTCTTGCAACCGGTTGGTCACTACTTTTATTCACTAGAGCCGTCTTAATCGCAGACCGATGTAAGGCCATTCTC
Source organism: Taudactylus pleione (assembly GCA_031769625.1). Classification (NCBI taxonomy): domain Eukaryota; kingdom Metazoa; phylum Chordata; class Amphibia; order Anura; family Myobatrachidae; genus Taudactylus; species Taudactylus pleione. Next base: position 14,915,051 of record JAUIMM010000384.1, read on the forward strand.
TCGCGAATAGTACGTTCAGTCTTACCCACATAACTCAGTCCGCAAGGACAGGTTATGAGGTAGACAACGAACTTCATAAGGCAGGACAGTCTATGTCAAATATAAATTCAGGCTCCACTATGTGGATGACTAAAATATTTGCCGGTTTGCATATACCTGCAAGTCAGGCAATTTAGGCATCTATAGCAGCCCATTTGCAATGATAAAAATTCGAAATACTGCCAGAACTGCCATCAGGCTCGGAAATATCAGCACGCATAACATGATCCCTAATACTACGTCCTCTGGTATAACAAGACATGACACTGGTCTCTTGCAAACCCAGATTGTCATCAGATTGAACAATAGGCCAGAGTTTCTTGGATACGCTATTAATCCTATTACTAAATGGATTAAAATGATTAACCCAAGGTATATATTTCTTTTTATCCTGAACACGTTTACTGCTTAATAATGACTCACGTGGAATGGCCATAGCCCTTTGTTTGGACTTGACCAATGATTCATAAACATAACCACGAGCCAAAAAATCCTGTATCATTTTATCAATGTGCCTTTCAGCCTCCTCTGCCTCACTGCAAATGTGTTTGGCCTGTAAAATTGGGAAAATGGTAACCTGTATTTGCATGATTTAGGGTGATCACTACTAGCATGAAGGAATGTATTACGATCAGTGGCCTTTTGAAATAAAGATGTTTTTAATACACCATCTAGCAAGGACACCTGTACATCCAAATAACTAACCTTAAACTCATCAATATGGTAGGTAAACTTAATAGGACTAGCAGACTCATTATGTGTACTCATAAATTCCTCAAAATGTTGTTTGGACCCAGACCAAATGAAAAATAAACCATCGATATAGCGACAGTATGCCACAATATTGGTAGAGATGGCAATATCACTAAAGAAAATATCTCTATCAGCTGTCAACATAAAGGCATTGGCGTACGATGGGGCCACATTGGACCCCATTGCACAGCCGGACACCTGTAAATAAAACCTGATGTTATAAAGAAAATAATTATGGGTCAGAGTCATTTCAAGGAGATCCAATATCAGTGAGATGTCAGGTCCACTATATAAAACATTCCCACTGATAAGTGATCTCACAGCTGCTAGACCATCAGAGTTAGGAATAATGGTGTACAAGTTGGAGATGTCCAAGCTACATAAAAAACAATTATGTGGTATATCAACGATACCCCTTAATAGATTCAGAAAGGCCGTAGTGTCAAGAATATACCCAGGACTGGCTTTAATGCAAGGTTGAAAAAGTGCATCTAAATATGTGGAGATAGATTGAAACAGTGAGCCTCTGGCCGCTATGATGGGACGACCAGGCTGACAGGTCTCACTCTTATGTACCTTGGGCAGTGTGTACAACACAGGCACCACAGGATGCTTCTGAATCAAGGCCGATTTTAATTCCTCAGAAATAATTCCCTCAGAGACAGCATTAGATAATAATGTCTCAATTTCTTTAGAAAAACATACATTAGGATCACCAGGCAACAATCGATATATAGACACATCTGACAACTGTCTATCAATTTTAGCTTTGTACATAGCAATATCTTGTATCACGATTGCCCCGCCTTTACCGGCGGGACGAATGACAATCTCAGAATGGTTAGACAGGTCACGCAGAGCATCACGCTCACCCTTAGACAAATTATGATACACTTTTTTTACCACTATTGACCTTGTTCTTAACTATGGACTCAACTTCATTGTTTAACATACGAGAAAAGGTACGTATCGAAGCATTGTTAGAACAAGGGTCAAAAGTGCTTTTCTTAAGCAATTTACGTAATTGTACAGGTATTTAACAATCATTAGGAACATTTTCAAAACTCGTGGAACGCTTAAAATGCTCATATCAGCATTATTGGCGGGTAAGTTTATACTTCTCAACCTCCCATTGGAGCTCATCAAAGGAGGTAGTGGGCACGAAAGACAAACCCTTACTCAGGAAACGTACCTCATCTTCTGTGAGGGTATGAGAGGACAGATTAAAGATTAGCGTTTCTTGAACAGAGGAGGTCTGCCGACCCTTCCTCTGCCTTTCCCTCTGGCCACCCCTCCGCGTGTATCGCCTAAACCGGCAATAGCATTGTTGCGAGTGGTTACCCCTAAAGGGACTGCAGGCAAATCCAAGTTACGAGGTCCTGGACCATCAGAGTTGCTAGTAGATGGTATCTCATATGATGAATCAGTAGCGGGATTCCTGTAAGGCATCCTCCACCTCTGTTTATGACCCCTCTCATATTGGCCCCTCTCCCGTACCCCAGCACCAACCCAATGATAAACGCGATTTTGTTCATAATCCAAATTAACTTTAATGATTTTCTTCTTTTTGAATACAATCAGCTCCCTCTGGTAAGTTGCCACTTGGTTTGTCAGTTTATCAAGCCAATTATATATATCAGCCTCAAAGGAAGTTTTATGTGTAGCTTCGAAAGAGTAAATTCTTGCTTTAATCAAATTGAGCTCCCTGGTAGATTCTTCGATTACCAGGAGCATTTAATCGAAACTACACTTATTGAGCACCCCAATCCATCTTTTGCAGAAAGCAACATTAAATTTGCCGATGGTGGGTGCATTATGCACTCTGAAGCCTCTGGGGATCCATTTGTTTTTATAATAGTCACTCAACGTGATCCCATGATATAGAAAGTAAATCTCCTTCTGTTTTAAATATACCCAATCTTTATATAACTGATCCAATGACACTCCTTCCATCTCATCAGCTAGTTGCTATCCCAGCAGTATAGATTCAGCTTCGGACTCAGAGAAACTCAGAATGATACCCTGAGTCTGCATGGCTAAATTCACATTGTCCACCACCACACTCGTGTCCTCTGACTCGGCCATGATCACACAGCCAAACACCTGTTGACATGCAGGTTTGCAGTAGAGGATAGTCAAAATAATAGGGTGCTCATGTCCAAGCAGCAGTCACTCACCGCAATAGTGCAGCTGCTAAAATATAGATCCAGAGATGGACAGCACTCCCTCGCTGATATATCTTATTGCCAGGTGCCTTCCCAAGTAACCCGGTAACACAGGTACAATATACGCAATGAAATAGGCGGCACTCCGGTCAATAAATTTCTCCACACACTGTAATAATGATCAACGTTTCGAGGGTACTTAAGTTTGTGGCATGCTTGCCAGTGTTTTCGGTGCAAGTGTATTTTATAAGATGTGTAATTAAGTATGTATTGCCCGATTGTAAGAATTATTTCATTTTGATTATTTCCCTATGATACTGCATTGCGCTGTTATTGATGTATACACATTTTTTGTTATACATGCACAGAGCGGTTGCCGGGGTAACGGGTGATGATGGATGACATCACTGAGGTGCGACTTCCTGTTTCCCCGTGAGCCGGCGCTGCACATGGTGAAGGTGGCGGGTATTTAAGGTGAGCTTTTTGTATGTATTTGTTTATCCTGATGACGAGGGAATAAAGTATATATCTCTTATCTATTTATCTCCTATTTATCTATATCCTATCTATCTATCTATCTATCTCATATCTACCTGTCTATGGTATATCTATCTATCTATCTCTGCCAAACAAATAGTGCGCTAATTTAGATCCTTTAAAATGTCAAAATGGAACAGGTCCCAGAATTGATTGCTTTAGGTGTGAACAACTCTCTACTTCAGTTGAAACCACCGTATCAGTCCTAGCATGGACCAAAGAATTTTGTGGCTGGCATCTTTCTCAGTAATTTATCCAAATCCAATCTCCTAACAGGAACATCACTGCTCCAAGCGTGGCTTGGTGTTGTTGTGAAGATCTTGTGACGTGTTTGCCCAGAGAAGCCTGTTGATTTGACAGTGGTATCTCTGGTTGCCTAACCCTGACCCCTAACCCTCCCACTAACACACGTTTCCCACAGCCTAAACCTAACCCTACGTAGCCCCCCTCCCACAGTAGCATAGCCCTAGCCCTCCCCCCACAGTCTAACCCTCCCCCTAGTGCCTAACCCTTAACCTTAAACCTAATACTTACCATCTGGATTGTGGGGCTGGTATTATGAGCCCCGGAATCCTGACCCCCGGGATGTCAACTACATCCACTTTGTATGAATCTACTATACTAGTTGCTACTTCTTGTGCTTTGATTTTAGAATATATAATAGTTGTGTCCAACTCAGAATCAGGCCGTCAGAGGAGGACTCCCACCCCCCTCGATAGTACCCGTCCCCTCATCAGACCACGCCTCAAATAGGGCTGCTTCCAGAAATTTCTGGGCTGGTTTTCCAACCCAATCCGCCCCTGGTACCAGGGAGTAGGCATAAACAGGTCACAGGGAATAGCCAGATATCGGATGCAGTACCAGGGGTTAGGTGAAATCAGAGTCACAAACAAAGTCAAGGTCAGAAACAGGTAATATCACAGGATATATAAGAGGGAGTGTCTGGTGCCAGAGACTCCATCTTATAGAGGAAGTTCAAATCTCACGCAAATGTGACTTCACATTTGGTGCACCTGTTACCTTAAATTCCTTTGCAGGTAGGAGAACCATGGCTGCCTGCACTTCCAGCCAGCGCAAGTGGGACCCGAAGCAGACATCATGGCAGCAGGCGCCCGGGACTCACTGCCCACCGCCGACGGAGATTCCAGTGCTGCCAGACCTGGTAAGAAGTAGCCAGTGTCCAGCGCACTGTGACACAAAGTACCCAGAGGCCATCCCGCTACAAAACATGAAATCTAGCACTATTGCCCGGGAATTGTTGATTCTATATACCAGCTTGGGAATACCAAAGGAGGTCTTAACGGACCAAGGTATCCCTTTTGTCTCTAAACTGATGAAAGATATGTGCCGACTGTTAAAGGTGGATAGGATTACTACCTCAGTTTACCACCCACAAACAGATGGGCTTGTTGAACGCTTTAACCAGACCCTTAAACAAATTATAAAAAGGGCAGTGCCTGAGGAAAAGCGAGATTGGGAATTGCTCCTACCCTATTTAATGTTTGCAATGCGAAAGGTTCCCCAATCCTCTACCATATTTAGTCCATTTGAACTCCTCTATATGAGGCAACCTAGAGGGATTTTAGATCTGTTGAAAGAAGGGTGGGATCAACTGTCAAGCCAAGAGCCTAACATCATTCAGTTTGGGACTCAATTGTATGGCCATTTAAGGCAAATTGTGCCACTCAAGAATGAGCACATGGATTGGGCACAACAGCGGCAAAATGTTGATATGACGTGACCGCAGTTAATTGGTCTTTTAAACCGGGAGACAAGGTACTGGTTCTGGTACCCACCACTGAAAGCAAAATGTGTTGCCGGTGGCGAGGCCCTTATGAAGTTATAGAGGCAGTGGGACCTGTTAATTATAAGGTCAGACAGGAGGGTAGAAGGAAAGAAGTGCAAATCTACCATGCAAACCTGTTAAAACCCTGGAAAGAGAGCGCTGGTCAGCCCTCTTTGGTTGCCAAGAAAACCCCAGTATGTAAGGTATCCATTGAAATTACCCTTAAACCCCGCCAGAAACAGGAGGCGGTGAGTTTAGTAGCACGGCACCAAGATGTGTTCTCTGCCATTCCAGGAAAAACCCAAACTATCCAGCATGATATAGTCACTCCTCCTGGGGTGGTAATAAAACAGGGGTCATAATGTATACTCGAGGCAAAGCAGGCAGCAGTTAAACAGGAAGTAGAGGAAATGCTGTACCTAGGGGTCATGGAGGAATCAAATAGCGAAAGGAATAATCCCATAGTTTTAGTGCCTAAGCCTTCAGGTGCTTTAAGATTCTGCAATGATTTTGCAAATTAAATAAAGTGTCACAGTTTGATTCCTATCCGATACCCCAAGTGGACGAGCTGGTGGGGAATTTCGCAAACCTTCAGTATCTCACTACCCTAGATTTGACAAAAGAGTATGGGCAGATTCCTGAGGCTGCTAAGGCCAAAACAGCCTACCTCTACCTTAGTATAAAATGCTGCCGTTTGGTCTGCATCGGGCTCCGGCAACCTTCCAGAGGATTATGAACAGGTTGGTGTGGCCTCACAAGGAATATGCAGCTGCATATATAGATGACATAGTCATCTTTAGCCCCAACTGGGAGTCACACCTACCAAGAGTAGAAGCAGTGTTGCAATCTTTACGGGCACATGGGTTTACTGCTAATCCTGAGAAGTGTGCCATTGGAATGGTGGAGGTAAAAAATTTAGGATATATTGTAGGCAGAGGGCTGGTAAAACCTCAGCCCAGTAAGGTTGAGGCGGTCCTCATTGGCCTAAACCCAAATGTAAATTCAAACTAAGAACATTCCTTGGCCTAGTGAGTCATTCGTGATTATGCCACTAGGGCAGCCCCATTAACTGGGTGTCTTAAAAAACAGCCCCAGACAAGATACTGTGGTCTAGAGCAGCAGAAGCTGCATGGCAGGATTTAAGGCACAGCTTCTATGCAGAACTTGTTTTGCAGGCTCCTAACTTTAAAAAGCAGTTTATATTGCAGACAGATGCCTCAGGTACAGGATTGGGAGCAGTCCTTTCCCAAGTGGTAGAAGGGAAAGAGAAACCCATCCTCTAACTCAGCCGGAAATTGCTGCCCAGGGAGCACAAGTACTCAACTGTGGAGCAAGCGTGCTTGGCAATCAAGTGGGCAGTAGACTCGTTAAAATATTATTTGTTGGGGTGGGAGTGTTTGTTGGCTACAGATCATGCCCCTTTACAATGGATGCACATGAACAAAGAAGTGAATGCTCGTGTAATCCGCTGGTTTTTGTCTTTGCATTCATTTAAGTTTGAGGTGCAGCATCGTCCGGGGAAACGGCACCTCATCCTGATGCCCTTTCCAGGAAATTTGTTGGGCCCTATCATCCAAGCAACCCTATTGTGAAGCTAGAGGAGGAAGAGGAAGAGGGTTAGGATGGCGAACTGTGGAAAATGACAGAGCTGTGTACCCGGACGGTTGGCACAAATAGATGTGGGCAAGGCAGATAGCTCACCTGAAAGTGTTTTAGCTTCACCAGGGTGGTTGAAGCTAAGGGGGAAGGAGTGTGACAGGGTCAGCATATTTCCACATGAACTAAATGTGGAATATCCATATCTCCCAGGTTTGGCAGAGCAAAGGCATTAGGATTGTGTAATTTTCCAGTTAGGGTGTTTCCTCAATAAGTGCCTGGAAAGGCAGCTGATTACAGACATCTGGGAGAAGCTGGTTTAAGAACTGCAGAGACACCGAGGAAATTGAGCCTGATGGTGAAATAGTCGCCAAGCTTATAGGCCTGAGGTGACTAGTGTTAGAGTTCCTGGACCTGCGAGTCCCCTGAAGAAATATTGCTGTATTGGAAGACTTTGTATGACATCTTGCCTGCGAAACTGCCATATCCTGTGTACCTACCTGTAGTGAGCAATAAAAGCTGCTGTTGGATTTTACCCGGGCTATGTGATTCTTGTTACATATATAATGGAAATGATGAAGGAGCAGCACCTTCAGTGTACCAGTTCTTATTTTAGATACTTTGCAACAAGCTGTTCATAGAGAGTCCATATGATCTTTAGAGGACGTCCTGACGGGATTTCCGTATAAAGTGCCCCAGGGAATATATTTCTCAAAAACAGAAAACAAAGAAGAACATAGTGTAACCTGATAGTCATATATATTATATAGAATATATATGACTATACTTATTGCACAGAAATAATGTGATCATGCAAAAACACATAATGTGTCAGAAAAAACATAAATCACTTGTGTGATGAATCCAGGTGTCATGCCTTCAGCATAGGGTTTGTTATGTTACACTAATTCACATTAGCAGCCCCACCTAGTAGTCAGGACAGCAGCAGTTTAAATCTGATCTATTTTGTCCTTAACATTCCACAGCAGTCTAGCAATGCATTCTGGGCTAAAGGAGCTGTAAGCAGCCATTTTCCTTTTCACATGGTCCCAGACAGTCATCATTACATATACTCAACCTGGTACTGCATCCAATGGTGAGTTCTAAGCTTCAACTGTGCCATAGATCTGCTTAGCCAGTTATGTTATGCATGTTAGCTGTACTATGTGACACTACAGTCTATACTTTGCAAACTGTATGTTTCATGTTGTTTGCATATTCCATGTTATGTATATGTTTGCCTTGTATTCCCATCTACATATAGTAATTGTTTTCATTGTTTGTTTACAGTTTTATCATTACTTATCACTCATCTCATCACATCACACATGTGCACACTTGTTTATACGCATTGGTCTGTGTACATCAACGCAAGTTCCTCTATCGAATAATAAACTCAGTTCTTCAGATCACATCTGACTGGATTATTGGAAGATAGAGTATTGGCTATGCTGGTTGCTCCAAATTTGGCAGACACTTAGTGCGGGGCAGTACAGTAAAACATCGGGATCCCAGCATGTGATTCATATATCTGACTTCGCCAGCAACATTTTCTGTCAGCAAGTGGCATATGCAAACGCAGGGGGGGTTTCCATTTGCCTGGAAACACCCCTCCCCAGCACACACCATGACCACAATATAAATAGTAATATAATACAGTATCACTAGTGCTGCATGTTCTTCTCAGTATCACAAATGAAATAATTAGCACCACCTGTGGATCTTTTAAAGTGTGTCAGCCAATAATAAATATACCTCTGCACCAACTAGGAGATGTGGAAAACATGCACTGTTAGGGCTGCACTGCTCTAGACCATCAATAGGATTAATAATTAATACTGTATAAATGTTATGGAAAAGTGTCTCACCAGATAAGGCAGGAAAACTTGGTTTGTAGAGTAGCCTGCCGGGAGGGCAGGATAACTTGGCTAGATGAGTTGCCTGCCGGGAGGGCAGGATTTCTTGGCTAGATGAGTTGCCTGCCAGGAGGGCAGGATTTCTTGGCTAGATGAGTTGCCTGCCGGGAGGGCAGGATAACTTAGCTAGATGAGTTGCCTGCCGGGAGGGCAGGATTTCTTGGCTAGATGAGTTGCCTGCCGGGAGGGCAGGATTTCTTGGCTAGATGAGTTGCCTGCCAGGAGGGCAGGATTTCTTGGCTAGATGAGTTGCCTGCCAGGAGGGCAGGATAATACAGGCTGAAAATAGTTCAGGTGTAAATGTACAGTTTGATTACACACAGTAGGGCTGAGAAAACTGTAGCTGCTGATTATACAGAGGAAGCACGGACCCAAAGGCTTGGGCCTGCATACACTGAGCACAGCATGTGGATGGTGAATAGTTCAGGTGTAAATGTACAGTTTGATTACACACAGTAGGGCTGAGAAAGCTGTAGCTGCTGATTATACAGAGGAAGCATGGACCCAAAGGCTTGGGCCTGCATACACTGAGCACAGCATGTGGATGATGAAAACAGACAGCAAGCTAACACCAATCAGAGCAGAGTGAAACAACAGTCTTGAATAATTGAGCTACGTGCTGAAGCCTGGAAGGCAGCGTGGAGGGAGATGGAGAGTGGTAAATAGAAGCAGCGGCTGAAGTGTAGACAATCATGGAGGATAGCTGGAACAACCAGACCGAGCTGTAGGAGGAAACTCTATAACCGGCGAGGGGGAATGAATCTGGAAGCTACAAATAGGAGGAGCAGCCAATCAGCAGCATATGGAGTATGAGTCACTCTCTGCAGCATCCCCGATGCTTGGTAATCAGCGGAACTGGATTCTGAGCCAGTGTAGGTCCCGAGCTGGTGGGAAACAAGTCGCTGCCACGGCTTGTGACAGTACCCCCCCTTGACGTGGGGTTGAAGAACCCCCAGAGCCTTGTTTAAAAGGGAAATTCCTGAAAAAACATCCTCTTCAACCTGGGAGCATGTAAGGCTCTGGAATCCAGGAACATTCTTCCAGACCATAGCCCTTCCAATGGACCAGAAACTGCAACTGACCTCTGGATACTCTAGAATCCAGCACTTTCTCAGCCACAAACTCCTGTTGACCATGGACCACCACCGGAGCAGGCCTGAAAGAATTCCCAAATCTATCTGACTTATGGACTGGCTTTAATAAAGAGGCATGAAAAATGTTGTTAATCTTTAACGAATTTGGTAGTTGGAGTTTGAAAGCAACTGGGTTAACTTGAGAAATGATCCGGAAAGGACCAATAAACCGAGGACCCAATTTGTGAGATGGTTGCCTGAGTTTGATATTTCTAGTTGACAGCCACACTAAGTCCCCCCTTTTGAATGTGCAAGGCCTCCGATGTCTATCTGCCAATTTCTTAGAATGGAGAGATGCCATGAGGAGATTATGATGCACCTTGGCCCAAATACCACGGAGTCTGGAAACAGTCCCTGCATCAGAGGATCTGGAGAATGATAAATCAAATGAATTGGCCCAAGGATGTTGGCCCGTCACACAATAGAAGGGTGAAACTGAAGATGCATAGTGACAGGAATTGTTAAAAGCAAATTCAGCCATGGGAAGATGAGACACCCAATCATTCTGGAATTTTGAGATGTAACACCGTAAATATTGCTCCAGGGTTTGATTAGCATGTTCTGTCTGCCCATTAGACTGTGGGTGATATCCTGAAGACAAGCTGAGACTGATACCCAGTGCAGTGCAGAAACATCTCCAAAACCATGCAACAAATAGCATCCCATGGTCGGAAACAATGTCAGAGGGAAGACCATGCAAACGAAAAATATGTTCCAAGAAGAGGACAGAAAGTTCTTTAGCAGATGGCAATTTGGGCAGAGGAATAAAGTGCGTCATTTTGCTAAAGCGGTCCACGATAGTCCAAATAACTGAACAGCCAGCAGAGCGAGGAAGGTCCACAATGAAGTCCATCACAATGTGTGTCCAGGGTCTTTTTGGTGTGGAAAGAGGAAGCAGTAATCCTGATGGTGGGGTACGAGGAGTCTTGTTATGAGCACAAACCTCACATGCCAAAACAAACTCCAGAATGACCAAAGCCAAAGACGGCCACCAAACCGCACGAGACATTGATTCAAAGGTCTTATTGATGCCTGGATGTCCGAAAGCCCGTCTCACATGGAAGTCCTGTAGGACAGCTTTTCTCAAATTTACAGGCACAAACAGGCGATTGGACGGTCTACCAGGAGGCGAATCCTCTTGAAACACAGACAGATCCTCAGCCAAATTTTGAGATAAAGCCACCTGGATACAAGATCTGGGAATGATGGATTCTTTGATCACAGTATCCTGTTGGACAATGCATCAGCCTTGATGTTAGTAGATCCAGGTCGAAAAGAAATGAGAAAATTAAATTTGGTAAAAAATAGTGCCCATCGTGCTTGCCTGGAGTTAAGCCTCTTGGCTGATTCAATGTATGCCAAATTTTTGTGGTCAGTGAGGACAGAGATCCGGTGTTTGGCTCCTTCAAGCCAATGTCTCCAATCCTCAAAAGCTAACTTAATGGCAAGCAGCTCCCTGTTCCCAATGTCATAATTACACTCAGCTGAAGAAAATTTGCATGAAAAAAATGCACATGGATGGAGTTTGCCATCCAACGGATTATTCTGAGAGAGAATAGCTCCTGCCCCAATCTCGGAGGTGTCCACCTCAACCACAAAAGGCAGATCTGGATCCAGATGTTTGAGAACAGGGGCACTGGTGAAAGCAAGTTTGAGATGTTCAAAGGCCCAAACTGCCTGACTCTGCCATTTAGAAGCATCCGCACCTTTCTTGGTTAACTCTACTATGGGGGCAACAATGGAGGAAAACGAGCCAATAAATCTCCGATAGTAATTGGAAAAACCAAGGAAACGTTGAATGCCTTTCAATGTAGTAGGCTGAACCCAGTCCAATACTGCTTTAACCTTTCCAGGAACCATGGAGAAGCCATGAGGAGAAATAATATATCCAAGAAAAGATACTTGCTCCACATGAAACTCACACTTCTCCAACTTTGCAAATAACGAATTCTCTCTCAATTTAATAGGACCTGACTGACATGCTGGACATGCTGGTGCATGGAGTGAGAGTAAATGAGGATGTCATCGAGATAAACAACCACAAAAATGGCAAACTCTCGGAGTACATCGTTGATAAAGTCTTGAAAGACTGCTGGAGCATTAGCCAATCCAAATGGCATAACAAAATTTTCATAGTGCCCCGTATGCATATTGAACGCTATTTTCCATTCATCTCCGGTCTTGATCCGGATCAAATTATAAGCTCCACGGAGATCAATCTTGGAAAAAATGGAAGCTTGCCGGAGCTGATCAAAAAGTACCGAGATCAAGGCAAAGGGTACGAGTTTTTGATGGTGATTTCGTTCAATGCCCTAAAGTCAATGCAAGGATGTCATGACCCATCCTTCTTCTGGACGAAGAAGAAACCAGCCCCAACCGGAGATTAAGAAGGACGGATGAATCCTTTAGCCAAGGCATCCGCAATATACTCCTCCATGGCCTTATTTTCAGGTATAGAAAGAGAATAGAGATGACCCTTGGGTAACTTGGCTCCTGGTAACAGCTGTATGGCACAATCATACGGACAATGACGTGGTAGAGAATTGGCCTTTTTTTTATAAAAAACATCTGCAAAAAGATGGTATTGAGCAGGAAGTCCTGGAAGAGACTCTGAGACAGCAGAGATAGCCGTCCAGATGGGTGTAGATAAACAGAAATTTTGACACGCTGGACTCCATTTGACAATATCCTCTGCAATCCAATCAATTACGGGATTATGGATCATTAACCATGGAAACCCCAAAATGATGGGAACAAAAGGACACTGGAGTAGCAAAAAAGAAATCATCTCCGAATGCAAAATTCCAACTGAGAGACGAAGTGGTGGTGTCTTGAATTTGATAAGACCATTAGCCACCAGACCACCATCTAACCCACAACTAGGAACCTCTTGAGGTAAAGGAACTGCAGCTAAACCTAAGGAATGAAAAAATGATAACTCCATGAAGTTTCCAGCAGCACCGCTGTCCACAAACGCCAATACGGAATGGACGAATTGCGACAGATGTACCACCGCAGGAACTAGCAATTAATTTTTTGAGGAAACAGATGCCAGGCCTAAATGTAACTCCTCTTTTACATTCAGACCCGATCTTTTACTGGCCTATGTGGGCAAGATTTCAGCGGATGACCTCTAGCTCCACAGTATAGGCAGAGGCCTTGAGATCATCGTATTTGTCTCTCCCTGGGCGATAGCCAGAAAGCTCTTAGTTGCATGGGTTCCTCAGAGTCCTCCACCAGCAGCCAGGAAGGTGACTGTGGCGACTGTACAGAAAGACTGCGTTCTCGTTTGCGTTCTTGGAGGCGACAGTCAATATGGATGGGTAAAGAGATTAAGTCATCAAGGGACTCAGGTGATGGATGTTGGACCAAAATGTCCTTGATGGCATCCGAAAGACCCAAGCGGAATTGGCTATGCAATGCCGGGTCGTTCCATCCTGAATCCACTGCCCATCTCCGAACCTCTGAGGAATAATCCTCTGCGGGATTCTTTCCCTGCCGAAGAGCCCGCAGCTTGGATTCGGCCAAAGAACTATGGTCAGGATCTGCATATAATAATCCAAGAGCATTAAAAAAGGCATCTACTGATAAAAGAGCAGAATGTGTAGAAGCAAGACCAAATGCCCAAGTCTGTGGATCTCCTTTTAAGAGCGAGATCACTAATCCTACCCACTGAGTCTCGGATCCAGAAGATAAAGGTTGGAGACGAAAATAGAGTTTACAACTCTCACGGAAGTTCAGGAACTGAGTACGGTCTCCAGAAAATCTATCATGGAGATTAATTTTAGGTTCCTTGGGAACGGCTCCAGGAGTGGATGCCTGAACATCCTCAAACCTTATAGAGAGTTCCTGAACTTTTTGGGTAAGTACTTGGATCTGTGCGGCAAGGATTTGTGCAGGGTTTTGAGCCTGCTCCATAATGAAGGACAAGGAACGCACAGACATAAATACAAAGTTCGCCGGTTATAATGTTATAGAAAAGTGTCTCAACAGATAAGGCAGGAAAACTTGGTTTGTAGAGTAGCTTGCCAGGAGGGCAGGATTTCTTGGCTAGATGAGTTGCCTGCCGGGAGGGCAGGATTTCTTGGCTAGATGAGTTGCCTGCCGGGAGGGCAGGATTTCTTGGCTAGATGAGTTGCCTGCCGGGAGGGCAGAATTTCTTGGCTAGATGAGTTGCCTGCCGGGAGGGCAGAATTTCTTGGCTAGATGAGTTGCCTGCTGGGAGGGCAGGATTTCTTGGCTAGATGAGTTGCCTGCCGGGAGGGCAGGATTTCTTGGCTAGATGAGTTGCCTGCCAGGGGGGCAGGATAATACAGGCTGAAAATAATAGTTCAGGTGTAAATGTACAGTTTGATTACACACAGTAGGGCTGAGAAAACTGTAGCTGCTGACTACAGAGGAAGCACGGACCCAAAGGCTTGGGCCTGCATACACTGAGCACAGTATGTGGATGGTGAATAGTTCATGTGTAAATGTACAGTTTGATTATACACAGTAGGGCTGAGAAAGCTGTAGCTGCTGATTATACAGAGGAAGCACGGACCCAAAGGCTTGGGCCTGCATACACTGAGCACAGCATGTGGATGGTGAAAACAGACAGCAATCTAACAGCAATCAGAGCAGAGTGGAACAACAGTATTGAATAATTGAGCTTCCTGCTGAAGCCTGGAAGGCAGCGTAGAGGGAGATGGAGAGTGGTAAATAGAAGCAGTGGCTGAAGTGTAGACAATCACGGAGGATAGCTGGAACAACCAGACCGAGCTGTAGGAGGAAACTCTATAACCGGCTAGGGGGAATGAATCTGGAAGCTACAAATAGGAGGAGCAGCCAATCAGCAGCATATGGAGTATGAGTCACTCTCTGCAGCATCCCCGGTGCTTGCTAATCAGTGGTACCGGATTCTGAGTCAGTGTAGGTCCCGATCCGGTGGGAAACAAGCCGCTGCCATGGCTTGTGACAATAATAATACACTATCCAGTACATAAGGAGACCAGTATGTACATATATGTCCAGGGCAGTGCTAGGTTCTTCTGCTTCTCCTTTAGACTCTCAGACTTGCTCCAATGCTCTGGAATGATGCCCACATCTAAAAAAAAAACCAGACTACTCAGAGACCTGCTACAGTGTCAGCTCAGTTATCTGAACATTACAATACAGCAGCCTCTACACAGTCAAGCATTTCCTTTCCATCATCATGTCACAGAAAACAACATCTTCATACAAAACATGGTCCCAAGTCTCTAGTTCCTCCAAATCTTTATCTGTCAGCAATGCAGCAATAATGGCACGTGCAAAAGCGGTAGCTGCAAAAGTGCAGGCCACCTTTGCTGAACAAGAGATGCAATTGAAAATAGAAAAATCATGTTTAGAAGCAGAGAAATGAATAAAGAGATCACGTCTGGAAGCAGAAATAGATATGGAGAGGTCATGTCTGGATGCAGAAAGATCACGTCTGGATGCAGAAAGAGTTATGGAGAAACAATGCCTAGAAGCAATTAGTGAGAAGCTCACTGCAGAGAAGGAGGCAGCAGCTGCTATTGCTGAAACAGCATTCTTAGAGTCTGTAGAACTTCTTTAATATAAGGAAGATCAATGTGCTTGACACAGAGCTTGGATAGCAGAATTCATTGCAACGCACATCAGAATATGTAAATCAAGCATCCAAAATGGACAGCAAATATCAATCAGTACAAAGCATGCATTAAGATTTTGTCAGTGAAACAAGCCAAACACACTATGCAGCGCCCCCACTAGTCAACAGTGAACTGCAAACTTGCAAACAAGAGAATTCTAGACACAGGGAACCCATGAGGGACAACCTTCCCCCACACCAGGTGTCTGAATCTGCAAACTACAACAAAGGCACAACTACCCACACACAAAAGTGGTATGATACAAGCCAACAGGAACCATACAATCCTAACAGGTATGACCATGCACCATTTACTCACCATGTTAATGCACAAACAACGTCTCCTAGAGCCAATCAAGACACATTAGACTTTGCCAAGTTTCTTGCTCATCGTGAGCTGGTCACAAACAGACTCTCAAAGTTCAATGATCACCCTGAGAGCTTCAGAGCCTGGCAATCCTCATTCCAAAATGTAATCAGAGGGTTAGACCTTTCACATAGCAAAGAGATAGACCTTTTAATTAAATGGCTTGGGATTGAATCTGCTGAACATGCTAGAAGGATAAGAGTGATCAATATTAACCACCCTGAGAATGGCCTTAACAAGATCTGGGATAGATTAAATGAGTGTTACTGCTCACCAGAGATAATAGAAAGTGCACTATTCAAAAGAATTGATTATTTCCCTAGGTTACCTAACAAAAGCTATCAGAGACTGAGAGAATTAAGTGACTTTCTAATGGAGCTTCAAATAGCCAAGTGTGAGGGAGACTTACCAGGACTTGCCTTCCTCGACACAGCCAGAGGCATTAACCCTATAATGCAAAAGCTACCTTACAATCTGCAGGAGCAATGGCTCACCCATGGTTCCAACTATAAGCAGCGGCTCAACATGCCATTTCCCCCATTCTCTGTTTTTGTGGACTTCGTGCACCAACAAGCTAAGACCAGGTATGATCCTAGTTTTGCCTTTACACTGACCACCAGCTCAACCCCTATTCTACCTAACCCATGCAAAATGTCAGTCGCAGTTCACAAGACCAGTGTGCATTATACAGATTCTTCCCACAGGTTTACCTATTCTACTCATCAATAGAACAAAGATAAAGATCCTGCCAAGCAGTGTCCCTTGCATAACAAACCGCATCCTCTCCTGAAATGCAGAGCCTTCAGAGAAAAGTCCCTGGAGAACCGCAAAGCATTCCTAAGAGAAAACACAATCTGCTACAAGTGCTGCTCTTCTACAACCCACCTTGCCAAGGATTGTAAGGTTAGTGTTAACTTCATAGAATGTCACAGCACAGAACACAACACAGCTCTACACCCTGGGCCTTCCCCATTGACTTTACAACACAGTTATGGTGACACAGAGCATGGCGTGAAGCTCAGTGTGGAGCAAAGAGACACTACTGCAGTCATACCAGAGATAACTTCACAATGTACTGAAGCCTGCAAAGACACTATTAGTGTCAAATCTTGCTCCAAAATCTGTTTAGTCAGAGTCTACCCTAATGGCCAACCAGAGAAAGCCATCAAACTTTATGCAATCCTAGATTATAAAGTAATAAGTCTCTAGCCAGATCAACCTTCTTTGAGACCTTTAATATCAAAGGACCCAGCACTCCATACTCCTTAAGGACTTGTGCAGGGAGTTTTGAGACAATAGGGAGAAGAGCAATCGGCTATCAAGTTGAGTCCTTAGATGGAAAGACATGCCTTTCCTTACCCACTATCACTGAATACAATGAGATTCCTGATAATAGGTCTGAAATCCCTACACCAGAAGCAGCTATCCATCATGCACATTTGAAATGTATAGCACATCTGATACCAGAACTGGACCCACTAGCCCAGATACTTCTACTCATTGGGAGAGATATCTTACGAGTCCACAAAGTCAGAAGTCAGATTAATGGTCCATAAAATGCTCCTTGTGCTCAAATATTAGACCTAGGATGGGTCATAATAGGAGAAGTATCTCTTGGAAATGTGCATAAAGCAGTTACTGTCAACAGCATGCTTACCTGTACTTTACAAAATGAACGCCCTACTCTATTTCAACCATGTCACAATCACTTCCTCATAAAGGAACTACCACACTGCACTGTCATAGACTCTCCTAGTGACAACCACATCTGTGACAGCTACCTAGAACATTTGGGGTGCACAGTCTTCCAAAGAACAAAAAGGGATGACCAAGTTGCAATGTCCATAAAGGACAATCTATTCCTGGAAATAATGAAAAAGGGACTAGTCAAAGATGATGCCAACACCTGGGTTGCACCTCTACCCTTTAAAACACACAGATGGTGCCTACCTATCAACAGGTGAACAAGTATTTAAATGCTTCTCTTCACTAAAACGCAACTTCCACAGGAAGCCAAAAATTAAAGATCACTTCTTCTCTTTCATGGACACAATATTTGAGAACGGTCATGCTGAGATAGCTCCCATTCTTAAAGACACAGATGAATGCTGGTACTTACCAATGTTTGGAGAATACCACCCAAAGAAACCAGGTCAGATCAGAGTCGTGTTTGATTCCAGTGCCAAGTTCGATGGCATCTCCTTAAATTATGTTCTCCTGACAGGACCAGACCATAACAACAAACTCCTTGGAGTACTCATATGTTTTCGTAAGGACTCTATTGCCTTCACACCTGACAGTCAACAAATGTTTCATTGCTTCCTCGTGAGGGAAAGTGACAGGAATTTCCTAAGATTCCTTTGGGTCAGAGACAACGACCCCTCTAAAGATATTTCAGAGTACCGCATGAGGGTACACATTTTTGGTAACAGCCCTTCCCCTGCAGTTGCCATCTATGGACTCAGACATTCAGCTCAAGAGGGCGAGCTAGAGTATGGTTCTGATGTTAGACAACTTGTGGAAAAAGTTTTCTATGTAGATGACTGTTTAAAATCTATGCCAACAGATGAGACAGCAATCAGCCTCCTCAAGAGAACTCAGGAAATGCTTGCCTGTTTTAATCTCAGGCTTTACAAAATAGCTTCCAACAGCAAAAGAGTGATGGAAGCCTTCCCTTCTCAAAATCATACCAGTGACTTAAGGGATTTAGATTTAGGAACTGATTCTCCACCAGCTCAATGTAGCCTTCCAAGTGAACAGTGGGGAAAGGCCCTACACCCGCAGAGGTGTCTTGTCTGTTATAAACACCTTGTATGACCCCTTTAGGATTTGCTGCTCCTGTCACTAGCCAAGGTAAAGCCTTGCTCAGAGACCTAACCTGCGAGTCATCTGACTGGGATGCGCCACTGTCTCCTCAGAAAAGAGATTTGTGGGAGGAGTGGAAAAGTTCTCTGTCCACCTTAACCAACCTTTATATTATGTGTTCATATGCTCCTGTGCCTTTTACAGAAGTACAAAACCAGAGACTATGTGTATTTTCTGATGCTTCAATCCAAGCAATTGCCGCTGTTGCATATCTTAAAACTGTGGATATTAGAGCCAGTGTCATATTGGGTTTGTCATGGGCAAATCGAAGTTAGCACCACTTCCAGAACATACCATACACAGGCTAGAACTTTATGCTTTATGCTGCAGTGCTAGCTGTGACAACAATCCATACCATGAGCTCAAATTGTCAACTTGTTATATTTTTTTGTGTCCAGCTTCCTGGCTGCTCACTAAGCTGTGGGTGACCACCCACAGCTTCAGCGAGCGGCCAGGTGATGGTGGTGACCATCGGGGCTTGCGACAAGATCCTTGCGGTAGGGTCTTGTCTTACGCAAGCCCCAGTGAGCTTCCTGCTCTAATAGAGCCGGAAGCTCACTACCGACATCACTGGTGATGTCAGTGGTGCTGCCCCCAAATGGCAGGTGTTCCTTCATTCCCATGTTCCCCCCAGGCCACAGCGTCATGCGGGCTGTGGGCAGTCACTGTGACACAGACTGCACCGCGTGTGTAGTGCAGATGGTCAGTGCTACAAAGCACAAACACACAGCCGCCGGAGCTGGCAGCTGTGTGTTTGCTCTAATCAGCAGCCGCTGAGAGTCTGTCAGGCTCTCATCAGCTGCTGCTGCTCCCACTGTGGGAGCCATCTCCCGGCTCCCGCAGTGGGTAATGGGAGAGACGTAGTCATGACTACATCTCTCCCTTAATGCAAAGTGGCCGGAGGAGCAGGTAGAAGTGTCGGGACCAGGAGCGGGAGTTTCAGGTAAGTGGTTTTTTTTTATGAAGTCTCTCTCTACTGGGGGGGGACTACTGGGGGAATTACCAGGGGGGGATTACTATGGGGGCACTACCAGGGGGGTGGATTACTACTGGGGGCACTACAAGGGGGGGACTACTACTACTGGGGGCACTACAAGGGGGGGACTACTACTACTGGGGGCACTACAGGGGGGGGGACTACTACTACTGGGGGCACTACAAGGGGGGGACTACTACTACTGGGGGCACTACAAGGGGGGGACTACTACTACTGGGGGCACTACAAGGGGGGGACTACTACTACTGGGGGCACTACAAGGGGGGGACTACTACTACTGGGGGCACTACAAGGGGGGACTACTACTACTGGGGGCACTACAAGGGGGGGACTACTGGGGGCACTACAAAAGGGGGGGACTACCACTACTGGGGGCACTACAAAGGGGGGGGACTACTACTACTGGGGGCACTACAAAGGGGGGGACTACTACTGGGGGCACTACAAAGGGGGGACTACTACTACTGGGGCCACTACAAAGGGGGGACTACTACTACTGGGGGCACTACAAAGGGGGGGACTACTACTGGGGGCACTACAAGGGGGGGACTACTACTACTGGGGGCACTACAAAGGGGGGGACTACTACTGGGGGCACTACAAGGGGGGGACTACTACTACTGGGGGCACTACAAGGGGGGGCTACTACTGGGGGCACTACAAGGGGGGGCTACTACTGGGGGCACTACAAGGGGGGGCTACTACAGGGGGCACTACAAGGGGAGGGGACTACTACTAGGGTCACTACATAGGGGGAGGGGACTACCACTGGGGGCACTGCATCGAGGGACCACGGCATAGGGGGAGACTACAACTGGGGCCACTATTTAAGGGGCATTGTATAAGGGTTACCACTATTGGGGCACTGCATGGGGGGTGGACTGCTACTGGGGGCACTATATAAGGGGCACTGCATAGGGGTACCACTATTGGGGGCACTATATAAGGGGCTTACTACTGGGGGCACAAGGGGCACTGCACAGGGGGTACCACTACTGGGGGCACTATATAAGGGGCTTACTACTCGGGCACTGCATAGGGGGGGATCACTACTGGGGGCACTACTGGAGGCCTGCATAAGGGTGTTCTCTCCTGTGGCACATGGGGGCACTGCATATGGGCACTACGACTGCCCCTAATCTTTATTTTTACCTTACATTAATCCCATATGGCCCCGCCTCCTCCCTGAAACACTTGAGGGGGCGGCGCCTTAGCACGCACGGTCTTCGGGCACCCTGGCTACACGCTACTCCTCTGCCAGGGCCGCCTGCATGCATTTGCCCCCCAGGCTAAAAGTTGCCAGCCAGCCCCTGGTGATAGATTTCATGTTACATAGCGGGATGGCCTCCGGGTACCTTGTGGCATAATCTACCACCACTAATATATATTGATGCCCATGAGCAGATTTTTCCACCGGCTCTATCAGATCCATACCAATTCTCTCAAATGGTACAGAAATGACAGGGATGGGAACCAAGGGTGCCCTAGACCCTGGCAGGGGTGCTGTCTTCTGACACACTGAACATTCCTGACAATACCTTTTTACTGCTGTATGAATGCCTGTTACATGTGCCGCTGCGGCTCTCTGCCTGATTGTCTCTCAGTTACTATCCTAGCTACCTGAACTCTGGCTGCTTTGTGCAGCTACTCACCTGTTGGTAGTCTCGTTACCTGACCTCAGCCTGATGGACCAATCACAGGAGACATCTCCCTTCATTAGGGATTCTGGTCAGTTCCTGCCTGCCAGTGATATTGCTAAGTTTCTGCACCTAGTGGATGTTCACGTGGTCACTGCATTCTGTGCAGTTCCTTGCTCCTGAACCTTTGTTCCTGTGTCCCGTATTCTGCCATTGTATAGCTTTGCTTCCAGACTCAGGGCCTGATTCAGAGCCGCTCGTAAGCGGCCGCTCTTTGCTCTTTGGGCAGTGACAGCGCAAATGACCGGGATCACTGCAGTCAAAACACACAACTGGAGGTGGGCTATTGGCTTTAACTGGGACCTGGGTTCTAGGCTTGGGAACTGGATGGAATCCCTGTTTGGCTCTGTTTAACTTCCCTAGAGTCAGGTACCGTTCAACCACCACCGCTAACTCCTCAAACATTTGAGGATCAGTCTGTAGAGACCACACAGCATGGTCCAAAGCCACCATCTCTACTATATGCTGAGCAGAGTTCTTATCCGGCTGCAACCATGCCTTACTCAGCCTGGCTAATTTGCCCAGCTGGACCCTCAGAGATTCAGATTAATTTAGCCACCATTCCTGAAACTCCTGATCTTTGCTAGGTCCAGTCACTCCAACTCTGCCTAATATGGCCTTTTTCAAGTGCGGATCAGAGTTTGCCTCAGTCACGTTTAAATCAACATATGCTCTCTGAGGTTCCCCTGTGAGACAGAGAGGAAGTCTGGCATCCAACTCCTACCCAAGGCCATTTTAAACGTGCAGCACTATGCTCAAAAGGTACACAGAAAAGCTCCAATGTCATCAGATGGAGTAAGCTTCTGTAACACCTCTCGCTCATGCCCACCTTTCTTTATTTCAGTTAACTCTGCATGTAACAACTGCATTTGAGTTTGTTGTCCTTGCATCTGTGCTTGATGCCCTGGTGACAGAGCTTGTTGCTCTTGCATCTGTGCTTGATGCCCTGCTGCCAGAGCTTGTTGCCCTGCAGCTATTTCAGCAAAACTTTTCAAAACCTCCTCCATATTACACTGCTTTATCCCTTCATGGACAAACTTAGGAGGCTTTATAAATTCTCTTTTGGAAGCCAAATTCCCAGCAAACTATATTGGTTGGCTTCTCTTAAAACTGCACCACATTCCCTTCCCCTTCACCCATACACAAGAATTAAACAGTTTTTTATATTGTGCACAATTTGCATATACACAGACATATCACTGTGAACAACTGGCGTTTTATGGCTGGCCTGCCACTCTCACCCACCTAGCTGCTAGTAAAGCGACTTACTCACCAAGCTGCTGCGCAATGGTTAGGCACTAGGATTAGGTTAGAGAGAGGGGAAGGATTGGGTTACCTACCGAAAGGCGTCGGTATCCTAACCCTGTCGGGATGCCGGTGTTGGAATTTTGACAGCCGGGATCCTGAGCGCCAGCATCCGATACCCAACACACCCAGCAGCACAAAAATAAACAAAACATAAAAGTAAATCCTTGCATGTCCATGTCTAACTAAAGGAAATGATTCCCTCTCTCAGGAGTAAATTTGCTAAGATCTGTGTTTGGCCAAGATTACTATCACAGGAGTATTTTTTCATTTTTACAAACACAGAATTTTACTAAGGGCAATAACGGGTGTTTTTTCAGGATTTTCAGAGGTGAACACGGCTGAATTAGCAGTTAAATACACCCATAATTATAAATAGAAATGAATACAGTACATCATCTGAACACCCAGTACTTTCCATAGACAGGAATACAACATGGGAATTTACCAACGAAGAGCAGACACGCTGGCACCTTTAGCCATACTGTAAAAAACAATAGTAGCCATATATTATTCACACTATTACCCCTGCACCCTGCACTCACTGGCCAGGGGTGCAGGAAAGAGCCTGGGCATCAGCCCAGGCCTGGAGTGCTCAGGAGAGAAGGGGCCCCTTTTAATACTGGGTCCCTACCTCACCTGGGATTGCCAGCTTGTGGTGTTAATGCTTTGACCAGGGTGACCCAGTAAAAGGGTCTACTGGCTGTGGCATTACACCCCGGCTAGTTTGAGTCCGGTGCTGGTTTTAAAATATGGGGACCATCATGCCATTTTTTCCCTGTATTTTTAAAACCAGGGCTAATTCACAGAGCCCAGTGTTGGTTCATAAATTATGGGGGAACCCTACATGTTTTTCCCTTGTATTTTTAGAACCAGGACTTGCTCAGGAGCCTGGGATTGGTTATGCTTTGGAAGGTGGAACCTACATAATTTTTTATTAAAAATTAACCCTTTAAAAATACAGATAAGCAGCCTGCATGTATCTCCCTGATATGTGCAGGCTGCTTGTTCAGGAGCGTTAGGCTATGGAAACATGGGAATGAAACACAGGTAGGAACTATCTCATACACCATCGGAAAACACGATTCTGACAAACACGAGACTTTAGTAAATTTCTGGGGTTTTTAAATAAAAAAACCCCATGTATGATCATTCCTACACATGTTTAATCTCAGACAAACTTGGGCAAAACACGGATCTTAATAAATTTACCCCTCAGAGTGGAGGGACCTAACATCCCTCTCACAATAAAGAAATCTTTAGCACAGTACTTACATTCAGTAATCACAATGTCTCTCAACAGGTCTCTGATCTGTTCCCCAGGCAGTGAGAGACTGCCATACCCTTTATCAGCCTCTCACAGGTGGTGACACTGGCTACCACTTACCGTGTCCGGCAGAACTGGAATCTCCATCGGCGGCAGGCAGTGGACGGGGAGTCCCCGGTGCCTGCTGCCGTGATGTCCTCTCTGGGTCCCTCTCACGCTGGCTGGAAGTGCAGGCGGCCGTGGCTCTCCTAGGAGTGCGCATGCCGACCTGCAAAGGAATTTAAAGTGACAGGCGTGCCAAATGTGACTTCACGTTTGGCGCGAGATTTGAACTTACTCTATTAAAAGGAAATCTCTGGCACCAGACAGGTGCCAGAGTATAGGCTCCATACCATACTCCAGCATTCCAGTACTTACCTGTTATCCTTGATCTTGACCTTGGCTTGTTTGACTCAGAATTCGTCTGATCTCTTGTACTGCTCCTGATACCTGGTTTTGACCTCGGCTACTCCCTGTGACCTGTTTACGTCTCTGCTCCCTGGTACCGTCTTGTCTATTTGGTTTTGACCAGGCCTGTCGACTACATTTATTCTTCCGCACCTCATCCAGTGTTCACTAGCACCTGTGTGTCGGACTCAGCCAAATCCATACCTTTTTGAGAGGGTCACTGGTGAATACTGCCAGCACATTAGACTCCTCAGGCATAGGTCTAGCCAATTCCCTAAATACGGGCCGCATCCACAATCCATCCGAGAGTTCTGACAAGTGGTCTGGCAATCAAGGCAGGTAATCAGCTTCTGTGTACCAAATAGAAGCCAATATGTTGGGGCATATATATTTCAGTAATCTTGTATGTATGTGTATGTATGTATGTGTGTATATAATAAATAGTGGGGTTTTGGTTCATGAATTGATCAATGCATTTAAGCTTGCAGCCCCCGACAAGGGACCCCACTTTACCTCAAGTCCCTACTCTATTGCTCAGATCAGTGCTTTTTTTGTTTATTTGATTAATTTTTTGAATTAATCATTTTGTGATCACATTTTCTCATACACCCCTTTTGATCTGTTTAATCTACCATGTGTCAGCTGTTTTCCTAGGTGCTTCGCAACAGGTGTGCTAGGTGACTGTCTCATGTTTAAAAGCAAAGTTGCTGTGAGCTTTAAACCTTGAGAGCATACCCTGAGTTTAACAGTAATGTGATAGCTATTTCCATGTTATAATTCTGAGCAATAGATAGGGGCGGATTGGGGTGGAAGACCAGGCCGGGAAATTTCTGGAAACAGCCCTGGTGGAGGGCAGAATACTCCCTCATCTTAGGGCCTGGAGGGGCTTTTGCAAGCCACTGAGGAGAGCAGGGTTGGCAACATAAATCTTGGTCAATGATACACTCTTTTTGGGGCACCCCATCCCTCTGCACTAGGTACAGGCCAGTCAGTTTGAAAGTCTTTTCTTACCTATATGCAATGGGGAACCTCTGTGGAGTTTGAGCGTCACTGGGCAGCACCTTCAGCCGGTATTCACTATTCATGTAGGAGATCACATTGACTGTAAGATGTCTGTTTACGTAGAAACATAACCAATGTCATCATCATCATAACCAGTTAATATATAGTAACAGAATGTTTTGTGCAGGGCAAAATGTGAATTTCCCTGAAACAAACAATTTCTGTGTCTCTCATGGCCTCCCTGTTTTACTCCAGACCCCCTACTTCTCTTCATCCCCAGTTCCCCCTGTGGCTTTCCAGGACCCCTGTGGTTCTCCAGGCTCCCTGTGTCTTGTCATCTTCAGGTCTCCATATCCAGGCCCACTTGCAT
The DNA here is from genome assembly GCA_031769625.1 of Taudactylus pleione. NCBI lineage: Eukaryota > Metazoa > Chordata > Amphibia > Anura > Myobatrachidae > Taudactylus > Taudactylus pleione. The sequence goes on from JAUIMM010000384.1 coordinate 14,940,925, forward strand.
CTCCATCCCCAGGACCCCCTGCTTCTCTCCAAGCCCCACTGCATCTCTCCATCCCCGGGTCCACCTGTGGCACTGAGCCTCATTCCCTCAACCCCAGTGTATCTCAGCTCTATTCTCCTGGCCCCAGTGTGCGTCTCTCAGCCCTAGTCCCCCAGCCTCAGTGTGTTTCTCTCAGCCTTATTCCCTTGGCCCCAGTGTGTGTGTATCAGCCCCATTCCCTGGACCCAGTGCGCATCTCTCTGTCCCATTTCCCCAGGATCCAGTGTGTCTCTCAGACTCGTTCCCCCCCTGTCCCAGTCTACATCTCTCAGCCCCATTCCCCTGGCCCCAGTGCATATCTCTCTGCCCTAGTGCACATCTCTCTGCCCCACTGCACGTCTCTCTGCCCCATTCTTCCAGAACCCAGTGTGTCTCTCAGCCTCATTCCCCCCCCCAGCCCCAGTGTGCATCTCTCAGACCCAGTGCTCAGCATCAGTCCCCAGCCCTCAGCATCAGTCCCCACTCCCAGCCACCAGTTCTCAGAATCAAGCCCCAGCCCTCAGCATAAGTCCCCAGCCACCAGTCCCAGCCCACAGCATGAGTCCCAAGCAACCAGCCCCAGTCCTCAGCATCAGTCCCCACTCCCCAGCCACCAGCCCCAATTTTCAGAATCAAGCCCCAGCCACCAGTCCTCAGTATCAGTCCCCACTCCCCAGCCACCAGCCCCAGTTCTCAGAATCAAGCCCCAGCCAACAGCATGAGTCCCAAGCCACCAGCCCCAGTCCTCAGTATCAGTCCCCACTCCCCAGCCACCAGCCCCGTTCTCAGAATCAAGCCCCAGCCAACAGCATGAGTCCCAAGCCACCAGCCCCAGTCCTCAGCCACCAGCCCCAGTCCTCAGCATGTCCACATACCCAAGCCACCAGCCCCAGTGCTCGGAATCAATCCCCAGCCACCAGTCCCAGCCCCAAGCAACCAGTCCTTAGCCCCAGTGTCTGTCCGCATCCATCTGTCCACCCGCCAACAATTACCTGATGCTGCTGCTCCTCCTCTGTTTGGCTGCCCGCTGCATCTCTGTGGCATGGCCGGTGTTCCCACCATGCAGGGCAGGCTGCTTGTTGCTGAGCTTGTCTTGGCAGCAGGGCCGGGACGTGGAGGGGCTGGAGGCAGAGCCGTCGTCAGTGGTGACTGACAGGCTCAGCAAAGGATTGTGGGGGAGCTGCTGTGGCTGGAGCTGTCATGAGCAGCAGCTCCCCATAGCCAATTTAGTTTCTGCTGTAGCTGCCTGATTGGAGCTGAGCTCTGATCACGGCAGCGGCCGTGGGTGAGTGGAGGTGTAGTGACCGGCCCAGTGGGAAACTGCCTGGTGTCCCGGCGGCCCAATCCACCCCTGACAGTACAGTAGGGACTTGCAGTAAAGTGGTGTCCCTTGTCGGGGGCTACAAGCTTAAATGCATTGATCAATTCATGAACCAAAACCCCACAATTTATTATTATTATTATTATTATTATTATTATTATTATTATTATTATTGCTATTATGGTGAGTGCAGAGCCCCTGTGATTTCTATGTGTGTGTGTGTGTGTATATAATATATATATATATATATATAAAATTTATAGTATAGCTGCAATTACATTGCATAGGTAAATTGATCACTGACTACTCCAACCAGATGCAACTGAGCTATGTTTTTATAGCATAGCAGCACTTACATTGCATAGATTAATTAATAATATTAGTTGCTGTAAGGTGTTTTAAACTTGTACTATGTTTTATAAATTAAAGGGAATTAGAGTGGTATACCTACCTCACGATGCACAGATTTGATTAGCACCTTCTGCTGTGTATGGAAGGCTGTTTGTAAGGGGGTAGGGGTAAATCAGGATGCACAAATGTTTGTAGCCTTATATATTCAGTTCAGAGTAGGCTGCTAGGCCATTTAGGCTGTCAGAGTGTTTAGTATCTGAAGTGTAGTGAGCATTTAAAATTAATATTAGCGTTATACCAGTGTTAAAACAGATGGAAAACATACTGCAAGCAAACGCTAATGCTGGCTACACACTGGCCGATATATTGGCCGATCAATTGATCGGCCCGTATATCATGCCTCTGTCGGCCAGTGTGTACAGACAATGGCCCTCATTCAGAGCCACTCGCTAGCGGCAGTACGCTCGTTCCGAGCGATGTTCGCACATCTGCGCATGCGTACGGATCGTTATACGCATGCACGAACCAGTCAGTGCGGCCGAAATTCATGTGCTCGCAATATAGCGAATGCCTGCTATTTTGAGTGACAGAATGAGGCGTATGTGGGTGGTAACAGGGGAAGGTGCTTGAAAATGGGGAGTGGAGATCCGAACGCAGGCGTGCTTAAAGGTCAAAACGGGCGTTTTATGGGTGTGCATAATTAATACAGCAGCGTCATTGACCAAGTCACTGGGTTATTTTATAGCCAGAACTGCTCGCAAAATTGTGGTAGCAAAAACCAACCACAAGAATAGCGAGCAGTTCATACGCTGGTCGATGTACTCGATTAATCTAATAAATAGCGGACATGACATATGGTGCGAGCGGCCAGGGGGCGTTTTTAACAAATAAACGAGCGTATGTTTTGCTCGCTCATTCAGACTTAGAGGTGTGAACAGACTGCAATTTGCGAACGGATCATTTGAATAGCCACCCCTTGTTTTTGAACGAACGACCGCAAATAGCGAATGGCTCTGAATCAGGCCCAATATGTCTGTGAACAACATTGTTCACAGACATATCGCATTGGCTGTGCTGCACAGCCAATGAACAGGTATGTCTGCAGACATATCTGTCCATCTGTCCACAGAGGTGCAGAGGGGGGGGAAGCCACGAGCAGCTACTACTTACCTGGGTCCGGCACAGCTCCCCATCCACAGCAGCCCAGGACACGCGCTGTGCTCAGGGCTGCACTGGGAGACTGTCCGAGGCAGCTAAAGCAGCAGCCCGAGCAGTCTCCTATGCCAAAGGGGGGAGTGATCATGCTGAAGAGCACACAGCCCCTCACTCCCCAGCGCCACAAATGTTTGTTTGTTTGTTTTTTGGAAGGGGGTGCGGGGGGGCAACTAAATCATTAAAACTAACTCCTGCAGTCTGCATAACCTGCACACTCTATACTGATCCCCATGGTTTGGACACTGCAAAACATTTCTCCTCAGCTGCAGCTTCTTGCATTGAAATTTCAGTTTCTGAGAAACATCAGAATGCACATCCCAAACAATGTAATTTGCTTTATATACACATATTACCCTGTCTAAATGTACTTCTTACCAGTGTATTATCTACTACTCTTCATTTGACTTGTATTCCTCTAACACTATTGACCTACTCTCTTCCACTACCTCACCTCCATATTACACAGCCTAATTGTCTGCCTCCACTCTAAATACCTGCATCCTCTGCTGTGCTTTCTTGCCCACATCCTATTTGCTCACTTGTCATCCTTTGCTCTCCTTCCACCCTTAGTCAGCCACCATGCCTCCTCGCCCCTGCCCCATACCAACCATTTCCACTGGCTTATACCTTCCCCTTAGATCTAGCCCACCCCCCTCACTCACAACCCAGCCAATCTCTTCCACATATCCCCCGTCCACCCCTCCCATTTTCTTGTGCCCTCTGGAATACCAGATCCATCTGCAATAAACTGCCCGCTATCCACGACCTCTTTATTTCCCACTCTTTAAATCTTCTCGCCATCACTGAAACGTGGCTCTCCTCCTCTGACACTGCCTCCCCTGCTGCACTCTCCTTTACCCACTGTCAGACCTGACAACTGCCAAGGCGGCAGAGTGGGCATCCTTTTATCCCCCAACTGCATCTTTTGTATTGTCCCACCTGAGCCCTCCCTTTCTTTTTCCACCTTTGAGGTCCACTCTGTGTCTTTTCTACCCCATTCATCTCTGTGTTGCAGTCATCTACTGTCCCCCAGGCTCCCCCACCCAATTCCGTGACAACTTCGCTGCCTGGCTTCCCCACTTCCTCTCTGCTGACCTCCCCTATATATATATAATCCTTGGTGACTTTAACATCCCTATTGACATCACTAATCCTGCATCCCCCAATCTTCTTGCCCTCTGCTGCTACCCACTGTCTCAGCCACTCCCTTACCTCATCTTCACCCATCTGTGTGCTCTCTCTGACTTCTCCAACTCTCCCTTCCCCCTCTTTGACCACCATCTACTCTCCTTCACTCTCTCAACTACTCCACTCCTCCCTCACCCAAGGCCACCATCAACAGACGCAATCTTGAGACTCTCGACCCTGCTGTCCTGTCTTCCTCACTTGATACTCTCCTCTATCAACCATGGCCTGCCCTAACCATTCGGCCTCCTTATAACAACATCACCCTCACTTCTGCACTTGAGTCCATTGCCTCCACCTCCTTTGTCCCCCTCTGTCAGTCCAAACCCCAACCCTGGCACTCCAATCTGACCTGGTTTCTCAAAAATGCTTGCGCACAGCCGAGCGCCTCTGGAGGAAATCTCACTTTCTGGTGGACTTCCTTCACTTCAAGTTTGTCCTCTCTTCCTACAGCTCACCCCTCTCCCTTGCCAAGCAATCCTTTTTCCAGTCGCTCATCTGCTCTCAGGACCTCATTCAGAGTCGGTCGAAGCGGCCGCACGGTCGTACGCGAAAAGGGGCCGTATATGCTAATGATTCCCTCGCAAGTTGCGTCCCTAAGTTCGGATCGGTAGTTGGCCGACCAAGGGAGGAAGCGGTCGGAAGACAAAAAAAATATGCCCCCTTCTCGTACACATTGCACGTCATCTCCGGGCATATAAGGATTAATCGAGACCATCGGCAACCATCGAAACTGGTCGTAGAGCTTAAGGTTGACCATACCCTCTCTTAAGCTCTACGATCATGTCAGTGTAAAAACCTCCCATATCACATGCGCCATGACGCTACTTTGTTAATTATGCACTCCCATAAACCGTATGCACTCCCACAAAACGCCATTCGCATAATGAGGCACGCCTGCGTTCGGATCTCCACTCCCCCATTTTCAAGCACCTTCCCCTGTTACCACCCACAAACGCCTCAATCTGTCACTCAAACTACCGACCTGGCTGTGTTCAAGGAGAGAGAAATTTCTGATCGTAGCGGCTAGTTTGCGCACGCGCATTGCGAACTTTACGCATGCGCAGTATAGCAAACATCGGTGGCGTACGACCGTGCGGCCGCAACGACTGACTCTGAATGAGGTCCTCAGTCCTCCAATCCCTGCAACCACTTTGGTACTTTGAATACTCTCCTACACCCCCCCTCCACCCCTTCCCTTCTCCCTCACTGCATTTGACTTTGCCTCCTTCTTCTCTTCCAAAATTGAGGCAATTAGTCACAGTATATCTTCCAATCTCCCTGCTGCAACCCCACCTCCCCCACCACCCGCACCTCCCAGCCACCCCAGCTTGTGCTCCTTCAGCCCCACCATGGGTGATGAGGTCCACTCCCTGATATTGTCCTCTCTCCCCTCCACCTGCCCCCTTAACCCCCTCCCTTCTCACCTTCTATGCTCCCTCTCCTCCACCGCCTGCTCCAGCCTTGCTCACCTTTTCAACTTATCTCTCTCCACCGGCATCTTTCCCTCATCATTCAAATATGCTTTTGTCACACCTATTCTTAAAAAACCTAACCTCGACCCGTCCTCACCTGCCAATTACTGCCCCATTTCTCTTCTCTCTTTTGCCTCCAAACTACCTGAGCTGCTTGTCTACAGCTGCATCACCAGCTATTGCTCTGACAACTCCATCCCTGATCCTCTTCAATCTAGCTTTCATCCACTTTACTCCACTGAAACTGCCCTGTCCAAAGTCACCAATGACCTACTTGCAGCCAAATCCAGGGTCCACTTCTCTCTGCTCATCCTCCTGGACTTCTCTGCAGCCTTCGATATCATGGATCATACTCTCCTCCTTCGCACACTTCAGACCTTTGGAATCTCTAACACCATCCATGCCTGTTTTGCCTCTTACCTCACCAACCACTCCTTTTTCTGTGTCTGCCTCTGGCTCCACCTCCCCCCCTTCCACCCTTTCCATTGGTGTCCCGCAGGGTTCTGTCCTGGGCCCACTGCTCTTCTCCCTGTACACTTCTAATCTAGGAGAACTCATCAGCTCCTTTGGCCTCCAATATCACCTCTATGCCGATGACATGCAACTATACCTCTCCTCTTCTGAACTTTCCCCTTCTGTCCTTTCTCAGGTATCCAGTTGCCTCTCTGCCATCTCTTCCTGGATGTCCGAGTGCTCTCCAAAGCTCAACATGGACAAAACCGAACTAATCATCTTTCCCCCTAATAGAGTCTCCACTCCAGCCAATCTCGTTATCACTGTTGACAACACCATCATCTCCCCTGTTCCCCAACTTCGCTGCTTGGGTGTCACCCTAATCATTTCTCGGCTCGACTACTGCAACCTTCCCCTTACTGGCCTTTCACATTGCCATCTTGCCCCCCTCCAGTCTGTTCTCAATGCTGCAGCTAGACTTCTCTTCCTCTCCTGCCATTCCACTTCTGCTGCTCCCCTCTGCCAAAACCTGCACTGGCTCCCATTCCCCTACAGAATCTTCTTCAAACTCCTCACCTTCACATACATGGCCTTCTCTAACTCTACTGCTCCTTACATCTCCAACTTCATCTCCTTACATACTCCCTCCAGCTCATGCCGGTCTGCCAATGACTGTTATCTCTCCTCCACCCTGATTACTTCATCTCATACTCATATCCAAAATTTTGTCCGTGCAGTCCCCCTTCACTGGAATGAGCTCCCTCGCTCGAACAGGCTCTCCCTGAGCTTGCAGAGCTTCAAACGTGCACTGAAAACCCACCTGTTCATCAAAGCATACCCTTCCACCACATAACAGTGTCACCAAGTCTCTGGACCTTATTCAGAGGTGGCCGTATGGTCTACGACCGCACGGCCGCCTCAATGTTTTGCCAGTGCGCATGCGCACGAGGGAGCCGGCTCCTTCATGCGCATGCATGAGACCCGCTACGACCGACAGCGCCGGTCGTAGCTGGTCTCTATCCAAAGGGGGCGAGCTGTCGATGTTGATTGACAGCTCACCCCATTTGGAAGGCGGGCCGGGGGAGTGGCAGCCCAAACGGAGGCGTTCCCATGGGAATGCCTGCCATTTGGGGGAGGCCCCACTGACCACTAGTGTCAGTGGAGAGCTTCCGGCTCTGACAGAGCCAGAAGCTCTCCGTGGCTTACGACAAGTAAGACCCTACCCTAGGGTCTCGTCGTAAGCCCCGATGGTCGCGATGGTCTCTGACCATCGCGACCATCAACCAAGCGGTCGTTAGAGCTGTGGGTGTTAACCCACAGCCTAACGACCACAACAGAGGCGGGCGGTCAGGATGTAAGTGGCCGCCCAGTTTCTGAGCGACCGCTTGCATCCTCCGACCGCCTCTGAATGAGGCCCTCTGTCTCTCCTGCCTCAGCGATCTCTACCTTGCCTACTTCCTGCACTCAGGTCCCCTTCTACACACTCATGCCTCATGTCATCTGTCTCCCCTCTCCCCTAGATTGTAAGCTCCTAGGAACAGGGTCCTCCTCCCCACTGTCTCTCAGCCTTCTTCTGTACATAGAAACATAGAATTTGACGGCAGATAAGAACCACTTGGCCCATCTAGTCTGCCCCATTTTTAAACATATTATTACCTCAACCCTTATTGATCCTTACTTCTTCTGAAGGATATCCTTATGTCTATCCCATGCATGTTTAATTGCTTTACTGTCTTAGCCTCTACCACCCCAGATGGGAGGCTATTCCACTTGTCCACTATCCTTTCTGTAAAGTAATTTTTCCTCAAATTTCCCCTGAACCTACCACCCTCCAGTTTTAGAACATGTCCTCTTGTTCTAATACTTCTCTTTCTTTGAAGAATGTCTCCTTCCTTTACCTTGTTAAAACCCTTTATATATTTGAATGTTTCTATCATGTCCCCCCTATCCCTTCTCTCCTCCAAACTATACATATTAAGATCTTTTAGTCTTTCCTGGTACATTTTGTGGTGTAGACCTTGCACCATTTTAGTTGCCCTTCTTTGTACAGTCTCTAATGTAATAATATCCTTCTGGAGATATGGCCTCCAGAATTGAACACAGTATTCAAGATGACGATGTACCAATGACCTATACAGTGGTATTATCACTTCTTTATTTCTGCTACTGATTCCTCTCCCTATGCAACCAAACATCTGACTTGCCTTCCTCATTGCTTTGTTACAATGTTTGCTTGCCTTTAAGTCACCTGAAATAGTGACTCCTAGATCCCTTTCCTCTTCAGTAGTTTCCAGTATAGTGCCATTAATACTATATTTAGCCTTTGGATTTTTGAGACCCAAGTGCATGATCTTGCATTTTTTGTCATTAAACTGTAGTTGCCACGTTCTTGACCATTCCTCTAGTCTACCTAGATCATCAATCATTTGTTTTACTTCTCCTGGTGTGTCTACCCTGTTGAATACATTTGTGTCATCTGCAAAAAGGCATAGTTTCCCTTCAATACCATTTGCAATGTCACAAATAAAGATATTAAAAAGCACTGGTCCAAGTACAGATCCCTGAGGTACTCCACTGGTAACATTTCCCTCTTGAGACTGCACTCCATTTACTACAACTCTCTGTTTCCTATCCTGCAGCCATGATCTTATCCATTCAACTATCTTTGTATCCAATCCCATGCTTTCCAGTTTATTTAACAGTCTGCAATGCGGAACAGTGTCAAAAGCCTTACTAAAGTCTAGATAAGCTATATCTATGGCCCCCCTTTTATCTATTTCCTTAGTCACCCAGTCAAAAAAGTCAATAAGATTTGTTTGACATGATCTCCCCCCAGTAAATCCATGCTGTTTGGGATCCTGCAAATTGTTGAATTTGAGATAATCTAAGACTCTTTCTTTAAAGAGTGTTTCCATCAATTTCCCTATTACTGATGTAAGGCTCACTGGTCAGTAGTTGCTTGCCTCTTCCTTGCTTCCAGTTTTGTGCAGTGGGACAACATTTGCTCTTTTCCAGTCCTCTGGAATTACTCCAGTAGCTAGTGACTGGTTGAATAATTCTGTTAATGGTGTTACCAGCACCCCTTTAAGCTCTTTTAGTATCCTTGGATGTATCCCATCTGGCCCCATTGATTTATCCACTTTCAGTTTTTAGGCACTTCTTTGACAGCCATCACCTTCCCAGCTGTATTGTGTATTGAGAATTGTGTTGCTAATTGTTACTTGTGCTCTGTTTATAATTTAGTTACTATATTGTAATGTAATGTTCTGTGTACCCTTTACTGTATGTACGGTGCTGCGGACCACTTGTGGTGCCCAATAAATAAAAGTGCCTAACCCTAATCCCCCCTTCCTCGCTGCCTAAACCTAAGTCCCCGAGGGGGTGCCTAACCCTAACCTCCCCCTGGGGGTGCCTAACCCTAACCCCCCCTTCCCCTAGCCTAACCTTAACCCTCCCAGGGTGGTGCCTAACCCTAAGTCCCCCCCGGATGCCCTAAACCTATCCCTCCCCCCCGCGGCTGTCTGCTTGCGGCACCCAGCATCCCTTCGACCGTGATGCTGGGCTCCGGTCTCCCGGCGTCGGGTAATTGACAGGCGTCTAGATATAGACGCCGGTCATTTATCCCATGCCGGGATAAAGCAGCCAGGAAGCCGGCTGTTGGTATTAAGGCAGCCGGTTTCCCGACTGCATACATTGGGAAACATCTTCAGTTCTAAAAACTCCAACTTTAGTAAATTTACACCTCTTTGGGGGCAATTCAATTCAACGCGAATAGAATAGCACCGGGAGCGAGCCCCCGAAGCTATTGAATTCAGTGTGCTGTGTGGTCAGAGAATGACGGTTCTCGCACCTTAACACCTTAACAAGGGTGTTAAGGCATGGTAACCAGCATTCTCTGACCAAAGTGCCGGGAGCACGGCTGTCAGCGCCGCGCTAAGCAGAAAAACATCTGCGCACCTGGCACTTTGGTCGGATTTCTCCTCGCATCCCCAGAAATCTTTAGTCGGCCCAAACAGCGCGTTGAATTGAATAGCTGCGGGAGCTCCCTCCCGTCGCTATTCAACATCGTACTGAATTGAATTCCCCCCTGTGAGAGAAAACTGCTACTAGATACAAGTGAGCTTGACTTTTTTAAACTCCTTATGTTTTTGTAGTTTTAGTCAGGAATGACTTATGTTTAGTTAGTGCTAAGCACGCAAGGTATTTTATTTTGATATTTTATTTTCATTTTCTGCTTAATAAAACTCTGGCTGAGGTCAGTTGCGCCATAAGCCTTGGACTTGAGTAATCTCTCGGCTGCTTTGCACTATCATTTACCCCAGGAAACAGTACTTGTTCCCTTAACACTTTTACAACTTGGTGGAGAATGAGGGCATCTGATCTGTGCATAGTGGGCCTGATTCAGACCCGCTCGAGAGCGCTGAGCGCTCGCAAGTGGGTCGATGTTGCCCAAGTGTGCATGCGCACGACGGAGGCGGCTCCGTCGTGTGCATGCGTGAGACCCGAATAACGATGGCCAAGCTGTCACTATGGGTCTCGCTACAAAGGGGGCGTGCTGTCGATGGTGATTGACAGCACGCCCCCTTTGGTGGGCGTGCCGGGGGCGTGGCTGCCCAGACGGAGGCGTTCCCATGGGAACACCTACCATCTGGGGCCGGCTCCATTGACATCACTAGTGATGTCAGTGGGAGTGCTTTTGGCTCTGATAGAGCCAAAAGCACTCCAGGGCTTGCGGCAGCGAGACCCTACTGCAAGGGTCTCATCACAAGCCCGATGGTCGCGATGGTCTTGACCATCGCGACCATCATTTTGGCCGCTCGCTATAGCTGTGGGTGGTCACCCACAGGTATGCGAGCAGCCAGGAGGCCGCTCCAAAAAGTAGGAGGGATAGCCCTGATTCAGAGCGAGCTTTCTGTCAGAGCATCCGGCTCTGAATCAGGGCCTGTGTGTGGAACAGCAGCCTGCCTTGAGAAAACAGCAGAAAGCTGCTCAGTGTTTGCCTGGAAAGAAGCCAGGCTACAGCCCAAACTCTGCAGAGACTTTATACAGCATGGCATATGCTGGGAAGTGTGGTCCATCACATACAAAGGCAAGTCCAAGTGGTGTTTTGTCTGCACAGTTGTGGAAACTGTTTCAGTTAAAGGGCCAGGCACTTTTTTTTAGAAAACAGTGCTGATACATGTCCTTGGTAAAAGTGGCTAAAAAGTTACCTGCAAAACCTGATAACATGGAAGACATAATTAAGGCCTTTCTACAGGCTACATTAGTGCAGCAGGAAGCCAAAAGGAAACAGCAACTGTAGAATGAGCCGGCCTGTTGGCACCTTTTGTTTTAGGAGAATCCCAAAAAGCTTATTTTGATGCTCTGGACTATGAAAAGCTAAAACCTGATATCCTGACTTGCCTGGGAGTTACACTGTTAGTTTGAGTGCAATGAGTGCACCGCTGGGTGCACTCCATGGACAAGCCTCCCCGCTCACAAATGCATGACCTCATCCACCTGACCAAGAAATGGTTACAGCCAAAAACATTAATCGGTCCACAGATGGTTGAAATAGTTGTCATGGAGCCATTATTTGAGGCCTCTGCTCATGGGTTTTCACAAGTGGGTGACCCATGGGGACCAAAGACAGCTGACCAGTTAGTAGAGATGGTGGAGAGTTATCTGGAAGCAGAGGAATTACTGAACACACCACAGCACACCCTAGATCCTCAAGAGTGCAGTACAGTAAAACCTGCTGGGCAGTTAAGAGAACATATAAATGGAGAGACTGTAGGCACTGGGCTTGGAGATGGACCAGTGGGACTAGGAAGGTCCTCACCACACAAGACTTGACAATCATGTGATCAAATGTTCTAGATGTGGTATGCATGGACATGTTATTGCTATTGCCAAGATGTTCAAGAAACCATGCAATGTGATCTTGCTTTGAATGTCGTAGATTGTCTTTATTTGCCAGGTTAGCTTGTACTGCTGTACCTCCAGCTGAGCCAGAAAAACAAATGTGTGTAATTTTTATGAAAGGCAACCGGGTAGATGCATTGTTAGATTCGGGAAGTTTGGTTACTCTTTTGAAAGCTGGTTTAGTAAACACCTCAAAGTTCCGGTGAACAACTGATGGTGTAACTTGCATAAATGGTGACACCCGGCATTATAACACTGCTAACTTAAATATTGAGACTACTGGTGGATATATTATTAATATAGTGGGATTGGTCCCTTCCTTGGTACATGAGGTTATAATAAGGAGAGCTTTTCCCCATTTTTAGAAATTATGGGAATCCCAGATGGTCAAAGGTGTGAACAGTATAGAGTCAGTTGATACCAGTGGTGGTTCGCTGGCAGTGGATGTGTCCTCTGAACCCTCAAACCCATTACATTTTGCTAGTATGGCTGGGGAAGTAGCAAATGATGAGGATCAAAATAAGGCACTTCATACGGGGGGAAGGAGAAACTGTAGACAGAGCTGAAGGTATGCCTAATCTTAAAGTTAGGAAGTAACTGTTTACATCAGACAGTTAAAAGATCCCACCATAATAAAAACCAGACAAAATGTTACAGTAATTAATAGGGAGCTGGTTGATCCTGATGACAGGTTTACCTCCCCACACATGGCCATCTGTAATGAACTTGTCAGGTTTGGATTCTTTTTTGAACCTGGGGTGGATGCAGGAGAAGAAACTGGAATGCGTTTGCAGTATTGAAATGCAGCAGGTTTAATAGGAGTATTATAATTCATGAAATGGAGATAGATATATAAACTGGCAAAAATAAACAAGTCCAAGTGATGTGTGGCTAAAAATAAATGTCTGGCAGGAAAACAAAGTTCAATTAGTGAGGCTGGAAACAGGTGTCAGGCAGTCCAATGGAGGTGTTTCTGATGAACAGAGGTCTGAAGTACTGGAGTGGGTTCTGAGTCTGGAGAGTAACGGGGTATAACAGGGTAGATGCGGGTAACCGGTAACAGCCTATGAAGGAGACAGAGCAGGAAACAGAGCACTGCTGGGACTGCAAATATCACACCGAGCTAAGGAGCACAGAGAACTTTCAGCTTGCACTGTGTATACATTGCACTGGCAACTAGAGGGCATGCTGAACACCCTTAAGTACCAAGGGAAAGTGCATGATAGGCTGCTGAGAGTACACACAAGATGTTCCAACCTGATTGACCCATTCAGAACTCTCTCACAGCATGCGCTGTGAAACACATTGCACTGGCAACTATGGGGAGCTCTGAACTCCCTTAAGTAGTCAGTGCAGGATCATGAATGGTTGGAGAGAGCATGTGACATGCTAGGATTGGAGCAACTAAGTCACATGACCAGAAGCAAGCTGGCAGCGCTCATACCAGAATGGAATGGAAACACCACCAAGCTTACCCCAGCCAGAATGACACAGTGCCTGCAGAACACCTCGCACAGCCAATGCCTACCGCCAGGCTCCGCCGGAAGGACCACACCATAGCGCCCTCACAAGTAATACCCGTCTTCCCCTATGCCGAGAAACCCTAGTTGTGACAGTACCCCCTCCTTATGAGTGGCCTCTGGACACTAACCAGGCTTATCCGGATGGGCAGAGTGAAACTTCATGATGAGCGTAGGAGCGTGGATGTCTTGGGCATTAGTCCAGCAGCGTTCTTCTGGGCCATAACCTCTCCAATCCAGAAGATACTGTAACTGACCTCGTCGAACACAGGAATCCAAGACTTGGTATACTTCAAATTCCGCACCTCTCTCAGTTTGGACATGGGGAGGAACTGGCAGGACTTTGAGGAACTTGCTGAGAATCAATGGCTTGAGTAGAGTGTCGAAGCCGGATAATTGGAGAGGATCTTTTTAAAATTAAGTCTGCACAACGCCATTTTGCGAATGGCAATGAGATGCCATTTTGCGACTGGCCGCCCAGCGTCATTTTAGTGGATCTCGCCCATTATAAGTACATACGGCAATGCTATTATTTAGCATCATGCGATTCCCATGAAATAGAAAGAAGTTAAAAGTCCTCATCATATAAATACAGACAGTCACTAAAACATAAAATGATCAACCCTGCAAAACACATACCATGGTGTACTCCACAAACACGTAGTCACACAACGCTAACTAGCATCTTTTCTCAATTCCCCAATACTTACACACTGCACACTTACATAAAAAGGTTCCCTAGCATTAAAGTGTAATATTCAAGGTTTATTCAGTATTATTAATGTTGTGAAATAAATGTAATTTGATATCTAAGGTTTAGTACATCCTAAGCAGACCATGTTTGGTGTTGTACTGATCCACTGTGTCTTTGCAGATTTCCAGTATCATCGGTGAGAAGATCGCAACATGTGTCTGCAAACTATGGACCATAGAGAGTTAAACATTAAAATGTACTCTGTAATGTAGCCAGCTTAGATTTATTATGCAGTGGGAAACAGGACACAAAGAGCTGTCGGAGGCTGGATTGTGTCCATACGAATTGACCTATGAACTGTACTGTTACAGAAGAACCAGCAAGAAGAACCAATGGAATCATGCCAAACTGTTCTATTGTATTGTCTATCTCTGCTAGAGTATATATGTGGGCTCTCTAAACCTGGATGCCAGTCTGCTTGCTTTGCTGTTGACGGAGGTTTCTACATTGATGCCGGTATCTGGGTCCAGAGCGCGTGCGTATGTAACAACTGTACCTTGGGTCTGTATAATTAATTTGCGCTAATTGTATTTAGATCACAGCGTGTAACCATCTGTTTTTATATTGAATAATAACTTTTTGTGCTTTGGAACCACACTCAAAGTCTGAAAGCATTTATTTCTTGTGCGACTCCTAACACTGAATAAAGACAATTTTAGAAGGTATAGACAGGCAGGAATCGATAGTTGGGGGCTCGCAGTGTGAAATCACGCTACCGGTCACTTGGTAACACTCGGTCAGTGACCTCTCAGCAAAAGAGTGGAGGCGCCATTGCATTAGAACACATTGTGCCTTCGAAAATCTGCTACCACTTTGTTGCTGAGAGTCCGCTACCCATTATTGTGGCTTAAGGAGCACTGATTAAGAATCCAGGGACAAGGGAGGAAAAAGTTTGTTTTCCTTCATTGATAGATTTTTATGTTAAAAAGGGAAGTCGCACAATAGCGTAAGGGTAATAATACGTTTTGTGTAGTAGTCGCATTATTGTGTATGCGACTAGTCACACAATTGCGTATACGTATTTCCTGTATTGCTGCCACGTGTTTTAAACAAAGCTGTTGAGAGTACATGGTGATATTGATAGATAGCATTGTTGTAAATACCTTGATCAGTTTTGCCATAGTCTGGGAAAACATGTATTTTTCTGCGCAGGAAAAGGGTATGTAACAGTGAGCATTTGTTGGTAGGGGTAACATGTTCCCTAGTTAAGGGTATAGTAGGTCCCTTAAGTGCTAGGCGCCTGGTGTCGGCCTAGTGGCTCGGTAGTAGATACCGCAGTCTATTCACATAAGCAGGTGTAGTTGTTGTCTTTGTTGTAGTATTGGCTCTCAGTGTGATTGCAGTATTCAGTGATCAGTTAGGGTTATTTTAGCATTATAATTGAACCGCACAGTTGTGGCTAAATTGTGATTGTGAACTGAGTAGAGGGTGGACGAAATCACTGAAAAGGGTAGGTGTTATTGGAATGCCTACATGCTAGCAGTTGAAAGGTAGTCATAAAGGGATTAGGTGCGTGGAAGCAGCCTGGTTATTCTTCCATAGGTGTGTGGGCGCATCCTGTTAATATCATCCACAGGTAAAGTGAAAGTATCTTGACTTTCTTTCACCAGTCTAAATCTCTATTTAAAAGCTTAGGGTTCTCCCAAGATGGGAGCCAAGCAAACAGTAGAGATGTTAGATGATGTGCTGCTGTTGGAAGTGCCGCTTGGGTTGGCACGGCATATTATTATACAAACTAGGTACGGTGCTTATGCAACTAAGTACTGTGATGTATGGTTTAAAATGATGATGAAGAGTGTTAGACCATTTCCCAGAATTGGCAGCTTTGATAAGGAGGTATTGAACAATGTCAGAGATAGCATCTGTATGATGCATTCTCGCATTAAAAAGGTAAAATATAAGAAGTGTTTAAAGTTGTGGCAGCATGAGGGGGATGCGTGGCTTAAAGGTGTGCACGCGACGCAAACTAGCGTTGTGAGCATGTTACAGTAGAGTGCACACTCAGCGCTAAACTGCAGTGCATGTGCGCCACGAAATAGCTTGCACGTTCAGAAAGGTAGCGTTGCAGAAGGTATTGCCAGTGGTTCACACGCACCACCACCACCCTATGCGGATGGGGGTGGAGGTACAGTCATTGTAAAAACCCATAAAAATTTAACAATAACTTGTACCCTTTTTTGAGTAATCACAAAGAAATGTTTATGATGCGGATGATGAACCTGTCATTATGTCTGCCATTTCCCATGCTGTACACATGTTAGATGCTCCATCACAACAAGCACAAGTGGTGGCCCCATCTTCATCAGTGGTAGTACAGGAAGTGTTAACATCCACTGCACCCATAGAGGAAGTTGTTAATCACATATGTAGCAGTAGTAGACTAAATCCCCAGCCAGGTAACAAGGTCAAAAGTAGCAGTGCAGTTGGTCTGCATCCCATCCAGACAATAACTGTTCCGAATGGGAATGTGGATGCGAACGGTGTAGTGCCCACAAGGGTGGTAGCAATGCATTGTCCTTGGACAAGAGCAGAGCTAAATTCCATAATGAATGATTTCCCTGATCCTAAAAAGGAATTAGCCAAATGCCAAAGATTTTTGAAAAATTTGGGTAGTGCTCACAAGCCAACCAATAAAGATTGCCGAGTGGTGTTAAGGGTTTGTCTTCCTCACAATACTGACATTAAAAAGTTTATCACGGATTGTGTATTGGATGGAGATGGTCCCTTAACAGACGAGAGTAACCAAGGTAACATTTCCCGCATAATAACTCAATTGGGTGTATATTTTCCAGTAGTAGTTAACTGGAGTCAAATTTTCACCATAAAACAAAAAGAGAGTGAATCTACAGAGGATTATTGTACCCGAGCTCTGCAGGCTATTACCCAGTACACTGGGATAGAGTATATTAAAGATAGCACTCATCACAGGGGAATGATCATTATGGTACTTATGGATGGTCTAAAAGACAATCTAAAGACCCGAGTTCAGACCTCACTACCTGGCTGGAGAGGAGTTACTGTAGACACACTCATAGAATCCACTATTGAACATGATAAAAACATCCTCAAAAAGAGAGAGACCCAGAGCGAGAAGCTAATGGCTGTTAGTAATCAAGCTCTAGAAGGAATGACTGTAAAATCACAGCCACCAGACACACAGGCACCTGCACAGCTACACATCCTCACCAATCCTGCACCACCACAAACACAACCCTACCCCACTTATCACACACAGTCACAAAAACCATACTATCCACAACCACCATATTACCCTCAAAATCCTTATCCATACCCACAATCTTTCCCTATCGCTCAACCCAAACAACCCTTTCACCCACCTCACTCACAAAGGTGCTTTAACTGCAACCAAGTGGGACACATAAGTAGGAACTGTAAGTTGAAGGAGGTAGGACCCCCTAACCAGGAAGTACCTGGATATCCTCATAAGGGATATACACAGAGTACAGGAAATTTCCAACAGTCACCAGCTCCAATTGTGGCCTTAAATGCTGTATTGGAGAGTGAGAGTCAACGCTAGGGGTCAGGTCATACCTGTAGTCTACAGATAGTCAGGTTAACGGGAAGTACTAGGGAAGAACCGGTGATGATGGTTGATGTAGCTGGTACTAAACACAGGGGTGACCAGATCAGTGATAAAATCTCTAGCTAATTTACAGGTGACCAGCGAGACAGTACCATCAATGGTTATAATGGGTAAAGTGCAACATTATCCTTAAACCAAATCCACAGAGGTCACTATCGGGCCATTGCAAACCAGGCATTCTTTCCTCCTGGCAGCAGCGGCTCCTACTAACTTACTGGGAAGGGATTTGTTATATAAGATGTGATATGTCATATATTGTACCCCTGATGGTATATTTCTAGATATCCCAGAGAGAGTTGTGCATGAGGTGAGGGATATGTTGGACACTCCCCAAAGGATAATATATCATTCTACCGGTTCAGGTAAAAATACATCTCAGGTAGATCAAATGTTATCCCAAATTCCAGATTCACTTTGGACCAAGGATGGACAGGACACTGGATTAATGGCAAATGTAGCTCACATAATGGTAAATCTAAAAAACGGTAGGCAAGCTCCAAAAATTCCCCAATACCCATTAAAACAGGAGGCAGAGTTAGGCTAGTACAATTTCCCGTAGTGCCAATCCAGCTGTCATTCTTATGCAGATCCCACCAAATGCAAACCATTTCACTGTCATTGACCTCTTTTCTGCTTTCTTTTCTGTACCTCTTCATCCTGACTGGCAGTACCTATTCGCTTTTACATACAGGGGTGTACAATACACATGGACACGATTGCCCCAGGGTTTCATAGACAGCCCCAGTAACTTCTCCCAGGCCTTACACGACTGTTTACAATCTTTTCAACCTGCCAATGGATCTGTTCTACTACAATATGTTGATGATTTATTGTTATGTTCTGATTCGTTTATGTCATGTTTAAATGATACTAAACTTTTATTGCTTCATTTCTCACAAACAGGACACAAGGTTGCTAAGGACAAACTACAGCCATGCCAGTCCAGGGTTAAATACTTGGGACATTGCCTAACCCAGGAGTTACGACATCTGACAAATGACAGAATCAAAGCCATATAGACCCTGACACTGCCGCAGAATCAACAGCAAATTCGTACCTTCTTGGGAATGTGTGGATACTGCAGAATGTGGATCCCAGGTTTTTCTATTTTGGCCTTGCCATTACAGGACTTAGGACCTCATTCAGAGTCAGTCGTAAGTGGCCGCTCGGGTGTACGTATCCGATGTTTCCAAACCACGCATGTGCACGGTTAGTTGTGCGCATGTGCGTACGAGACCTTGAGATCCAAAATGCTATTGATCGTATGGCTTCCGAGCAGGAAGTGGCTTCCGAGAGTTGATTGACATGAAAGTCATTTTGTGGGTGTTGACGGGGTGTGGTGGTCTGAAAACGCAGGCATTCCTCACTGTTTTCAGGGCATTTTAGGGGCATACATAAATGACCTGCTACGACCAACATAGAAGGCCGGAAGTAGTAAAACATCACTCTGTGAGCAGGTTCGAGGCCTGGCTGATCGTACAGCTTGAGGTTGGGTACATGCTCTCGCAAACCCCAGAGTACAATCGATACTATCAAATGTTACTGATGTTAGGTTTGATGTTTGTATTTTGAGCCACACAATGCAAGCAGCTAATAATTGTTTGCTGTAGCTAATAACACTGCTAATTGGCTTGTAATTGATTCAGTTGCGTTTGCATTAGCAAATAATAAAAATTGTCAACAAGCTAGTAACAAGCTGATCGATAGACCATGGAAACATGACATGTGGGCATCAACACAACACAAGCGGCCGCAACCATCATAAGAAAATTAACATACAGTGACTGACAATGATTGACTCAATCGCTAGCTGCTATCACTCGCTAGCTAGAAGAGGTGCATTGTTCACGTATGGGCATCACTTTGGTTGCGACTGACCGGCCATGCGATTGTTTACGACCGACTCTGAGTGAGGTCCTTAGTCTCTTCCTCAAAGCCCAATCGTGTCATACACAAAGAGGAATCAGAGCAGGCTTTCCTTAATCTTAAGGATAGTCTGACAAGAGCACCTGCATTGGGAATACCTGATTATGAAAAGCCTTTTGATTTGTATTGTACAGAAGCTGATGGTTGTGCAGCAGGTGTCCTCACACAAAAACATGGTGATGTCAGTAGGCCCGTAGCATACTACAGTGCACAATTGGACACTGTGGCAAGATCACGTGTTTAAGAAGTGTAGCAGCAACTGCTCTTTTGGTCAGTAAAAGTGAGGATGTGGTACTAGGCCATGATATGATTGTCTATACTCCACATGCTGTATCTGCTTTGCTAAACTCTGCCCAAACTAGACATGTCTCCTCAGCTAGATTCACAAAATGGGAGCTAGCCTTTATAGCACCTGCAAACATCACCATCAAAAGGTGCAGTACATTAAATCCAGCTACGTATTTACCATATGTGCAACATGATGCAGAAAGGGTGGAGAGAGGTGAGTCGCTTGAAAGGTGATTTCTGCAGCTATATTGATGCACATGATTGTATGGAATATCTGAATCAAACCTTTACTGCAAGACCTGACATACGGGATACACCTTTAGAAAATGTAGATGTGACATTTTACACGGATGGGAGTTGTCATAGACAAACTGACACTGGAGAGTTATGTACAGGTTATGCTGTGGTAAATGACGAGGACATTATAGAAGCCGAACCTTTAGGCCCACCACACTCTGCCCAAGTGGAGGAACTGGTGGCGCTAAAGAGAGCGTGTGAATTAGCGTAAGGTAAATCTGCTAATATCTACACTGACTCTAGGTACGCCTTCTGGGTAGTACACAATTTCAGCGCTCTATGGCATCTGAGAAAATTTATGACAGCAGCAGGCACACCAATTGCACATTCCAGACATATAAAAGGACTACTGACAGCCTAAGACAGTGGCGGTAATTAAGTGTAAAGCCCATACATGTGAGGATGATCCGGTGTCACTGGGCAACAAAAGGGCAGACAAACCTGCAAAGTGGGAAGCAGGGTTAAAAATGAATGTACCAATTGAACAAATGATGACTTTTCAAACGATTGACATGCTGAAATTAATTGAGATGCAAAATTTGTGTTCCATTCAGGAAAAGGCAGTCTGGAGGTCCAAGGGATGTGGGCAAGAGTCTTCTGGACTCTGAAGAGATGGACAAGGTAAGCCAGTGGCTCCCAAGGTGTACTACCCAAGCCTGGCTGAGGCAGTGCATGGTCTGACTCACCTGGGAAAGCAAGGTATGTGCAAATTGGTGAGAGCATTCTGGTGCGCATTGGGTTTTTCTTCTCAAGTGGATAAGAGAGCAATGTCCTGTCTGACCTGCTTGAGGAAAAACATTGGGAAAACGATCCCTACCAAACCATCCCACATTTGTCCGACCGACGGACCTTTTCAGGTAATACAAATTGATTTCATCCAATAACCACCCTGCAGGAATCTTAAGTATGTATTAGTGTGCACTAATGTGTTTTCTAATTGGGTTGAGGCATACCCAGCTGCCACTAATACTGCTGCGTTTACTGCCAAGAAAATTGTTCAGGAGTTTGTATGCAGATACGGTATCCCTAGAATTATTGAGAGTGATAGGGGTACTCATTTCACAGGTGATGTTTTCCAAAATATGTGTAAGCTGATCGGTATTAATAGTAGACTTCATACCCCCTACCGACCACAAGCCAGTGCCAAGGTGGAGAGGATGAACGGGACTATTAAAAACAAATTAAGTAAATTCATGTCAGAAACTGGACTGGGTTGGCCAGAAGCACTACCACTTGTCCTTCATAGTATCAGGACAACTCCTAGACCCCTTCTCAATCTGTCCCCCTTTGAAATACTGTTTGGTAGGCAACCTCATTTGATTATAAGTCTGCAGGAAGATTTGAAAGGTAACAACGAGGTAACTGTAAGGTATCTTATAACAATGAGTAAACAGTTAAAACAGCAACAGCAGAAACTGAAATTGTTGTCACATGATATGCCTGAAACAAACTGTCATGATGTTGAACCTGGAGAATTTGTTATGATCAGAAATTTCTTGCGTTCAGGTTGTTTGACTGATTGGCGGGAAGGTCCATATCAGGTGTTGCTGACAAGTACAACTTCATTGAAGGTGGTGGAGAGAGATACCTGGGTCCACTCCACTCACTGTAAGAAGGTCAACCAACCGGTGGAGAAACAAGGCGGAATCGAGACAGATAACGTAGACATGTCAATTGTGAGTCTGTTCCGGGAAGGTTAAAGGTTACAGTGAGATACCTGAGCTAAAGAAATTTGTAGATCAGTATTTTCAGCAATGGATTGGTCTGCTGTGGTTATCTTTGTGTTTTCTCCCAGAGTCCTCATTATCTTGGGTTGTTTTGGGATCCTCTGGTTTCTGTGATGGAGGACAGAGGACGGAGAGGGGAACTGATGGTGATATTAATGGAGTGGAGTCAGGAGAAGGAACAACACAGTCACAAGGGCAGTATCTGACCAAACCCAGTACAGTAATTGTTAAGAGATCTGCTATTCTGGATACTCGGAGACAGTGAGAAGGTCTATCGTCTGAGGATTATTGTATGTGTGAGTTCTGTTGGTCTGTAATTGATGAGAGATGCATCCAATGGTGTCAACCTAAGTATAACCAGTATTGGGGTGGGTATCCTTTAGAGTATTATCACACCGTGGTGGGCAAAATTTTAAACCAAACCGACTGTTGGGTGTGCTTTCACGTGCCCTAAGGACAGCATAATGTAGGGTTAGTGCCATTCCCATTAAATGTCTCTGAGGTCTTAGAACTGCAAAGAGGGGATGCACTGGATGTAAAATTTCTTATGTCCAAACCACCTCATTTTAAACTCCACCAGTACCAAGTAGATAAATCACTTTTATGTTTAAACATCACCAACTCCAATCAACCAGGAAGTTGGGAGGTGACTGGGAATAACCAGACGATGACCTTCTCACTAAGAGCTGATCGTATGAATTATGAACTGTTACGCACAATTAGGTCAGGTGGAAGACACTTCCGGTATAAATATACACTAAGTTCCACAAAAGAAATGATTGTAAGGTACCAGAAGGGTATTGTGCCAAGATATTACAATGAGAAACTTGTATGAGTCAAATGGGAGAACCTGAAGTAGGATCACTTGCCAGGGAAATGTGTGCAATGATAATGATGTTTACTATTCCTTATGTCCTCCCTGATGATGTATATTTTATATGTGGAAGGAAAGCGTATAAGTGGCTCTCTCTGAGTTCCGAAGGTTTGTGTTATCTGGGAAGAGTACTTCTAGAGGTTATGACCCTTACATATGGTGAAATACTTGGTATTCATAAAAACACACCTTTACCATATCTTTACACACAGTATGAACACAGAGACAAAAGAAATATGATACCTGGTGACATGCATAAAGCCACACAGTTAATTAGTGAGACAACTGGCTTTCAAGTTTTGGTAGCATTGGATCCCACCAGGATCGCTCGGGGTACACTAAATTTTAGATCTATCCAAGATCTTGCTAAATTAATAGATAATGGCCCTGATTCAGAGCCGGAAGCTCTGACCAGAGTGCTTGCTCTGAATCAGGGCCCTCCCTCCTCCATTAAAATGGAGCGTCCTCCTGGACGCTCGTATAGCTGTGGGTCACCACCCACAGCATATATGAGCATCCAACAAGATGGTCGCAATGGTCTTGACCATCATGACCATCGGACTTGCGAGTGAAACCCTGCGGTCGGGTTTCTCAACCACAAGCCCTGGAGTGATTTTGGCTCTATCAGAGCCAAAATCACTCCCACTGACATCACTAGTGACGGTAGGTGTTCCCATGGGAATGCCTCCATCTGGCAGGCACGCCCCCGGCACGCCCACCAAAGGGGGCATGCTGTCAATCAACATCGACAGCATGCCCCTTTGGTGCGAGACCCGGAGTGATGGAAAGTCCTTCGCTCGCCGGGTCTCGTGCATGCGCACGACGGAGCACCCTCCGTCGTGAGCATGCGCAGTGGGGAACATCGACCCACTTGCGAGCATACTGCCGCTCGCGAGTGTGTCTGAATGACCCCCAATATCACCGAGATGTATGATGACACATTCAGGTATACAGGTAGGGAGTTGCAAGCTTACAAGAAAGAACTATTGCAACATAGACTAATGTTAAATTATTTAACAGCTGTCACTGGAGGGTATTGCGTAACTTTGGCTACACAATTTGGTGTAAAATGTGCAATTTACATTACAAATGATACCAGCGATCCCAAGGAGGTGAAAGACCAGAAGATGGATGAAATTCTGCAGTTAAAATGGGAATTTCGGAAGAACCATAATGCTTCAGTGGCTGAAGTAGAGGAGAAGGTACAGGAATGGGTTTCATGGCTGAACCCAGTGAAATGGTTCTCAGGCCTAAGAGAGTGGGTCCAGGAAATGATTGTGAGTATAGGTAAACTCCTGATCCTCATACTGGTTGTCATCATAGTAATTGGCTTATGTGTCAGGTGTGTTCCTACTGTGTTGAAATGTGGAAAATGTAAAGATAAGGTAAACCGGAAGAATGAAATTATGATGGTGGTCAGTAGTAACAATATGAATACTGAGGTAAATGTAGGACTGCATTACAACCCTGAACTAGAGGTACCATTATATGATGAATAAGATTTAGACATGAATAAAATGTGTTATTAAAATGTTATATTAAAACATCTTAAATAATGTAAGTCCCCATTCCCTCACAAGACTTCCTTTATAGGATTGGTGCATCCCCACATCTTTCCCATGATCTCCCAAGATCCGCGGTGAGCATATAAGGGTAGTTTTATGTCCCCTCCTAGAGACATATTATTGATGGTTTAAGAACCACCTTGTGCCATCCCATAAATTAACATTAAATAATATGTCATAACGTAAGCCTAAATTAATTTTAAAATCAGAGTATGATAGCATGTTGTTTGCTATCAAAGAGTGGACTGTCAAAGCCGGATAATTGGCTGAGACCGGATCGGTTTAAAATTAAATCTGCATGACACCATTTTGTGAATGGCAATTAGACGCCATTTTGCGACTGGCCGCCCAGCGCCATTTTAGTGAATGTCGCCCATTATAAGTACATATGGCGATGCTATTATTTAGCGTTGTGCGATTCCCATGCAATAGAAAGAAGTTAAAAGTCCTCATCATATAAATACAGACAGTCACTAAAACATATAAAATGATCAACCCTGCAAAACACGTACCATGGTGTACTCCACAAACACGTAGTCGCACAACGCTAACTAGCATCTTATCTCAATTCCCCAATACTTGCACACTGCACACTTACATAAAAAGGTTCCTTAGCATTAAAGTGTAATATTCAAGGTTTATTCAGTATTATTAATGTTGTGAAATAAATGTAATTTGATATCTAAGGTTTAGAACAGGGTAAGCAGACCATGTTTGATGTTGTACTGATCCACTGTGTCTTTGCAGATTTCCGGTATCATCGGTGAGAAGATCGCAACATGTGTCTGCAAACTATGGACCATAGAGTGTTAAACATTAAAATGTACTCTGTAATGTACCAGCTTAGATTTATTATGCAGCGGGAAACAAGACACAAAGAGCTGTTGGAAGCTGGATTGTGTCCATACCAGTGCTCGAAGTGGGAATTTAGAGGTGGGGGTATGGAATTTTGAATCACCCCCCCCCCCCCATAATAAATAGGTCATCCATTAGTGATAACCAAAATCAGTAAGCAGGCTGATAGGTGGTAAATAAAATCATAAGTCAGTCACAAAACATTTATACGCAGTAGGGCATGTGTCAGCCAGAGTGGTAACCCGTGTACTGCATAACATACTCACCCTGCCTAGTAATGTCCCTGCTGCCTTGGTCACTATGGGGGATGATCGGGCACACTGCTGTGAGCTGAACGCTGACGCTGGCTGCTCAGTACTCGAAGTAGCACTTGTGAATGATTTACAGCCAAGTGCAGTGGAGAGAGATGGCTGCTTCCGCAGACAGGGCGGCATTTTAAATCCCGCGTGGACAGCAAGCCAATGAGAAGCTGCCGCTTGGCAGCTTCTCATTGGCTTGTGTTCCGTGAGTCAATCATGCCGCTGCTAACTGCAGTCACCATCCCTAGTGCAGCGTACCTCCAGTCTCCATCCCTCCCAGCGCAGCAGCCAAATCAGATATGTCCCCAGCGGGACGCATCTCCATGCACTGCTGTTGCTGTTCCAGCGCTGGGATCCCATACACGATCCTAGCACTGGTACAATCTCTAATGTGGCAAAACTAAGTGGCGGCGGGAAGTGGCGGTATGTCATACCGCCGTGTACCGCCCCACTTCGAGCACTGGTCCATACGAATTGACCTATGAACTGTACTGTAACAGAAGAACCAGCAAGAAGAACCAATGGAATCATGCCAAACTGTTCTATTGTATTGTCTATCTCTGCTAGAGTATATATGTGGGCTCTCTAAACCTGGATGCCAGTCTGCTTGCTTTGCTGTTGACGGAGGTTTCTACTTTGATGCCAGTATCTGGGTCCAGAGCGCGTGTGTATGTAACAACTGTACCTTGGGTCTGTATAATTTATTTGTGCTAATTGTATTTAGATCACAGCATGTAACCATCTGTTTTTATATTGAATAATAACTTTTTGTGCTTTGGAACCACACTCAAAGTCTGAAAGCATTTATTTCTTATGCGACTCCTAATTCTAAATAGCAACAATTTTAGAAGGTATAGACAGGCAGGAATCGATAAGGGATATGTGGAAAGAATTAGGGATTCTTAGGTAGGAGGGAAGTTGGAGACGGTAGGAAACTGGATTAATTATTCAGTAATGGAAAAGGACAATGAATCATGTGGCCACCTTCATTGATGGAACTCTGAGGTACAAATTACAGGTGGAAAGCCAAATTTGACTCCTGACTTGCATTTGAGGCACTTTCCTTTGCTTCCTGTCTGCCTTAATTTTGTAACGCAGGGATGTCTTCTCCAAATCGGTTGTCGAAGACTAATTTACATAATTCCATATCTACATATGCTTTATGCTGTATAATGAAGCAGTACATGAGATTTAACAGGGCATTGGTACTTCCATTTTGTTTCTCTGTCCAAACTCAGATTTAAATGGAAACTAGTGTGATGTCTTTAAGGCCGCACCCGAGGGAAACTGTTTATCTAACACAGTGAAGAGAGAATGCCCGTATATGTGTCCTTGTGCTGAGGAAAATATTTTGACTAAATATGGGATACAAAAAGTAATGAGTATCACTCAAAAGGAATTCAGTTTCGAGTCTGATTGCTAAGGAGGAGTTAACAAAAACAAGCTTTGTCTATTATCTGATAATGGTAGTGGGCGTATAAGGGGCGTATAATCTGAATATTGTAATAATGTATAAGTATTGTGTGACAATGTCAATGGTTGTTATTCCTGCATTATAACCCTGGGAGAATATGTCCCAGTTAAAAGGGCTTGATCTAATTATTGAATTAATTAATAAAATGACAAATTCTTAAGTATACTGGTTTGGAGAATATTACTTATTATGGAACAACACCTGTTAAAGGTAACTTAAACAGCTGGAGGCACTTGCTTACGACTTTACGACATCCCTCATCTACCTGTGCACCTGTCAGGTTTCTTCACTACCTCAACAATGGGAGAGGAGTGGCTGTACCTGCTGTCTGGCCAGCAGCTGGGACATCCAATCTCCAAAATCTTCGTGAGTATCAGAATTAATTATATATATACATTATGTGTATATATATGTATGTTTCTGTGCTCCGAGATGTTATGTAAGAATGAGAGGAAATGGTGTACCACATGATGAAGGTGGTTTAGCTAAGGTTGAACTCAGAGATGATTTTATATTGTGTGTTGTTGCATTTAAGTAATATTGCTAAAAAAAATAGAGTTAACTGGTTTAAGATGCTTTAATAATTTTATACTGTGATCTGATCACTCACAGTCAAAGGTTTATTTAATATTTGTGTAGTGAAGAATGTATGAATTATGAGTGTATGAAATGTGGAGATGTACCTGTTTTTTCGACAGACAGGCGTGTCGCAAGAGGTAATACAAATGTTTGTATTTGTTTGGAGAAAAACAGGTGATCATAGGAAGCTTGTTCTGACTATGTACGTTTCTATGGTGAGTGTTAAAATGACAAGAGATGATAAAATGTGTATTCCAGTGGAGGGAAATAAAAAAAGTGCAGCGTAAAGTGTTAATTTGTAATGTTTACATAATTAGTATAAGTAATTCTAAATTAAATGCAGAGATCAGTCCGCGCGCTTGCGTAAAGTATGTCTTTAAACTCTACAAATTTCTTAAACAAATGTATGTTGTTGGGAGCACAATGGCAGGCTGCAGCTGCTATTGCTATTTCTATAGTTGTCAGTAATGTTTAAAAATATTCTTAAAAATCTTTAAAATAGTGTTTAGTATCTGTAAAACAAAGCGCTGTCCCAGTATCTGAAAAGTACAGGCAGAGTTTACGTTATTGTTTGCCAAGAAAAGTGCTTATAAGTTCAGAATGTCCCAGACAAAAGACAAGAGTTTACAAAAGCAAGAGAACTATAAAGGCTTATATATTTATTACTTTATCATTGTTACATAAACCAATAGAGAAAGTTGGAAACAGCAAATTTTTACAGAAATGTGATTTTTGAGATAAATAGTGTTGATGTTATTACTGACCATAAGCCAAATGTTTAATGCTACGTTATACCAGACTAAATAAGAATAAAACAGTTGCTGCTAATCATAAAGGATCCCACATGATTACCGTATATACTCGAGTATAAGTTGACCCGAATATAAGCCGAGGTACCTAATTTTACCACGAAAAACTGGGAAAACTTATTGACTCGAGTATAAGCCTACGGTGGGAAATGCAGCAGCTACTGGTAGTAATCCCCCCCTGGTACTGTCCCCAGTAGTAATTCCCCCCTGGTAGTGCCCCCAGTAGTAATCCTCCCCTGGTAGTGCCCCCAGTAGTAATATCCCCCCCTGGTAGTGCCCCCAGTAGTAATACCCCCCTGGTAGTGCCCCAGTATCAATATCCCCCCCTGGTAGTGCCCCCAGTATTAATCCCCCCCCTGGTAGTGCCCCCAGTATTAACCCCCCCTGGTAGTGCCCCCAGTAGCAACATCCCCCCCTGGTAGTGCTCCCAGTATTAATCCCCCCCTGGTAGTGCCCCCAGTAGCAATATCCCCCCTGGTAGTGCCCCCAGTATTAACCCCCCTGGTAGTGCCCCCAGTAGCAACATCCCCCCTGGTAGTGCCCCCAGTATTCCCCCCCCTCCCTGGTAGTGCCCCCAGTAGCAACATCCCCCCCCTGGTAGTTCCCCCATTATTAATCCCCCCCCTCTGGTAGCGCCCCCAGTAGCGATATCACCCCCCTGGTAGTACCCCCCGGTAGTAGCCCCCCCAGTAGAAAGAAATAAAAAAAAAAAACACTTACCTGTAACCCCGCTCCTGGTCCCAACGCTGCTACAGGCTCCTCCGCCGCTTTGCATAATGGGAGAGATGTCATCATGATGACGTCTCTCCCATTACCCACTGCGGGAGCCGGAAGATGGCTCCCGCAGTGGGAGCAGCAGTAGCCGCTGAGAGTCTGACAGACTCTCAGCGGCTGCTGATTATACCAAACACATAGCTGCCGGCTCCGGCGGCTGTGTGTTTGGAAGTGTGTAGTGCTGACCGAACTCCGTCCAGTCAGCGCTACACACGCGGTGCAGGCTGTGTCACAGTGACACAGTCTGCACCGTGGCCCGCATGGTACGCTACTCAGCAGCGTACCATGCGGGCATGACTTGAGTATAAGCCGAGGGGGTGCTTTTTCAGCACAAAAAATGTGCTGAAAAACTCGGCTTATACTCGAGTATATACGGTACATGCTTAAGGGACTTTTTAAGGCTAGGTTGAATGATGCATAACGTAATAGGGCAGCATTTTAATATCTAGAGTGGGAAGAACAATACTTTAACATAATTGCCAACTTAACAAGGAGAGGACAGACACAGATCTTGTGCAGAACAGAGATGTTGGGTTGGAAGATATTTGGATATAAGTGAAGAGTTGTATGTTGGTTTGGTTTGGTTAATAGCGTCATTCGTGAGTGTAAGTATTTTAAATTGAATATGGTAGAAGACCAGCAGCCAATAGAGAGACTGACAGACTAGATTAGCAGACACTAAACATGTGGTGAGAAAGTTCAACCTCGCAACTATATTCAAAATGCCATATAGTGGGGAAAACCAATAATGAGACTATTACAATTGTTTATGAGGAAATAATGACTCCATGTGCTAGATTTGTTGCATTGTCTTGTGTAAGATATGGTCGAATTTTGGCTATGTTTTTTTGGATGTATGTAACAGGATTTAGAGACAGTTGAATGTGAGAAACATTAGACAGTTTATAGTCGAGGATGACACCTAGGCAGCGAGCTTGTGAAGTGGGGTTGATTGTCGAGTTATCAAGTTGTCAATAGTTATAGAGATATCAGGATGGTAACTATTATTGGCTGGTAGATATATAATTAATTCTGCTGTGGATATATTAATTTTGAGGTGGCAAGATGACATTCCAAGATGTAATGGTGGAGAGATATACAGTGACACAGATGAGCGCAGTTAGTGACAAATCTGGGGAGAATAGGAAAATTTGAGTATTGTCTGTATATAGATGATATTGAAAACCAAACGAGAAGATTAGTTTGCTAAGTATGGAGGTAAAATCAAAAAAGTGCACAGTATAAGAATGATTATATAAGTAGGATGTCAATCAAGAAGGGATGTGTCTTGAAAACCTAAGGATTATATTGTTTGCATAGGAAGAGAATGCTGTTTCTGTGGAGTATTAGGAATGAGATGAGAAGAGTGTAGATACTTCATCTTATTAGAGGGTCCTAATAAATATGATCCTATATACTTCCTATGTTCAGAGCAGGATTGTAAACTTTTGTAATGACAAACTGTTTAACTTGTTCTTTCAATGTTTTCAGAGTGAGAAACTGTCTGTCTGAGTACTTTGTGCATCAGTGTGAGTTTAACTCTCCCTCTACCCCTCCCAGATCGAGAAAAAGCTGCACGGAGGAGAAGAAAAAAAAAAAGAGAAATGCTTTAACTATCAGAGCATGAAACTGTGTCTGTATTCTTGCATCATAGGTTTCTTTTGTACCTCAGTCAGGGTACTAATAAAAGAAGGTTATGAGACATACTTTTTAGTATATATGCAGTATCTACATAATGTTTTAATAAAGCAAAAGGATATATTCTGAAAAAGTTTACAAACAGTTTACAATATTTTCAAAATAATCTGAAATTTTTTATGATCTTACAGATGACGCAGTCCTTATCTAACAGTGATCTGTGATTATATTCAAAGAGATTTTAAACTTCAATAAGAGCTGCTAACAAACAATTGTGTTTCTTTTGCAGAAGCAAGTTATAAGTTTAATGGGACAAAATCCAACTATATACTGATAATTTTAAATATACAGGACGTTGTTTACTATCAGCTCGAAGACATTTATATCCTTAAAGGGTGGCATTAATTGTTAAGTTGAATTGCATCTATTGGTTTTACATACTGGTATTCAGATATTTAATAATGCTCAACTTAAACATGTTCCTGTAGACAGGTTTTTTCGATTGGGGATAATATGTTAGACTCATATCAATCTTACATATGTCATAATTTCAATTGTGCTACATTGATCTTCTTTATCCTCAACTTGGGGGAATATGGCTGATTAATGATGAGGAAAAAGGAAGACAATGAACATGTTTGCAATAATGAAATATAAAAATATTTTTCAGTAATGGAAAGTGTCATTAGATAATCCTGACATAGTTCTCTTTACTGATCATAACTGTTTCAGACGGATACATAATGTTTTTTTTGGTTACAGGGAATGCATTACAGTGACTACCACATTCAATGTAGTTAGCTGGATGTAATGAACAGTATTGATTATAGCAATTGGAAGCATAGGGGTTACAACATAGCTTCTGGGAACTACAATTTTACATGTACAAACAGTTAAAGAACTAAAAGAAGCAATATGTTTACTAAAAATAAGTTGCAGTAACTAAGTGTCGGGTACAAACCAAAGAGATTGATATTATTCTCATGGGTAACATATTAGCTTACAGGGTAGTATGAAAGGTAATTTTAAGTACATATGATGAGCCAGTTATAGAAACTCAGTAGATGGTGTTTAAGGATATCACATTTGACCAATTAAGACAATATCAGGAAAATACTTCTCACAATGAGGTCAATGTCTGGAAATTAACGCATTGTTACAAGAAAGGATGATAATGGGTATTTGAGTAGAATTGAAATGAATACAAGCCATATAGAGGATGTTCATGGGTTAGTACATTTAAGAGCAGATAATATGAATCACATTGTCCAATCTTACTGGTATGCTCGAGCCAGAGATAAAGTGAAAATGTGAATGTTTATGTAATTCAGATGATAAATAATGAAGAGAAAATGATACCTACTAAAACATTTTCAAAGTACTATTGATAATTGATTTTATTCAGTTACCAGTGAAGAAAAAAAAAAGAATTGAAGTATGTCGATGAGAAGGATTTGAAGTATGTTGATTAGAAAGGAGAGGAGCATGTCATTTAAGAGGATTAAAGTATGTTCTTGTTAAGGTTTCGGGATGTTGTAAAATATAGTGTTAGCATGTTCTTGGAGTTTACTGAATTTATAGCTCCATAATGCTAAGAGAAGAGATTTTGGAGGAATTTGTATGTAAGGTATAGTTTTCTTACTGTAAGTGTTATTGAACGTTACAGGGGAAGTTTTTCAAATAAGTGAAATGATGGGAATAAAATGAAACTTACAAAAGAGACAGGAATGGCATTGTTTGAAGGCCTACATTTGGTGCTTCATAGTAATAGAATCACACCTGAACCTTTTCTCAATCTCTCCTTATTAATTGGTTTTTTGAACTACAATCAAGATGTGTTACTAAACAAAAGACTGATTTGAGATTACAACATGATTTGACTGTTCAATATTTTATACAATTGTCTAAGCAGCTACAACAAGAAGACTTTCGGGGAAGCTCAACAGGATATTCAACTAACATCAGCATTTGGTCCAGCAGATGAAATACAGTCTAGAGACTATGATGGTATGATGAGAAGTTTGTTACATTCTGGTTCCCTTACAGATCAATGGGATGGTCCTTGGCATGGCAAAGTGATGCTGACAACAGATATAGCTATAAAGGTTGCTGAGAAGGACACCTGGATTTATGGCTCACATTGAAAAAGGTCAGAGATTGATCGAGCTTAAAGGGGACTTATTCTCAGACTCAAGTGCTGATATAGAGACTGAGCTATAAAGACTGGGATATAAGACTATGAGAACTCTTCAATCAAGATGGAGATTATTGCTCACAATAGACTATGATATAGACTGATGACAAAGGAACCATAATTTTTCTTAGCTGCGTGATGGAAACAATCGTGTTTATTGCAACATTGAGACTTATTTTTATTTTGTAGAGAGGGCGAGCAAGGGTTCATGGTCTGGTATGACTACACATCCAGTAGTGTGGATGATGGGGTTATTCTAATAAGTCATTTCCTTCCTCTTTTCTAAGCAGGGAAAATGATCGGTATCAGAAATCTGATTTATCATCTATTGAAAAGTGCATTTGCATTTACTGTACTAAACCAGAAGAAAGGTGTATACTATGGTGTATGGATATTATTCAAAAGAGTATCCAATTCTACAAAAATATTCATTGATGGGTAAAGTATTAAAAGGAACCATTCTTGAGTTGAAATATACTGAAAATACTAAGATAACTAACATAAAAACATGTGAGAATTATGTAATTAAAAGTTATAAAGAAGAAAAGAGGTTACTGATAACTATAACGTAACAAATCCACTAATAATTATGTTATTTCCATATGTAAGTGAACGTATTCCATTTTGTTTTAATAAGAAAGTATATGAAATGAAACAGACTACACCTCAGATCTGAATAACTACAGGAATGTTTACTAGTCCAACACAAGTAGAAAATGTTGAGTCAGAATATTGTAATAAAATCTTTACTGTGTACAAACCTTAAATTCCTTGCTATAATGAACAATGTAAGGAAGATTTTAAAAGGACTAAATGCTTATTATGTACAATGTATTTTTACAATGAGGCATTTGATTATACATTGCTAGGGATTAGTTCCAATATTGAGTGTTCCAAATAGTGATAGAGATCATATAGTTCAGACATATTAGGAATGTTAGTTACTATGATATTTGGGTTTGATGTTATTTTCTTGTTACCAGATGATCTATATTACCTATGAGGAAAGTATGCTTACAAATTATTGCCAATTAATTTAGAAGAAATTTCCTTTTTAGGCAAACTGATACTACAATTTTATGTTATAACTCATAATAATTTGTGATAAGTTCTTTTGCAGGATGCCAGACGTTTTATAAGAGATATTGATCCAGTGAATAAAAATAAATTTCTCTGATTGATACTTCAGTGAGACATCATGTTGGAAACAACTTTGCTAACATCCTTACGTATGATAATTGGGGATATTTGAATAATCAACATGAAATTATTGAACTGGACAAATTTATTGACAATGATACTGGACTTTATATGATAAGACATTCTTATTTGTTGGTCATTTATCCGGAATGAACTATTACTACAACACCGGACATAATTGATTGCTTAATTGTACAGACTGGAGGATATTATTGAACTTTTTATACAAATCTTGAAATTCAATGTTGAAGTTATTTGACTAATAATACTACAGATGAAGAAACCATTATTATCAATTACATAAATGATGTTTATGTTATAAAAGAAGAATTTCTATGAATACATTGTGATAGAGACTCTAAAGTGATTTAGGATGATCATGATTAGATACTAATTTTTGATTTTCAGGTTTACAAATGTTTTTTTTTAACATATTTTATGTACAGACAAAGTTTATTATTGAAATCTTAATCCTGATTTTTCTTTGAAGTTGGCCTATGCTGTATTCAGATGGCTACTTATAAAAAATGAAAACATATAAGAAATGGAGATGAGATATAGCACATGTAATTAATGTGCTTATCTAAGGGTGGAGCTGTCGAAGACTAATTTACATAATTCCATATTTGCATATGCTTTATGCTGTATAATGAAGCAGTACATGAGATTTAACAGGGCATTGGTACTTCCATTTTGTTTCTCTGTCCAAACTCAGATTTAAATGGAAACTAGTGTGATGTCTTTAAGGCCGCACCTGAGGGAAACTGTTTATCTAACACAGTGAAGAGAGAATGCCCGTATATGTGTCCTTATGCTGAGGAAAATATTTTGACTAAATATGGGATACAAAAAGTAATGAGTATCACTCAAAAGGAATTCAGTTTCGAGTCTGATTGCTAAGGAGGAGTTAACAAAAACAAGCTTTGTCTATTATCTGATAATGGTAGTGGGCGTATAAGGGGCGTATAATCTGAATATTGTAATAATGTATAAGTATTGTGTGACAATGTCAATGGTTGTTATTCCTGCATTATAACCCTGGGAGAATATGTCCCAGTTAAAAGGGCTTGATCTAATTATTGAATTAATTAATAAAATGACAAATTCTTAAGTATACTGGTTTGGAGAATATTACTTATTATGGAACAACACCTGTTAAAGGTAACTTAAACAGCTGGAGGCACTTGCTTACGACTTTACGACATCCCTCATCTACCTGTGCACCTGTCAGGTTTCCTCACTACCTCAACAATGGGAGAGGAGTGGCTGTACCTGCTGTCTGGCCAGCAGCTGGGACATCCAATCTCCAAAATCTTCGTGAGTATCAGAATTAATTATATATATACATTATGTGTATATATATGTATGTTTCTGTGCTCCGAGATGTTATGTAAGAATGAGAGGAAATGGTGTACCACATGATGAAGGTGGTTTAGCTAAGGTTGAACTCAGAGATGATTTTATATTGTGTGTTGTTGCATTTAAGTAATATTGCTAAAAAAAATAGAGTTAACTGGTTTAAGATGCTTTAATAATTTTATACTGTGATCTGATCACTCACAGTCAAAGGTTTATTTAATATTTGTGTAGTGAAGAATGTATGAATTATGAGTGTATGAAATGTGGAGATGTACCTGTTTTTTCGACAGACAGGCGTGTCGCAAGAGGTAATACAAATATGTTTGTATTTGTTTGGAGAAAAACAGGTGATCATAGGAAGCTTGTTCTGACTATGTACGTTTCTATGGTGAGTGTTAAAATGACAAGAGATGATAAAATGTGTATTCCAGTGGAGGGAAATAAAAAAAGTGCAGCGTAAAGTGTTAATTTGTAATGTTTACATAATTAGTATAAGTAATTCTAAATTAAATGCAGAGATCAGTCCGCGCGCTTGCGTAAAGTATGTCTTTAAACTCTACAAATTTCTTAAACAAATGTATGTTGTTGGGAACACAATGGCAGGCTGCAGCTGCTATTGCTATTTCTATAGTTGTCAGTAATGTTTAAAAATATTCTTAAAAATCTTTAAAATAGTGTTTAGTATCTGTAAAACAAAGCGCTGTCCCAGTATCTGAAAGTACAGGCAGAGTTTACGTTATTGTTTGCCAAGGAGTTAACAAAAACAAGCTTTGTCTATTATCTGATAATGGTAGTGAGCGTATAAGGGGCGTATAATCTGAATATTGTAATAATGTATAAGTATTGTGTGACAATGTCAATGGTTGTTATTCCTGCATTATAACCCTGGGAGAATATGTCCCAGTTAAAAGGGCTTGATCTAATTATTGAATTAATTAATAAAATGACAAATTCTTAAGTATACTGGTTTGGAGAATATTACTTATTATGGAACAACACCTGTTAAAGGTAACTTAAAAACTGTGTACACTTGAGCCCACATTGAAGCAAACTTCTGTACAGTGTTATCCACAGCCAGTACACCAAAGACAGGCAGACTCTGAAATTCAAGGATTCGAGGGTGAAGGCAGTACACAATAAAAAATGGAGTTGATTCATGGAGGAATGATAAGAACCATTGTGCACAAATTCAGCCCAGGGAAGAAATTCGGACCAATTATCTTGGGAGGAGGACATGAAGACTCTTAAAAAGGTCTCGAGATCCTGATTTTCTCTTTCAGTAGATTCATTTATTTGCGGATGATAGGCCGTAGAGAAATTCAACTTCACTTGTAAAACAGAACAGAGAGCTCTCCAAAACTTTGCTACAAACTGAACACTATGATTTGAGACAATCTCGGCAGGAAGCACATAGAGACGAAATATGTGATGAACAAAAAGATGAGCCAGATCTGATGCAGAAGGTAATTTCTTCAGAGGAACATAGTGAACCATTTTTGAAAACCAGTCTATCACAACCCAGATGGTGGTATAGCCTCTAGAATTTGTCAAATCTGTTACAAAATCCATGGAGAGATGTGTCCACAGGCAAGATGGAATGGGTAGAAGTAATAGTTCACCAGCAGGAGATTGACAAGGAGACTTGTGCTGAGCACATGAAGTACAGGAAGAAATGAACTCCACTAAGTCACCTTTCATTGATGGCCACCAGTAAGATCTTTTTAGGAACTCCATAGTTATCCGAATGCCAGAGTGTCCTTCAAACTGTGAAGAATGAGCCCATGTAAGTAGCTGCTTCCTTAACTCCAGGGCCACAAAAGTTTTCCCGACAGGAGGTTGTAGTTGAATTGTAGCAAATACTTTTGACTCGAGCACCAGGGTACTACATAAAATCTCAGAATTGTTATCACAGGATAGGGACCTTGACAAGGCATCAGCCTTTTGGTTGAGAGCTCCTGAGTGGAAAGTCAAAGTAAATTGAAAATGAGTGAAAAATATTGCCCAACGGGCCAGACAAGGACTCACTGGATATTTTTTAAGAAAAGAAGATTCCTATGATCAGTGAAGACAGTAAGGGGAATTTAGCCCCTTCCAGAAGGTATCGCTATTCTTTTAATGCCAACTTAATGGCTAACAGTTCTTGTTCCTCTCGGCTGGAGCAAACTTCCTAGAAAAGAACCCGAATTGATGGATTTGATTATCCTCAAATCATTGAGAGAGGACAGTTCCCACTGCCTCTGAAGATGCGTCCACTTCTAATAGGAAGAGTTTATCCAAGTCAGGTTGTTTTAAGACTGGAGCTGTTATGAAAGCCTGTTTCCGAAGTTGGAAAGCGGTTTCTGCCTCAGGAAACCACGGAGCAGGGTTGGCATTTTTGTGAGTTAATGCTGTAATGGGAGCCATTAAAGATGGAAATCCCTTGATGAAGCATTTATAATAATTGGTGAATCCGAGCAGTCTCTGAACAGCCTTCAATGTCTGAGGTCGAGACCAGTCCAGAATCGCTTTAACTTTTTTTAGGATTCATCTCTAGGCTGGAACCGGAGAGGATATATCCAAGGAATGGTATACTTGAAATGCTGAAGACACATTTTTCCAATTTGCAATAGAGATGGTTTTCTCTCAGATGAGACAGGACTTCTTTTACATGTTTGTGGTGGTCATCTAGGGATGAAGAAAATATCAGAATGTTGTCTAGATAGGCAACAACAGAGACATATAACAGATCTCTAAAGATCTCATTGACAAAACCTTGAAAAACAGCAGATGCATTGCACAATCCAAAGGGCATGACAAGATATTTGAAATGTCCATCCCTTGTATTGAATGCGGTCTTCCACTCATCTCTGGCGTGGATACGAATCAGATTGTAAGCCCCGCATAGGTCTAACTTGGAGAATATGGTAGATCCCTTGACTCTATCAAATAATTCTGTAATCAATGGGAGTGGATATCTGTTTTTAACCGTAATATCATTAAGGCCTCTGTAGCCTTTGCACGGTCTTAGTCCACCATACTTCTTAGCAACGAAAAAGAAACCTGCTCCAGCAGGAGAAGTGGAGGGTCGAATGAAACCTTTCTCCAGATTCTCCCGGATATACTCCGACATGGCTTTGGTCTCTGGCAGGATAAGGATAAGTATGACCATGAGGAGGCATCTTGTCTGGTATCAGATCGACTGGACAATCCCATTTTCTGTGAGGTGGTAAGACATTAACCTGTTTTTCAGAAAATACATCAGCAAAGAATTGATATTCTTTAGGTATTGCTGGAGATACTATTGATGCTATTTTCCTCACAGGTCCTACTTTGGGAAGACAAGATTCCTGACAACTTGTACTCCATGAGAGGACCTGCATTGTGCACCAGTCAATCCTGGGGTTGTGCTGTCATAACCATGGAAATCCTAGAATAACTTCATGGGAAGCCTTGGGTATAACTAGCAACCTAAGATCCTCAGAATGGAGTGCTCCAATATGAACCAAGACTGGCTGGGTTTCCTTAGAGACAGTTCCGTTTAAGAGAGTTCGCCCATCTACAGAGGTCAGGGAGATAGAGTTTTCAAGAGTGTACAAGGAATTTGTATCTGGTCCACAAAACTAGAGGTCATGAAGTTTCCCACTGCTCTAGAATCTAACAGAGCAGTGTTTAGGTGTCAAGTCTAAAGCTATGGCTAAGACTGAGACTTTAATTTTGGAGACAGACTTATTACTCCTAACTTGATGTCCCCGGGACCAGTTAGGAACAGGCATTCCCTGACTTACAGGAACAGGAGGCCACCAGGTGACCCAAATCTCCACAATATAGACAGAGGTTTTTACTATTCTTCTCTGCCGTTCCTCTTTAGAGAGATGGGCATGATTCACCTGCATGGGCTCTTCAATTGTAGGAGAAGGAGGTAGACCGGTATGAGATGATAGTGGGAGTGGCTTGTAAGTCAGTTTTATGCTTCTCAGCCTGACATTCTCTAAATCATAGGTCTATTGTATTGCAGAGAGAAATCATATCATTAAGATTAGTAGGAAGCTTGCGGGTGACCAGATCATCCTTTAATCGGTCAGAAAGTCCGTGCCAAAAAGCTGAGGTAAGGGCTTCCTCATTCCACTTGAGCTCTGATGCCAAAATCTGAAACTGTACAACATACTGGCTGACAGAACGGGTTCCCTGTTTTAGAGTTATAATACTGGATGAGGCTGAAACGGTTCTTCCTGGCTCATCAAAAATCCTCCTGAATGATGTTAGGAATTCAGTATAATTGTCCAGAAGGGGGTCTGAATGCTCCCAGAGTGGAGAAGCCCAATCCACAGCTGAGCCGGACAATAAGGACACAATATAGGCCACTTTAGTTTTGGCAGAAGGAAAGTTATCTGGCTGTAAAGTAAACTGCACATCACACTGATTAAGAAATCCGAGGCAAAGCTTGTCAAATTTGCTTGGCATAGGTAGGTACAGCCGTGGGGATGTCCTGTAACCTGTATTATCAGATGGAGGAGCAGGTGTAAACACTGTTACATTTGAAGTAGTCAAAGAATATCTTGATGTTTACAAACTGGGCCATTTGGTGCTGCACAGCTTCCAGGTTTTCCAAACGGCTTGCTATGCACCAAATTAAATCCGTTCTGGACTCCTGTCCCATGGCCAAGTCCATTGGGCCAGTGCAAACTGTTAGGATCTGAGGTTGTTGTTGACCCAGGGTAGTATCAGGAGCAGATACCTGAACAGACTTAAACTGAAAAGTTTTATTTAATGTGTGAACGTGAAGACATGTACATTGTTAATATAAAGTCCTGAATATAGATGGGGAGGTGACTACTTGAAACTGAAGTGAAGCAAGAGTGGGTAATGTCCAGGTGGTGACCGAAATAATAAGTCTTTGTAATCCAAATGGTTACTGTGAGACTGCAGACAGGATATCAGGTTACAAATGGATACTGGTGAGATGAAATCCAGAGAGTTTATGGAGTAGTTGAATAGTAGGAGTACTGAGATGGCTCAGTGTAGAAACTGCATAGCTGCAGTGAGCTAGGTAACTGGAGGCAGTGTAGACACAGGGAAAACTGCACACTCAGGTCTTTAGGCAGGGAGAGGGTTAATAGAAGGTGCAGGGTGGTTCCAGCAGGAGACTGGGAGCAGGCAGAGTAATGCAGGCTGCTTGTAAGTTGGGATCCAGCAAGAGCACAGGCAAGCAGGGAACAGACAGGTCTCAGAAGCACAGGAACTCTCTCACAGGATGCGCTGTGAAACACATTGCACTGGCAACTATGGGGAGCTCTGAACTCCCTTAAGTACTCAGTGCAGGATCGTGAATGGTCGGAGAGAGCATGTGATACGCAAGGATTGGAGCAACTAAGTCACATGACCAGAAGCAAGATGGCGCTGCCATACCAGAACAGAATGTTAACACCACCAGGCTTACCCCAGCCAGAATGACACAGTGCCTGCTGAACACATCGCACAGTCAATGCTTGCCGACAGACACCAGCACCTCTGCCAGAAGGACCACGCCACAGCGCCCTCACAGGTAATACCCGTCATCCCCTATGCCAAGAAACCCTGGTCATGACAGATACCCCTTTATGTCTAGGATCATGAAGGAATTGTGCAAGTTGTTTAAGGTTACTCACCTTAGGACATCTGTTTACCACACCCAGACTGATGGGTTGGACAAACTTGAAGCTGTCCAAATGTCAGCTTGTGGTCTGGGATCAGCTGCCTCTCACATATGTACCAGCATCTTCGATTTCTAAGGCGGTCAGATGCCAGGCGCACAGGTAAGTAGTGGACTGAGTATTCTTCCCATGGTCTGCTAGTATTCTTTCCATGCTGCGTCTCCGTGTCACGATGGCATTCATGGGCACAGCCATGTTGGTCTGTTTCATCTTATCTGGCCCCTCCAATGGTAGTCTTGTGGTCACTCAGCTGATCTCTGCATCTAATGACCAGCTACCTAAGGGTATTTAAGTCCGGCTTTGTGAACATGAAATTGCCTGTGCTTTATCTAGTGACTATTTGCTGAGTCTGGGCCTGATTCAGACCCGCTCACGAGCGCTATGCACTCGCAAGCGGGTCGATGGTGGCCCAGTGCGCATGCGCACGACGGAGCCGGCTCCGTCATGTGCATGCGTGAGACCCAGATAGCGACGGGAAAACCGTCGCTCCGGGTCTCGTGCCAAAGGGGGCGTGCTGTCTATGTTGAGTGACAGCACGAACCCTTTGGTGGGCGGGCCGAGGGCGTAGCTGCCCAGACGGAGGCGTTCCCATGTGAACTCCTACCTTCTGGGGCAGGCCCCACTGACATCACAAGTGATGTCAGTGGGAGAGCTTTTGGCTCTATTAGAGCCGAAAGCTCTCTGGGGCTTGCGGCAACGAGACCCTACCACAAGGGTCTCGTCGCAAGCCCAATGGTCATGATGGTCTTGACCATCGCAACCATCTTCCTGGCCGCTCGATATAGTTGTGAGCGGTCACCAACATCTATTTGAGTGGCCAGGAGGCCGCTCTAAATAACAAGAAGGCTGGCCCTGATTCAGAGCGAGCGCTCTGTCAGAGCGTCCGGCTCTGAATCAGGGCCTCTGTGTCTTAGGCTCCACACTATTCTTTAGTGTTCTCTATCAAGAAATTATTCCTTGTGTTACCCATCGCTATTCAGCATCTGGATACCAGTTACCTATCCTTTGCTATACAGCGTCAGCATCACTGGAGCTGTTACCCATCGCTATTCAGCATCTGGATACCCAGTTACTTATCCTTTGCTATACAGCATCAGTGTCACGACCAGGGTTTCGTGGTGTGGAGGTTTGCGGTCCTTCCTGGTGAGGGTGCTGTGGCGTGGTCCTTCTGGCAGGGGAGCTGGCACGTGGATACTGGCATTGCATGTACACAGAGGTCTGCCAGCATTGGGCCATCCTGGAAAGGGTAAGTCTAGTGGCATCATGGCTGTCTGGGCACCACCATGTTGTCTTTGGCCATGTGACATAGCAGGCCAATCATCTGTGGGTCACCTGCTCTCTCTGGCCAATCACTGGGTACTTCAGGGTGCTTGGAGCACCCTGTAGATGCCAGTGCAACGTGTTCACAGTGTCAGCTGTGAGAGAGAGTTGTATGCTCTCCTGAAACTTAGACTTGTGCTCCGTTGCCTATCAGCTTAGGCCAGGGGTGTCCTGGAGAGGGGTACCCCTTGATTGGAGGGGTACTCAACTCCTCAGGGATCCCTGGCCTGGGCAGACTAGCAGTTATGACTGATGCTGCGGCTCTGGGGCCCGGTGAAAGGGCTCCCCTGACTGTGGCATCAGCCCACCGCTAGTAAGGGTCCAGGGCTGGTTTCAAATATAGGGGTGCCCTACCCAATTTTTTTGCCCCTATAATT
Source organism: Taudactylus pleione (assembly GCA_031769625.1). Classification (NCBI taxonomy): domain Eukaryota; kingdom Metazoa; phylum Chordata; class Amphibia; order Anura; family Myobatrachidae; genus Taudactylus; species Taudactylus pleione. The sequence goes on from JAUIMM010000384.1 coordinate 14,983,949, forward strand.
AAAACCAGCCCTGTTCCTGCTGCCAGTTGCTGGTACCTAATTTACGGACAAACCCTATTAATTTTGTTCCCCATAATTTTAGCTACCAGGACAGGCTGGCAAGTCCAGGGCTGGCTAGTGTTTTGGGAGGGACACCTCACTTTATTTTATTTTTTTTAAATCAAGTTTTTTACAGGTACAACACAAGCAGCCAGCACATATCTCACTGATATGTGCAGCCTGCTAGCTCGGGCGAGATTTGCAGTGAGAAAACACTGCAATCTCGGGGCAGTAATCACATCTTCACTTTTAACTCGGGAGAGAAATCTCGATTTGTTTCACCATCAGAAAACTCACTTTCAGCTAAACTCGCTTCTTAGTAAATTTCCAAAACCAAAAAAAAACAAGCCCGAGTTTAGCTGATGCAAATCAAGATAAAAAAAACCTCGATGTTTGTGATTTGCGCATGCACCGCATCCGGTGTGTGCATGCACAAGCCCCATCAAGCGACTGAAGTTTACTCACTATGGGGCTTGCTACAAGATGGGGCGGCTGTCGATGGTGAGTGACAGCTCGCACCGTTTTGTAGGCATGTAGGGGGATGGTTGGCCAAACACAGGCGTTCCCTTAGGAACGCCTGGTGTTTGAGGGAAGACCTACTGACATCACAACTGATGTCAGTAGTGGACTTCCTGCTCTATTAGAGCAGGAAGTCGACCCGGCCTTGCGGCAGCCGAGACCCTGCCACAGGGTCTTGTTGCAAGGCCGATGGTCACGATTATCATGATGGGCTCCTTGCCGCTCACACAAGCTGTGGGTGGGCTCCCACAGCTTTGCAAGTGGCTGGAGACAAAAAAGTAAAAAATAAAAACGCCCACATTACCTGCGAGCAGCCAGCCCTTATGAGCGGGTCTGAATCAGGCCCACAGTCTCTAACAGTTTGCACAGGCCAAATGGATTAGGCTACTGGACAGGTGTTCAGAACATATTTAATTCACGGCATGGCTTCCCATCTGGAAGGATTGGAGACCATGCAACAGCAAATAGCACAGTTTGTACAAGAAATGGCACTCCGTCAGGATACCTTACAAGCTACACTAACTACTCCAAGTATGCCTGCAGTTACTTCTGTCTCCACTTCTGTGGTATCTGCCTCTGGAGTTCCTCCTCATTTGTATTTACCTACACCTGGCAAGTTTGATGGCAATCCTAGTCTGTGTCATGGATTTCTCAACCAATATGATGTACATTTTAACCTAACAACCCTCCAATTTCCCCACTCCTAAAACCAAAGTGGCCTATATTGTGTCTTTGTTATCCGGCTCAGCCTTAGATTGTGTCTCTCCGCTCAGGGAGCGATCAGATCCACTACTGGATAACTACCCAGAATATTTTACATCATTCAGGAGGATTTTTGATGAACCCAGAAGAACCATTTCTGCCTCATCCAGTATTATGAAGCTGGAACAAGGTATCCATCCTGTCAGTCAGTACGTTATTCAGTTCCAGATGTTGGCATCAGAGCTCAGATGGAACGAAGAAGCTCTAACATCAGCCTTTTGGCACAGACTATCGGATCGTATAAAGGATAATCTAGCCACTCGTAATTTACCCTTTAGTCTTAATGATATTTCCCTCTGCAATAATGTTGATATACGCTTTAGAGAGCGCCAAGCTGAGAAGCACAGAGTTGATCATTTTAGACCTCATCTTCAACCTCCTCCTACCTGTTTTCCTCCCTCTTTTACAGAATAAGAACCCATGCAGGTTAATCATACCCGTCTTTCTAAAGAAGATGCATTCAAAAGAACATTTGTCTATACTGTAGAGACATGGGTCACCTGGTGGCTTCCTGTACCTGCAAGCCGGGAAACACCTGTTCCTGACTAGTCTCGGGGACCGCCCAGAGGTCCGCTAGGACTTCCATTCGTACGTCCTGACTCCTGTGTTAGTAGGCATGGGCGCAGCCATGTCGGTTCATCTCCCCTGATCAGTCTCCTCCAATGGCAGCCCTGTGGTCCCCCAGCTGATCTCATGATCCAATGACCAGCTGCCTAGGGGTATTTAGGTCAGACTCCTGCAACAGGAAGTTGCTGATCAACATCGCTGTATGACTGCACATACTGTAGTCATTTCCTGTGACAACCGTCTCATGTTCCAGAGGCCATATTACTTTTCTCTGTGTTCCCAGAATTCTATGTTTTCTTTGTGACCTCCATGTATCCAGTCCCTGTGTTTAGTACAAATTCATCCTTTGTGTCTCAAGTCGCACCTCCGTGTATTCAAGTCCCCGTGTACAGTACAAGTTCACCCTTTGTTTTCTCTGTGACCTCCGTGTATCCAGTACAAATTCATCAAGTCGCACCTCCGTGTATTCCAATCCCTGTGTTCAGTACAAATTCATCTTGTGTGTACAGGTACACACCACTGTGCATCCTTTCAAGTCATCTCCTGGTGTGTCCGGAATCGCAGCTTTGTGTACAAAATACACATATTTGGGTACTATTCCAAGGTCATCTGCTTGTGCATCTGGAGTCGCACCTTTGTGTACAAAATACATACCATCGTGTCCCAAGTGGCATCCTTGTGTACTTTATCCCTGTGCCTCAGTACAAGTTTCGTCTATACCTGCAGTACATCCCAAGTGGCATCCTTGTGTACTTTATCCCTGCGCTTCAGTACAAGTTCTGTCCACACCTCCAGTGCGCCCCAAGTGGCATCTTTGTGTACTTTATCCCTGCGCTTCAGTACAAGTTCTGTCCACACCTCCAGTGCGCCCCAAGTGGCATCTTCGTGTACTCTGTTCTGGTATCTCAGTATATCTCCATCCCTGCACATCCATTACCTTTCCGGAGCATCCCAGTGTATTCAGTTCCTGTGTCTCAGTACTGTACAAGCCAATCCTCTGTGTTACTTCCAGTGTTCCCTGTGTTCTTAACCTCAACAGAGGTAGTCCTAGTGCCTGGTCGTGACAGTTTTATCAGACAACAACATGCAAGCTGCCAGGTTTCAGTCCAGTCTGCAACTCTTGAGTCAGCAACTGCAAGAATTTTCCGGCCAATTAAAAAAAAAATTTCCTGCTCTCACTACACTATCTCCAGTAGATTTACAATTTCCGTCAGGGAAATCTCCTATGTCTGTTCCTTTCAAGTCTCAAGTTTCATCCACACCAATGGCCATAAATTCTTCTAAATCTTCTAATCCATCTTCCGAGTGTCTTTCGACCTTGCAGTTGTTGGATACCGGTGTTACCATCTCTTCCACCCAAGATAGGGTGAGGCATCGAAGGTTCCTGCGTCCTAGACTTACTGAGCTTGAATGCCAGCGACGCAGAGAATTACACATTGTGGTCATGAAGATCATTTTATTAGAGATTGTATTCCTCGTCCACCAAGAAATGGTGAAAAAAGTGGGAGCACCCTTGCCTGTACTTTTGGTTCTGGCCATCCGTCATTGGAGGTTTCACAATCCTTCGGTCTAGGCGATGAAGGAAAATCCACCCAAGATGAGAAAATTCAAATTTTCAATTGGGATCCAGCTATAAAATATTGCTGTCCACATTTGGGAAATTTAGGGAGAATATATCTTTCTACAAAGCTCACAGAGACACGTGTTTCTAGTAGATCCAGTCTCAAACCGAATGAATCCTGTGCTAATAATTCTTGTGATCTAGTAGGTTCTGGAGAGGCAACTATGTCGATATCCACTGGGGAGGAGTTTGAGGTCACCACGCCAGAAGCAGGTGTATTATCACCTCCAGAGGAGCAGTTTGCCTCACCAAAAACCAGTGCCTCACCTGAGTTTTCAGTACCAACAAGGGCATGCTGTTATAAAGTTTTTAAGGCAATTCCCAGTACTTCTATTGCACCATTTAGTGAAGTGCAAGAAGAGTCTTTGAAACAATCAATTTTGATTTCTGCTATTTCGAGTATATTACCCCAAGGGGGTCTCAAGTTTTCCACCTCATGAGGGGGTTTCTGTTTTGAGTTTCACACCCCAGTAGAGGGTTTCAAGTTTTGTTCCCCATGAGGGGTCTTCTGGTGTTATACCCCAGGATGGGTTTTTGAGTATCTTACCCCAGGAGAAGGTTTCAAGTTTTATTCCCCAGGAGGGGTCTTCTTATGTTATACCCCAGGAGGGGTTTTCGAGTATTGTACACAAGGAGAGGGTTTAAAGTCTCATATCCCAAGAGGGGGTTTTGGGTCTCTCACTCCAGGAGTTAATCTCTGGTCTTGTATCCCAAGAGGAGGTTTCACTTTCCGTACCCCAAGAGGAAATGTCAAGTCAGCTTCACCAGGAGGAGGTTTTAAGTCCCATACCTCAGCAGGGGGTTTCAAGTCCTGCACCCCAGGAGGGGTCTTTTTGTGTTATACCCCAGGAGGGGTTTTTGAGTATCATACCTCAAGAAGGGGTCTTGGGTCTCTCACCCCAGGAGGGAGTCTCTGATCTTGCATCCCAAGAGGGAGTTTCACATTCCACACACCAGGAGGAAATGTCAAGTCAACTTACCCAGGAAAGGTTTGTAGTCCCATACCCCAGCAGGGGTTTTCAAGTTCTGTACCCCAGGAGGGGGGGTCTCAAGTCTCCCAAAAGGGTTTATAAATTCTCACTCCAGGATGAGGCCTCAAGTTTTTTACCCCAGGATGGAGTATCAAATTTCTCATCCCAAGAGGGGATTCAAGTCCCGTACCACAGGAAAGGGTCTCAGTCTCTCACCCCAAGAGGGAGTAACAAGTTTCACACCCCAAGAGGGGGTCTCCAATTCAAGTTTCACATCTCAGGCGGAGCTTTCGAGTGTGGTATCTCAGGAGAAGTCTTCAGGTGTCTCTCTCCAGAGAGAGGTTTCAAGTGACTTGTCCTTTCCAGTTGATCTTTTTCCTGAAGACAAAACTAGTTCTACAGTTAAAGCTTGCAATGCTAAGCATAATCCCCTAGGTGCAAATAAATGCTTGGAAGGTCTAACATTCGTGTTTACAGTAGCTTTGGAGTCCATAACAAAAAATTTGTCAAATACATTAATAGAAGGATATGGAGGCAAAGTCTTTGAAAATATTAGTAATAAAATGAATTACCTAATCATGGGACGTGATGGTGGAGAGTCCAAATGAAAGAAAGCAAAGGCCTTAGGGACTAAAATTATAAATGAAGACAGCCTTCGTGAATTAATAAATACTAACTCCAATTCTTCTGAATCTCATTACGGTTCTTCTGTTGATTTGAGTGTGGAGCTTCAATCAAGTTTAGTTGAGTCACCCAATCTTCAGTCTAAAGAATCTTTAAAGGAAATTCTGTAACTCTGGACTCATCTAATGCATTGGTGCCCATAGTCTTTGATGGAGAAGTGCCCCAATACACTGGTGTTTGACAGACTAATGAGAACCGATCCGTCTTGTGGTATCACTTCCACCAATCTTGTAAAATTTCTCATCATGAACTTTAGAGGGATAGCTTTGGAGTGGCCTAAGCCACTTATTGAGTCCAAGGATCCAATCCTATAAGATGTGTTGGCCTTCAGTACAGCTCTGATTAAAGAATTTGCTCCTTTGGATTCATCTTTGATAACCTTTTCTGACAAAAGTTCTAGTTTGTCTTCACCACCTTTTGATATCAAACTCAGATGTACCACCTTACTCCCTTGTAAAGACAATATGGTACAGGAGCTATCTGTACGGAAGAAGAAAACATCTTTTCATACTAGATATCAGCTCAAGTTTGGTAAATCTACAAAGTCCTCATGAGTCTGGAAAATTGTTTTTCAAGTTTGTGGCAGTCTAATTTTTTTGTCTTTAAACGAGATTTTTTTTTTAGTACATTTTTTTATTGATTTCCTGTGTTTCAAGTAGAAATCTTTCGGAGATTTCTTCAATTTTTTAGGGAACTTTCTTGTATTCCTGGAAAGAATTCTTGTGCATGTTTTGGTGTTTGGAGTCCACCCTGAAAGGGGGGGGGTACTGTTAGGATGCAGCCTGGCTTCGGCCTTTACTCACTGCTGAGCTGGTGACTCTGGGCTCGAGGCATGCAGACGCTAGTTGTAGTGGTGGGTTAGGGTTGATGATTTTCCCTGGGGTCTGCTAGGACTTCTGTGCATGCGTCCTGACGCCTGTGTTAGCAGGCATGGGCGCAGCCATGTTGGTTCATCTCACCTGATCAGTCTCCTCCAATGGCAGCCCTGCGGTCTCCCAGCTGAAATCATGATCCAATGACCAGCTGCCTAGGGGTATTTAGGTCCAACTCCTGCAACAGGAAGTTGCTGATCAACATTGCTGTATGACTGCACATAGTCATTCCCTGTGACAACCGTCTCATGTTCCAGAGGCCGTATTACTTTTCTCGGTGTTCCTGGCTTCCAGTGTTTTCTCTGTGGCCTCCGTGTATCCAGTCCCTGTGTTCAGTACAAATTCATCCTGCGTTTCTTATACAGTGCCCCCAGTAATGCACCCTTGTACAGTGCCCCTTATGCAGTGCCCCCAGTAGTGCCTATACAGTGCCCCCAGTAGTACCACTTATACAGTGCCAGTAGTAATGCCCCTTATACAGTGCCACTAGTAATGGTCCCCCCTATGCAGTGCCCCCAGTAGTGGTCCCCCTATGCAGTGCCCCTTATACAATGCCCCAGTAGTAGTCCACCCATGCAGTGCTTCCAGTAGTGCCCTTATACAGTGCCCCCAGTAGTGGCCCCCCCTATGCAGTGCCCCCAGTAGTGCCCCTTATACAATGCCCCCAGTAGTGTTCCCCGCCTATGCAGTGCCTCCAGTAGTGGTTCCCCCTATGCAGTGCCCCCAGTAGTGTCAATTATATAGTGCCCCCAGTTGTGGTCCCTCTATGTAGTGCCCCTTATATAATGCCCCCAGTAGTACTCCCCCTATGCATTGCCCCAGTAGTGCCCCTTATATGGTGTCCCCAGTAGTAATCCCCCTTTTATGCAGTGCCCCTAGTAGTGGTCCCCCGATGCAGTGCCCCCAGTAGTGTCCCTTATATAGTGCCCCCAGTACCGCACGTTCTGCGCTACACTGATCAGTGTCCTGGACCACGGCTGGCAGTGCCCCCCGCGCTGCCGGTCCGATGGCACACAGGGCACGAGCCCTGCTCGATCCCCCTTACTTACGCTACTGCCACTGGGGCTTGGAAGTTATTTATGCTAGTTACTACATTAGTATAAGGAAGATAACTGATACTAATACTGAGGAATCTCTGTCATATGGCTCTGAGAGATTTAATTTGAACTATTTGGTGAATGTTTTTATTCCATGTTTTATTTTGTTTAATAAATGTGATATATATATATATATATATATGTGTGTGAGTTGTAGAGTATAATATTTTTATTGAGATACGAGAAGGCGCTTACAACTTTTTTTTCTATGTAAAGAAATACCTCTATTGTACAGTAAAACAGTTCTGGGAATCACGCAAAGGATAATGATTATATAAAGTAGGGTTGAGATTGAGTAATTAGTGGAAACATGATGTTAATTTGAAGTATTGAGTATAACAGGTATATCTTATAGAGAACACATAGGTGTACACAGTGTTTTAGAGCCCTCAACTTGGAGGAAATTAAATGTCACCAACAGTCACAACTAGTCTAGAAAAGTTTGCTAATGTTCAGTTTTGCGTAAAAGGAAAGAGAATATCATTATAATCATTTACTGGAAGGGATGCAGAGATGCTGCTTGTTGTAAATGTGGGTGAGTAATGACCTCTTTTGGCCAAATGCAGAAAAGCCAGCACTTTAATTTGACATTTTGGGGTATATTCAGTGTCACTTAATTTATACAAAAGTAATGACCTCTTTTGGCCAAATGCAGAAAAGCCAGCACTTTAATTTGACATTTTGGGGTATATTCAGTGTCACTTAATTTATACAAAAGCAGATGAAAATAAAAAAATTCACCTACTTTTGGAGAAATTCAGTTTTAGGGCCATTCATCATAAAAGTAATGCAGGAGATTTTACAGATATCTCCTGCTTACCATTCTCTCCCGACATGGCCCGTTGACACTAAATTCATCAAGCTCCAAAAATACAATATTTTTGGAACTTGACTGCGGGAGCATTCGCCATCTTCAGATGGCATTTGCTCCCACACACCTGTTCCTTCTCTCAGGGTGTATTTAGGGGTCCGAGCGCCCCTCGCAAAGTAATTGACTGGCGCCCCCCATATTTTCTGAATAATTACTCTGTACTTATAACATCTCTGCAGCCAGCCCTCCTTCTGTTTCCCCAGCCAACCCCATGTTTTATCAGCCAGCATCCCCTTCTGTTTCTTCAGGCAGCACTCTTTTTGTCTCCCCACCATCCCCCTCCTGTCTCCCCAGCCATCCCTCTTCTGTCTCCCTAGCCCCCACCATCCCACTTCTGTCTCCCCAGCCATCACCCTCCTGTCTCCCCAGTCATCATCCTCCTGTCTCCCCAGCCCCACCATCCCACTTCTTTCTCCTCAGTCACCCCCCACCTGTCTCCCCAGCCATTAGCCTGCCTGTAATGCGGGGCTCCAGTCCCTGGCCCCCCGGATCCAGCCCCCTGCTCCAGTCCCTGGCCCCCCGCATCCAGCCCCTGGCTCCAGTCCCTGGCCCCCACCATCCAGCCACCGGCCCCACGCAGTAATGACATCACGCGTGCTTTGTTAAAAAAAAAAAAGCTTTATTTATTCTATGTACCAGGACGATGCCGGCAAACGATGGCCCCACCATTCAGTCACCAGCCCCCAGCAGCCCACAAATACTTGCTAACTTCAGCCTGTTGCTCGGTGGCACCTTAGTGCAGCAGCAGCGATGAGGCGCACATGACGTCATGACGTCACATGCACCTTGTTAAAAAAAATAAAAAAGCTTTATTTATTCTATATATCAGGACGCCGCCGACAACCATGGCGGCTGCCCGGACCTTGACATCAAGGTCCAGGCAGCCACCATCGCTTGCAGGCAGCTGCCTGGTACATAGAATAAATAAAGCTTTTATTTTTTTAACAAGGTGCGCGTGACGTCATGACGTCATGTGCGCCTTATCGCTGCTGCTGCACTGAGGAGCCGCAGGCTGAAGTTGGTAAGTATTTGTGGGCTGCGGAGGGGGCCGGTGGCTGGATGGTGGGGGCCAGGGACTGGATGCGGGGGGCCAGGGATCCGGGAGAGGGCTGGATCCGGGAGCCCTCATCACTGCTGCTGCACTGAGGAGCCGCCAAGCCATAGCGGCATACCCCGGGACTGCAGTTCTGGTGGCTCTGTCTTAATTCTACTCCCTGGCCAAGGGTGGCAACCCCGGATGGCGCCCCCCCTTAGCCGCCTCCCCTGGCCAATGCCATCCTGGCCAATGGGTAGATACGCCCCTGCCTTCTCTATGGAAAGGAGTCCCAGGCTGCGAAGAGGGAACCTTTCAAATCCCTCCGCCTGTCTGGCTCCTTCCGCCGAACTCCGGGGCTTTGTGCGCATGTGTGAACTAGAGTGACTGAGCACTAGCACTGCTGAGTCAGACTCGGCAGTGCTAAGTTCCACTGCTCCGAAAGTTCGGGGAGAAAGCTGATTTTAGGATAAGCTTTCTCCACACCAGAGCAATGATGGATCCAGCCGCTCACCTGCATCGCAGGACATGGAAGAAGCCTGCATGTCTGAGGAGGGGACATAACAGTGGGAGCTCCAGTGAGCCTATCACTGCTGTGCCCCTCCAGAACAGGACACTTACCTCCCTCAGTGGTTTCCAGGCGGCCGCTCTTCCTCCTTGCCGGCTCTCTCCTTCCTTCAAGTGGCGTCCTGGATGTAAGCAGTCCGGATGGGGCTGCGTGATCGCCCTGTCACAGGATAAAGGTCTCGCGTGTGTTCCAATGTTGGAGATGTGTGACTGAGATCAGGCGTGTATCAATACCCTCCAACACGTTTCGGCTTCCGTCTTTGTCAAGGAGTGACAAAGGCGGGAGCCGAAACACATCAAGGAGTGACAAAGGCGGAAGCTGAAACACGTTGGAGGAGGGTATTGATACACGCCTGATCTCAGGCACACATCTACAACATTGGAACACACGCATGAGACCTTTATCCTGTGGCGGGGCGGTCACGCGGCCCCATCCAGACTGTTTACATCCAGGCATCATCACATCAGCACTTCTGTTGACTTCATGTATGTTATGAGTACTGTAATCAATGTAACTAATTTGCTGCAGTAAACAATTAGTTGCTTTATCATATTAATCCTTTGCATTGCTCAGTTATTTAATTTATACATTTATATCCAGCCTATTTTTAGACCATTGCACTGTGATTCACTACACATTGATTATATAGGGTGCAGCGCTCCGAGGCTACTATTTGACATTTCCCCCTTTTCCTATGTTTTCTATTGTGCCCCCCACCCCCATCTGCACATTTTAGATTTTGCTCTTCATCCATCTCTATGTTTTGTATTGTCCATTGCACCTCCCAAGGTTTTCTAATGTCCTCTGGGCCTGATTCAGACCCGCTCGCAAGCGCTATGCACTCGCGAGCGGGTTGATGTTAGGCCACTGTGCATGCGCACGCCGGAGCCGGCTCCGACGTGAGCATGCGCGAGACCCGGCTAGCGACGGGCGCTCCATCGCTCCGGGTCTCGCACCAAAAGGGGACGGCTGTCGATTTTGAACGACAGCTCGCACCGTTTTGGAGGCGTCGTGTGGGGGTGGCTTCACAAACGGAGGCGTTCCCATGTGAACACCTGCTGTTTGTGGGCGGCCCCACTGACATCACCAGTGATGTCAGTGGGAGAGCTTCCAGCTCTATTAGAGCCAGTAGCTCTCTGGAGCTTGCGGCCACAAGACCCTCCCACAAGGGTCTCGTCGCAAGCCCGATGGTAGCGATGGTCTTGACCATCACGACCATCATCCTGGCCGCTCGCAATAGCTGTGGGTGGTCACCCACAGCTATGCGAGCGGCCAGGAGGCTGCTCCAAGAAAAACAAAATGCCCTGATTCAGAGCAAGCGCTCTTTCAGAGTGTCCGGCTCTGAATCAGGGCCTCTGGGCCTGATTCAGCGCCGGACGCTCTGACAGAGCGCTCACTCTGAATCAGGGCCGGCTCTCTGGTTTTTCAGAACAGCCTCCTGGCCACTCGCATAGCTGTGGGTGACCACCCACAGCTATAGCGAGCGGCCATGATGATGGTCGTGATGGTCAAGACCATCACGACCATCGGGCTTGCAACGAGATCCTTGTGGTAGGGTCTCGTTGCCAATGTCAGTGGGGCCGGCCCCAGACGGTAGGCGTTCACATGGGAACGCCTCCGTCTGGGCAGCCATGCCCCCGGCCCACCCACCAAAGGGGGCGTGCTGTCACTCAACATCGACAGCACGCCCCCTTTGGTACGAGACCCGAAGCGACGGTTTGCCCGTCGCTATCCGGGTCTCGCGCATGCGCACGACGGAGCCGGCTCCGTCGTGCGCACGCGCACTGGGTCACCATTGACCCGCTTGCGAGCGCATAGCACTCGCGAGCGGGTCTGAATCAGGCCCTCTGTCCTGTGTGGTGCTGCTTCTGTACTTCTGTAATATCACCTTGGATGAAAAACACCTATGTGTAAGTGATCCAGCCATCCTTTTTAGGGATGGGTGGATCAATAGTCTAGTGAACCATACTTGCCTCATGGCAAGTGTATATTGGTTTCTCACCTTTTTTTTAATCGAATTTGATGATGTGCATATTATGGGCCTGATTCAGGGGCACACTAGAGGCCAATGTTTTCAGTCTGCGTATGCATCCGAGCCGCACTACACATGCGCCCTGATGGTTACCGCCCAAAGCTACAGAACAAGAAGAGGCAATTTCAGTGGGCATTTCTGGGTGGTAACAAGGATGGATAGCCAGTGGGGGTGTCAAGTTCAGCAAATTTATCTTTTAACATAGATGCATTGATTTCCGCAGCCAAGTTCAGACAGATCATCTGCGCCTCCATAGAGCTGGTGCAATGTTCAATGGTGCGACCAATGATGTGACCATCACACTCATGGGCAGATTAGCGAAGCAGCCGGTGGGCATCTCTGTACCAATCCCATTGGCTGTGGCATAAGCATAAATTCACAGTCGCACTGCAGCAAAATACATAGGGCGTGATTCAGCAAGGATCATAGGGCCTGATTCAGAGCCGTTCGCTATTTGCGGTCGTTCGTTCAAAAACAAGGGGTGGCTATTCAAATGATCCGTTTGCAAATTGCAGTCTGTTCACACACCTCTAAGTCTGAACGAGCGAGCAAAACATACGCTTGTTTATTTGATAAAAACGCCCCCTGGCCGCTCGCACCATACGTCATGTCCGCTATTTATTAGATTAATCGAGTACATCGTACAGCGTATGAACTGCTCGCTATTCTTGTGGTTGGTTTTTTCAACTGCTATTTTGCGAGCAGTTAAAAAAAACCAAGTGACGTGGTCAATGACGCTGCTGTATTAATTATGCACTCCCTTAAAATGCCCGTTTTGACCTTTAAGCACGCCTGCGTTCGAATTCCACTCCCCCGTTTTCAAACACCTTCCCCTGTTACCACCCACATACGCCTCATTCTGTCACTCAAAATAGCAGGCACTCGCTATATAGCGTACAAACGATTTTCGGCCGCACTGACTGGTGCGCGCATGCGTACTAAAAACCGTACGCATGTGCAGATGTGCGAACATCGCTCGGAAAGAGCGTACGGCCGCTAGCGAGCGGCTCTGAATGAGGGCCATAGTTGCTAATATGCATGCAATCGGCCGATTGTTGTGTACTGCGCATACATATCCATCACAGTGTGTGTACACGAACCGGCCAATGTGATCGCGACTGCGATCGCAGCGGCTACACAGACCCATCGCAGAGTGATTGACAGGAAGTGCCATTTGTGGGTGGTGACAGGGGGGTGGTAAGGCCTGATTCGGCAAGGATCGCTATTCTGCTAGTACGCACAAAACGCAGTTACTAATATCAGTGGTGATATACAAATAATTGCATTCATGTTATGATCGCAGCCTAACATAAGGATGCCCACTTCCCCTTGCTCACATCACTATACTTTAGCAACATAGCGAAATAATCAGTAATATCGAGTCACATCGGACCCATATGTAGTTAAGGCAGGTCAGACCTCACTCAGGAATTGCTAACTTCAGCGCACGCTATCAGGCCTCCGGCTGCATATGGTATCGCAGTGGATAATTTATGCACACCCATGCAATGGTATTGAAACGCACTGGCATGCCTGCGTTCACCCGACCATCACCCCATCACCACCCACAAATGGCATTTCCTGTCAATCACTCTGCGATAGGTCTGCGTAGCCACTGTGATTGCAGTCCCAACTGCAGTAGCTGGTTCACACACGTGCACTGAGATGCATACACATGCGCAGTACGCAACAATCGGCAGATTGCGTGTGTAATAGCAACTTTGATCCTTACTGCATCAGGCCCTCAGGCCCATAGTCGTGTCCACTTCTGAATGCGGCCCATTGTCTGTTTATTTTTCTCTCTTATGTATGCCATAAAATGCTTAAGAGGAAGGGAACAAAGGGCCTGATTCAGAGCCGGACGCTATTTGCGGTCGTTCGTTCTGAAAAAAGGGGTGGCTATTCAAATGAACCGTTCGCTCCTTGCGGTCTGTTCACGCCTCTAGGTCTGAACGAGCGAACAAAACTTGCGGTCGTTTTTTTGGAAACTATGCCCCCTGGCCGCTCGCATCCTACATCATGTCCGCTATTTATTAGATTAATCGAGTACATCAACCAGCGTATGAACTGCTCGCTATTCTTGTGGTTGGTTTTTCCTACCGCAATCTTGCGAGCAGTTCTGACTATAAAATAACCCAGTGACTTGGTCAATGACGCTGCTGTATTAATTATGCACACCCATAAAACGCCCGTTTTAACCTTTAAGCACGCCTGCGTTCAGATCTCCACTCCCCGTTTTCAAGCATCTTCCCCTGTTACCACCCACATATGCCTCCTCCTGTCACTCAAAATAGCAGGCATTCGCTATTTAGCGAACAAACAATTTTCGGCTGCACTGACTGGTTCGCGCATGCGTATTACGATCCGTACGCATGCGCAGTTGGGCAAACATCGCTCGGAACGAACGAGTGGCCGCTTACGAGCGGCTCTGAATCAGGCCCAAAGATCCATTGAGAAAAGTATATTTAATTTTATAAAAAAGCACCAAACTGTTTCCCAAAGTTGTATTAATACTTGCTTATGTTTTCTCTGTGTAAAACAAGGTTTTAACAGAGGCTGCTTTATTTAGTGAAGCACTAACTTTGGCACTTTTTGAATTATTATGATTTTTGTTTAGCTAGTCTAATACTACTTAAGATATTAATAATAACCTTTATTTGGGAGGAAATAACAATCACCTTTCTCATCTATTAGTGAAGACCTGACAACACCATAGTAAAATTAGCACGTCATTACAGATTAGAGCTATGCACAATGCTCTCAGGGCCTGATTCACTACCGATCGCAACTGCTATTGCAATAGCGATTACGCATGCAGTCTCACTGCGATAGTATGCTAATCCATTGCAATCGCTTTGCCATCACAGCATAACATAAGGATGCCCACTTTACCTTACACACATCTGTAATGTTTAGTAAGACTGCAAAACCATCGGTACAATTGAGTACCATCGCAGCCTCATGCACACTTGCACAAGCTCTGACCTTACTCAGAAATTGCTAGCTTCATCGCACACTATGTGTCCTCAGGCTGTATAGGGCATCGCAGTGGATGACTTATACACGCCGCTGCAACGGAGTTCAAACGCCCTGGCACGCCTGAGTTTCGCCGACCATCCCCATCACAACCCCCAAACGGTACTTCCTGACAATCACTATGCAATGGGTCTGCATTGTCACTGTATACGCATGCGCAGAACAAAACAATCGGCCAATTGCATGTGTAAAAGCAGTTGCGATTGGTAATGAATCAGGCCCTCACAGGGCCGGCGCTTCCATTAGGCAAGCTTAGGCAGCTTCCTAGGGGTGCCGACCACTAGAGGGCGCCCGACCCTCCGGCCCAGCAATTGCACCCCCCAATTGCCGGGTGCCCGCTGAGATTGTGTTATCTTCTCTCCTCCCTCACCCCCCGGTGCCAGCAGCAGCCGGAGAACGGAGCTCACTCCCGCAGTGCACTATGGGAGTGATGTCATGACACTACATGACGGCACTACAGGGGCCTTATTACTGGGGGCACTACAGGGGCCTTACTACTAGGGCACTATTGAGGGCACTACAACTGGGGACACTACAGGGGCCCTTACTACCGGGGGCACTTCAAGTGGCATTACTACTGGGGCTATGCATATATATATGTGTGTGTGTGTGTGTGTATATATACATACTTCTGCCTGCGCCCCCCTCTTCGTACTCAGGGCCTGATTCAGAGCCGCTCGTAAGCGGCCGCTCGTTCGCTCTGAGCGATGTTCGCACATCTGCGCATGGGTCGTAATGCGCATGCGCCAACCAGTCATTGCGGTAGGAAATCGAGCGCTCGCAAAATAGCGAGTAACTGCTAATTTGAGTGACAGGATGAGGCGTTTGTGGGTGGTAACAGGGGAAGGTGCTTGAAAACGGGGAGTGGTGATCCGAACGCAGGTGTGCCAAATGGTCAAAACAGGCATTTTAAGGGTGTGCATAATTAACCAAGCAGCGTCATCGACCACGTCACTTGGTTGTTTCTTAGCCTGAACTGTTCGCATGATTGCGGTAGGAAAATCCTACCACAAGCACTGCGAGCAGTTCAGATGCCTTTCGATGTACTCGATTAATCAAATAAATAGCGGAGATGACGTAGGATGCGAGCGGCCAGGGGGCGTCTTTACAAAATAGCGAGGGAATGTTTCGTTCGCTCGCTCAGACATAGAGGCGTCAACAGACCGCAAAGAGCGAGCGCTCAATTTAAATAGCGGCCCCATTTTCTGAACGAGCGAGCGCAAATAGCGTCCGGCTCTGAATCAGGCCCTCATTTAGCCCCTCAGGTGAAAATTACTTTGCACAGGTGCAGTGGCGGATAAGTTTTGTGTTTTTTATATATATATATATATATATATATATACAGTACCAGTCAAAAGTTTGGGCACACCTTCTCATTCAATGGTTTTTGTTTATTTTAATTTTTTTCAATATAGTAGATTAATACTGAAGACATCAAACTATGAAAGAACACATATGGAATTATGTTGTAAACAAAAAAGTGTTAAACAAATCAAAATATGTATATATTTTAGATTCCTCAAAGTAGCCCCATTTGCTTGGATGACAGCTTTGCACACTCTTGGCATTCTTTCAATTAGCTTCATGAGTTAAGGCCCCCATACATCAGAGATGGATTGCAGCAATCGTGCAATTTGCAATCGATTGTGTCTAAAAATCTGCAATGTATGGGCTTCACAGATCGCAGATTGCAACCAAAAAGTAATTGGAATTGTTTAATCAGATTGTCCAACATGTTGGATTTCACAGATCGATTGGGGCTGTAGATTGCTAGTGTATGGACATGGGGCCTGATTCAGACCCACTCGCGAGCGGCTGTCCGCTCGCAAGTGGGTCGATGTTCTGGACTGAGCATGCGCACGACGGAGGGAGCTTCGTCGTGCGCATGCGCCAGACGCGACGAGCGAAGGAAAGTCCTTCGCTCGTTGTGTCTGATCAAAGGGGGCGTGCTGTCGATGTTGATTGACAGCACGCCCCCTTTGGTAGGCGTGCCGGGGGCGTGCCTCCCTGACGGGGGCGTTCCCACGGGAACGCGTCCCGTCAGAAGCCGGCCCACTGACATCACTAGTGATGTCAGTGGGAGTGATTTTGGCTCTGATAGAGCCAAAATCACTCCGGAGCTTGCGGTTGAAAACCTCAACCGCAGGCTCCGGCTCGCAGTTTCGATGGTCGCGATGGTCACGACCATCGCGGCCATCAAACTGCACGCTCGTATAGCCTGTGGGTGGTGACCCACAGCTATACGAGCGTCCAGGAGGACGCTCCATTCTCATGGAGGCCAGCCCTCATTCAGAGCGTGCGCTCTGCTCAGAGCGTACGGCTCTGAATGAGGGCCTTGATCAGCAGATTTGCAGACCGTTTCTAGCAAAATGATGGGACTTTCAAGATTGCCAGACAATCTGATTAAACAATTCCAATCACTTTTTGGTTGCAATCTGCGATCTGTGAAGCCCATACATTGCAGATTTTTAGACACAATCGATTGCAAATTGCACGATTGCTGCAATCCATCTCTGATGTATGGGGGCCTTTAGTCTCCTGGAATGCTTTTGGATTAACAGGTGTGCCTTGTCAAGAGTCAATCTGTGGAATTACTTTCCTTCTTAATGTGTTTGAGACCAACAGTTGTGTTGTGCAGAGGTAGGGTTAGTACACAGTGGACACCACTATTTTACATCTGTTGTAATCCATATTATGGCACCAACCACTCAACTAAGTAAAGAGAAACGACAGTCTATCATTACTTTAAGACATTAAGGTCAGTTGATACGGAAAATTTCAAGAACTTTGGATGTATCCTCCAGTGCAGTTGCAAAAACCATCAAACGCTATGATTAAACTGGCTCTCATGTGGACCACCCCAAGAAAGGAAGACCAAGAGTAACCAAGGTGGCCAAAATTACGGACACTTTTTTAATTTTGAATGTTTTTCAACTGTAAATGCTTATAAAAACTGTTACACTTCATGCAGTGCAATGATTCATATATCAAATGAAAGGAAATGTAATGCTGAATTCAACACAAGTGAAACAGTTTTTATAAGCATTCACAGTTGAAAAACATTCAAATTTCAAAATGTGTCCGCAATTTTGGCCACCAGTGTATATATATATTAAAATATATATTTTTTTAACACAAAACTTATCCGCCACTCCATCTGTGCAAAGTCATTTTCACCTGAGGAGCTAAATGAGTATAGGGGGGCGCATGCAGAAGTTTTGCCTAGGGTGCCTAGAAGTCTAGCACCGGCCCTGGGCCCTCAGTTCCCTTGATTTAATTTTTCTATTAGTTCAAAAATGACGAGACTGAAGTTAGCTTCTTATTCACTTCTTATTCATGCTCCAGCTTCTTATTCAGAACATGTTATATTGAAACAATTAAATCAAGTTAGATCACTAAGCTAACATTGTATAAACAATAAATAGTCTCTTACACACTTTTAAAATTGTATTTAACATGACACAACATGGTTTTGGGCATGAAATAGGGTGGGTAAAATGGGCACAGGCACCAAATTTTGTAATTTTAAATAAGTAGCTGTAGTTGTGCAAGGGTTAAATAGCCTCTGTCAACCAATTTAACACTTGGAACCCACAGGGGGTGGTCACTTACATATGATCAATTTGCAATTTGCCTTGACCAACAAGGTTTTGGACATGAATACTGTAGGTCTGTAAAGCGGGCATGGCAACCAGATTTTGCCATTTTAAATAAGTAGCTGTAGTTGTGCAAGGGTTATATAGCCTCGGACAACAAATTTCACACATGGAAGCTACAGAGGATGGCCACTTAGATATGAATCACTAGACATTTGCCTTGACCAACAAGGATTTGGGCATAAATAGGGCGGTATATCAGGCACAGCCACCAGATTTTGGTATTTTGAAAAAGTACTGTAGCTGCAGTTGTGCAAGGGTTAAATAGCATTGGTCAACAAATTTCACACTTGGAACTCACAGAGGGTGGTCAATTACATTTGACCCACTTGCAATTTGCCTTGACCAACAAGCATTTGGACATAAGTAAGGCGGTAAAGCGCACACAGGCACAAAATTTTGTCATTTTGAAAAATTTAGTTGTATATGTGCAAGGGCTCAATAGCCTGCGTCAGCAAATTTAACACTTGAGGCCATTCCCAAATTAGTTACAAGCCCCACACCTCTGAGCATGGTCTGGTATTGGAAAACAGGATTAAAAATCGGTGTGAGGTTCCCCTTTTTTCTAATAACCAGTACCTGGCTGGTTATAGGGGGAGGGGGTAACACTATAGCAGGGAGACACACTTAGCATTTTGTTCCCCTGCCATCACATTAACCAGTCCCAATCTATTCAGCACAGTTTTGGAATCCCTCTGAAATTTGGGACCCCGACAGTGGCGTAATGAGTGGGGTGCGTGTGGGGAGCCGACGGCCAGGGCAATGTCCAGCGCTGGGATCAAGTGTTTGATCCCAGCGCTGGAGTCCTGCAGTCCGGTGAGATGTTAGTGTCTGGCGCTGGGACAGTATGTCTCTTTCCATCACCGATCAAGGACCAGTGAGTGGCTGGTGACATATGGCGCCGGCTGCAAGCTGGGTGCAGCTCGAGGCCCGGCGGCCATTGAAGAGCGATGACAATTTGAATTTGGTGCTGGACTGGCAGCCAACAGAAAGCAGCCATGGCAATCCAATCGTGGTGAGCCGTGTCATAGATGGCTATGCCCAAGGTGTCTGACGTCAGACGCCGCTGGGTGAAACAGTCAGTTTGGTGGCAGTTGGCGAAGAGCTCCAGCGGCCACGAAAAAGGCCTTAAGACACTGGTCTCAAGAGAGAAGAGCTCCCCACTGCAGCCTCTCCCAACGGCTATTAACCCCTCCCTAGAAAACCAGGTTGTCAGGCACTAGGTCCATTGGGGTAATCAGGGATTAAGGCAGGCATTAGACCTGTACTCCTGAGGCTATAAGTGACCCTGGGCAATAGGTCCAGGTCACATAAATGGGGGTGAGCCTGTTGTTGCAGTGGGAGTTGGCCAGCTCCAGGTGAAGGCTACAGGAAGCCCTGAGATGGTGGGAGTCGGCCCACCTCGGGTGAAGAACACATAGTGGTTGTGGCTGAACTAGGCTTGGTTCAGCCGAAGACTACTCGACTGGTAAGTCTAATTGCACTCTCTTTTCATTCAATTGCATGCTATTTTAATTGCAAGGCATTAGGACGTGGTCAATGTGGGCGTTAGGTTCTAATCTGTAGGGACAGCCTTTGTCAGCTGTACAATAGACCCGAGCCAGAGAAGGCACTAGTCCCAGGAGGCACAAGGGGTATTAGACCCTATAGGGTTGATTTGGGTTCCACATCATTAACCCAGTTAGGTGGGCAATAGACCCTATATAGTGTCACTGACCCCCTAGTTGGCAGGTACTAGGCCTGAGGCAGAAGGGCCTAGTGCCTTGTCTTTCTGGCCCAGTAGGTGGACTGTAGACCTGAGTTGCTCAGAGCACAAGGCACTACATAGTCCTGCATTGGCCCCTGGTTAGTTGTGCATTAGGCTCTATGGTATTTAGGTATAGGCCACATTGATAGGAATGTATTGTGGTTTGTAAACCTTGTCACCTCGTCATCTCAGCTACTGCAATCAGGCCTCCATTGAAAGGTAGGCTGCAGTAAAGTAAGTGGTTGTGATTATTGTAATGTTTGTAACTGCATTATTACCTTGTCCTGTAACTATTATTGTATTATTGATGTAGATGCATTGTTGGGGAGCATAGCAGTAGCGTGGTGATATGGAGTGCACTACATCCAGCCTGTATTGTTGTTCACTGGATCATCTAAAGGCAGGGCGCTGATGTACAGTATGTATGAGTAGACAGGTTGTTGTGGGTGGTACACGCCAAAGAAAGAAGTCAGTATAGTGCAGCCGTGTGGGTGGGCTGTTTTTGTGTGTTTATTTGCAGGTACCGAGATCCGGACCATTCGTCCATTTAAGTGGCAAGAGTACATCCGGTGAGTGTAATCCTGTGTACTGCGTATTGTCCCCAGTGCTTGGCACTACCCTAGTAACCCCCCCGTTACCTTCCCCAAGTGCTGATCACCTGACACTCACTTTCTGAGTGAATCCAATATGTGAACATAATCGCGACTTACACGCATATGCAATGGCAAAAATATGCTTGATCGGCGTAAATATCGCCATTGCATCCATCTCTGAATCAGGCCTAGTGTCCGCAAATAACCTCTCATTTTGTCACGACTCTCCAGGACACATGGATGCCCATGTGGACTGAAGAGAAACTGATCCAAGGATTTTGTGAGTATTAAATTGGAGAACGAGAGATATATGGGGGAGTGTTTATTAAAATTCTACAACAATAGTTTGTGTCTTGCCTTTCTTTAAATATTTGTTTTACAAGAGGACTACAGGTACCAGCAGGCCCTTAATGTCCGTGCATGCTGGCACTTGTGGTTCTACAAGTGTCATCATGAAGGAGCAGACATGCTGGGACCTGTAGGCCACCTGTAAAATAATATTATTTACTATTTATTCACTATTACCCCTGTACCCAAGCACTGGGCTGGTTATCCCTCAAGAGGGGTGAGACCATTTTTGGTAGATACAGACTTTCAGAGGTATTTCAACCCTGCACTGACCAGTTTGGAACTGGTTTATGGTATGGCAGGGGGATACCACACTGATTTTGTCCATGTTGCTCCCTACCTCTAGAAATCTATCCCTCTCCCCATAAGGCAATCCACCTCTATAAAAATCTTCAAACAGGCTCTCAAGATCCACTTCTTTATCAAAGCCTTCTAGCTCTCATCCTAACCCACTGCTACATGCTCCTTCCTCCCTGTCTACCCCTCCCCTTTACAATGTAAGCTCTCACGAGTCACTTTTCTTGTTCACTTATTTGTTTATGCACTTTGTAAGGCACTGCAGAATACTTGTGGCACCATATAAATAAAGGATAACAATAATGAACCCTCCCCCCATCCACCTGGTTCAATCTGGTGGTAGTTATTGCTAAATAGGGGAAACACATACCGATTTTCCCCCTAATTTCCAATACCAGACCAGGCTCAGAGGTCTGGGGATGGTTACTGAATTGGGGGGCAAGTGTCAAATTTGTTGACCAAGGCTATTTAATCCTTGCACAACTACTGCTAATTATTCAAATTGAAAAAAAAATATGGTGCCTATGCCTGCTTTACCACCTAATTTGCGCCAAAACCTTGTTGGTCAAGGCAAATGGGTCATATATAAGGGACCATCCTCTGTGGCTTTCAAGTATCAAATTTGTTGACAAAGGCTATTTAACCCTTGTACAACTACTTATTCAAAAGGACAATATCTGTTGCCTCTGCCCGCTTTACAGCCCCAATTTATTCCCAAAACATTGTTGGTCAAGGCAAATGGAAAGTGGGTCATATGTAAGTTACCCCACCCCCTCTGTGGGTTCCAAGTGTCTAATTGGTTGACTGGGGCTATTTAATCCTTGCACGACTACAGCTACTTGTTCAAAATGACAAAATATGGTACATGTGCCTGCTTTGCTACTCTATTTCATGCCCAAAACCTTGTTGTGTCATGTAAAATACAATTTAAATTTATGTAATACACAATTTTTTTTGTTTATACAATGTTAGCTTAGTGATCTAACTTTATTTAATTGTTTTAAAATAACACATTCTGAAAAAGAAGCTGGAACCTGAATAAGAAGCTGGAGTATGAATAAGAAGTGAATAAGAAGCTGGAGCACGAATAAGAAATGAATAAAAAGCTGGAGCATGAATAAGTGAATAAGAAGCTGTAGCACAAATAAAAAGTGAATAAGAAGCTGGAGCACGAATAAGAAGTGAATAAGAAGCTGGAGCACAAATAAAAAGGGAATAAGAAGCAAGAGCACGAATAAGAAGTGAATAAGAAGCTGGAGCACGAATAAGAAGTGAATAAAAAGCTGAAGCATGAATAAGTGAATAAGAAGCTGTAGCACAAATAAAAAGTGAATAAGAAGCTGGAGCACGAATAAGAAGTGAATAAGAGGTTGGAGCACAAATAAAAAGGGAATAAGAAGCAAGAGCACGAATAAGAAGTGAATAAGAAGCTGGAGCATGAATAAGAAGTGAATAAAAAGCTGGAGCACGAATAAGAAGTGAATAAAAAGCTGGAGCATGAATAAGAAGTGAATAAGAAACTGGATCACGAATAAGAAGTGGATAAAAAGCTGAAGCACGAATAAGAAGCTGGAGCATGAATTAGAAGTGAATAAGGAGCTGGAGCACAAATAAGAAGTGAATAAGAAGCTGGAGCATGAATAAGAAGTGAATAAGAAGCTGGAGCACAAATTAGAAGTGAATAAGTGGCTGGAGCCCAAAAAATAAATGAATAAGAGGCTAGAGCATGAATTAGAGAATAAGAATTGAATAAGAAGCTGGAGCATGAATTAGAAGTGAATAAGAAGCTGTAGCACAAATAAGAAGTGAATAAGAAGCTGGAACATGAATAAGAAGTGAATAAGAAGCTGGAGCCTGAATAAGAAGTGAATAAGAAGCTGGAGCCTGAATAAGAAGTGAATAAGAAGCTCTGGAGCACGAATAAGAAGTGAATAAGAAGCTCTGGAGCACGAATAGGAAGTGAATAAGAAGCTCTGGAGCACGAATAAGAAGTGAACAAGAAGCTGGAGCATGAATTAGAATTGAATAAGAAGCTGGAGCATGAATAAGAAGTGAATAAGAGGCTAGAGCACGAATAAAAAGTGAAGAAGCTGGAGCATGAATTAGAAGTGAATAAGAAGCTGGAGCATGAATAAGAAGCTGGAGCATGAAAAAGAAGTGAATAAGAAGCTGGAGCATGAATTAGAAGTGAATAAGAAGCTGTAGCACAAATAAGAAGTGAATAAGAAGCTGGAACATGAATAAGAAGTGAATAAGAAGCTGGAGCCTGAATAAGAAGTGAATAAGAAGCTGGAGCCTGAATAAGAAGTGAATAAGAAGCTCTGGAGCACGAATAAGAAGTGAATAAGAAGCTCTGGAGCACGAATAGGAAGTGAATAAGAAGCTCTGGAGCACGAATAAGAAGTGAACAAGAAGCTGGAGCATGAATTAGAATTGAATAAGAAGCTGGAGCATGAATAAGAAGTGAATAAGAGGCTAGAGCACGAATAAAAAGTGAAGAAGCTGGAGCATGAATTAGAAGTGAATAAGAAGCTGGAGCATGAATAAGAAGCTGGAGCATGAAAAAGAAGTGAATAAGAAGCTGGAGCCCGAATAAAAATTGAATAAGAAGCTGGAGCACGAAGAAGTGAATAAGAAGCTGGAGCACGAATAAGAAGTGAATAAGAGGCTGGAGCACGAATAAGAAGCTGGAACACGAATTAGAAGTGCATAAGAAGCTGGAGCATGAATAAGAAGTTCATAAGAGGCTGGAGCACGAATAAGAAGCTGGAACACGAATTAGAAGTGCATAAGAAGCTGGAGCATGAATAAGAAGTTCATAAGAGGCTGGAGCACGAATAAGAAGCTGGAACACGAATAAGAAGTGAATAAGAAGCTGGAGCATGAATAAGAAGTGAATAAGAAGCTGGAGCCTGAATAAGAAGTGAATAAGAAGCTCTGGAGCCTGAATAAGAAGTGAATAAGAAGCTCTGGAGCCTGAATAAGAAGTGAATAAGAAGCTCTGGAGCACGAATAAGAAGTGAACAAGAAGCTGGTGCATGAATAAAAATTGAATAAGAAGCTGGAGCACGAATAAGAAGTGAACAAGAAGCTGGTGCATGAATAAGAAGTGAACAAGAAGCTGGAGCACAAATAAAAAGTGAATAAGAGGCTAGAGCACGAATAAGAAGTGAATAAGAGGCTAGAGCACGAATAAAAAGTGAATAAGAGGCTGGAGCACGAATAAAAAGTGAAGAAGCTGGAGCATGAATAAGAAGTGAATAAGAAGCTGGAACATGAATAAGTGAATAAGAAGCTGGAGCCTGAATAAGAAGTGAATAAGAAGCTGGAGCCTGAATAAGAAGTGAATAAGAAGCTCTGGAGCACGAATAAGAAGTGAATAAGAAGCTCTGGAGCACGAATAAGAAGTGAATAAGAAGCTCTGGAGCACGAATAAGAAGTGAACAAGAAGTTGGAGCATGAATTAGAAGTGAATAAGAAGCTGGAGCATGAATAAGAAGCTGGAGCACGAATAAGAAGTGAATAAGAAGCTGGAGCCCGAATAAAAATTGAATAAGAAGCTGGAGCACGAAGAAGTGAATAAGAAGCTGGAGCACGAATAAGAAGTGAATAAGAGGCTAGAGCACGGATAAAAAGTGAAGAAGCTGGAGCATGAATAAGAAGTGAATAAGTGGCTGGAGCACGAAAAAGAAATAAGAGGCTGGAGCATGAATTAGAAGTGCATAAGAGGCTGGAGCACGAATAAGAAGCTGGAACACGAATAAGAAGTGAATAAGAAGCTGGAGCACGAATAAAAATTGAATAAGAAGCTGGAGCACGAAGAATTGAATAAGAAGCTGGAGCACGAATAAGAAGTGAATAAGAGGCTAGAGCACGAATAAAAAGTGAATAAGAGGCTAGAGCACGAATAAAAAGTGAAGAAGCTGGAGCATGAATAAGAAGTGAATAAGAAGCTGGAACATGAATAAGAAGTGAATAAGAAGCTGGAGCCTGAATAAGAAGTGAATAAGAAGCTGGAGCCTGAATAAGAAGTGAATAAGAAGCTCTGGAGCACGAATAAGAAGTGAATAAGAAGCTCTGGAGCACGAATAAGAAGTGAATAAGAAGCTCTGGAGCACGAATAAGAAGTGAACAAGAAGCTGGTGCATGAATAAGAAGTGAACAAGAAGCTGGTGCATGAATAAGAAGTGAACAAGAAGCTGGAGCACGAATAAGAAGTGAACAAGAAGCTGGAGCACGAATAAGAAGTGAATAAGAAGCTGGAGCACGAATAAAAATTGAATAAGAAGCTGGAGCACGAAGAATTGAATAAGAAGCTGGAGCACGAATAAGAAGTGAATAAGAGGCTAGAGCACGAATAAAAAGTGAATAAGAGGCTAGAGCACGAATAAAAAGTGAAGAAGCTGGAGCATGAATAAGAAGTGAATAAGAAGCTGGAACATGAATAAGAAGTGAATAAGAAGCTGGAGCCTGAATAAGAAGTGAATAAGAAGCTGGAGCCTGAATAAGAAGTGAATAAGAAGCTCTGGAGCACGAATAAGAAGTGAATAAGAAGCTCTGGAGCACGAATAAGAAGTGAATAAGAAGCTCTGGAGCACGAATAAGAAGTGAACAAGAAGCTGGAGCATGAATTAGAATTGAATAAGAAGCTGGAGCATGAATAAGAAGTGAATAAGAGGGTAGAGCACGAATAAAAAGTAAAGAAGCTGGAGCATGAATTAGAAGTGAATAAGAAGCTGGAGCACGAATAAGAAGTGAATAAGAAGCTGGAGCACGAAGAATTGAATAAGAAGCTGGAGCACGAATAAGAAGTGAATAAGTGGCTGGAGCACGAAAAAGAAATAAGAGGCTGGAGCATGAATTAGAAGTGCATAAGAAGCTGGAGCATGAATAAGAAGTTCATAAGAGGCTGGAGCACGAATAAGAAGCTGGAACACGAATAAGAAGTGAATAAGAAGCTGGAGCATGAATAAGAAGTGAATAAGAAGCTGGAGCCTGAATAAGAAGTGAATAAGTGGCTGGAGCACGAAAAAGAAATAAGAGGCTGGAGCATGAATTAGAAGTGCATAAGAAGCTGGAGCATGAATAAGAAGTTCATAAGAGGCTGGAGCACGAATAAGAAGCTGGAGCATGAATAAGAAGTGAATAAGAAGCTGGAGCCTGAATAAGAAGTGAATAAGAAGCTCTGGAGCCTGAATAAGAAGTGAATAAGAAGCTCTGGAGCACGAATAAGAAGTGAACAAGAAGCTGGTGCATGAATAAGAAGTGAACAAGAAGCTGGAGCACGAATAAGAAGTGAACAAGAAGCTGGAGCACGAATAAGAAGTGAATAAGAAGCTGGAGCACGAATAAAAATTGAATAAGAAGCTGGAGCACGAAGAATTGAATAAGAAGCTGGAGCACGAAGAATTGAATAAGAAGCTGGAGCACGAATAAGAAGTGAATAAGAGGCTAGAGCACGAATAAAAAGTGAATAAGAGGCTAGAGCACGAATAAGAAGTGAATAAGAGGCTAGAGCACGAATAAAAAGTGAATAAGAGGCTAGAGCACGAATAAAAAGTGAAGAAGCTGGAGCATGAATAAGAAGTGAATAAGTAGCTGGAGCATAAATTAGAAGTGAATAAGAAGCTGGAGCATGAATAAGAAGTGAATAAGAAGCTGGAGCCTGAATAAGAAGTGAATAAGAAGCTCTGGAGCCTGAATAAGAAGTGAATAAGAAGCTCTGGAGCACGAATAAGAAGTGAACAAGAAGCTGGTGCATGAATAAGAAGTGAACAAGAAGCTGGAGCACGAATAAGAAGTGAACAAGAAGCTGGAGCACGAATAAGAAGTGAATAAGAAGCTGGAGCACGAATAAAAATTGAATAAGAAGCTGGAGCACGAAGAATTGAATAAGAAGCTGGAGCACGAATAAGAAGTGAATAAGAGGCTAGAGCACGAATAAAAAGTGAAGAAGCTGGAGCATGAATAAGAAGTGAATAAGTAGCTGGAGCATGAATTAGAAGTGAATAAGAAGCTGGAGCATGAATAAGACGTTGGAGCATGAATAAGAAGTGAATAAGTAGCTGGAGTATGAATAAGAAGTGAATAAGTAGCTGGAGCATGAATAAGAAGTGAATAAGTAGCTGGAGCGTGAATAAGAAGTGAATAAGTAGCTGGAGTATGAATAAGAAGTGAATAAGAAGCTGGAGCACGAATAAAAAGATGAAGTATGAATAAGAAGTGAATAAAAAGCTGCCGAATAAGAAACTAACTTCAGCCTCGTGCAAAAATCGATGGTTCAGTATTACACTGTCTACCTGAATAATATTTGCATAGGTTTTTCTCTCTCCTGAGGAAATCAGCTAATAACCTTTCTCCTCCCTTTATAAACTTTTAACCAATCTGCTAGTGACTAGTAAATTATGCAAACTCTACAGTCTGCTCTGTTGATTTTTTTTCCGGATTCTTGTGTGGAAGTGGCGAAGCGCAATTGGCGCTCATGTGGGCAGCCAATGGCAGGGAAGCAGCTCATGCTTTGGGCATGAATAGTCCGGTCACGCAATGCGGCTGCAGCATTTATGTGTATTGAATTGTAGGTAGCGAATGTGTTCCTTCCCTTCTTATGTACCGTATGCTTTTATATGCAGCGCCCTTGCGTGGTGTTGTAACAGTGGAGGGCTATAGCAGCATGGGGGCGGAGTGAGGGGCGTTAGGCAGTGATTCGTCCACGAGCTCCATCATGGTTTGCTTTCCCGCAGGTCGCACAGGAAGAGTTTGCGATGGGGGCGTGTCCTCGGTTATATCAGGGGGAACAGGGACGGTGCTTCCAACATTATACTCGGGATTCCGCTTTTTGAATGGTGATGGCTTCGCTGACCTCCTGGAGCGTGCTGCTCTTTCTCGGGCTCACACATCTTCTAGTGGCTTGTGACCAAGATGGAGAAGGTAAGCTGTGTAGTGTCAGCCTGCCAGCATTGTCCTGGTATAAGTGCTGTCACCTCTGTGAGTGCAAGATTATCTTGCCAGCATTGTCCTATCTGATAGTGTTGGTATTGTAGTGTTATCCTGTCAGCACAGTCCTGACCAATACTGCTATGAGTTTGTTTTTTGGAGGGCTAGAGGAGAGACAAAATCTTAGGCATATTTACTAAACAGTGGGTTTACAAAATCCTCGATTTTATACAGTTTGCCTGCCAAATTTGAATGGACGATAATACTTATTGAAGAACTAGCCTGGTTTTGCTTTTACTATTATTGCCCTTTTAAATATGGCAGACAAAATCTGTAAAATAAAAAAAATAGGGTTTTGAAAATCCACTACTTAGTAAATATGCCGACTTTAATAATTCAGTCTCCGTAATAATATTGCATTTATTATCTAAAACCGTGCTAGTTATAAAAAAAACAACTTGCATGTTTTTGCATTATGACTTAACAGCACTAGGATGAGCCATAGGACATCACACACTGCAGGTGTCATTTGTTATTTAGATTATTTTGTATCGAAATGTACTGTTTTTGAGTCCATGCAGTATTATATTAGCAATGTATACTTTTTTTGCAAGTAAGCTAAATATACGATTATGATTTTATGTAGAGATAATAGAACCATTTCAGAGGTGCTTCCTCCCTAGATAGTGCATGCAAAGTTTGACACTTGTAACTGATCACTTTTGATGAGGTACATTAGGTGCAGTTCAAATTTTAATGGTTTACATCAAATGTATCCTAGATACATTCTAAGGGGTCTATGTACTAATCAAGCTATTGTTGCGATTATCAGTCCAACTCGCAGGGGATATTTAAATTTTTAATGAAAATATCCGTTATGTACCAAGGGCAACTCGCAGGGACAGCGGTTGTGGTAACAGAAACAGCTTCTGGGGCTGGCCAGGGGCTGCGAGAGAGAGAGATCTCTCCTGCTCCTGGAGCCCCCATAGGCTTACACTAGTTTACACTATCTAAAGATGGTGTAAACTACCATGGCTAAATTCTGAAATGCTTGGCTTTTTTTGAGTTTAGTACATGGGGTCAGTTTGTAGTCCCCATTGATAATAATGGGGACTGCGATCTGCAGCGCTAACTAGCACTTTACACAGTGGTGTAACTAGGGTATTTGGAGCCCAGGGCAAATTTGAAAAGGGAGGCCCCCCCCACCCCTTCTGATGTGCGCAAAAAAAATGGGCGTGGTCACTTAAAAATGGGGCGTGTCAACATGACACACCCCTTTATTTTCAAACTGAACATTCCTATCCATATGCACCTTAACTCCAGTAGTACCCCTTATACAGTACCCCCAGTATGCAGTTGTGGTCCCTCTCATGCAGGCCCATAGTAGTGCCCCTTATACAGTATCCCCAGTAGTGGTCCCTCTTATACAGCCCCCAATTAGTTCCCCTTACTCAGTACCCCCAGTAGTGGCCGCCCCAAATGTAGTGCCCCACATAGTGTTACCCCTTATGCAGTGCCCCCAGTAGCAGTCCCCACAGTGCAGTGCGCCCAGTAGCGGTATCCCCCTATGCAGTGCCCTTTATATGGTGCCCACAGTAGTAGTCAATGCAGCGCCCTTTATATAGTGCCCCCAGCAGTAGTCGTCCCCCCCCCCATGCAGTTTTCCCAGTACAGGCACCCTGTAGTGATCCCCCCTATCTAGTGCCCCCTGTAGTGGTCCCCGCAGTGCCCCTAGCAGTAAGCCCCTTATATAGTGCCCCCAGCAGTAGTCGTCCCCCCCCTCCCATGCAGTGCCCCCAGTAGTGGTCCCCCTGATGCAGGCTCCCAGTAGTGACCCCCCCTATCCAGTAGTCCCTGTAGTGGCCCTTCCTATTATTGCCCCCAGTAGTGGTCCACCGAGTGCAGGGCCTCTAGTAATAGGCCCCTTTTAGAATGCCCCTAGTGGTAGTTTCCCCCCCCCCCCAAGTAGTAGTCCCCAGTAGAGTAGCCCCCCCCCCCAGTATAGGTCCTCCCAATGGCGCCCCCAGTAGAAGCCACATCTCCCCCAGTAGAGGTCCCCCCAGTAGTAGCCACCCCCCTCCCCCGTTGCAGATAGGTTAAAAAAAAAAAAATATATATATATATACCTGATTCCACGCTGCTCCTGCTCCTGTCCGCGATGCCGCTCCCGCCCGCCAGTCCGCCCGGGCTGGCGCGCTCAGCATTATGGGACAGACGTCATGACGTCAGTCCCATTACCCACTGCAGGAGCGGACGGTCCGGCTCTTGCAGTGGATGCTGCAGCAGTCAATGAGAGTCTGACTCTCATTGGCTGCTGTTTAACACACGCTTCGCCGCCAGCGCTGGCGGCGATGTGTGTGTTATGCACAGCCTGAGCCCGCCTCCTAGTGCTATTGGGCAAGCGCTCAGGGGGAGGGAACGGGCTCAGGCGTGCAGCACAGGACCGGCGCTGGAAGCCTAGCGCCGGTCCTGTGCAAATGTGTAGCGCTGACCGCACTCATTGCGGTCGGCGCTACACCGGCTAACTAGGGCGGGTGGGCCGGTACCGGTCCAACAGCGCCCAGGGCACGAACCCCGCTCGCCCTGCCCTAGTTACGCCACTGACTTTAGCAGAGATTTCTGTGAAATCTCCTGCGTTGTGCTATTAGTTCATAGGATCGATACATAAAATTATGCAGAAACTGCAGTTAATGCATATTTTTATGTAAAAAACTCCTTGATACATAGGCCCCTTAATGTTTAAAGATTCATATATATTCTCAGTAGAGCATAGATGGTTAAAACAATACCTTTAATAAAAAAAAATCTGATTTCTCCACATGCCACTGAGCTGCTCAGCTTGCACCATACACCTGTGTGTTTAGGGTCGTTGTTCATCTTTCATGCTGAAAGATGAACCGTCGCGCCAGTCTGAGATCAAGAGCGCTCTGGAGCAGGTTTTCATCCAGGATGTCTCTGTACATTGCTGCATTAATCTTTCCCTCTATCCTGACTAGTCTCCCAGTTCCTGCCGCTAAAAAACATCCCCACAGCATGATGCTGCCACCACCATGCTTCACTGTAGGGATGGTATTGGCCTGGTGATGAGTGGTGCCTGGTTTCCTCCAAACATAACGCCTGGCATTGACGCCAAAGAGTTCAATCTATGTCTCATCAGACCAGAGAATTTTGTTTTGCATGGTCTGAGAGTCCTTCAGGTGCATTTTGGCAAAATCCAGACGGGCTGTCATGGCCTTTTTACTAAGGAGTGGCTTCCGTCTGGCCACTCTACCATACAGGCCTGATTGGAA
Organism: Taudactylus pleione; assembly: GCA_031769625.1. Taxonomy (NCBI): domain Eukaryota; kingdom Metazoa; phylum Chordata; class Amphibia; order Anura; family Myobatrachidae; genus Taudactylus; species Taudactylus pleione. The sequence continues at coordinate 15,015,485 of JAUIMM010000384.1, forward strand.
GATTGCTGCAGAGATGGTTGTCCTTCTGGAAGGTTCTTTTATCTCCACAGAGGAATGCTGCAGCTCTGACAGAGTGACCATCTGGTTCTTGGTCACCTCCCTGACTAGGGCCCTTCTCCCATGATCGTTTAATTTAGATGGCTGTCCAACTCTAGGAAGAGTCCTGGTGGTTCCGAACTTCTTCCATTTACGGATGATGGAGGCCACTGTGCTCATTGGGATCTTCAAAGCAGCAGATATTTTTCTGTACCCGTCCCCGATTTGTTCCTCGAGACAATCCTGAATTGGAAGTCTACAGACAATTCCTTGGACTTCATGCTTGGCTTGTGCTCTGACATGCACTGTCGAGTGTGAGACCTTATATAGACAAGTGTATGCCTTTCAAAATCATGTCCAAACAACTGAATTTACAACAGGTAAACTCCAATTATGCTTTAGGAACATCTCGAGGACGATCAGTGGAAACAGGATGCACCTGAGCTCAATTTTGAGCTTCATGGCAAAGGCTGTGAATACATATGTACATGTGATTTTAATTTTTTTTTTTATTAAACTTGCAAAAATCACAAAAAAACTTTTTACATGTTGTCATTATGGGGTAGTATTGTGTGTAGAATTTTGAGGACGAAAATTAATTTATTCTATTTCGGAATAAGGCTTTAACATAACAAAATGTGGGAAAAGTGAAGCGCTGTGAATACTCTCCAGATGCACTGTATATACAATTTTGTAAACTATATGACCTACTGTATTAAATAAGGGTACACCTGTTTTTATCTTACACAGTGTGGGAGTTGGACTCCATTCTCCGACAACTATGAAATATGCTGTTTCATCAGCTGGCACCACATTCCATAGATTTGAGTGGAAACTTGCAATATTCAGGCTACTGCAACTGGCTGATGTGTGTGCAGCCAGGCATTGCGGCGATGCTAGGAGGCACATCCACAGGAATTGAATTAGAACCTCATGTTTTCTATAGTATTAAATGTGATTGTCTGGTGACAATATCTATAACTGGCATATCATCTGAAAGAGAAGACTACCCTACAGTATATCAAATGAGTGCCTCTGAGAGCACACATTACGGCATGAGGGAGATAGGACACTTGAAGTGTCTGTCCTTCCCTTTTCTTAAAAATTTGTTTCTGTAGTACAGGCTGTTCTTGTCTGGTCAGAGCCAATAACTATGTAGGGCCACATTATTTGATATAGTTGTTCCGCTGAGGTTATTGAACCCAGGATGGTTGAGTTCTTCCCCTTTCCTGGGCTTCTTATTATTTCTGGCTCCTCCCTGCTCCCCACTGGCAGTCCAATATATTTATGTGGGGAATGAGATCACAGTTCTGGAAGTTCTAATCAAGAAAACTGTAATCATGAATGGCGTTCTTGAGTTTCTGAAAAGCAGGGTGTTAAAAAATCAAGATTTAAAAAAAAATGTTTTTTATTTAAATCAGATTTTTTTTTTTTTTATTTAAATTGGATTTTTAAGTAAACAAATAAAGCAAGTAAAAACAATAATACAAAGTTCTTTTAAAATAATATATATATATATATATATATATATATACACACACCATTGGTGAGCCACAAAAACAGGAAGACCAGATTAGAGTTTGCCAAACAACATCTAAAAAAGCCATTACAGTTCTGGAACAACATCCTATGGACAGATGAGACAAAGATCAACTTTTACTAGAGTGATGGGAAGAGAAGAGTATGGAGAAGGAAAGGAACTGCTCATGATACAAAACATACCACCTCATCAGTGAAGCATGGTGTTGGTAGTGTCATGGCGTGGGCATGTATGGCTGCCAATGGAACTGTATTTATTGATTATTGATGTGACTACTGACAAAAGCAGCAGAATGAATTCTGAAGTGTTTCGGGCAATATTATATGCTCATATTCAGTCAAATGCTTCAGAACTCATTGGACGGCGCTTCGCAGTGCAGATGGACAATGACCCGAAGCATACTGCAAAAGCAACCAAAGAGTTTTTTAAGGCTAAAAAGTGGAATGTTATGCAATGGCCAAGTCAATCCCCTGACCTGAATCCGATTGAGCATGCATTTCACTTGATGAAGACAAAACTGAAGGGAAAATACCCCAAGAACAAGCAGGAACTGAAGACATTTGCAGTAGAGGCCTGGCAGAGCATCCCCAGGGATGAAACCCAGCGTCAGGTGATGTCTATGCATTCCAGACTTCAGGCTGTAATTGCCTGCAAAGGATTTGCAACAAAGTATTAAAAAGTGAAAGTTAGATTTAGGATTGTTTAGTTTGTCCCATTACTTTTGGCCCCTTAAAAAGTGGGAGGCACATATAGAAACCATTGTAATTCCTACACCGTTCACCTGATTTGGATGTAATTACCTTCAAATGAAATCTGAAAGTCTGCAGTGAAAGCACATCTTGTTTGTTTCATTTCAAAGCCATTGTGGTGGTGAATAGAGGCCAAAATATGAAAACACTGTCAATGTCCCAATATTTATGCACCCGACTGTGTGTGTGTGTGTGTGTGTATGTGTGTATATATATATATATATGTGTATATATATATATGTGTGTATATATATATATGTGTATATATATATATATATATATATATATATTTTTTTTTTTTTTTAATTTGAATGACTTGACAGTGTCACCATGAATCATGGCATGGCACAGCAAACTACACACAAATCATACAAACTGCAAAAGGAAAGTAAGCAATGATGTTAACTTACAATAGTTGGCAATTGTCTTGCCTGATTTGTAAATCTGAATAAGCCTACACCAGTGGTTCCCAAACTGGGTGCCCTTGCACCCTAGGGTGCCTCAGGGCATTTGCAAGGGTGCCTTGGGTTGGTGGTCCAGTACCATATAAAATTATTTTTAGTCAGTGTGATCGACCAAACCAGTGCTAATGGCTCAATCAAAGAATATGTGGACAAAAAGCAGCACAGCCCTGTGACCCTAAGGGTGACATAGAAGCACAATTTACTCTATTTAATATTTGCTGAATTTCTCAATAAGAAACTTTTGGCCCATGGGTGCCGTGGAAAATTTGATGAAACTCTATGGTGCTGTGATTCTAAGAAGTTTGGGAACCACTGGCCTAAACATTAGGTTTATTGAACGCATTAAAATGAAAAATGAAACAAGTTTTGCAGCTTTGTCAGTTCCCAAGCGGTTTCCCAGTTTTGACTGCACCAAACCAAGGGCTAGATCCAATTAGGTTCGATGTGCCGTTGCAACGGTGTTAAAACACCGGCAATTGCCTGGCACAGCGCACCCTTTGCAGCCTGACTCGCCACTGAATTCGCCTGACCTTGCTCGCTGCCCTATGGGGCAGCGAGCACTTTCAGGTGAATCCGGCCGGCCGTCAAGCACGGCCACTGTCGTGATGACTCGCACACGTGAGTACATCGGACTTAATTGGATCGAGCCCCAAATGTTGAAAATATTCTTTCTACTGAAGCTGATGATGCTGCAGCTGTTAGCAATTGCACTACTGCTACCATGATATTTTCATTACCAGCTACAGTTATGAACCAGTGTGCATGTTTCACCAATATATTAGTGCCACTATTGACATAACGTTGTGGTCAAACAAGAGGTCATTAAATGGAGTTGCTTTTGCTTGCAACTCGACTATTGTTGGTAGAAGGGTATTTGAATGTGGATATTTTTCTTTGGCAAACTTATGAGCTTCTAACTTTTCTTCTGCAGTTAAACATCTACCACAGTAACGTGGGTCCATCAAGTAAGCGAGAAAATGTGCAGGTCCCAATGCATGGTTATAGCGGTCCAAAAATTTATTCGTGCTTGGTTTGTCCAGATTTAATTCCTTCAAACTATCCTCTGATTCTTTCCACAATAGTAATAGATGCAGATCTTTTATTAGTAGAGCAGCTAATCAAAGGTGAAAGTACCATGGTCCATATTGCACAGTATGCCAATTACCAGTAAAAGCTTAGTGAAACCATGGATGTAGACTCTTAAGATAGGTACACACCTGATAGATATATCTGCAGATCGTGTGATCTGCAGATGATGGTCGTTCATACACACTGAACGGCCATCATCTGTGTCTTGCTGCAGGTACCAGCCACCAGGGGACGTGTCCCGGCAGGTGGGGGGCCTGTCCCGCCCCCCTCCCTGCGGCGGCCGCTGTGTGTATATGGGCGGTCTGCCGTTGAACAGATATGTCTGCATACATATCTGTCCATCACCTGTGCAGCACAGCCAATGCGATATGTCGTTGAACGCCGACATTCACTGATATATCGCGGGTACACATTGCCCGACGGGCAGCAGATACATTGGCTGATCAAGTGATCGGCCAATGTATCTGTCAGTGTGTACCCAGCTTAACTCTACATCCATGGTAAAACAAATATAATATATATTGAATTCTTGAAACACGACTGTCAAAAATGTCAATTATCAAAACACCTTGATTTAAAAAAAAAAATATTGTAATTTAAATCTTGATTTAAACCAGCACACCCTGCTCAAAAGTAAAATTGCCCATTGTAACAGAGTATGGTAAGCACCTTTATAAATAGCTGCTGAGCCACGCCATTCCCCAGCTAGTCCTCTGAAACTGATGGCCATCTTTAATTGAGTGAGAAGGACAGTACTTTGTGAGGGCTCTCCTCCCACCTGACGGCCTGACCTCAAACGTCATGACGCACAGCGAATTTTGACGCAAGAGCCCAATATTTCAGTAGACGTTCCTGGGAGAGAAAGGCCAGTAGTTATGCAGATATGGGTGTGTCACTGACTGAAGACTCAGGGACTGTGTCTGAAGACAGTTTCACTGACCCAAGAGGACATGATCAGATGGCCTCTTGTCTCAGTGTCAGGGCGGCGCATACTAAGAAACACCATCGGTGCACCAGCCCAATGGCAGGTGCACCTGCCATAGGGCTGGTGCACTGATGGTCTGTCTTAGTATGTGCCGCCCTGGAATAGCGCTCCAGTGGGTGACTCGGTAGGTTGAGAATCTGTCATGGCATTAGCATAAAGACTCGGGCGCTGTTGCAGAAGAGATTCAGCTGCATCTGCGTGCACTGCTGAATCAGGCTCATAATGTGAATTTCTTTCCTGAGCACTGTTGGCATACTATCTAGTCATGGCCACAATAGCAATATCTAACACAACATAGGGATAAGTCGCCATATGTAGAATGATCTAGAAATGTAGGGGGGAATAAAATTCAGCCCGATGGATGTTAGTTTTGCCTTGCAACACATAGAGGCTTTACTGTAATTGTCCGATATGTGCACTTCCAGGCTTCACGTTGCTGCCCAGTGGTACATCACCAGGGATTAAATCTTCACCTCACCCATTAAATTTGCAGGAATTTCCACACTAATTTGTGAAGCGCATGGCATGCAAAGGTCTTTGTTTTGTATTGTTGCACCTTGGTGGTCCACCCAACTCACCTCAAGATGCACAACTATATCTCTGAGGGGGTGCTTTCACAACGTATGAGTATCGAGGTTTGTACCACTCTAGTACAACTTGTTTCAGTAAAATAATTTTTTTTTAATCCTTTTATATACTGCTTTCTTTAGATTTCTTTGACTTTATAGAACAGTCACTGAGGGACTTGTGTACTGTCATAATAAAATAGCAAGTGCGTGAAGCTGCTTAAATAGTACAGTGTGTGTCTGTATACTTGCTTTTCCACTGACATTTAAGTGGAGTATCATTAAAAGTAAAGGGAGAAACTGTAGATCTACAGCGAAGAGCTGATGGAAAATTCTTTTGCAGAGTCAAAATTTCCTCACCACAAAAAATGCCCTAAAATTTGAGATGTGTTTCCACACTGCTCCACAAACCTAGGCGCTTCAATGCATTTATTCTGTGTTCTGCACCAGGGCTAGATTAACAGTGGGGCATAAGGAGCTACAGCTCCAGGCCTCCACACAACATAGGCTCATCGTCATAACAGTATGAGCAAAAATCCTACACACAACTCACAATTTTAACGTTAATAATCCTCAGTGAAATATAATCTCTAATTAAAATAAAGAGGAACAACTTTCTTTGTGTGCCCCGCACCTGTTTCATATCTGTTATAATGTAGTTATTATGTAGTCACCTGTGGATTGTCATTATGCTCACTTGTTGCTAATGTTTTAATTACCACTTGTCTGTTTATAATCCCTTGTGAGGTTTCCTCAGGATTCTATCATTAACAGCTATAGTACACAACATGTCAGCAGTGTGTGTGATTATGAAATTCTGCTTATGTGCCTTATGCAATTTTACTGTATCTGTATACTTTATAGCCATGTGCTTAAAATAAATGTAACACCTTTTGCTAAATTTGTACTAATCGTGGCACTGCCGCGATTATTTTGTATCCATCTCGCCAGGAATATTTCGATGAAAGTATCCCAGCTATGTACTATGGGGAACTTGCAGGGACAGCACTTGCAATAACCACTGTCCCCATGAGTTATATCCCCGGCCTTTAGAAGTCTTTTACAGAAAGACTTTCCCGGGGAAAGCTGACACTGCGCATGCGCACATTGTCAGCTTCCATGGACAGCCAGGGGCTGCTGGGGATCGATCGATAGATCTCTCTCCTGCACCCTGGAGCCCCCATAGGCTTACAGTAGTTTACACAATTTGAAGCTTAGCTCTTTGGAGTTTAGTACATAGGGGTCAGATCGTAGTACCCATTGACAATAATGGGGACTGCGATCTGAAATGCTAATTTCTGTGAAAATCTCCTGCACTGTGCCATTAGTACATAGGATCAATACATAAAATTATGCGGAAACTGCAGTTTCTGCATAATTTTAAGTAAAGAATAGCTTGATGCATATACCCCTAGTCTTTTCTAAACTAACAAGTTGTTGTCCTTTGGCTTTAATTTACATTCCCTGACAGCTGGATCCCCGGATTTTTAAACCACATATGTTACTTATACGTGAGCATAAGCCATTGATTCCCAAACTTTGTTTGGTCACAGTGCCCTAGAATCTCTGCAATTTTCCCCCAAAGTTTCCTATTAAGATGCCTAGAAATAATAAAAAAATAATAAAATTGTGCTTACTTGCAATCCTTTTATTCAGTTATGTGGTTGTGCATCTCTTTGGCCACATTAATACTGATTGGAAGAGGGGAAACAGATGAAGATATGAAGGGGCAGACAATGGGAGGCCAAAGGTACAGATGTGTCCTCCATCGTTGTTGCTGCAGTCGTGTTAAGCAGCCCTTCTAGTCACTCCTCGCAGTGCTTTGCAAATAAGACTCCCAAGCAGACTTTTCTGATTAAAATAATATGCGGCATGTGTATGTTCTGTGCGCGGCTGCTGCTGTATCTGGATATGAAATGTTACATTACAATGTCAGTGGCTGTTTATCTTACCACGTTCCGTTGTGGTGATTTTACAGACCCAGTCGCACACAGAACATACACAGGCCACATATTTTAATCGGCAAATTCTGCTTGTGCGTCTTCGCATCGAAACAGATTTATAGCATTGGCCGAGTTGCTCATGTACCCTGTGTAACGCGACCCGTAACGCAGGGAGCATAGACGAGGAAGGTCATATCTGTACACATACAGGTTGGAGCAGAGTACAAAGTACAAATATGGTTACAGACACACAGAGGGTGATCCTACGGAGAATGGAAGAAATCTGGGAGCGTCGGGGGAGGAGAGGGAACATTGAGGTCTGCCGGGACTCTCAGTAGGCAGCTGTACGGAGAAGATTGTAGGAAGGGGCTGTCATGCACTCTATGCACTGCAGCTGGTATAAATGGATGTGCACTACAGGCAATGTGTGGCCTAGCCTACATCCCAAATAATTTGATTTATGACCGGACCACCCACCTGCAGTGCTCCTTTGAGGGCACAGATTTGGGAACAATTTACATAAATTTTTACTTATTTACTTTTTCTCTATGCTAGAAACTTAAAAGTAAGATTTATTTTATTTTCACTTTAAAGTTCATTAAAACATAGACCAAGAACATCTTGGGCTTTATGCTGATCTGTATGGTAATTAGGTGCATATGCGATTAGTTGTCGTCAACAGGTTGTGTATGGATTGCTGGCAGTCGGGATGCCACTGTTAATGCATCCTGACAGTCAGAATCCCGACACCCATAGGTATGTATGCTAGCACTAAACTTAACCCCTACCCTAACCCTCCCTCCCCGGTGCCTAAACCTAACCTCCCTGCACCCTACTAAAGGCGGGTATCCACTACCTGATTAAACAGAGCGATTGAATGATAACTACAGTTATCGTTCAAACACTTGTTAATCGAGGAAAAAAAAAAGGCAGCTTAATGACAAAAATGACTAGCGATGCTCAGTTCCGCTGGTCGTTTTTGACATCTTTCATCGACCTGAACGTGCTGGTCAATCTGCCGATAACAACAGATTGGCCATGTTCGGGGATGAGGGAGGGGGCCTGCACTGAATGACTGATTGTTCAGTGTAGACCGAGCACAGACTGTGAAATGACTGCATGATTACAATGTCGTAATCGTGCAGTCGTTTCACAGTCTGCTAGAGCAGTGGTTCTCAAACTCTGTCCTCGGGACCCCACACAGGTCACTTTTTGCAGGTCACCCAGCAGAAGCACATGTGTATTCATTACTCACTGACACATTTTAAAAAATCCACAGGTGGAGCTAATTATTTCATTGATTCTGTGAGGAGACCTGGAAAGCATGCACTGTTTGGGGTCCTGAGGACCGAGTTTGAGAACCTGTGCTAGAGGATACGCACCTTAACCCTCCCTCCATGGTGCCTAGCCCTCTCCCTATGGCCTCCCCTAACCCTCCCCTAACTGCAGATACTTACCTTTGGGATGCCGACGGTTGGGATACTGGTGCGGGGATCCGATGCTGTTGGTATTTTGGCGCCGGTATGTAGACAGTCTGCATCCCGCACGCCGGGATGCCGACTACATCCCGATGTCAACAGTATGCACTTGCACCAGTATAGGGCAAACAATACTGAACGGTAATTGATAATGATTTTTATACATTTGTCTTTTCAGAAACCATTCTTGATCAGGAAATTAAGGAAGAAAATGGAGTATTGGTGCTAACTGACGCAAACTTTGATAGTTTTGTTGCAGATAAAGATACTGTAGTTCTGGAATTTTATGCTCCTTGGTAAGCTAAACTTTGATTTTTGTTAACATTTTATCTTACACTACATCAGGTAGTTGAACATCTTAACACTAAACAGTAGCTAATTTCTATTGTTGGTAAATAATACTCGGTGTGCTATTCTAAAAGGACACCTTTGCTTAAATATATTTTTATTAACATGCACCATTTAATCAAGGATGTAACAATTGATGTCATAGAAGATGGTGTGTGTGATATTAAGAAGATAATGTTTGTCATGCCTTTTTATGATGCCATCTGTGACATAAATCACACTTTTTATTTATGTTGTCATAAAATCCTTGGTTGCGACCTTAACTGCTCCATTTCCTTTGCTTTCATTCACTTTTGACAAATTTGCTTGGCTACATTCTTATTCAGCCCATAAAATCTGTCCTCTGTCCAACTTTGTGAAGGGTCTAATTGAAGTTTGTTGTAACGTTTCAACCCCTGAATGACTAAGGTATATTGTGCTTTACTGGTAGCTAAATATTTCTAGATGTACCCTATTATGCAAGCAAAATAATGCTCACCTTACCAGGTATGTCTCTCTATTTTTACTATTCTGCCATAGTTATTTTAAAACAAACAGAATATCTTTAGAAGGTGACCCCAAAACATAATCTTACTTTATGATCTGGATATAAAGCATACTCCTTTTATGTACTATGTGAAAGTTGCATACACAGGGACAACTACATATTGTTTTTATTTTAATCTGAAAAGATCTCCTTTACTCGATTAATTTTTTTTTTTTGTGATAGACAATGATTTGTCTAGAATCCATTCTTGCAGCACCATATTATTGCTTGGTTTTCACATCAGCTGCGATTCAGAAGTTATTTTTCCGCATAAAAGGGGTGAGCGCTGTGTTACTGATTGTGTTCCCAAGCAACTTAGTCCATAAGCTCCCAGGTGCAGATCTGAATTATGTATGTCTCTTTAAATATGTTTTTCTTTTTAAATGAATAAAGTGTTTTGAGGAGGATTGAGTGGCACCTGAGTTTTTCAAATTAATTTGAATGTAATAAAATATTGAAATATTATCTTTCATACATATTTAAAATTTATTAGGTGCGGACATTGTAAGCAGTTTGCTCCAGAATATGAAAAAATTGCAAATATATTAAAGGACAATGATCCACCAGTGCCAGTTGCTAAAATAGATGCCACAGAAGCAACAATAATTGCGGGCAAATATGACATTGGTGGCTATCCTACAATTAAAATTCTAAAGAGAGGTCAACCCATTGACTATGATGGCGCGAGAACAGAGAAAGGTAAGTCATGAATTATTTGGTTTAATTTACCTGCCAATGGACTTTGCTTTTGTATCAATGGACTTTCATACCTGTGGTTACATACGAAGGGCCTTCTTCAGAGTTGTACACAAATGTAATTGCAAAATGTAGAAATTAGATAAAAAAGGGGGTAATCAAACTCTGGCGCCAATGAGGTCGCTGCTCCCTCTGAACCTGTGCCTTTAAGGTTCACCACACCTTTAAATAAATCATAAAATACAGGAACATGGAAGAAGTGCACTACAAAAAACGAACCCGTATCAATGGTAATCAAATGAAATATATAAAATGTGACAACCATGTATCAAATAATAAAAAGGTACATATTGGCAAAAACCCAATATAACAATGTAGTGGAGATAATCTCAAATCCTAAAGACTTGTATTCTCTTGTCTAACGTCCCTATAGGAGCACTCACATTAAATGTGTCTTGTTTCCTGTACATAAAGGTTTCTTTTTTTAGGTTCGATCCACCATACACGTTCAATGTAATTTCATATGCCCCACTTACCTTTTATGTGCATGACGCAAGATATTACAAATGTATCTTTACAAGTAATTTAATTGCACGTCTCACACTCTCTTTATATGGCGTACATTAGTCTCCTCTTGGTTCATGCAGCGGTTTCTTTAGTACATCCCTTAAGTGTATGTCCTCATAGATGTCACAAAAAAGGAATGCAGGGGGCTCTTATGCAAGTCCAAAAAAACAGTATTTAATAAACGTCTAACTTTGAATTAGTCCCGTTACATCAAATTGTGTGCATGGGTTATTATGACATATACAGTATACTAGAAATGTTTATTTTTAATATATAAATCATTCAGTTGTTTCCCTAGTTCATTTCAGTGGGTTAATGTTGATTATCATTAATAATAATGACGTTTACTTTTATATTACTGGCATATATCATGTGGTTTACAATTGGTAACAAAACTGTATTAATGTGAGAGACTCTAATAGCAGACAGAAAGGTAGAAATTCCTTGCTTGTGGTTAGTTTGCCTAATACACATAGTGGCAATATGAAGTTCACAATTTCCTAAATTTCCGGTTACCTGCTGGGTGGTTACAGTATGCTTTTTATAGACTATAAGTGAGGTCCACTAAAGCATCCACTCTAGTCACCTGTCACTAAAGTAACTGACAATCTTCTTTCTCTGGATGCACCACAATGAGCCAGTGTGTAATTGCTTTTCTTTTTAAAATTAAATGTTCAGTTCTCTATTCATCTGTTACTAAAATGTGTACCTGCCTCAAATATAGGTGCATGGTTTTCATGAGCTGAGAAATCATTTAGGAGGAGGTTGAACATAATATTAAAAGGTTTTGGTGTTTTTTTTGTTAGATCACTCTTTATAACATAGGCTGATACTTATGGAGGATGTCCTTAAAACAGTGGTTTCCAAACTGGGTGGCCCGGTCACTTGCAGGTGTGCATCGGGATGATGGTCCTGAACCAAATCAAATTTATAGTCAATGTGATGAACAAAACCAGTGATGACTGCCAATCATATAAAAATGTTTTCACAAATGGAAGCACAACCCTGTCACCCATCACATAACTGGATAAGCACAGTTTACTTAATTTAGTAATCTTTGCAGAATTTTTCAATACATTTTTGGCTTAGGGGTGCTGTGAAAAAAATGCTGTTAATCTAGGGTGCGGTGATTCAAAAAAGCTTGAACTGCTTTAAGAGATTAATGGGTGTCTGCTTCAGTTTTAAGCACAGTGGATGGATTGGGGACACCCCCTTGCACTGTTTGTATGTTGCTGAATGGATGCCTGTTCATTGAATCCAATTGTGTCAAGTCCTCCTGTAGTAGTAACGGAATCAGTATGATTTACTGCCGGCCCCAAGTGCCTAAACCTAACCCCCCCCCCCCCCCCTTCCCAACTGCCTAAACCCAAGTCTCCTGGGGGTGTGCGTAACCCTTTACCCCCCCGGGGGGTGCCTAACCCTAACCCCCCTTTCCCCTAACCTCACGGGGGAGTGCCTAACCAGAAGTCCCCCCTAGGAGAACCTAACCTATTTAACCCCAAAGCGGATGTCCGCGCCCGGCTTACCTTCGATCGGTAAGCCAGGTGTCGGGCTCCCGGCGTAGGTCTAATGACAGGCGTCGAAATCCTGCCTGTCATTTGTACCTTGCCGGGATTAGACAGTCGTGAAGCCGGCGTTCGGGAGTTCGTCCGTGGCTCCCCAACTGCTTCCCGTAGTAACACTATCATAAAATGATTAAGCAGGCTTTTACATTGGTCATTTTTTTACTTTATAGCCCATATAACTCCGTCCTTTGTAATAAAAAGACTGATACATTATATTGGGTGTATGAAACTTACCGTGGTTGATTACATTTTAAAATCTTTACCCTTTTAAAGTAAAACAAGGCAATCCTGGCTGGTTTGACTTACATATTGACGAATAAATAGTTTCTTCATACCATAGGGGACACAGGTATTGACCATGGGGTATAGGTTGGAGCAGGAGGAGTCTGGGCACCAACTAGTTAAGCTTATTCTCCCAGTACCCTCGGCTTCCAATCTGGACAATTTCTCTGTGCAAGCTAGGACCTTATGTGAGCGCTTTAGAGATAGAGACTATCCATCAGAACTGTTAGAAAAAGCATACAACCAAGTTCTACAAATGCCCAGAGAAGAATTATTAAAACCTAAAATAAGAGAATCATATTAACAAAGCACAAAAGGAAATTTTGCCTTTATTTCAACTTACAATGATCCCTCAAGAACTTTTAAATGGATTATAGAGAAATTATCCTATGCTAAAATACGACTCTGTATTGAAACAAATACTACCAACAAAACCCACTGCAATCTATAGTAAAAATAAATCACTTAAAAATATATTGGCACCCAGCTCCCTGAAAACGATCTCCAACAAGACTCCAACCTCTGAGTCTGATTGGCTTCCAACAAAACTTTCTGGCTTCTATAAATGTGGCCTAAATAAATGCATCACTTGCCAGCATGTAATAAATAAAACAAAAACTATAAATATTGAAGGGATAGATAATGAATTGTTTAATCGCAAAGTTGTTTTTTTTTTAAGTGCAATACCAAATATACCAAATATGTGGTGTACCTATTATGTGACTGCAAAGATGTAAGATATGTCTGTAGAACTATCAGAAGCCTCAAGGAAATATTCCTTGAACATAGGAGAAATATTCTAAAGAAAAATCTAGACATTTTTTAGACAAAAACGGGGGTGATATTAGATTTAGGACCCTATATAAACAAGAAGTCTTCTGGATTTTCAATCTGAATAGTTTATTCCACAATGGTTTAAATTAACAATTTGAACTGAATACTATTTTTTGAATGTATAATAACCATCCTTTCTATATATACCCTGCGGTATCTGTTTCTCTCACGAGTCTTTTCTATTTAACGTGGCCAATTATTATTTTTCACTATCTGTACTTGATCAGTAACCTCTTGAATGTTTGATATGTTTCTTTATTTAGTTGTGAGGGAGAATGGAGGGGGTTAAAAAAATATCTGCTTGCTGCAAATGCTACCTCCGAAATGCAATATTTATTTCTTATTGCAAAACCCAATTGTATGTTTGCTAACTATATAAGTTCATTTATTTATTTACTTTTAATTTTTATAGTGATATATTTATATTCTGGTTTTATATTTTTTTTGGTTCACTATCTAGTTCCATGTCACGATGGATGTATAAATAGTTTTATACTGCTCATGACTTGTCTCCTTTGTATACATTTTTATGGATCTAATTAGATTTTACTCAAACCTGCAGTTAATTACTATCAACTGTGTAGAATGATTTTAATTACTGATGCTACCAACAAGATCTGGGGATTCTCATTCACCTTGAGGTATTAGTTGCATACATTTGCAAATATATGATTAAGTGCCAGGCCAACGTCAAGGCTCCTCTATTACCGGTGTCACTAACATTAACGGTTTCCATGCTGTACAAGAAAGGACGTTGCAATTTCCTTTGAACACCTTATGAATTTGCTGTCACGTAGCGCAGTGCTCCCTGCCATCTATTTGTCTACCACGGAACTCTGGAGCAGCCACCCCATCTCCATCTGCAGTCTCCCTGCTAGTCTAGTCGAGCGCTGATGGCCAGCCATCCGTGGATAAGTGTCAGAACCACAATTCCTTACCAGCATCCAACACTGAGCTCCCTGCTACTCATCCGTTTAATTCGGAACTCTGGAGCGACCACCGCATTCATACATGTAAGATCCCCGCTAGTTGGGTTGAACTATTGGAGACTATTCTTCTATACTCAGTGTTTCAGATGGAATATTGAAATTGCATGTGGGTTGATATGCCTACCCGGAAAGTAACTTTGAACTTTTACTAATGGATTGTTTGCAACTAACTTACTTCACCGAACTGCCGGATGATACATCGTTACTTTTTAACCACTGTTTTATAAACAAGCAAGACGCTTCTTAAAAGACTCAGGTTTACGCCTTGATAAATTGTGCTTCCAGCTTGGGACATTCTAATACATTTTTAAAGATTACTCCATCCTCCTGATCTTTAATTATGTGATTTAGCTGCTATTTTTTTTGATTATTTTATGATTTACTATTTAGCTATGTTCTGTTTTTATAATGGTAATAAATATACAATTTTTACTATCAGAATTTTCTGCATTGGTTTGCGTAACCTTTATTAATGACTCCTAGAATCTGTGGTTGCTTTCTCTTTTGTATACATTTTTCTGATCAGTGGGAGTCCTTTTGCAACTCCTCAGCGCCTGGGATATATTTGTTATATGGTTTGACTTACATGTTAGATTCTTTTTCATGCCATAGGGGACACAGGTGTTGACCATGGGGTATAGGCTGTAGCAGGAGGAGTCTGGGCACCAACTAATTAAGCTTTTTCTCCCAGTAGCCCCTGGTCCTACTCCCCTATACCCCGCCCTCAGCAGACCAGTTATAGTTTGGTGCCTTGCAGGAGCAAGTACCGTTTTAGAGACTGCTTTGAAATAGTCTAGCTTTTTCTTTGCTTTTATTTAGTCTCTTATTTAAGTTTTTTATTCTGAGTGAGCAGCCGAGGGGAGCGGTGGTGCGAAACAAGGTAAGAACGGCTCCCTGCTTGCAGTGTCTGTCACCACCAGTGTGTGGGGCCACTGTTGGTGCTGAAAGCAGTCGCCCAGGCCGACTGAAGTCTCCGCTAGACCACCAGGGCACAGGCAGTGGGACACTTCTATTGAATGCAGCCATTGCCCTGGGGGAATCTCGGCTGCTCCCTTGGCACACTCCCTTACTGCAGAAGCCATGCCATAGGGATAACTCTCCCTCCCTGAGACGCTGAGCAGCCATTTTAACCTGTGCCTGCTGCAGTTAGTCTTTGGAGAGCAGTAAAGGGCTCCTGTCTTCCTGTATACCTCCCCCTCTGTGGTCAGGTTATACATTAAGCTCCTGCCTGCTGAGTGGAGTTTGGATTGTTGAGCATTAACTGCAACTGCCCATTGTTACAGCATTGAATGTGGTGTGTTCATGTAATTGTAGCTTACAGTGCTAACACTGAGTTCTGGCATGACCTCCTCTCCAGGTGGTCAAAGTGACTTAATTGGAGGATTGCTTCTGTTAAGCCCCATTTTCTCTTTTGAGGTCCCATTCATTGCATTTCCCCTTATTGCACACAATAGTTTACCTAGTTGGTGTGTGGGGATGGCCCTCGATTGCTGTACATGTCTTCCATGGGCAAGGCATCCAGGGATGGGGGTGATTTAGTATTGTGCAACTGCAGGACCTGTACCACCGTACTTTCCCTTCCAGGCTTCTGCCATGGTGGGCTCTGTGTCCAGTGTTTCGCAGCCAGAAGGTTCAGTCGGCTACGACTTCCAATCAGGAACCGTCTTAGACTATCTCTTGGGAACCGCCATGGATGCAGTCCTTCTTGCAGGTAATGTTCCAGTAGACTAATAGACTGGCTACCCCAGGGCTTGTATCCTTACAGGGGGCCCAGCTGTCCCCAGTTGTACAGTCAGTGCAGGCTTTAGTGCAGCTGTCTGCATATTTTTGGGCGCGGACCCTCTAGGCTAGATAATTCTACGCCCCTGTCCGGTTATGATTCGGACTCTGGGGATTACTTATCCACGTGTTTCAGGCCCTACTGACAAACCTGCCACTTGACTGGGTGGACCTCCACCTGGGGGATACCAGCATGGAAGGTGGACTTCTCCGAGACCTGGTTAGCGACCACCTCGGACACCTGGTTGCGAGGGTTGTCTCCCTGAGCAGCCTGCAAACCAATTTTGTTCCACAGATTTTCTGGTGGTTTCAAGCAAAGCAGAGAACCTGCGGGAGTCTCTTCACTCCCTTGCTGGCTTCCATAGTAATTGTTCCAGTTCCCCCCCACCTCAAAGGCGCAGGGGATTTTTTGCCAGCCTCTTCTTGGTTCAAAAGCCGTTCGGTTCCTTCCAGCTGATCCTCAACCTAAAGGCCCTTAACAGGTTCTGGTGGGTCTTCAAATTCAGTATGGAGCCTCTGCATTTTATCATTGTGGCTCTGGAGGCGGCAGTTTTCATGGCCTCCTTGGACGTCTTATTTACATGTTCTTATCCGGCTCAGTCACCAGAGCTTCCTCAGGTTAGTGGTCCGGGAGGAACATTTTCTCTTTAAGGTATTGCCATTTGGTCTATTCACAGCCCTTCGAGTTTTCATGAAGGCCATGGCAGCTCAGTTGTTGCACAGGGGTATCGGGATTCTGCCTTATTTAGTTAACCTTCTGATCCTCACCTGATCACCGGAACTTCTTGGGGAACATATCCGTCTCACAGTGGATCTCCTCCAGTCCCAAGGATGGATCATCAGTTGGGAATACCTCCTTGTCTCCGTCAGATGTGCCCTCTGGGGGTATTCTGTAGGTCCCAAGAAAAGTTTGTCCAAAGAGGCCGCCTCCATAGATCATTATGTGGGCCCTTCGGCTCCCAGTGCATAGGACCTGGGATCTCCCTAAGACTGGTCCACTTTTTGTCTTATACGACTTTCTTGGATGGGGCCAGCCACTTACAAAACTGACTTTGGCCAGTTTGCTCAGTTTGACTATCCAACGTGCTTACGCTGTGGCAGACCTTCCTGTTCAGTCTGTGTTGATGGCTCATTCCACCAGATCGGGTAAATACCTCTTGGGCAGCTCGCTGGGGTGCCTCGGCTGAGCAACTTTGTAGGGTGGCCACGTGGTTCTCCGCTAATACATTCCTCAAATTCTATTCATTTGACACCTTCGATACCGTGGTCACGGATTTTGACCAAAGGTTTTTTAGCGCAGCCCCGGGGCGTTCTGCAATGTAACAAAGTAATGAGGAAGACAAATCAGATGCTTAGTTGCATAGGGAGAGGAATCCGTAGCAGAAAGAAAGAAGTGATGATACCACTATATAGGTCATTGGTACGTCCTCATCTTGAATACTGTGTTCAGTAATGGAGGCCATATCTCCAGAAGGATATTAATACATTAGAGACTGTACAAAGAAGGGCAACTAAAATGGTGCAAGGTCTACACCACAAAATGTACCAGGAAAGACTAAAAGATCTTAATATGTATAGTTTGGAGCAGAGAAAGGAAAGGGGGGACATGATAGAAACGTTCAAATATATAAACGGTTTTAACAAGGTAAAGGAAGGAGACAGTCTTCAAAGAAAGAGGTATTAGAACAAGAGGACATGTTCTGAAACTGGAGGGTGGTAGGTTCAGGGGAAATTTGAGGAAAACTTACTTCACAGAAAGGGTAGCGGACAAGTGGAATAGCCTCCCATCAGAGGTGGTAGAGGCTAAGACAGTAGAACAATTTAAACATGCTATGGATAGACATAAGGATATCATTCAGAAGTAAGGATCAATAAGTGTTGAGGTAGCAATGTTTAAAAATGGGTCAGACTAGATGAGCCAACTGGTTCTTATCTGCCGTCAAATTCTATGTGTCTGTTTCCCTTTAGATAGACATATGGTCTTTGTTTCTTTGGAATCCATAGTGGACACAGGCAGCCCATTCTGATGTGCATGGCTGGCGTGGTTTTTACTTTGCTCTCAGTCCTCCTTTTAGAGTTTCTGGGTGTTCGGACTTGTGTGTGTGTGTCGGTCTTCCCTCTCCTCTTTCTTGCTCCTGCCTTGGGCTTGCTGACTAAACTGGCCTACCTGGGGGCGGTGTACAGGGAAGGAGGACCTGGGGCTGTCGGAAGAAAAAGCTTAACTAATTGGTGCCCGGATCACTCCTGCTACAGCCTATACTCTATGGTCCAATGCCTGTGTCCCCTATGGATTCAGAAGAAAGGATTTATGGTGTTACCTGGTTAAAACCTTTTTTTTTTTTTTTTAAAGATCTGCAATAGACTATTAGTAGAGATCCCTCAATTTACAGTGTGTAAATACAATGAGATGAGCACAATTCACAGACCACTGAAAAGTCCAAGCAGAGACTGCGCCTGCCAAAGCGGTACTTTACCATGCAACAAAGCCAAAACTATCATCATGCAAGCCGCAAAAACCACTGTGTCAATTTCAATCACTAAGTAAACCAGCACAGAAACCGACACCACTGTTCTGTCACTGAGGAGACCCGACCAGACCAATCAGGAGAAAACTGTCCAGATAATGAGCAAAGCCTCGCTCACCTGATCCCACTGAGAAACCAGTGTAGGAAGACACTAAACTTATCTAAGTATGCACATTAGACTGAACAACTAAGTCCAATGCCTCTTTAAATGACAAACCACTTGGGAACAAAATTGTGGAACTTCGTCATTAACTGAAGGCTCAGTGGATAAGACGGATGCTGAATCAGCCTAAACTTCCCAGATGTCTTTTTTGGGGACTACACAAACAGGATAATATCAATCCCTCAATTGGAGGGCTGCTAAAAGAGCCAATAATTCGACTTAATGCCACTTCTTGATCCACTTTACTCGGCAAGACGTCAGGAAACTCATCCGCAGAGCGCAGGTTTTGCACCCTTCTCGTGCGAAGCTCGCACACAATTGGCAGTAGAAAACCATAAAGAAAACTATATGCCTTAAGAAACTGGCATCCTCTTTAAACAGGTAGGCTCCCACACTGGATACAAAGGTGTCAAAAATGACACCGCAAGCCGAGAGTGCACTGGCCATTGTTAAAGGCAAAGCATTTTCAAATACCAGGCGGCTTTGACAGTGAAGGTTTGTGTAATGCCGCAGTGCGCCTTTGCTGAGTGCTTTCCTGGTACCCTCGCTGAGGTTGCGTCACATCCACAAAAACCTCAACATCCTGTGTGCCAAAATCCATGCTGCTTCCTATGTTCTTCATTGTAAATACACCACGTGGACCCCCTATCTGAATGCACCAACTTATGAATAAGGTAAAAATACTTAATAAGATTCATGCGCTTCTCTGGGCGTGTCTCCACATAACACGTAGCAAACACATGCATGTCTCTCTCCTAATTAAAATAGGACAGTTAAGCTTCCTTCCC
The DNA here is from genome assembly GCA_031769625.1 of Taudactylus pleione. Classification (NCBI taxonomy): domain Eukaryota; kingdom Metazoa; phylum Chordata; class Amphibia; order Anura; family Myobatrachidae; genus Taudactylus; species Taudactylus pleione. The sequence continues at coordinate 15,035,397 of JAUIMM010000384.1, forward strand.
TATGCCATTCTCCTTTTTAGCTGCTGGAAGCGCCATTGTTGGTCATATTGGTGAGGGCGAACATGTTAACGTATCTTCCTTCGCGAATGTGCTCCTGAACCGTGGGATGCAGCCCCGGCAACACAACAGTATTTGGACTGAATCCAAAGGACCAGCCTCAAAAGACATGCTGCTACAACTAGAACGGTGCTTGCGCCTCTTCTCCTTCTCACTATCCACCAAATCAGAGAAGACATGGAAGAACTGAGAAACACTCCCCTTACCATATGGCTTTCTTTTGCTCCCCCTTTTTGATTTTTGCACCTCGCACCTAAAAACTGCACTATATGCCTGAAGGGACTAACTAGTCGAAGAACTGGAAGCCATGGAAACATCCCAATCTGACTCTCATGAAGTACCAGAGACAGCCGCCAGTGGAACCTCAGCAGACCTTGCTGAACCAGCTACCCCCTCCTGTAACCGACCATCATCCACAGATCCTGCAGGGGTAACCAAGGGGAACACAGATTCAGTAACCCTAATTCTTGCATGCATTATTTGCAAAAGGATTGACCTGTGCCTGAAAAACTGAGGATATAGCTGATCTAATGGATTGCAGTAGCTGAGCAGCCAGCTGATTCCCTGCAGCACCAGCTGATCCAGATCCCATAGAAACAGGCCTCGATGTGACAACCGGCACCAATTTCAAGACAATAGAGGCAGACAGTGAGGACAAATGGCACATCGAAGCCTTGTGATACGCTTGGTACCAGACTATCTGGCACAGTGCGAGAACCGGACCCAACTGGTGAGGTGTGACAACCAAGGCACTCTGTATCAGCACATGATCTGCCAGGCTGCACACCCCTGGCTGCCTCTCAGGTGCCTACCCCATGTTTTGGACCTACCGTGAGCCACTCTGCCAGAACCTGAAGCCGCACTGCTGCTTTGAGTCCTCACATGGCTGCCATCAGAAACCAGACTCCTCACCCCCTTCTAAGATTGCAGCGGGACTGCGCATACAGACTGAACCGCACTGACTATATGATGAAGCACCACAACCCCTATCTGACATATGCCTGACATTCCCTACAATTGCCCCCCACATTGGCAACGTATCCTGAGAAGCAGAATGCGAGGAATCTCCATGACCCGCGCAAGTCCTGGACGAGATGCACACTGGGACAAGTGACCATAGCGCGCCTCTTCACCCCTGCAATGTCTACTCCCATCATACACGACCCCTGCTCCACGAAGCCGCCATGCCCACACTACAACCGCTAATCTGTGATAGAACAGCCGGGTCCAGCAGTGCACGACCTCTGGTTGCGTCTGACGCCAGTGCAGTGCCGGAAACCCTGCCCCTGTGAAGTGGTGGCGCAGACACACAGCGGATCGAGGCCCGATCCCGTGGGTGGCCCAGAGCCCTAGCCTCGAAACAAAGCCCCCTCTGTGCCAGCCGCAGCAGCACTCCCTCTGACATTCTCCAAATAATGAAGAGATAAACCTACCACACGGGACAAAAAATTACAAAAGAAAAGAAGGGTGACCGGGAAAGTACAGTGAAAAATTAAGAATAGAAATAAAGAAAGCAAGGACATATATGAAAGAGTTGAAGAATAGAGAGAATCACCACACAATTCATTAATGCCAGTCAACATGCAGAGTACTTCTGACAATGTCTTCCAGCAAAAGAGACGGCCCACACTCGGGCAGTAACTGAAAAAGAGAAGAGAACGGCCCATCTCCTCTTACCATGACCTAGTTTTATTGGTCACCTGCATAACCTAACAACCACAAACTCCTCCCCTTTCCATGTGTTCACTGAATTAGCAGTCCCCAGGGCATAGAGTTTTGTCACTGTGTCCATATAAAATGTCCTCCGTTATCTTTAACTTCTCTTAAAGCTATTTCTTCCATATCATTCTTATGATGCATCAAGCCAGTTCTAGTGACATATACATGTCCCAATACAATTTTTGGAATCCCTGATGTGGTCTGTTTGCATATGAATTGAAATGCATGGCGTTGGGAATAATCAAAGTAAATGTGAGAAATTGGAAGGCTGGAGCGAGACTGGAGAAGCCATTTCTAATTGTATCGAAGTGCAAAATTTGCTAAGCGGCTGTTCTAAACACCGGTGGTTTGATGGTGGGTTATAAACCCTGGCAGTTTAGTGGCGGTTTCTAAATGATGCCAAAACCGCCGCTTAGTAATTTTAGCCATAACCTTACTCTGTTCTAAAATGTTTGTCGGCGGTTTTGGCCTTAGTGATTCTGTGGATGGCAAAACCTCTGCTAAACTGCCACCAAACCACCAGGGTTTAGAACCTGCCGCTTAGTAAATTTTGCCCTAAATCTAAACACTTTGCAAACTAGTTAATGTGTATATCGGAAGAGAGGTTAAACCACCACCAGCCGCCGGGAATGAGTGATACTTTGTTCCACCTCTCCCTGGTATACATTTTATATTACTGACTATATTTAGGTCTGTGGAGAAACAAAAGCTCTAGTTTACAGCTTTTCTGCTACACATTTATTTCTAAACTATTATGATTTTTTTTTTTATTATTTCTTAATTTATTATAATTATTATATTTACCTTATTAGAAATTACCTTTTTGTTTGCATATATATATTTTTTTTAAATGTTTTTTTAATCAATTGCTTGTAAATTTTCTTTTATAGAAATTGTGGCAAAAGTGAAAGAAATATCTCACCCAGACTGGACAATGCCACCTGAAGCAACAATTATATTAACTGATGGCAACTTTAAAGAGGTGGTGGAAAATGCAGATATCATACTAGTTGAATTTTATGCACCCTGGTAAGTGCTGAAAATCTCTTTAAAGTGATTTGTAATCCACTGATAGGTGTGAGTTTTTCACTTCATTACACACCAGATCTCCTTCATTTTGTCCATTCATGAACATTTAAAGAAAATAGTCTCACGTTACAAAAACCTACATGCTGGAGATCATTTTAATCAACAACTGGAATTTTAAGGACTAAGCGATTAGTGGTCCCCCCAGCCCCTTTTTTTTTTCTCCTCCGTGGGTTTTGGATGCTGGGAAAAAAATATAATTCACGCTAAGACTGCATCCAGATCCCACTTTGGTCCCCATAATGAAAGATGATCTAGACATCTCACCAGTGTTCTAAGCTACAACATACTAGACCTTTATGGGGTCAGTGCAGAGCGAGTACTATGTCAGGTTGTGTAGTGTTTCTTGCGTACATCTACACTGCACATGCCCAGAATGCTATCACGTACAGATGCGCCTATACAGACTGGAAAACATGTTTTATCTTTTTTGCTACCATCTCTCCATCAGTCCCTATGGGTCTCATTTAGAATTGGGAGTAAATCCAGCTCAATAGTGCATATTTGCATGTGGACAAACCATGTTGAGATGCATGTAGGGAATATGGTGTCTGTTTAAGTAAAGCTGCACAATATTTGTTATACATGAAAAAAAATCAGAGTTAAACAAAGATGCTTTAAATCTGCACTTTTTAAGTTTGCCCCCACTCCCTGCAGCACAGCATGTTTTTGCCAAGCAGTAAAATTTCACCTTCTAGATGAATTTACCCATTATCCTAAAGAAAGGCCTTTATACCATGGAAAACTAGCAAACGGAAGGAAAAATACCATCTCCCGCTTCCAGGACCTAATTACTATATTGGTAATCCTTAAGATGTGATTAGGCTATACTTTATTGTAGTATATTTCTCTTGTTTAAACTATTGTGTATTTCACTCATGGTCTTTTTATTTAGCTAAAGAGTTCACAAACAAAGATGCAATTACACACAAATGCAAAGTGCTTTTATAGTTCCTTTTTGATATTTTGGCCATTAACGTTCTCCACTCAATTCAAAATAATAATCCGGCATTAAGACCTTTCTTGCCACATCCATGACACTTGTTTATTTTTAACATTTAAAATTAGGTGTGGACACTGTAAACGACTTGCCCCAGAATATGAAAAGGCTGCGCAGGAGCTAAGTAAACGCACACCAGCAATACCATTGGCAAAAGTGGATTCCACTGCTGAAGCCGAACTTGCAAAAAGATATGATATTACTGGCTATCCAACACTGAAGATTTTTCGGAAGGGCAAAGCATATGATTACAATGGACCGAGAGAGAAATATGGTAAAGATGTTTGCATGTTCCAGTCCTGCAATGATAACAATAGATTGGTAATCTAAGCAGGTCAGGATTTAAAAAGTTTACTTCCACACTGATCCATTACTTCATCTCCAACAAGCCTTATCTGTTTGAAACCTATTTTATTCTTAAACTGCTTAAAAATAAGAAAGTACAAACTGCTATACTAGTATGTATACGTGGCCCCGAACATAACTCATCATCCAGCGGAAGTATGCACACATATTTTAGGAAATAAACATGACTGAAGGATTATGCTGATAACCATTTTAGGTTTGTTGTGTAAAGGTTTAGCGTTGGGCTACCATACATATTATCAAAAGGTTACTTGTTGATAACGTGATGTTGCTTTATTTTCACATACCATTATTCCTAATATTTGGAGTGCAAGTAGTGCATATTAGTTTTTCTTTTTGTATTCAGAATTACTTTGTGTGTAATATCATTATGCTCAGTGATCGCAGTGAGAGAAAAAAATTGTGGGTCCCTGGGACCCCTCACTTTATGAAATTGGTGTCCTACCTCACCTTTTCTGGGTCCCATCGGAATGAGTCTTATGAAAATCTAACAACTTAAACAGAAAAAAATAATGAATGCTAAACAGCCGATCCCTGACAGCCTGACGGGGATTGACAGTGGCACAGCGCGTCCCCAGGGACCCGGCTCTTTTATAAAAGTGAGTCCCCAGTCCTTGAAACCGGGTAAAATCCGCGCTATAGCGCGTATTTGCGAACACTGAATTGCTTCTATGGATATAGAACTATTTTTTGTTACGAGACAACTAAATGCAGTTTAAGGCAAATGTAATATTTGAACCATATTTGTTTGACCATGAAGGCCTCCACACCTTCTTATTACTGTAGCCTGAGAATATCCTTGCAAAATTCCCAATCTCTAGGGACCTTCAAAAATAGATCAAGACAAAAAAAATTTAATATTTCAGCTTTTCAATAAGTATTCATCTTCCTCTAGTCAGTTTTTAGTTAAACCATCTCTTGCAGCTATTAAAACCGTGTGTGTGTTTTCCTAGAATTCTTATTTTCATTTTGAACACTGAAATACAGCAAAATGAGAACTTTCTTTAGTCCAAAATTGCTGAAGCTGTGTTACTCTTGTTATAGACAGTGATTCTGGACAAAATTTTGTGGTCTTACCCACCGAATTTCGATGGAATTAAGTCCTGGTTCTTACTTGCCTGTTGGACCTCTGTTCTCTTTATTTTAAGTCACCCCAGTGTAGTGTTGGCCTTGCAGTTTGACTTGGATCACTGTTGAAAGATGAACTTTCAACCCAAATTGTACTTTTTGGCAGCAGTGTAGCAATTTTTTTTTGCAGTATTTGCCTGTAAATTACAACATCTTCTCATCAATCCATAAATTGGAAGCCTCCACCTGAAAAGTATCCAAGGGGAAATAGTTACCTGGAATGTAGTTTTTGCGTAGTACAAATCCTTCCTTTTTAGCATTCCAGCCAAAAAGTTAAACTTTAGTCACTCTTAACATACTATAATAAAGTGCTTACTATGCTAAAAGTATGTGTGTATCAGCTCTATATTATATAGATCGTTATAACGACAAGATATGAGTGCTTTTTTAAGTAAAAATGTGTTAGCATTGTTTAAAGCTGTCTTTTGAAATATTGTGGAAGTGACCTGCCGTAGTGCCCGATTTCCAGTTTATAGTTCTAGCGGCGGGGGCTGAAAAATCTAACTCTCCCTATTAAGACCCTACCAGTCAGAATCCGAGGGGAGACTGTCTAACTGTGATTCCCTAATCACATGCTTTCAGCTGCAGCAGGCTGGATCACTCAAAACGCTCTGGCTCTCGGAAAAGAAGCCTGCACCATCACCACTAACAACTTTGGAGACTTCCTGAGTTAACCCCCCCCCCCCCCACGGACTGGCAGGTAGGGTCTAATAGGGATAGCTAGATTTTGCAGACCCCGCTGCTGGACTTTAAACTGGAAACCAGGCACTACGGCAAGTCCATCAGCTGCGGGGATTGCGTACGGGATGCTGTGGCTCAAGATGGCGGCATCTTGACCAGGCTAAGAATGCCAACGCTCGCAGGTGAGGAGGGTAACCTAAACCCTCCCATTCCACAGCCTAAACCTAAAACCCAGTGCCTAAACCTAACCTCCCCACTGCAACCTAACCCCACCCCCAGTACCTTAGTCTAACTCTCCCCCTAACCCCAGTACTTACCGTCGGGATGCTGATGTTCTGACCGCTGGAGTCCCAGTTGTCGGCATTCTGACCGCAACCCATCAGCCGCAGCCGGTCACCTCCACAATATTTCAAAAGAGAGCTTTAACCACTGCTATTCCATTATTCCTTTACAGATGCCACCAGTTCCTTTAAAAAGTACTCATATCTTGTTATAACTTTTAACACACTGAAAGACTTCAAGGACAGGCAGGGGCAGACGCAGAAATTTTAAAGGGGGGTTTCCAAAGGGTTGATTTAAAAAAAAAAAAAAAAAAAAAAACACAAAAAAAAAACATATATATTCTTCCACTATTGTCATATTGTCACTTCACACAGTGGAGACTCCAGGCTGCATGCTGGTACCCAGGTCATAATGTAACCTCAGCAGCACATAAACAGAGATAGTGGCTATCTGACTCTGACCAGGAGGGTTTTACAGCACATAAATAAACAACGAAGCAATTATATTCCCCATTCATTCCTTCCCCTGACACACACACACACACACACACACACACACAGCAGCGTGCACACCCTGTCTCTCACACACATGCAGCAGCGCGCACACCCTGTCTCTCACACGCATGCAGCAGCGCGCACACCCTGTCTCTCACACACATGCAGCAGCAGCGCGCACACCCTGTCTCTCTCTCACATGCAGCAGCAGCAGCGCGCACACCCTGTCTCTCTCACACACATGCAGCAGCAGCAGCGCGCACACCCTGTCTCTCTCACACACATGCAGCAGCAGCAGCGCGCACACCCTGTCTCTCTCACACACATGCAGGAGCAGCAGCGTGCACACCCTGTCTCTCAAACACACACAGCAGCAGCGTGCACACCCTGTCTCTCACACACACACAGCAGCAGCGTGCACACCCTGTCACACACCTTTCTATAGTGTGAAGTACAAATGACTCAGCAGCATTCGACTTCCTTGAACGCAGGAAGTAATCATTCACCAGGCAGCTTGCCAGGCTGAACGGCACTCTGGAGAAGTGAAGGGTGAGGGATGCAGGCTGCCTGTGTTTCTGCTTCAGTCACAGTAAAACATACTGCACTTTTGAATTTGCTGCGTTTAGCTGCCCCTGCTTTAATTCCTGACATCTGCCTCTGGCACCGCACGCATGGACCAGGTAACCCTTTTTATAAAGAGCGGTGTCTGGGCTTTTAATCTGCCAGCATGCCACCTCAAGCCCCAGAACACCCCTCTACTTTTCTGTTGTCACTTAGCTGCTGTCATCCCTTTACTCCTTTCTGGCACTGCCTGTCACTCTGTTGGGGTGCCATTTTAGACCACCCCCTTTGTATATGGGTAAGGGTGAGATAAGCCAAGACTTAAATCAACAAATGAAGACTGCGCCTGTGTGTAAATGTGTAACTAAGCTTCTGTATATACATATGTAAATATCAAGCTGACACAAGAGATCTATTTAACTCCTTTAATAGTCACAGTGCTCTTAGGAGTAAAGTGGTCACTAATATTGCAGCACAAATGGTTCTAATAGGTAAAAAGAAATAGGGGTCTATGTACTAAGCAATATATAAGATAAGAGACAGAGTGGTAAGTGATAAGGTGCCAGCCAATCAGCTCCCAACTGCCATCTCACAGCTCCCAACTGTCATTTTTTAAAACACAGCCTGACTGGCTGGCACCTTATCACTTTTCACTCTAAGAGGGGTATTCAATATGAAACGTCAACTTCACTGCCGAAGTTAACGTTTCATATCGGAGTTTTTTTTCAGCGTTATCGCATATCCCCGTATTCAATATAAAATTAACGAAAACGGGAAACTCCGAAGTTTGATATGCGTAAAGTTACGAATTTTTCCTTAAAATAATTGTAAGACCCCCCTAAAGTTGTAAAAACATGGGGGATCACTATGGGTACCCCCGTTTTAGCCTTTAATTGAAAGTCGGGGATTTAAATAGCCGCAGCAGGTACTTTTTTCCCGACATTGAAGAAGTGATGCAGAAGAGCACTTAGGTTATTTTTTTCGTTTTTTTAAGTGGTCCCATCAAATTTGGGGTACATGAAAATGGGTACTAGCATATTTTGGTGTCCCTAAAGTAAGTTTTTTAAAAATTCTGCATTTGTGCACCTGCCGCTATAATTCTATTCTAGAAAACACCTGCTGCATACATGCAGAATAGCCCTGAACCTATTTGCCTACTGTTTAACAATTTTTTTTCCCCTTTTTTTTTTTTTTGCACCCCAATTTTTGAATTAATTTTTTGGTGTGTCCCTATTTTTTTTTTTTTTTTTTACTTTTTTTGACCCAGTTCTTTTTTTTAAATGTCAATCTCAGGGGTGCAGGCTATTTTTTTTTAAGCCTGCACCCCTAAACCCCAATTCTGCACTTTTTTTCGACACCTATTCAATGGTGAAAAGTTATCACCGTTTTTTATCAGACTTTTCAAAACTGCGATAAGTCTTTGATATTGAATACAGTGTAAAACTAAAACAAGTGATATTAACACAAACGATGAAAAGTGCGATATTAACGCAAAAAACACCCATATTGAATACCCATCTAAGGGTGGAATTCAATTGATTTCGCGGCCCGCATCTCCCGTCTAAAGTGACAGGAGATCGCGGGCCGCTATTCAATTGTGCCAGCATTTTACGCTGATCACACCCAAAGTGGTCGGGTTTAGCCGCGTAAAACGGCTAACCCCGACCAAAGTGCTGGGCGCGATCACGAAAAGTGCCGTTTGGGTGCCCAAACAGGACACTTTTCGCCGATTTCAGCCCGCAGCCCTCTGGGGCTGCGAGCTGAAATTGAGCGCTAGCAGCTGATCGCACCCGACAGGAGCAACAATAGAATAGCTCTGTCGGGTGCGAAGGGGGAATAATCAATTGAATTCCGGCCCACAGAGGGGAATTGACTATGAAACGTAAACTTCGCTGTCGAAGTTTACATTTCATATCGGAGCTTTTACCTGCGTTAAAGTATCGGGCGCGCGCCCGCTTATCCCCGTATTCAATATGAAATTAACGACAACGGGAGCCTGCGAAGTGGGATTTGCGTAAAGTTACGAAATTTTCCTTAAAAAAATTGTAGGACCCCCCCCCCCCCCCTAAAGTTGTAAAAACATGGGGGATCACTATGGGTACCCCCGTTTTGGCCTGTAATTGAAAGTCGGGATTTAAATAGCCGCAGCAGGTGTTTTTTTCCGACATTGAAGAAGTGATGCAGAAGAGCACTTAGGTTATTTTTTTCATTTTTTTTAAGTGGTCCCATCAAATTTAGGGTACATGAAAATGGGTACTAGCATATTTTGATGTCCCTAAAGTAAGTTTTAAAAAATTCTGCAATTGTGCACCTGCCGCTATAAATCTATTCTAAAAAACACCTGGCGCATACTTGCAGAATAGCCCTGAACCTATTTCCCTATTGTTAAACAATTTTTTTCCCCTTTTTTTTTTTTTTTTTTATTAATTTTTTGTGGTGTCCCTATTTTTTTTTTTAACTTTTTTTGACAGTTCTTTTTTAAATGTCATTCCCAGGGGTGCAGGCTATTTTTTTTTTTTTTTTGCCTGCTCCCCTAAACTCCAATTATGCACTTTTTTTGACACCTATTCAATGGTGAAAAGTTATCCCCGTTTTTTATCAAAGACTTTTCGAACCTGCGAAAAGTCTTTGAAATTGAATACGGTGTAAAACTAAAACCTGCGATAATGACGTCATAGGTGCGATATTAACGCAAAAACTATGTTTTCACTCCCATATTGAATACCCCTATAAGTGATAAGGTGCCAGCCAGACAGCTCCCAACTGTCATTTTTAAAACACAGCCTGTGAGATGGCAGTTGGGAGCTGATTGGCTGGCACCTTATCACCCTTTCACTCTGTCTCTTATCATTGCTTAGTACATAGACCCCATAATGTTGAAATTTAAAAAAGGAATGGGGGGAGAGGGTGGAGCAACCAGGTATGGAGAGGATGATGAAGGGGGATGGAGAGTAATAGAGAGTAATCCTACTGTGAGTGCTTGACACCTCCTCTCGTATCCACCCCCTTTGTATGATGATGCCCTGGCGCAGCCAATCATTAAACTGTGCCTATGATATACGAGGTGAAGTGCACCTTCCTCGAGGCTACTCCACCGCATCCCCATAGGGAGGTGGCACCGTACTCAATCAGGGTGTACACCTCTGCTCTGCTGCTAGCTGCGGACCTCATTCTAGGTGCCGGGCTGCTTGGTGATCCTCATTCTCCCATGCTCCCTCTGGGAGGACAGTAAGGCGGTTCTCCGGCAGCTCCGATCGTAGGGGGTGGCCTGCGGCTGGCTGGTGCAGAGACTGAGACAAGGCTGTCTCCTTCTCTGGAAAAAAAAATTTGGTTCGTCGACGGGTGAAACATAGGTGTGACTTTTAATTTGGCCTGCTTTTTGAAGGATTCTAGAGTGGAGGCCTCTCAAACTCAAATACTGTAATATATTGTATTTGCTGATGGAAGGTCTTTTCTTCAAAAATGTATTTTAATTATGCCAGAAATGGCCACACGTTTATGCATATCACATTTATGCATGTGTGCCCCCACCAAAACCGTTCTTCATAATCCCAATTGACAATCGTGAATGTGGTTTGCCAGTGGTTACCATCATGTGTGGGATCTCAGTCAAGCAGGTGGCAGTTGGTGTTCTGGTGTTTTGTCATCTCCAACATTCCAAAGATTACCGTTTGCATGTGGTACAAAATGCAGCAGCCAGGCTGTTAACTAACTAGTCGTCCCGTTCTTGCCACATAACACCCATGCTCTACTCTCTTTAATGGCTGTCTGTGAAATGGTGAATCTATTTAAAGTTTCGCTTACTGACTTTCAAAACACTACATGACCATAATCCACAGTACCTGAAGCAGCTTCAGATTCCTTACTGTACCATGCAATCTGTAAATGGATTATAAGCAGTAGCTAAAATCTCCCTTAATTTGGCGGTTGAACTTTTAACTTTGCGGCTCAAAACAGTTCTGGAGACCTCCACTCTAGAAGCCTTCAAAAACAGACTTAAGACTAATTTGTTTACTCACGCGTTCCACTGATGTCGCTTTTAGTTCCTCCAAAATTTAACCTAAATACTTTGTTGTGTATTCTGTAAAATTTGTATTTTGTATATTGTGTTTTTTTTAAATGCAAATGTAAAGCACTTTGAGTACCAGTGTTCTCAAATACGCGCTATAGAGCGTATTTTACCCGATGTCGGGCACTGGGGACCCACTTTTTTAAAGTTACCGGGTCCCCGGGGACGCGCTGTGCTGTAGCCAATCCCTGACAGCTGGCTGCAGCACAGCGCGTCCCCCTGCAGTAACAGACACAACGCTGTCTGATTGACTCTCATTAGCTGCTCTATCAGACTCTCATTGGCTGCTGCTTTGGAAAGCCGTGCTGGGATCAAGTGTCTGATCCCAGCATCGGCACAGCATCCGTGCCCGACACTGGGACAGTGTGTTTGTTCCCAGCGCCGGCTAAGCCACTGCGGGTGGGTACCTGGTGAAGGGACCGTCTGGTCCCTTCCACCAGTGGCGGCGGGAGTAGCTTGTCTCCAGGTGCGAGCTAAGCGGAGCTCGCTGCCCGGAAGCCAAGTGTTGGCGGCGGTTGTTTGGCACTGGCCGTGAGCCAAACACGGCTCGCAGTCCAGCAGCCAATAGGAGGCAGACGCGACGAGCCAATCGCGGCTCGCCGCGTCATAGCCCCGCCCACTCGCGGCATCTTGAATTAGACTTGGCTATGCGGGAAACTTCAGTACCGACGGTGGAGAGGAGGGGAGAAGACCACCTGAAGAGCAGAGTGGCGTGGCAACAGTTCCGGCAGCCGCGCAAGAGGCCAGAAGACGGCGTGATCAAGAAGGAAGAAAGGAAGAGGCGGCGCAGCTGGCCAGGACGGGCCAGCGGCAGAAGTATGACGCTGAGGGCCGAAGAGGACTGTGGGGGTGGGAAGAAAAAGAGCTATCGAAGATCCCCCCCCCCCTCCGCAGCCTCTTCCACCATGCGGGTAGGCGGCCTTGGGCCACCATTATTTACCCGTCCCTAGACCACCAGGGTTGCCGGGCACTAGGCCCGTGTCATAAATTCAGGCAATAGGCCTGTTGGTATATAGGTGGGCACAAGGCCCAGGCTACATAGGGGGCATTAGGCCCAAATGAAGGTATTTGCTCCACAAATAGGTGAGTGACCTGGGCATTAGGCCCAGGTCACTAAAGGTCAAAAAGGTTAGGCACTGCATAGGGGGTCAACTATTGGGGGCACTGCAGAGGGGGAGATGACTACTGGGGGCAATTTATAGGGGGGGATGACTATTGGGGGCAATTTATAGGGGGGGATGACTACTGGGGGCAATTTATAGGGGGCGGATGACTACTGGGGGCAATTTATAGGGGGCGGATGACTACTGGGGGCAATTTATAGGGGGGGATGACTACTGGGGGCAATTCATAGGGGGACTAAAGGGCATTAATGTGTAGCATAATATGTAAAGGCCGGGGATGGCTGTGTGGCATAATTTGTAAGGGGCATTAATGTGCGGCCTAATGTTTAAAGATTGAGCATGGCTGTGTGGCAAAATTGTAAAGACTGCATTACTGCGTGGCATAATGTGTAAAAGGCATTAATGTGCGGCATAATGTGTAACGGTTGGGCATGGCTGTGTGGCATCATTTGTAAGAGGTTAGGGGAGATCTGAGAGTTATATAGGGAGCTCTAAAGCATAAATTATGATGGGACCCAGAAACGGTCAGGAAGGACCCCATTTTTTTTTTTTTTTAAAGTGGAGGGTCCCTGGGACCCACCTATTTTGTCACTCACCGCGATCACTGAGTACTATTGGGAGAAAAGTGCAATGTTGCTGATAATAACTCTGGTGAGTGCCCCTTTTACTATTTGACTAATATAGATAGATTTTCTCATTATTTATTATTAATTAATTTATATATTTTTTTTCTTGCAAACGATCTGTTCAGGAAGGGCCATGGTAACATTATCCAAATATCGCATTAGCTGCATAGATCCCATGAAATATTTCACACCTCCTTAATAAATAGGTTAATTGATATGAAAGTGTTAAACCATAATGTGAATCGGTAGAAGTATTTGTGTTTATAGAAATTTGTTTTTTTTTTTTTTTTTTTAATATGTACCTACTTGTAAATTATCAATTTTTGGGTTCTTCATATTTCTTCTTTCTCCACTAGGGGCACACGGACAACTCTGGATATAGCCTGGAGAGGAGAGTCTGGGCACCAAACTGTTAATGCAAATTACCCACAAGCCCAGGCTCCTCTCCTCTATACCCCGCTTCGAGGCACTGGACCTCAATTTGAGTTTGGGGCCAGCAGGAGCTGGGCACCAGTTTCAAGGGGGGCTACTTTAGGTAGTCCTCCAATTTTGTATTTATTTGACTTAACTTTTATATTAATAGCTTAAGAGTGGAAAGTGTGAGGCCTCCTGTAGGACGCCCCCACAGCTGCTCCACCAGCGCTGGTGGCCGCAGCACTGGCGACTGGTTCAGTGTCTTCAGCCGCGGATTCAACTGGACGGAGCCGACAGCGCGCATCAGGGGATATCAGGTAAGACTGCTCCCTGCATGCAGGGAGCCGTGAGTCGGCAGCTGTCACCGCTGGAGCAGGAGACCTCCGGCGGTGATGGTTGTGAGTGGCACCCAGTCTGACTGCGCTCATCACTAGACCACCAGGGACTTTGATATGGAGCATGGACTGTTTTATTGCAGCGGCGCCCATATACCGGGGGGTTAGACTGGGTTAGACCTGCCGGGGGAGGCGGGTACTTCTCTGTATGCCCCTCCCCTGGGGCTCGCTACTTAAGAGGCCAGCAAGCCCCAGGCACGTTTTTTTCTACCACCTCTCCTACTAGAACGCTGAGTGGTCATTTTGCCTATAGCCTGTCTCAGAGTTGGAGGGTGCATCAGGGCTCCTGATAACCTGCCCTCAGCAGCTGCGCTACTTTCCTTACTCCTTCCTGCTAAAGTTGGCTGGTTTGTTGAGCTTTGCCCAAATATTTTGCATAGAGTGGTCTGAGTATATGGTGTGTGATGCCCCGCCAGGTGGTGTATAGGTGTTTTAAGTTGTTTGCTTACTTGGCTGTTTGGGGAAGAAATTCCTCTATGCTGTTTCTCTTCCTGGTATCATCTTATTCCACCGGAGAGGTAAGGAGGATTATTCCAGACATAAGTGATTGAATAAAAAGTTAATTTGAAAGGAAGGATACAAAAATGATTTTTCAGATAGTTTGGGGAATAAGTCACAGATACAGCTTCACACAATACATACATTCAACAATAGAAGTTCACATATTTAATACACCTTATGGCAGTTTATTACCAGGAACTCCAAAGTAGGCTGAAAGGCAAATTGAGTTAGACTTCACAGTTCGTAAGAAAATACAAGAACTGTCGCATTCAGAGTAAAGTTTTGTTTGACATCAATTTTACATGTTATACGAACAACAAAGTAATTTTCATTTCAGTATACATTAACATAAACCATTCCTATTTAAGAAATGTGCACTTTCTGGCCAGATACCCTTGCGTTGGTGAATATATGTCTGGTTAATGGTTTGCTGGTGAATGAACAGAGCCGTGGCAAGGTTCCTGCTGCTCAATATGTTACTGTAATGGCCGCTTGCATGGTGCAAACCCGGGCTTGTTAACTTGGCCACAGTGAAGGAAGCTGTTACCTGGTCCTCGTCGGCAGGAGTATGCAGTTCAGCGCCACCAGAGGCTGATACAGCGCTCTCTCCTCTGTGCAGAGCCTCAGCTGTCGCTCAAGAAAGGGGAGGCTTTAGGGGCGGCACCAGAGCTATCCTCCAATGGAATTCACTGACACAGCTCTCCTGAAGTACATTAGAGGTCTCCTACAACACAATAGGTCTCCTGCAGCAGGCAAACCCCGGCGCTGAGTCTCTCACTGATGCTGTCCAGAAGCAGCTGCCTCATTAGCCACAGCTGACAGTGCTTAGCGCAGCTTCAACCTCGCAGCCGGTTACCTCAGGAGTCCGTCCCCCCCCCCCCCCCCTTCCCCAACTGTTACCTACATCCAACTGTCCCAGGCTTGACACTGTGAATGTGATCTGCTCCTGACCTCTTCAGCAGTTGCAGAGGTTGCTGGAAATCTTCTGTCTGTATAATGGCACAGTGTCTGACATAATGCCTCACATAGTGGGGTATTACAGGTGTATGTAAGTGTACTTTCCTCATATCTGTGCCGCTGGGGCTGGTCACTGAGGGTATATCCCTTGTAAGGGTGAGTACTATTTTAAGTTGTATACCTAGCTGGTAGTTGCTACAGCAAAAGCAGGTATATTTTCTAGTACGGGTGTGTTCACTGTATACTAGCACTGTAAGACCCTGATTTGCTTACACATTACTAATTGTTTAGTGTGTAGTTTTTTTTTGGGGTTTTTTTTTTTTTTTAAGACTTACAGTATGTCCAGAAATAAAATCTACCTCAATTTAAAACACCTAAACAAATTTCTTCGGATTCCCAAATTCCGCGTTGAGTCCCTGCGGTCCATTATAGCTTTGGAACCAGGGGCTATATGTCATCCCTGGTTATACAGGATGCCTATTTACATGTCCCTATACGAACCAATTATCAACTTTTTTCTCAGGTTTGCTGTCCAAACCAGACACTACCAATTTCTGGTATTACCCTTTGGACTGTCCACGGCCCCTCGGGTGTTCACGAGAGTAATGGCAGCACATCTGCAACACAGGGGCATCAGAATCTTACCGTACCTGGAGGATCTGCTTCTCTTGGTACAGTCTCCTGCAGTTCTCAGGGATCCAGAGCCATAACTAGACTTTTTTGGTGCCCCCCCCCCCCCCCTCCATATTATAAGTAGGGACATAAGATGGTGCTCCTGAAAAAGGGCCATGGCCTCATGGGGAAGGGCCAGGGCAGAGAGAGGGGGAGCCAGGAGGTGCTGGGTGATGAAGAGGAAGCTACAAGTGAGAATGATCATAAACCGGAAAATTGACTGGTCCAAACAGTGCCCCCTGCACTACCCAAGTTACGGCCTGCAGGGATCACATCCATATGATGGTGGAGGTGCTTCAATCACACGGGTGGATCATCAATTGGAAGTAGTCCACGCTTTCTCCATCCCAGGAGATGCTCCATCTGGGAGGCTTGTTGAATTCCAGAGCTGAGTCTTCCTCCCTCTGGACAAGATTGTGTTATTACAAACCAGAATTTGCACCTTTCTCAGTGAGTGGCGAGTCATTCACTCATGCGTGCAAATTCTGGGTCGTTGGTGTCAACTTTCGACATGGAGTACGACCAGTTTCACTCCAGGCCTCTCCAGGGTCACATTCTGAGATATTGGATCAAGTCGCGTCCAAACCTCAAGGCTCAGACTCCTAATTCTCCCTCAAGAAGTTAATCTCTCCCTACTGTCGTGACTACTGTGTTCTCTTCTGGACAAGGGATGCCCCTTTTGGATCCAGGACTGGGTCCTTTTCACCACCGATGCAAGCCTTCGGGGGTGGAGGGGCTGTAACCTGTCAACTAACCTTTCAGGGACTTTGGCCCAGTCAGGAGAGACCGCTATCCATCAATATTCTGGTGCTTCGTGCCGTGTACAGGGCTCTGTCAGGCACAGCTCCTCCTTCTGGGACGTCCAGTAAAGATAGTCTGACAACCGCAGTGGCCTACATAAATCACCAGGGTGAGGGCTCTCCGTTTGTTTCGTAAGTCAGACTCTCTATTTGGCTTGTACAATTTTCACAAGAAGGGCTGACCAGCTACTAAGCAGACCTTGGCTCTCTGGCTACGATTTACCATTCGCCAGGCTTACTCCTTGACGAAAATACCTTTCCTTGCCGTGGTGACTGCCCATTCCACCCGGTCAGTGGGGACTTTGTGGGCAGCACATTGTGGGGCTTCTGCAGAACAGCTCTGTAAGGTTGCTACATGGTCGTCTGCTCATACCTTGATCAGATTTTACGTTTTTGACACTTTTGCATCCTAGGATGCCGCCTTTAGGCATTCTGTGCTCACTGCAGCTCAGGAGCGTCTCCTCCAATAGGGGACAGCTTTAGGATATCCCAGAGTTGTCCCTGTGCCCCCTAGAGGAGTCTAAGAAAAGGAGACTTATGTCTTACCTGTTAAGTCTCTCTTTGACTCCATAGGGACACACGGCACCCACCCTGATGCACCTATCTGCCAGGGGGGTGTTTCCTTGGTGACCAGTCTAGCTGCACTTCAATGTGGTGTGGTTCTCCCGTGGGCTTGCAAAATAAACTGAGGTCCAGTGCCTGGGAGCGGGGTATAGGGGAGAGGAGCCTGGGCTTGTGGGTAATTTGCATTAACCATTTGGTGCCCAGACTCTTCTTCAGGCTATACCCAGAGTTGTACCTTTGCCCCCTATGGAGTCGAAGAAAGACTTAACAGGTCAGACATAAGTCTCCTTTTTTTTTTTTCTGCATTTTAATTTTTGTTACTTCATTGATTTTAAGGCTTCTAGTACTCTAAAGTTGCTATAATTTTACTTTTTTTTTTATATTCAGGAATAATTGACTACATGATTGAACAGGCTGGACCACCATCTAAGCAAGTCCAGACTGTGAAACAGGTCCAGGAGTTCTTGAAAGATGGTGATGATGTTGTAGTCATTGGAGTTTTCAGTGGCAACCATGAAAAAGAATTTCAGCTTTATCAAGATGCAGGTAAGCGGTTTATTCTTGTGAAAGTGCCGCTGTACAAAGAAAAAACTGAAGAAAATAGGGCTTCCTAGATGATGTGAAGTGTGAAAAGAGACTGCTGCCAAAAAAAAGAATTTGTGTGATTACTTCAAAAGCTAATAGAAAAAATTGGCTGCGCTCAATTGATCACACTAGGATCTATATGTTATGAACCACACTATAGTGTGAAGTAAAAAGTATTTAATATGACAATATTATACATAAGTATAAGAATATTCAAGACCTATGTGGAACATATATATGTTCCTACTAGGAAAATACATACATACACACAACATATAATTAATATCAAGAAAAAGAAAAAAACAATTAAATGAATAAAGTCAATATTTCTAGTTATACATACATACATACGTATACACAACATATAATTAGTATAAAAAAAAACTAGTTAAATGAATAAAGTCAGTGTTTCTGGTTAAATTGTTGCCAGAAAAATGAAATAAAAAATATAAAAATGTGTCTTTTGAATATATATGCGCTGTATCTGTGGCAAGTTATAAGTTATTGCAGCAATTGGATATAATGTTGCTATTAGTGGCAACACGGAATGAGCTCACCCGATGCTGGTAGAAATGACAGTCTCTGATCTGCATATCAGGAGTCTCTGTAGTGCTGTATACATCCCAATGATTGTCTGTCACTGGATACCGGAATATCTCCCTTTCGTCGCGGGAGGTCTCAGTGATAAGTGCTCCGTTCCAAGTGGTGTGTAGCTGCTGCTGGAGCCGCCGTCCGGCTCGGCTGTATAATGCTTGTAATTTCATGGCAAGGACATAACTTTCAATGGAGACTTCATACCAGTTGGGAATTGAACCGGACTCTCCCCGCTGGAAGGAGTGACAGGAGCGGGTGCCCGCAACAACAGTGGGGAAATGTGGCTCTCGATGCTCCTGTCACTCCTTCCAGCGGGGAGAGTCCGGTTCAATTCCCAACTGGTATGAAGTCTCCATTGAAAGTTATGTCCTTGCCATGAAATTACAAGCATTATACAGCCGAGCCGGCCGGCGGCTCCAGCAGCAGCTACACACCACTTGGAACGGAGCACTTATCACTGAGAGCTCCCGCGACGAAAGGGAGATATTCCGGTATCCAGTGACAGACAATCATTGGGATGTATACAGCACTACAGAGATTCCTGATATGCAGATCAGAGACTGTCATTTCTACCAGCATCGGGTGAGCTCATTCCGTGTTGCCACTAATAGCAACATTATATCCAATTGCTGCAATAACTTATAACTTGCCACAGATACAGCGCATATATATTCAAAAGACACATTTTTATATTTTTTATTTAATTTTTCTGGCAACAATTTAACCAGAAACACTGACTTTATTCATTTAACTAGTTTTTTTTTATACTAATATGTTGTGTATACGTATGTATGTATAACTAGAAATATTGACTTTATTCATTTAATTGTTTTTTTCTTTTTCTTGATATTAATTATACGTTGTGTGTGTATGTATGTATTTTCCTAGTAGGAACATATATATGTTCCACATAGGTCTTGAATATTCTTATACTTATGTATAATATTGTTATACGAAATACTTTTTACTTCACACTATAGTGTGGTTCATAACCTATAGATCCTAGTGTGATCAATTGAGCGCAGCCGATTTTTTCTATTAGCTTCTAAAGTGCCGCTGTAGTTTATGGATTTAAACTGATGCACCATTACTCCTTTACAGTTTTCTACAGTCCCTCATTGAAACATTTTACTTCAGTTTCAAGATGTTGTTGTCGGTTTTTTGTTTTTTTGTTTTCTTCTTTAAGCCACATTTTTACTGCGTCTGAAGCATGACATGAACATGTAAAAGTGTCTAAATTAATCTTCAAGGTCCTATCCAGCCAGTGTTCAATCACGTGGTCAACTTTTACCATGTTGACATTCATAATGTCAACACTAGATTGTTGACATGGTTCAACATATCGACATCCTCAGAATGCTGACATGTTCAGTGCCGACATCTGAAATGTTGCTGTGTGAAATGTCAACATTGTGAGAATACGGTTTTAGTGAAGTTTTGCCGGGTAAATTAGGTTTAGTCACTAGAGGGAATGTTAGGGATTAGGGATACTTACTGGAATGCCAGCACATTAGATTAATTCGCTGGAAGTGATGGTCACATCACTGCCGGGACCTGTAACAAAATGCTAAGGATGCCGAGTCCACTGGGACCAGGTAAATAACCAGTGGGCCACCAGAGACGTTAAGTCGACATTCTTTTTATGTAGGCGCGATGAATGTCAAATTGATCACTATCAATTTCAACCATGACATTTTCATGTCGACCTCATACATGAGAACTGTCGACCTAACACGGTGGTTCCCAAACTTTTTTGAATCATGGCTCCCTAGAGTAACAGCATTGTTTTAATGGCACTCCTAAGCCAAAAGTTTATTGAGAAATTCAGAAAAGTAGTAAAGTGAAGTAAATTGTGCTTACCTGTCATCCTTAGGTTCAGCTATGGGATGGTGGACATATTTACATTACATTGACTATAAAGAATTTGTTTTTGCACCACCTGAGGCACATCTGCAAGTGTCCCAAGGCACCCCGGGGTGCCACGGCACACAGTTTGGGAACCACTGACCTAACATATCACACCCACTCTTCCTACATAAAATACTAATGAGCATTATAACCATGTCCAGGAATGTTTAACAATAAAGCCTGATGCAATCTAAAATTGTAACCCTGGATTATAAAATGCCTAAAAAATATTTGAATCCTTATTACAATTTAAGATTGTTACCAGCAAAAGTATTCTAAAGACATTCGAGCGGAGCCTCCCAA
Source organism: Taudactylus pleione (assembly GCA_031769625.1). Lineage (NCBI taxonomy): Eukaryota > Metazoa > Chordata > Amphibia > Anura > Myobatrachidae > Taudactylus > Taudactylus pleione. The sequence continues at coordinate 15,056,283 of JAUIMM010000384.1, forward strand.
AATGTGGGTTTTTTATTTTTGTTTTTTTCTTTTGAGCATAGAAAGCAGATAATGTGAATTCTCTTTATCCACACTGCAGAGTTGTCAATGGTACTGTGTAAAAATTTTGGGGCCTATTAATCATTGAATGCCGTATGGCATCCGATGATGTTTTGAACTTGCTGCGATGGATACTTAATTATCCAACTCGCAGCGGGGGGGAAGCGTGACACCGGAACAATTAATCATTGCTCCGGTGAGGGGACAACTTCTCCGAAAAGCTGCTCCTGTAGCTGCATTATTTACCTGCTCCCTGCCATCCCGGCTACGTGTGCGTGACCTCTGGTCACGCATGTGCAAAGCCGCCGGGGAGTGATGAGGCAGCGAAGGGATCCCTCTTCCTTCACCGGAACCCCTTCCCATATGAAGGAGCCGGGCGGGATCCAAGAACTTGTTCTCAGAAGCAAACTCCGAAAAAATGTTCAGTTTTCGGAGTTTGCTGAATACCGGGGGGGTCCCCTAATGCTGAATAGGCTGGTAACCAAATTTTCTTCTTCAGGGTCCATAGGGCTCCACAGGGACACCTTTTGGGGTGTAGGTGATCGAACTGAATCTGGGCACCACGCAGTTAAAAGCTTTCAGCTCCCAGGATACATTGGTCCACTCTCCCTATACCCTGCCCCCGAGCCAGAGGCACCTCAGTTTCTTTGGTGCCCGGCCGGAGTCTGGTCACCATTACGCAGGGGGGGCTGCTATTATTTTTATGATTTGTTTTCTTTTCTTCAGCTAGAGCGCGCAGCAGCAGACTGTCCGAGGGACGTGTGCCATGTCGCTCCTTCACCCCTCCAGGCTGCGACGTCTGTACCGATCTGGGGACTCGGCGGGCATTCCAGGGGTCAGCGCTAGCCAGGATCCCCGGAGAGGACCCAGACTGCACCTGGACTTTAGGGGACAGGTAAGGCGGGTCACCACTCGCGGCGCGTTAAGGCAGTAGATACCTCCGGTCTCAGGGGACAGATCAGAGGTGGCTGAGTGTGGAAGCAGGCTCCAGCCATCGCAATCCACTAGACCACCAGGGACATTTTGGCGGGAAACCAGCGTCCCAGGGGTTAATAATCAGTCAGGGGAGACAGCTTCCCTGTTTTAGCGGCTCCTCAGCTCAGGGCGCTTTTCCTCTGAGGTCTGGCTTCTCTGAGCTCTTCTCCGGCCACCCCCCCCCCCTGATGTCTCCGGTGGCTATTTTCTTCATGGTGCAGTCGCAGCTCTACCAGGACAGCGCGTTGTCCAGTCCCCCTACATACCTCTCCATGGGGTCAGCGTATGTAGGACTATTTCCTACCAAACACTGAGTCTGTGTACACAATATTTGTAATCCAGCTACTGGGGTGCTCCTCAGTGTTCACCCAACGAGGGCTCCACATGTAAATAGAACATAGAAAAACAAGCGCACTCACCAGATTCTAGTAGAAAAAATATATACGTTTATTCAATATTCACATGAAGTTTATCATATTACGTTTCGGTCTACACGAGACGTTCCTCAGGTAAAGACACATGTAACCCACAGACTGCATAATCACCACAGTGCTACCAGTCCCCCCTATATACCCACTGCAATCAAAACTGTATATCCACATGTGTGATGCCGGAAATGACGTCACCGCGGGTCAATACACTTGATTAAACAATCATTAAATGAGCATCAAACTTACCCCAGTGTTAGCTAATGCACATAATAGCCCTGGGAGTGTTGGATTAAGCAGCCGCTGTCAGAGGCCCATCCTTCCGTCAGCCGCTGTATGGAAACAGCCAGCTAACCGTGATCAGAAGTGCAGATCACACCACTTCCTGTAAGCGCATTCCCACTCTCTGACTCATGGGAACTGTAGTCCCGATCTGAAAGACAACCATAGTATACAAACGAATATAGAAATAGCGGAAGTGACAGGCATTCTTCCTCCCCCTGTCACATACACTACTAGTCCTGGTCACCAAGACAACCATAGTATACAAAACAAAAACAACGGAAGTGACAGGCATTCCTCCTCCCGCTGTCACATGTATACACTGCGTCAAAGGATGGATCCAAATGAAAGCATACTATCAAATATCTAAATAACAAAGCATAACCAATAATAACTAATACTAACAAAATAATGCATAAACTGAGGCAAATAAATACTAAAACCCTACTCATGCGCTAATCCTAAATATTAACTCTAAATTATAGCAACTGGGACATTGTATTATAAATGGGTAATGTGAAGGAAACTACATAAAATATAAATTGACAGTGACCACTACACCCATACTGTGCAACCCTAGATATACTAAATATCAACCACATGACCTGTGCAGCATATGAAACAACCGCCCAGGTCAATATCATAGCACCATTGGAACCCATACAGGGTCCAAACCCCAATGTCTATCAAATAACACGAAGAATGACCCATGTCAAGAAAACTGCATTAATAATCAAAACATTGCATACATCAAATGACCAATGAGGCCATTTAAGAAAAAAAAAAACGTAAAAAAATAAATCCAAAACAACAATAAATACAATCCAACAGCAGTAAGTCTCATTCACATAAGAAAAAACAGGAAGAGAAACCAATAAAAAAAATCGGAAGAACAAAATGAAATCAATTAATGCAGAAAAACAGCCAGGGAATTGTGCTCATTCAGTCCCCTTGGGGAAACTGTATCCAATTTATAAATCCACCGTGCCTACCTTTTGAGAAGCATGGTTCCACGGTTACCACCCCTCCTTAGTGGTGGAATCCAGTTGATGATCATGCACTTTAGGGATGAGATCTGATGCCCCTCTATCAAAAAATGCGATGCAATTGGTTTATCAGAAACTCCAGAACTATACGCTAAACGGATTGATGAACGATGTTAGTTAATTCGTTCCCTAAAGGTTCTAATAGTCTTGCCTACATACATAAGACCACATGGGCACATCAAATAGTACACCACATGATCTAACTGGCAAGTCAAGCGATGTTGGAGGTAAATCTTCCCACTGTGTGGGTGACAGAAATAATTCCCCTGTATTAGAGCCCTACAACCAAGGCATCTAAAGCACCCATTCGTCTTCGTGAGCCAGTGTTCAGTGTTGCTATTCTCTGGTTTAATATCGGGCCTAAAAAGAAGATCCTTGAGATGATGGCCTCATCTAATACTAAGTAGCGGTGGTTTCTTACTTAGTTTTTTAAAAACAGGGTCATTTAATTAGATTAGCTTAGCCAGTTCTAGCATGTGGCTGGACGAAGTGTTAGTGAAATTTCTGACAGTTGACCATCTGATTTGCCCCATCCTCTGCGCACTGCCTAAGGTCCATAAAACCTTAGCGGACCCTCTCGGCAGGCCCATAACATGTGGGTATATATGGGGGACTGTTAGCACTGGTGATTATGCAGTCTGTGGGTTAAATGTGTCTTTACCTGAGGAAGGTCTCATATAGACCGAAACGACGTATGATGAACTTCATGTGAATATTGAATAAACCGTTCTATATTTTTTTGGTGAGTGCACTCGTTTTTGCTGAGATATATATATATATATATATATATATATATATATATATATATATATATATATATATATATATATATATATATATATATATATATATATATATATATATATATATATATATATATATATATATATATATATATAATATTAGGGATGTGCAGGCTCGGATAGGTTCGAGTTTGCACGTGGAGTTCGGATTTTTCCCTCCAAAAAAACGGAACTCAGAACGAGGCAAAACGTCATCTTACATGGACGAACATCATCATTCCTGGTCTTTTGTCCAGGAATGATGATGTTCGTCCATGTAAGATGACGTTTTGCCTCGTTCTGAGTTCCGTTTTTTTGGAGGGAAAAATCCGAACTCCACGTGCAAACTCGAACCTATCCGAGCCTGCACATCCCTAATATATATATATATATATATATATATATATATATATATCTGTCACATACTATTGTGTGATGCACTGTGCCATATTTAGGCAGCAGGTCCCTGCTGCTTAGCCAAGCATCAGACATGGCCAGTATATTGCTTCCCGGCTAGTATTAGTTTACTCGTCCTTGCATTGTACCCAGTGCCATATTGTGTGTTCTCATGCTCTGCAGAGATTTTCGACAAGGGTAATGAACACATTTCTGCACCAATTCTGTAATGCAGATTATGTACTGCAGGTTTCAGTGAGGATGATTTGGTTCAGGGTGGGTTGTGTGAGGTGTTAATAATAATAATAATAATAATTAATATTTATTATTATTATTATTTTATATGATGCCATAAGTGTTCCGCAGTGCCTTACAAAGTACATAAACTAATTGTAGACAAGCGACTTACAGAACAATGCAGGACCAGGACATGGATAATATATATTGCTACATTAGCAACCATAACACCCAGATAAGCAACAGAGCATATGCAACACAGTGTTAGGTGCCCTAGTGGTGAGTAAGAAGTAGATGAAACTAAAGTAGGGAGAAGCACAAGAGGGTAGAGGGCCCTGCTCGTAAGAGCTTACATAATCCACCAGGTACCTCAAACCCCCCGACATCGGTACAGGAGCCCTCTTGGGCGGTCCTTTCTCAGATGCTGGTCTCCATTGCGGGCCGTCTAGCGGTACCGGCTGCTTTTCCTCCTATGGGGTTGCCACAACAGCCAGTCATTCCCTCGCAGGGACTACAGCTAATTATGCAGACCTCTCCTGTGTCACAGCAGGCTGTCATTCCCACATCGGGATTACCACAGGGTATACCTCCATTTGGCTGGATGTTTTCTCTTCTTCAGTGCAGAGTCTGGCAGCCATTCAGACCATGTTAGAGTGAGAAACCTGTACGGCCAACTAAGCGTCCTGTGTTATCATCTCATTCCACACAGCTATCAGAGTCTGAGATGTCATCTGATGACGGAGAAATGGCTGACTCCTCTAACCCAGACTCCCCTTTGCAAGAGGCGGTGACTAAGCCCGGGATTAATATTCCTGCCTCGGTGCGTGCGGTCAGATCCATATTGGTTCTAGAGGATGACGAGCCAGCCCCTAAATTCAAACACCCTCTGTTTAAACAGATAAAGGTGACTTCGGCAGTATTCCCTCTGTCAGATCAGCTAGTTGATCACATGGTTGCTGCCTGGCAATCGCCTGGTAAGAGGTATCAACCTCAGAAACATTTGACCTCATGTTCCACTTTTTACAATGAGCCTCAGAAAAAGGGTGACTCACCCCCTGCAGTGGATTCCCACGTTACACGATTGATTAGAAGTGCAACGTTACCTATGCCTTCCATTTCTGCCTTGAAAGATCCTACAGATAGGAAAGTGGAAACTTGCCTGAAATCAATATAATCTCTTTCAGGAGCTGTTGTCTGCCCGGCCATGGCTATCTCCTGGGTATCTAAGGCTATAGAGAGTTGGGCCGATGCACTTGAGGACTCCTTCCCCTCGGAAGCCCTGGAGAATCAGGTGTCACTGGTTGGCCACATCCGGGATGCGGCTGCATATATCTGTGAAGCCGTTTGGATGCTAGGATACTGACCTCCAGGGTCTTGGCTGTGTCTGTTCGCCGTTCCATGTGGCTGTGCTCTTGGAGCGTGGATGCCGATTCTAAGAAAGGTCTTGAACCTCCTCTTTGAATTTTCCTTGGGGAAGAAAAGGACCTAAAAGGCAGACCTTTCCTAGACAGTACACTACCAAGAAGGCCGCCAAGCCTAAAAAACAGGCCTGGAGCTCAAGACATCCTGCCTCCAAACCAGAAGATAAACACTCGGCCTGACTGGATGGGCCTCCCTCTGGGGGATTAGAGTGTGGGTGGCTGACTTCTGTAGTTCCCTCAGTGCTGTTGTCAAACCACCTAGGACTCTTGGGTAAGAGAAGTGGTTTCTCAGGGGTACACCCTCTCATTTCTTCGAAGACCTCCCCACCAGTTTTTCGGACAAGAACAAGGCCTTGCAGATCCAGAAAGCCATATGGTCCTTGCTGCAAGCAGGGGTAATTGTATCAGTTCCACTATCTCAGCGAGGGACTGGTTATTCTACTCTTTCTGGTTCAGAAACCAAATGGGTCTCATCGGCCTATCCTCAACCTCAAATCTCTGAATAAATTCCTCAGGGTGCCCAGGTTCAGGATGGAAACCTTATGCTCCATTATACTAGCTATGGAACCTGGGGATTATATGGTCTCACTGGACATTCAGGATGCATACCTACATGTTTCCATAACGCCTTCTCACCAGCTTAATCTACGGTTTGCTATACTGCAGCAACACTTAGTTTCGGGTGCAGCCCTTTGAGCTATCCACAGCTCCATGGGGATTTACCAAAATTATGGCTGTCATGGCGTCCCATATGCGGAGTCAGGGTATCCGGCTACTACCATATCTGGACGACCTCTTGTTGGCGAGTTCTCCAGAAGTGCTTCGCCACCACTTGCAACTGACAATTGCTTTTCTACAAGCACACAGGTAGTTAATAAATTGGAAACAGTTCTCCCTAATTCCCACTCAGAGGATGGTTCATTTGGGTTCCCTTCTGGATTCTCACCAGCAGAGAATCTTTCTGACTTCAGGAAAGATCTCCACGCTACAGCAAAGAGTACGCAGATGCCTCCACAATCGCCTGGAGTCAGTCCACTCGGTGATGCAGGTTCTAGGATTTATGGTGTTCATCTTCCACATAGCGGAATATGCTCCATTTCATTACGGTCACTATTGGAGATCATGCCTTTAGGTGCGAAGATTGCCCCGACAAGAGACTACATATAGCTATACTTTGCTGAGTCCCCCATTACTATATTGTTTCCTATACCTGCAAGGCTACACCTATGGAAAAAAGGACCAACAACTAAAAAGTGAGTTGTATGGACGGCTTTGTCTTCTGCTGAGTGGGGAATAGCCACTGTTTATTATTACACAGTACTAGACACACCTAAATATAATTTCTCTGATGCACACGATTGCTACAAAAGACTGTGGATTGTTTATAAACAGACATATATATGTGGTGGACTTTGTGATAGGAGCTGCTAGAGAAATATATATGACAACTATAAGTGGTATCACCGTATAAGGAAACTTGCTTCATTTTTTTAAATCTTACCTTAACATTGGATGCAAACGAATATAACAACATTTTGAACAGTTGGACTTACAAGTTTACTTTTTAGTTGCTATAGCAATGAAGCCTCATTGAGGGAAAATTACAGTAATATTTTTCATACTAATAATGCTTTATTGCGTTTTTTACTAGCCGGACGCGGCTGTACTATATTAAACTGATTTTTTGCTATTTTTTATTGTTCATGAGTTCACATGTGCTTTGAATGAGAAATTTCTCTAAATCTCTCTTAAATGTGATATAATGTTGCATTTGTATGCAACAAATACGATATATATTTTTATTAAAATATTTCTGTTTTTTAATTTATTATTCTTTATTATTTTGGTACTAATTTTTGATGTTCAGTTGATTATCATTGGAACTGGGTAGCCCTTAAGCGCAGTAAAAACCTTCATTTTTTTTTTTCCTGAGAGAATCTTTCTGACTCCAGGAAAGATCTCCACACTACAGCAACGAGTACGCAGATGCCACCACAATCGCCTGGAGTCAGTCCACTCGGCGATGCAGGTTCTAGGATTTATGGTGTCCATCTGCCACATAGCGGAATATGCTCCTTTTCATTCCAGCCCCCGGCAGGGCTGATCCTCTCCAGGTGGAGCGGATAACCCCATCGGATCAGGGCTTAGACGATGATGCTCTCTCCAGAGGTGTGCCTGTCTCTGTCCTGGAGGGTACTGATATCTCATCTAACCAAGGGTCACCCCTTTTGGATACTGTACTCGACACTCCTAACAATGGACGCCAGTCTCCGGAGTTGGGGCACAGTGACTGGCCCACACTCCTTTCAGGGCCGGTGGCCAACCGTTGAGGCATCCCTGCCTATCAACATATTGGAACTTCGAGCTGTGTACAGGGCCCTCATGATGGCAAAGCACATTCTTCATGGAAAACCCGTGCAGGTTCAGTCCGACATCGCCACCACAGTGGCTTATATCAATCATCAAGGAGGCACTTAAGTCGGCCAGCAATGACAGAAGTGTCATGCATTCTGACATGGGTGGAAGGTCATCTCCCAGCCATTTTGGCAGTGTTCATTCGAGGAGTTCTCAATTGGGAAGCTGACTTCCTCAGCCGTCACGATGTGTATCCAGGAGAATGGTCTCTTCATCAAAAGGTGTCAACTCCTAGTGAACAAATGGGATCTCCCAGAGATGGACCTCATGGCCTCCCGACACAATCACAAACTGCCAGTGTACGGGTCCAGAACAAGAGGTGCCGACGAAATGGACCTTCCAGTTTGTGTACCTATTTCCTTCAGTCTCCCTGCTTTCTCGGGTTCTTCAGAAGTTCAAGCAAGACTGAGGCGCTGTCCTGCTGGTGGCTCTCCATTGACACACCATTCCTGCTCTCTCAACCTCCAGACCTGTTGTCTCGGGTCCTTTCCTTTACCCGGACTTGGATAGTCTGGATTTGACAGCGTGGCTCTTGAGATATCCCTCCTATGGTCCAAAGGATTTTCTAGCTCTGTCATCAACACGATTCTTAGAGCACGTAAGCCTGCTTCTGCCAGGATTTACCACAGGGTGTGGCATACATATTTCCTGTGGTGTCGTACTAGAGATTTCGACCCTCAGAGGTTTCAGATTTCCAGATTCCTGGCGTTCCTTCAAGCTGGATTGGACCTCTGCCTATGCCTGGCCTTGTTGAAAGTGCATGTCTCTGCACTGTCAGTGTGGTTCCAACGTAGAATTTCTCTGCTCCCGGATATCCACACCTTCCTCTAGGATGTCTTCTGAATTCAACCTCCCTTTGTCCCCCTAGTGGCTCCTTGGGATTTGGCGGTAATTCTTCGGGCCCTCCAGGGTCCTCCATTTGAACCACTAGATTCGGTGGAACTTAAGTGGCTAAGACTTTTTTTTTTTTCTTCTGGCTATTGCATCTGCCAGGAGGGTGTCAGAATTGGGAGCGCTCTCCTGTCGTTCTCCCTTTCTGATATTTCTCCAGGACAGGGCTGTGCTTCGCACTCTCCCTGAGTTCCTTCCTAAAGTTGTTTCCAGTTTCCATATTAATCAGGAGATTATAGTACCGGCCTTTCAATCACCAGATCTCTCGGCAGGGGAGGCCTCCACAGATATGGACTGTACCAGTTCCCTTTGGAAATCAGACTCCTTATTTGTGCTCTATGGATTTCACAAGAAGGGATGGCCAGCCAACAAACAAGCATTGGCTAGATGGCTTCGTATGACTATCTCAAAAGCTTACACACAGACGGACCTGCCTGTTCCAACTTCTGTTAATGCTTATTCTACTCGATCTGTTGGTGTCTCGTTTGCAGCTCGCCGTGCCGCCTAGGCTGTTCAGCTTTGTAAGGCGGCCATGTGGTCTTCTGTCCACTCTGTTCTAAGGTTTTATGATTTGATACCTTCGCCTCTCAGGATGCTTCCATTGGGCGCCGGATTCTCCTCTCGGCGCAGGAGTGTCCCCACCCTTAAAAGGACTGCTTTGAGACATCTCCAATGTCTCCCTGTGGAGCCTAATGGACCCTGGAAAAAAAAATTATGGTAAGAACTTTTGTTAACTTTCTTTATTCGACGTCCATAGGGTCCACAGGGCACCCGCCCTGACTCACCTGGCTTCATATGGGCTATCTTGCTGGTCACCGGTTTTCCATCTTTCTCTGAGTGTTTCTTGAGTGTACCAGTCTTCCTTCTCTCTTATCCTCCTCCGGCCTTTGGCTTATTACCAACTGAGGTGCCTCTTCCTCGGGGGTGGGGTATAGGGAGAGTGGACCAATGTATGCTGGGAGCTGAAAGCTTTTAACTTATTGGTGCCCGGATTTAGTTCAATCATCTACAAGCCAAGGTTTCCCTGTGGACTCTATGGGCTTCTTAGAAAGAGAGTTAAGGTAAGTTCTTACCATAACTGTCATTATGCAGAAACTAGCGTTTCTGCATGGTTACCGGGCCATTTATCGTATGATGAATAGGCCCCTCAGGCATTGAAAACTGCGAACCTACTGGATGCAGCATTTTCTTGCTTTAATTTCACAGTATTCCAAAATTTGGGAAATTCCAAATAAACTATCACTTGTTGACTACATCTTGCTTTTCGGTCCAGGCCATGTGCTTGCTGCAAGTGTCATGTTTACCTTCTGCACACATGCATAAAATTAATCTTGGTAACGCTTTTAGAGGCAGTATAGAGAATCCATACTTTTTCTATATTGGCACTAAAGGTAACGATATGTAAAAAGACGGAGCTAATAATCAACAGTATCTGAAGTTCAAAAGAAAACTGTACTTTCTTCAGTAGGACTTTGATGCTTTCCATCAATGCAAAAAGTGATGCTAGGTTTAAAGAACACGTTATAGATCAGGGGTGGGCAATAAGCGGCCCTCCAGCTATTGTTGAACTACAAATCCCAGCATGCCTTGCAACAGTTTTAGCAAGGCTAAATAGAAAAACTGTGGCAGGGCATGCTGGGATGTGTAGTTCTACAACAGCGGAGGGGCTGCTTATTGCCCACCCCTATTCTAGATGTTGGAAACCACACACAAGCATACCACATCTAGGTCTGGCACTCTTTAACAGTTGTATCAGTATTTTGTCTTGTTTTTGTGCTTGGTTAAAAATTAATTTGGAAGAGGACCACCAGGTGGCTACACACCAGACGGTATGTCATCCTATCATGCAGATCGGAGTGACATAACGAGTACAGTCTCTAGGGTGTACCCATGACATGCGTGCTACCGCAGGTCATTTGTGACATCGCCCGTCTGCCCTACTGCAGGGCCAACGGGGGGTTGTCGCTAACTGTCATGCTGCAGAATGCAGCATGACACCTCCCTACCCCCCTGTCGGACCATCAATCGGCAAGTGTGTATGCAGTTTCCGCATGCTGGGACCCGTCACCAGCGATATCGCGCTGGGTACACATCGGCTATTGGTAGGAAACTACTATTTGGGAAAATGTGATCAAATTGAACAGTAATTTAAGTTGCACTTTATATTGATCTGACAATTTAGTCTGCGAGTGGCAGTCTTCATGAGAGCATGTACCTTTACAGCTTTAAAAAAATAAATAATAAAAAAAAGTTGTGTGTATATGTAATAACTATACAGCAGGTAAAATAAGTATTGAACACATCAACATTTTTCTCAGTAAATGTATTTGTAATGGGGCTACTGGAATGAAATTTTCACCAAATGTCAGCAACAACCCATGCATTCCTCACATGCAAAGAAATCTAACCAAAGATGTCCATAAATTAAGTTGTGTAATGTGAAATGAAAAAGTATTGAACACATGAAGAAAGGGAGGTGCAAAAAGGCCTGGAAAGCCAAGACATCAGCTGAAATCTATTAGTAATTAGAAAGCAATCTTGCCCCTTGTCAGTGCAAATTAATATAATTTAGACGTCTCAAGGTGTCCCACAAGAAACATCTCATGATTGGTAAAAGCAAAGGGCTCTCTCAAGACCTTTCGCAACCTTATTGTTGCAAAACATACTGATGGCATTGATTACAGAAGGATTTTAAAACTTCTTAATGTTCCAGTGAGCACTGTTGAGGGCCATAATCCTGAAGGGAATTGGTATGAAATACCGCCGGCCGCATGGCCGATCGTGGATAGGTAAGTATCCACTAACCCCCCCCCTAACCCTAAGCCTCCTTAGGGGTGCCTAACCCTAACTTCCCCCCAAGTGCCTAACCCTAACCACCCCCTTCCCCGTTGCCTAACCCTAAGCCCCCCCGTCCCTCGGGGGGTGCCTAACCCTAAGTCCCAACGCCCCCCCCCCCCCCGGAGCCCTAAACCTAACGCTCGCGGCTCCCGGCATCACTACGATCGTGATGCCGGGCGCCGGTCTCCCGGCATCGGGGAAATGCGGGCGTCTACATCTAGACGCCCGGCATTTCACCCTTGCCGGGATAAGACAGTCGGGAAGCCGGCTGCCGGTAATTAGGCAGTCGGCTTCCCGATTGCCTCCCTCCTGAAGTGGAAAGAACATAATTTCACCATAAACCGGCCACGACCAGGTGTTCCTTGTAAGACTTCTGACAGAGGAGTGAAAAGAATTATCAGAAGCGTTGTCCAAGAGCCAAGGATCACTTGTGGAGAGCTTCAGAAAGACCTGGAAGTAGCAGGTACAATTGATTCAAAGAAATCAATAAGTAATGCAGTTTACAGCCATGGCCTGTATGCAATCTCTCCACACAAGACTCCATTGCTGAAATAAAAGCATGTTGATGTTCATTTAAAGTTTGCTGCACAACATTTGTACAAGCCTGTGAAATACTGGGAGAATATAGTCTGGTCGGATGAGACCAAAATTGAACTCTTTGGATGCCACCATGTTTGGAGGAGAAATGGCACTGCACATCACCCCAAAAATATCATACCAACAGTGAAGTTTGGAGGTGGGAACATCATGGTGTGGGGCTGTTTTTCAGCATACAGTACTGACATACTTCGTATGATTGAAGGAAGGATGAATGGAAAAATGTACTGAGACATTCTTGATAAAAATCTGCTGCCATCTACCAGGATCCTGAAGATGAAACGAGGGTGGACATTTCAGGATTTCAGCTAGACAATGATCCTAAACACACAGCCAAGGACACTCAATTGGTTTCAGCCACTCACCTGACTTGAATCCAATTGAAAATCTATGGAAAGAACTAAAGATCAGAGTTCATAGAAGAGGCCCACAGAACCTTCAAGATTTGGGGGGGGGGGGGGCTGTGTGTGTGTGTGTGTATGAGCCAAAATCACACCTGAGCAATGCATGTGACTAGTTTCTCCATACAGGAGGTGTCTTGAAGCTGTCATTACCAACAAAGGCTTTTGTACGAAGTATTAAATGAATTTCAGTAAGCGTGTTCAATACTTTTTTCCCTGTGTCATGTCACATTATTACACATAACTTAATTTATGTAAATGTATAGTTTGATTTCTTTGCATGTGTGGATTGCATGGGTTGTTGCTGACATTTGGTGAAAATTTCATTCCAATAGCCCCATTACAAATATGTTTGCTGAGAAAAATGTTGTTCAATACTTATATAGAAAAATGTCTGTGTATGTATATATGTGTGAAAATATATATATATATATATATATATATATATATATATATATTTATCTAATGATCTTTATACCCAAATGTCGCTATTTAGCGTCGTAAGTCGTACAAGAAATAATTGCTTTCCAGACTTTGATTGTGGTTCCAAAGCATAAAAAGATATTATTCATATAAAAGCATATAGTTACACGCCTTGACCTATAATACAATTAGTGCAAAGGTTATACAATCACAAGGTACAGTCAATACATATGCACGCGCTCTGGATCCAGACTTCCTGGCATCAAAGGTGAAGCCTCCGTCAAAATAAAGAATAAGCTGACTGACTTCTGGAAATAGAGCGTCTGTATATATACCCTTACAGAGAGTGGCAATACAATGGAAACGAGTTGGCATAATCCCATTGGTTCTTCTTCTTGGTTCTTCTGTTACGATGTAGTTCATAGGTCAGTTTGTACAGTTGTAGTTCAGCCCTCCAATGGCTTTGTGTATCTTTTCCCGCCGAAGAACAAGTCTAAACTGGCTAATAAACATTACATTAGAGTACATTTCAATAATTAACTCTCTCTGATTCATAATTTGCAGACACATGTTGCGATCTCCTTGCCGATGGAACCGGAGATCTGCAAATAGACAGTGGTTTAGAATAGCACCAAACACGGTCTGCTTATCATGTTCTAAACCCTAGATATTAAATACCTGCATTTCACAACATAATTGATAAGTAAAAAACCTCTAATATTAACCTTAATGCTAGGGAACCTTTCTGTGTAAGTATGCAGTGTCGGTGTAAGGATATTAAGAAAAGACGCTAGTATGCGTTGTGCGTCTACGTGTTTGCGAAGTACACTATGGTACGTGCTTTGCGGGGTTCATATATGTATTAATAAATGTACGTATTTGTCTAATGAGGACTTTAAACCTAGGTCAGTGGCAGACGCACGACGCTAATCATAATGTAGCGCTGCACACGGGGTATCGTGTAGACAACGCAAAATGGTGTCATGCCGATACTATTGTTACAATTTAGGTCTGTCAACCATCCGGCTTCTACATACATACATGCATGCATGCATACATGCGTATAGAAAAAAAGTGTCGAGTGCCGCTGCTTTTTTCTACACTTTGAATACTATTTACAGAAGGCACCTGGGCAAATTACATCGTGACAGGAGTGCCGGTCTGCATTGCCCGCTATAAATATATAATATTTTGTAGAAAAAAGCAGCGGCATTTGAGGTCTTTTAAAATCCAAGAAAGAAGCTGCACTCGAGCCTCCAAATTCAACAGCGGCTGGGGTGCTTTATCTCAGGGAATTCTTTTTGTTAGTTTTCCCGAATATAAAGACATAGATATATAGGAGAGCACTCTCGAGCCTTCTCAATTCTTATGCCAAAAGAGTTACAACCTTTTTATTCACTTCATAAGGATAGTTGACGTTTCGGCTTCTGGACAAGTCTTTGTCAAGACTGATAAAATGACCCTCCAAACAGTCAGACACAAAAGTGACTGACTGGAGGGTAATTTTATCTGTTTTGACAATAGCTAGTTCAGAAGCCAAAACGTCAACTATGCTTATGAAGTGAATAAAGTTTCCTGTTTGGCATCACTTCCTGTATGTATCCAGTTTATTTATTCTCTAGATGGTGCTCTTGTACTGGAAATTCCTTATACAGTTTTAAAACAAAGGTTTAATTTCACTATTCAGCCAGAGATAAGTTTACTGAGCAGTTCATTCATCTAGAAACAATAATTGCTTCACTGATTATGGTAACCTGCTCCATGCGCAATGATATCAAACTGCAAACACATGAGCAAGTCTGATTAAGTTAAGAAATTTGCTCCCCTGTGGCATACAACATGTGGGGTGTGTGTATATGCATGCGTCCATTTCTAGACTGTGAATTGTTTTGGCAGACTAGTTTGGCTAACTAGTGCATCTAATAAGGGTGACATTGAAAAGGACATAATTTAATCCTGTTTTCTTTGGCTTTGTTTTATGTTGTAATCGATGTTTTACTATATTTCAGCCAATTCTTTAAGGGAAGACTTTAAGTTTCACCACACCTTCAGCACAGAGATGGGAAACTTCTTGAAAGTGCCTACAGGGCAGCTTGCTGTAATGCATCCTGACCGATTTCAATCAAAATATGAGCCCAAAAAATTCAGTTTTACGATCATAGTAAGTGATTTTGAGTTTATATTTAATGGTCATTTGTGCTTTTCAGTTGTTTTGAGTAGTTTGGAGTCTAGTCCTTGTAATTCATATGTTGCCACTACATTACGTATTTTATGTTGGATCACGTCTGAGCAACTTATGTTATGGCAGTTTTAGGAGTGCCTACCAAACAAGATTAGAAAACTGAACAGGAACAAATTTTATTTACATCCAGACAATGGATGATTGGTCATATGTCTGGGACCTATAATCATGTTAATCAAACAATACTCTACAAATGTGAGGTTTGTCCTCCTTTAGTAATTATCAGACACAATGTTTTTCCATTGGATCATCAGTAATTGCCCATTTGACTAAACTGGAGCTTATTCAGAATGGGAAAAGTACGCCCTTGTTTCCAGAAACACAGCCCAACCACGTCCTGCTCCACCTGCAAACGACGACATTGACATGCTGCGACTTGTAGGCACAGCTTGCTAGGTACAGGACCCGTTCTGCACATGGGTCCTTTGCATGCGCAGACCACCAACAGTTAGAAACTTACACAAACAATCGTGTTTGCGTACTACTTTGAATCAGGCCCTAAGTATTAGTTCTGAGTTATCCTGGGGTTTTGCGCTTTTCTACTCATGAAAGCCTATTGGCATGCCATATGAGAGTATGGTGTGTATACACACAGCTATTGTGAGGATACCTATTTGCCATTTAGGTTAGACAATCTTTGAAAAAGGTATTTATAGTGGCTTAATAGCCTGGCACCTTTTTAGGTTCATGGATCACACAGGAGCGAACAGCAGAGGTGCAATAATGTATATTCACTGGAAGGAACCTGGGGTGTTTTCCATCCCAAATTGCATTTGTGAATTTGAAGAAGCCAAATTGTATGATTTAACTCCAATCACTCTTATGCTTCCTTGGTTAGCGGTATTTTGTCAATACCCCATACTGAGTTAAAATGTTGTGGAGGTGTTGCCCATAGTGACCAATCAGATTCTACTTTTCATTTGTCTAGCACTTTCCAGAAGATAACTAGAATCTCATTGGTTGCTATGGGCAACATCTCCACTTATGAAAACCTGCTCTTTAGTAAATATAACCTGTAGTGCGCTCTACCTAGCTTGTTGAATAGTTCATCTATTCTTGGCTTCAGTGACCTCATTCAATTTGCGATAGTCCTCACAGAACTTAGTGATCTGGTCCACTTTTGGGACCATCACCACTCCAGCTGTGCATAGGCTGTGACAAGACACTTAAACCTGCTGCAACGGTATGCAATCGGGAAGCCGGCGGACGTAAGCCCGACAGCCGGCTTCCATACTGCTTTATCCCAGCGAGGGTTAAATGACAGGTGTCTAATTCTAGATGCCTGTCATTTTACAGACTCTGAGAAACCAGCGGCCAGCATCCCGATCGAAGTGATGCCGGGCGCCTCTGCGGACAGCCGCGCGCGCGGGGGGGGGTTAGGTTCAGGGCTCCCGGGGGGGCCTTAGGGTTAGACATCCCCCTGGGAGGGTAGGGTTAGGATAGGGGGAGGGGGATTTAGGTTTAGGCACTGGGGGCCACCCCTAAGGGGGGGTTAGGTTAGTAGATACTTACCTGGGGATGATCAGGATTTTCAGCCGTGTTGGCCTGCCGCTGTCGGGATTTGAACCGTCGGACTTGCCCCCGCCGGGGGTAGATGGCTGCTACCTCTACTGCTCTATTATTGCAGGAGGAAAAAGCCGCTAAGCCATCTAGGCGTCCTCTGGTGTCATTATAGGCCACACAACTCTCTGAGATGTCATCTGATGACGGAGAGATTGCGGATGTCTCTAACCCTGAGTCCCCTCCACTGGAGATGGAGACTTTGTTTGGGGTTACTATTCCTGCTTTGGTGTGAACTGTCAGAGCCGTGTGGCTCATAGAGAATAACGGACCAGCTCCTCTGTTCCAGCAGGCTCTGTTTGTACATCTAAAGGGCTACTTCTGAGGAATTCCCTTTACCGGATCAATTCGTTGATCGCAGGGCTACAGCCTGGCGAACGTCCGGTAAGAGGTATCAACCTCATGGAAGTTTGGCTGCTTGTTATCCATTTCCTGAAGTTCCTTGCATGAAATGGAACTCATCCCCTGCAGTGGATTCACATGTAATACGGTTAGGTAACGTAGCACTTGTAATTATGTCTTCCATTTCTTCCCTAAAGGTTAGGAAGGTGGAGGTTGCCGGAAGTCTATATACCTTCCCTCAAATGCTTCTAGGCCTCAGAGGTTTTTTGGTTGGTAACATCAGAGATGCAGCCACACACATTGGGAAGGCTGTTCTGGATATCAGTCTCCTGACTTCCAGTGTCTCGGCGGTGTCTCCCATACACTGGAGAAGTATTGTTCGGTCCTGACATGGACAGGATTGTGGGCACGTTGGCAGTGGTTAATTCTGCGTTTCTGCCTTCAGCTGCGGCTTCAGCGATCCTTACGTCCTCAAGGTTAGCCTACAGGTCAGACCTTCCCAAGGCAGTCAGCTTCCAGTAGTACTGTCAAACCTAAGAAACTGGCCTGAAATACAAGGCGTCCTACTTCCAAGTCAGAGGATAAACCCTCAGCCTAATGGGATCGGCCTCCCTCTGGGGGATACCAGGTTGGGAGGCCGACTTCTTCAGGTCACCCAGTGTTGGTGTCGGACCACTGTAGACACCCGGGTAAGAGAAGTAGTTTCTTACGGGACGACAAGGCTTTACAAATCCAGAAAGCTGTACGATCCTTGCTTCAAGCAGAGGTCATAGTACCAGTCCCGTTGCCCCAGAGGGGTACGGGTTGTTATCCCAATCTTTCTGGTTCAAAAACTGATCAGATCCCAGCCTATCCTCAGTCTTAAGTTCCTGAACAAATTCCTCAGGGTAACTTTGTTCAGGATGGAAACCCTACGCTCCATAATACTGGGTATGGAACCTGGATATTTTACGGTGTCTCGGGATATTCAGGATGCATGCATGCTTATTCCAATTGCTTAGGCTCACCAGCGTTTTCTCATGTTTGCTGTACTGCAACAACATTTCCAGTTTTGGGCTCTGCCGTTTGGCCTATCTACTACACCTCGGGTGTTTTACTAAGATTATGGCGGTAATGGCAGCCCATCTGCGGCGGCAGGGGGTCCGCTTGTTACTATTCCTGGACGACCTTTTACTGTTGGATGGGTCTCCAGAGGGACTTCACCACCACCTACAGCTGACTATATCTATGCTACAGATGCATAGGTGGTTAATCAATTGGAAGAACTCCTCCCTGATCCCATCCCAAAGGATGCTACATTTGGGAGCTCTGTTGGATTCACAACAGCAGCGGATCTTTTTCTTTATGGAAAAGATCTCCACTTTGCTGACGTAAGTACGTAGATGCCTCCACAGTCGCAGAGTGTCCATCCACTCAGAAATGCTGTCACTGGGTTTCTTAGTGTCGTCGTTCAACATGGTGAAATATGCCCGGTTTCATTCCCAGCCTCTACAGAAATTGATCCTCTCCAGGTGGGACGGATTACCCCATCGGATAAAGCAAACTATGGTGCTCTCTCCGGAGGTGCATCTGTCTCTTGTGTCACGAGAAGGGTTTCGCGGCGTGGAGGGTTGCTGTCCTTACCGGTGAGGGCACTGTGGCGCGGTCTTTCTGTCAGGGGAGCTAGCGTGTGGAGACTAACATTGGTTGTACGCAGTGGTCTTCCAGCAATTGGGCCATCCTGGCAAGGCCATATGACATAGAGCAGGTGACCTACTGACGATTGGCCTCACTGGCCTATCACATTTTGCTACTGGGTACTTAAGGGTGTTTGGAGCTCCCTGAAGCTCCAAACAAGCGTAGCTGTGAGAGTTCCCTGCGCTTCTGAACCCTAGACTTGTGCTCTGGTGCTTGCCCTAGCTCCTTGTCTGCCTGCATAGCCTGCACCGCTCTGCCTTGCTCTCCACTGGAGATCAGCCCTGCACCTTACATCAGACCCACTCCTGCCTGAACCTGTCTCCTCAGTTAACCCATTCCTGCGCAGCCATCTTCACAGCGTTTCCAGATTTCCCTTTCAGCCATCATCACAGCATTTCCGGATTTCCCCCTCAGCCACTATTCAGCAAACCAGGATATCCACTTCACTCTGTCTATCTGGATTCATCTGTCACTGATCTGGACATTCGTTTACTCCAATTCACTACAGTTCCCTTCAGCCATATATATCAGTTTGTTTATTACTGGAGTTTAGTTTATCTTATTGATCATGTCTACGAACATTCACATTAAACAACCCACCTTTCAGTTTAAACCGGTGTCTGCTCCTGTTTCTACACGGGTCACACAACAAACAGTCCCTAACATCTTGCTTGCTGGCTGCAGACTCCCACCTCACCAGGGGGCACCCCTTTTGGATTCCGGTCTGGGTCATTCTGACAACTGACGCCAGTCTCCGGGGTTGGGGCGCAGTGACAAGTCCACACATTTCGGGGATGGTGGACAGCAAAAAAGGCTGCCCTGCCAATCAACATTTTGGAACTTAGGGCGGCCTTCAGGGCACAACATGCCAGACTCATACTTCACAGAAAGCCCGTGCAAGTTGTCAGACAACGCCACAACCGTGGCTTCATCAACCATCAAGGAGGAATCCAAGTCAGGCAGCAATGACAAAGGGGTCACACATTCTGACATGGACGGAAGGTCCTCTCCCAGCCATTTCGGTAGTGTTCATTCCAGGAGTTCTCATTTGGGAAGCGGACTTCCTCAGTGGTCACGACGTGCGTCCCAGGGAATGGTCTCTTCACCAAGAAGTATTTCAGCTCCTTGTGGCCAAGTGGGGCCTTTCGGACATGGACCTCATGGCCTCCCGACACAATCACAAACTGCTAGTGTACCGGTCCGGGGCAAGAGACGCCAAGGCTCTCTTGGTAGTCGCTTTGTCAGTCTAGTGGACCTTCCAGTTTCCGTACCTGTTTCCTCCACACTCCTTTCTTTCTCGAGTACTTCGGACGTTCAAACAAGGTGGAGGCACTGTCCTGCTGGTGGCTCCAGCGTGGCCCTGACGATACTGGTTCTTAGCTCTTCAGAGTCTCCCCATTGACACTGCTTTGCTGTTGCCTCAACCTCCGGACTTGCCTTTGCCCGGACCTGGGTCGTCTGTCTTTGACGGCGTGGCTCTTGAGACATCCTTCCTACGGGCCAAATGTTTTTCTGGCTTTGTGGCTAACACCATGCTCAGAGCGCGTAAACCAGCCTCTGCCAGGATTTACCACAGTGTGTGGAACACCTACTTTTCATGGTGTCGTCCCAGATGTTACGTCCCCCAGGTATTCGGATATTCAGTGTTTTGGCTTCCTGCAGGCGGGTTTGGATCTTGTTCTCCACCTTCCCTCACTGGAGGTGCATGTATCTGCTCTTCCAGTGTGGTTCCAGCAAAGGATTGCTCCTCTTCCTGATATCTGCGCTTTCCTACAGAGTGTCCTTCGCATTCAGCCTCCCCTCATCTCTCCTGTGGCTCCTTGGTATTTGGCTGTTGTCCTTAGGGCCCTCCATTTGAACCCCTGGACTCAGTGGATTTCAAATGGCTTACAGCTAAGGCTGTTTTTCTTCTGGCTATTGCTTCCTCCAGAAGAGTGTCAGACTTGGGGATTCTCTCTTGCTGTTCCCCATTTCTAGTTTTTCACCGAGACAGGGCGGTACTTCGGACTCGAACTGGGTTCCTTCCTAAGGTGGTTTCTGGTTTCCACATAAATGTGGAAATTATTGTACCGGCCTTTAATTCTATAGACCTCTCGGCAAGTGAGGCCTCATTAGATGTGTTACGTGCCCTCAGGATTTATGTGGACCGTACCAGTTCCCTTTGGAAGTTGGATTCCTTGTTTGTTCTCTACGGATTCCACAAGGGATGGCCAGCCAATAAAACAAACTTTGGCTAGATGGATTCGCTTGATGATATCTGAGGCTTACACTCATGAGTGCTTTCCAGTGCCGCCCTCTGTTACTGCTCATTCTACTCTGTGGGTCCTTCGTGGGCAGCTCGCCGTGGCACCTCGGTTGTTCAGCTTTGTAAGGCGGCCATGTGGTCTTCTGTCCAGACTTTTTTGAGGCATTATGCATTTGATACCTCTTACCTCTCAGGATGCTTCCTTTGGGCGCCGGATTCTCCTCTCTGCACAGGAGCATCCCCAACCTTAAAGGGACTGCTTTGGGACATCCCCAAGGTCTCCCTGTGGAGCCTATGGATCCTGAAGTAGAAAATGAGATGGTAAGAAACCACCTTTTTTTATCTTTCTACAAAGTCTATAGGGTCCACAGGGCACCCACCCTGACGCTCCTGTGCTTCAGATGGGCTTCGCTATGGTCACCGGTATTCCGTCTCCTTTTGTGTGAGAATGTGATTCTTGAGTTTTCCGGACTTTCTTCTTTCTCTCTTATCCTCCTCCGGCTTTTGGCGTGCTACAAAACTGAGGTGCCTCTGGCTCTGTATAGGAGGGAGAACCAGTGCATCCTGGGAGAAAAATGTAACTTATTTTTCGTGGTGCCCGGATGACTCAATGACCTATATCCCAAGGTCTCCCTGTGGACCCTATGAACTTCGTAGAAAGAGAGATAACAAAGGTTTTTTTTTTTTTTATACTTGTACAAAATATGATAAAGTTGCACGGAACCGGGGTCGCTCTGTGCCTGCTGTTTTCAGGAAGTTTCATTACCGGGAGGTTCGGCTGAACAGTCGGTGATGCCTGATTGGGCCAGTTCTATGGTTGAGGCTATAGATGAATTGTGTCACTCCGGAAAATTGTTACCCTGTGCTGAGGCTCCTAGTCTATCTGATCCCTTGGTAGGGCCCAGATGGGCCCAGAATATGGGACGATGTCTCGCTGAGATGGCAACTTCCCTAAAGAAAATGGTAACTTCAGCAGGGGCTACAGCCACGAAGAGACGTTCAGGCCAGTCCTCAGTGGATTTTCCTGGAGATGGGGTTTCAGCAGCTTCTTCCCAGGAAGAAGGGGAAATAGATTATGACTGGGAGGATGAATTCCATTCTGATTCAGGGGTTTCTATGCTGGTAGATGCTGTCAGGGAGACTGCTTCTACAGCTATTCCAGTGACTAGTTCAGTTTCTTTCTTTAAACGTAAGAAGAAACATGTAGCTGTTTTCCCAGAATTTTCGCATTTTGAAGAAATATTAAAAATAAGCCTGGTTAAAACCGAATTCCATATTCTTACACTTTTTTTTAAGTATCTTTATCCTTTTTCGGAAGAGGATACCAAGCTTTGGGAATTTCCACCCGTGGTGGATGCTTAAGTCTATTTTCACTTTTAAAGAGTCTTGTTGAGGCCTGTTCTGGCCAGCGCCTGGGTGATAAAGGCTATCAATTACTGTATGGCCCAGATGATTGCTGGGTTTCAATCAGAGGATTTGTCTGAAGCTAGTCCTTCTAGCTGATCAAATTACAGAGGCTCTGACCTAATATAGGTGATGCTTTAATAGATACTATTCACACAGTCTCATATTTCTGCTTTGGCCATTTCTGCCAGACATGCTATATGGCTTTAAAACATGGAAGGCAGACATAGAAAATGTCCTGATTCAGAGAAAGACCTCTTCAAGAGCGTCCGGCTCTGAATCAGGCCCTTAGTCCCAGCACTTCACTGTCCTCCATCTGTAATGAGTGCATATGTCCCCGCATGTATCTGGGTGTCATATTTTTTTTTTTTTTTATTATTATTTTTTTTTTACCCCTCACCCATCCACAACAGATGTCAACAAAGGGTTCTCTCTCTTTAGTAGAGATCCTCCTCCACTTCCCGGTCAGGTCACTTATACACCCGATTGTAGGTCTGTTTGAGCGGAGTAGTTCTGGAACATGGGATGGCTGACAGGCTAATGTGCCTTTGGTCAGTCCTTCTGCAAATGTCTTGGTTGCCCACATTGGTAACAGCTCAGTCATGGTTCTGGTACTGGTGCTCTATACATTCCTGGTGAAAAACTTGTGCTTGTGTGTCTGTGGTTCCCACATGGCCACTGCTGCACTTGGAAGATAATTTTCCAGCTGGGGTTCAGGAATGGTTAGATTACCTTTTTGCTATGTCTGCTATGAACTGGCCTCTCCATCTAAGTCAGGTGGCAATAATACATTAATCCACCATCTTAGTGGATGGTTCTGGAGTGACTGATTTAGTCTTCATCACACAAGACTACTTGCGCTCATTGAGTCTGTTTCCTAAGCCATCAAATCAGGCTTGTATTTTGCCCAAAGTTAGAGCTGTCGTGTTGGAGACATAGGGCCTGATTCAGCATGGACCGCAATTGCAAGCTCTTATGCAGTTCGGCCGATGGTGTGTACTGCGTATGCACCGCAGTGCACTTGCGCAGAGCAGCATTGAGATCGGATTGCGATCACGCATGCAGACAGGAATCCTTTGCAAAGTGAGTGACGGGAAGTCAACGTTTAGGGGTGGGGAAGGGGGAGTGGTCGGAGAAACGCAGGCGTGCCAGTACGTTTGTACACAGTTACATGGGCATGCTTAAATTTGCCACGGAGACTGCATACGCAGCTTGAGTACTCACTGAGTGCGACGAGACTTGCAATTTCTTAGGGAGGTCAGGGCTGCTGTAATTGTGCATGACTGGCAGATGTTACGGATGTGTACGCAGGACTGCGAGGTCTTATGGATGTGAGAAAGCGTTAGTGGGTGTCTCTAAGCTGGCTGAGTGGTTGCAAACATTTAGCATATTTCCAGCACAACTGCGTGTGATTACGCAGCTACGATCGCAATAGTTATCATACTGCAATTTGTGACTGCCATCTTAGCCATTTTTTCTACTTCAGGGTCCATAGGGTATCCACAGGATACCTTGGGGTATAGGTGTGACGTCAGTCGCTGGGCACCATAGAGTTAAGCTTTTCAGCCTCCCAGGATGCACTAGGGTCCCCCTCAGATACCCCGCCCCCGAGCCAAGGCACCTCAGTTTAGCTTGGTGCCCGGCCGGAGTCGGGTGCACCTGTCGGAGTGGGGGGCTAGAAGAGCCCCTGAAGCTTTCTTCAGTGCAGCTGTGGCTGCACATCTGCATGTACAGCCTGGACAGTCAGTCCTGACGTCCATGCTGTCTTCCCTACACCCCCGCCGGTACCAGAACGCCGGTACCGATCCGGGGATGCTGGTGAGCATCTGGGGTCACAGCTAGCGGTGACCCCAGATGTTCCGGACCATGGCCGGATCCAAGGGGGACAAAGGTAAGCAACGGGGTCCCGCGGTGGGTCCCCGCTGGTCACATGGTCCTGTCCCCAGGCAGGGGGCTCCCTGGGGACTGGCTGCAGCGTGGAGCCAGGTGATCAACCTGCGCTTTCCACTACCCCCTGGGACAGCGGACCGCAGCAGAGCGGTAGCGCTGCGGCGTCCCAGGGGTTAAATGCATGCCAGGGAAGCGCGCCTTCCCTGTCTCACAGCCGGCGCCTCCCCCGCTGCACACAGCCCTCTCTGCATGCTGCCGACTGGTCCTGTGGCAGCGCTCCTCCCCCAGGCCAGCCTCCTCTCTGCTCCTCGGCGGCCATGTTCTCCAGAACGCATGGTGAACGCTGCTGGAAGCGCTGGACGGAAGCATTGTGGTCTGGGTCCCCCCGCATTCCTCTCCTCCGCTGTGGTCAGGTCTGTGTATGCAGCGCTGTGTCCTACCAGCCCTGTGTCTGCGTAGTTGAGTGATCAGCGCTGTTAGTGCAGGAATTGATTTTCTTTGCATTGTATGTGACTGTGCTAGCGCTGCTGCCTGTAACTTTTCTCTAAACTGTCAGCTTTATTACTGTCCCTGTTCTTTCTGCTAAGCCCTTGCGGTGCGGTGCTGCAGGGTGGTCTCTCGCCTATTTAAGTTATAATTGGCGAGAGAGGTCACATACGTGGTGCCATCATGTCCGAAAGTGATTTTCCCCTCCGGCTACAGTGTACTACGTGTAAAGTACCGTTAGCGGAGGGGGAGGGTAGCGCGGAGGGCCTTTGCCGGCAGTGTTTGTCAATGGCGCGGCCTCTTACGGTTACAGCACCGGTACAGGAGCCGCCCTGGGCTCGTTTCGCTCAGGCGCTTACAGCCTTAGTGGGCCAGTTAGCTCCGCAGCCTGCGTTTACACCGATGGGTTTATCCCAGCAGTCTGTGGTGTCGTCACCCATGCAGGGTTTCCCACGACAATTGGTGGTACCCCACAGTCTCCCTATTTCCCCGCTCCCGGTTTCTCAGGAGCCAGTGTGGGTTAACTCCCTGACGAGTTCTGTACAGCACTTGTCGGATGTGTTGCAAGGGGAGTCTGTGATGCGGCCGCATAAACGGCCGGTGGCGTCTCTGTTGGCTCCTTATGAGGATGACGAGGGGACGTCTGATGATGGGGAGATTCTGGATCCTTATGATCAGGAACCTCTCCATGCTAAGGACGCTGATGCTAAGTCCAAAGTATATATTCCTGGACTTATTCGGGCGGTCCGCACAGCCTTGGTGATTGAGGACGAAGTTCCCCCAGCGGCTAAATCTAAGTATGCCTTTTTCAAAGATGTGAAGGGCGATGCCACAGTCTTTCCTCTTTCAGGTCAGTTGGTGGACCATTTAGAGGAGGCGTGGAAACAGCCTGGCAAAAGATACCAGCTGCAGAGACGCATGGCGGTGGCTTATCCGTTCGCGGATAACTATTTTGCAAAGTGGGAATCCCCTCCACAGGTGGATTCTCACGTGACCCGTCTTGTCCGTAGTGCCACATTGCCGATGCCATCTATGTCCTCCCTTAAGGATGCTACGGACCGCAAGGTGGAGATCTGCCTGAAGTCCGCTTATTCCCTTGCGGGGGGGGGCAGCACGGCCGGCTATGGCCATTTGCTGGGTTGCCAGAGCGATGGAGCGCTGGGCGGATTCATTAGAGGCTTCTTTTGATTCCGACTGTCCGGCCGAACAGGCGGAGTTGATTGGTAATCTCCGTGATTCGGCCACTTATATCAACGAGGCGGCCCTAGATATTAGTACTCTGGTGTCTAGAATTTCTTCAGCAGCGGTGGCTGCTCGTCGCACCTTGTGACTGCGTTCCTGGAAGGCAGACGCAGATTCCAAAAAGGGTCTGGAGGCGTTGCCGTTTACCGGAGAAGTTCTCTTCGGTCCGGATCTGGATAAGATTGTGGCCACGCTGCCGGCAGCCAAATCGGCTTGTCTCCCGTCGGCCGCTGCTCCTTCTGGTTCTGGACCATCGTCCTTTCGGTCATCTAGGACCCAGGGCAGGCCCAAACCAGTCGTTTCCTCGACAGGCTGGCCCTAAGAAATCAGCAAAGCCCCGGAAGCAGGCATGGAGTACCAGATGTCCGGCCCCCAAGCCAGATGACAAGCCTGCGGCCTGACTGTCCGGGCCTCCCTTTGGGGGATCCCAGGGTGGGAGGCCGCCTGCTGCAGTTCGCCCAGTGTTGGTCGGCCACTACGACAGACACTTGGGTTCTGGAGGAGGTTTCCCACGGATACGCCCTCTCCTTCCGGCACAGACCCCCGGCTCGATTCTTCACCACGGGTCTACCATCAGACCGGAACAAGGCTACGGAGCTGCGGAAGGTATTGCACACTATGCTCCAGGCTGGAGTTATAGTGCCTGTTCCATTCTCCCAGAGGGGTCAGGGTTTCTATTCAAATCTATTTTTGGTACAGAAACCCAATGGGTCGTATCGTCCGATTCTCAACCTCAAAGCACTCAACAAGTCTTTGCGGGTTCCGAAGTTTCGGATGGAGACCCTTACGGTCCATCATTCTGGCGTTGGAACCTGGGGACTACATGGTGTCATTGGACATACAGGACGCTTACCTGCATGTCCCTATTCTTTTGCGCCATCAACAGTTCCTCAGGTTTGCAATCCGCAGCGACCACTTCCAGTTTCAGGCGTTACCTTTTGGTCTGGCGACAGCACCACGTGTTTTCACCAAGGTGATGGCGGTCATGGCGGCTTCTCTGCGGCTGCAGGGAGTCCGCATGTTGCCGTACTTGGACGACCTGTTATTGGTGGCAGGATCTCCAGAGCTCCTGTTACGCCACTAGGACCTGACCATTGCACTGCTGCAACGGCACGGCTGGCTAATCAACTGGCAGAAGTCCACTCTAATCCCGTCTCGGAGGATTCTGCATCTTGGAGCCTTATTGGACTCGGGACAGCAAAGGATCTTCGTGACGGAGGGCAAGATCTCTGCTTTACAGTCAAGGGTGCGCAGTTGTCTGCACAGCCGCCGGGTGTCCCTACACTCGGCGATGAGGTTACTGGGCTCCATGGTGTCGGTGTTCGACATGGTGGAATACGCCCAGTTTCACTCCAGACCTCTGCAGCACCTGATCCTGTCCAAGGGGAACGGGCTGCCTCAGTCTCTGAAGTCCCAGACGATTGTGATCACACCGGAGGTTCGCCTGTCCCTTGCGTGGTGGTTACAGACGACCCACCTCAACAAGGGACGTCCGTTCTGGGTTCCAAATTGGGTCCTGTTGACAACGGACGCCAGTCTTCGGGGCTGGGGAGCAGTTTCGGGTCCACACTTGTTCCAGGGCAGGTGGACGCCGACAGAAGCGGAGCTTCCAATAAATATCTTGGAACTCCGTGCGGTCTTCAATGCTCTCCAGCAGGCACATCTGTTTCTCCAGGGTCACCCGGTGCAGGTCCAGTCGGACAACGCTACCACCGTGGCCTACATAAACAGGCAAGGAGGAACTCAGTCGGGCGGCTCTCGTAGAGGTCTCTCGGATCCTGGTTTGGGCGGAGCACAATCTTCCGGCCATATCAGCGGTCTTCATCCCGTGTGTGCTAAATTGGGAGGCGGACTTTCTAAGTCGCCAGGATGTTCATCCGGGGGAATGGTCCCTGCACCCAGACGTTTTTCAACTGCTGGTGGACAGGTGGGGTCTTCCAGAGATCGACCTCATGGCGTCCCGGCACAACAACAAGTTGCCGGTGTACGGGTCTCGCACAAGAGACGAAGGGGCGTCTCTGGTGGATGCTCTGTCCGTCCGGTGGACGTTCCGGTTCGCATACCTGTTCCCTCCGGTCTCCCTTCTTCCACGGGTAATCCGGAAATTCAAACAGGAAGGAGGGACGCTCCTGTTGATAGCTCCCGCGTGGCCCAGACGGCACTGGTTCTCAGACCTTCAGGGTCTGTCCGTGGACAGTCCTCTGCGGTTGCCGCTACGACCGGACCTTCTGTCTCAGGGTCCTTGTCTTCACCCGGACCTGACTCGGCTGTCTTTGACGGCGTGGCTGTTGAGACGGCCATGCTGAGGTCCCGGGGGTTTTCCAGC
This sequence comes from Taudactylus pleione, assembly GCA_031769625.1. Classification (NCBI taxonomy): domain Eukaryota; kingdom Metazoa; phylum Chordata; class Amphibia; order Anura; family Myobatrachidae; genus Taudactylus; species Taudactylus pleione. The sequence continues at coordinate 15,084,868 of JAUIMM010000384.1, forward strand.
TCTGTGGTGCATACCATGTTGCGAGCTCGGAAACCGTCTTCCGTGAGGATATACCATCGCGTGTGGCATACATTCTTCCAGTGGTGTCGACCGAGAGGTTACGCACCGCGGGAGTTTCGTCTGTCTCGGATTCTCGCCTTCCTGCAAGCGGGACTAGATCATGGGCTTCGCCTTGCTTCTTTGAAGGTACAGGTTTCGGCCCTATCTGTCTGGTTTCACCGTAGGATTGCTACAATCCCGGATGTGCGCACCTTTATGCAAGGTGTTCTCCGCATTCAGCCGCCCTTTGTTCCACCTGTGGTGCCTTGGGATTTGGCTGTGGTCCTGAGGGCTCTCCAAGGACTGCCGTTTGAACCACTGGGCTCAGTGGATCTTAAATGGCTAACAGCTAAGACTGTTTTCCTTCTGGCTATTGCTTCGGCCAGACGTGTTTCTGAGTTAGGGGCTCTTTCTTGTAGACCCCCTTTCTTGGTTTTTCATGGGAACAGGGCAGTGCTCCGCACTCGGTCCGAGTTTCTTCCCAAAGTTGTTTCCCAGTTTCATGTTAACGAGGAAATCGTTGTTCCGGCCTTTAACTCACCGGGTCTTTCCGTGGGTGAGGCCTCTTTGGATGTTGTGCGGGCCTTAAGGACTTATGTTGACCGCACTTCTTCGTTTAGGAAGTCGGACGCTTTGTTTGTCCTCTATGGCTTCCGTAAAAAGGGTTGGCCTGCTTCAAAGCAAACTTTGGCAGCCTGGATCCGTATGGCTATTTCTGAAGCTTATCTTCATGAAGGCCTACCGGTCCCTCCTTCTCTGAAGGCTCATTCCACTAGGTCTGTGGGTCCTTCGTGGGCAGCTCGACGTGGTGCCTCGGCAGTTCAGATCTGCAAGGCTGCTACGTGGTCCTCTGTCCATACCTTCGTGAGGTATTACAGGTTTGACACCTTTGCCTCTCAGGATGCTTCCTTCGGGCGGCGGATTCTCCTTTCAGCACAGGAGCATCCCCACCCTTGAAGTATACTGCTTTGGGACATCCCCAAGGTATCCTGTGGATACCCTATGGACCCTGAAGTAGAAAATATGAGATATGGTAAGAACTTACCCTTGTTATCTCTATTTCTACGAAGTCCATAGGGTTCCACAGGACTCCCGCCCTGTCGCACCTGTGCTGCAGATGGGCTTTGCTCTGGTCACCGGTTTTCCGTCTCCCTCTGGTGAGAATGTGATTCTTGTATGTGTCCAGATCTTTTTTCTCTCTCTTCCTTCTCCTCCTCCGGCCTATGGCTTGATAACTAACTGAGGTGCCTTGGCTCGGGGTCGGGGTATAGGAGGGGGACCCTAGTGAATCCTGGGAGGCTGAAAAGCTTAACTCTATGGTGCCCAGCGACTGACGTCACACCTATACCCCAAGGTATCCTGTGGAACCCTATGGACTTCGTAGAAATAGAGATAACAAGGGTAAGTTCTTACCATATCTCATATTATTAATAATATGACAATTGGTCCCAAAAAAAACTGCTGATCTTGATTAAGCATTGGACATGTGACTGCACTGAACTATGTTTATGGCAATGGCAGGATAATGGTACCCTGATGGATCCAGCTGTATGGTCACTGTATGATCATACAAAGTGTGGGCTTGATTATTTAAATAATTAATTGCATTGTGCTTTCTGAAATGAGGACCCACCCTTTTTTTTTTTTTTTTTTTTTTACCATTTGGATAATCTGCTTTTCCACTGTCTATCCCTGTGGTACATAATTTTGGAATGTTGACTGGGCCAGTCACCATCCTTGTCCTGATAAAATCTCAGTTGGGGGTGGTGCTGTGTAGTGGATTAAAAATCAGGGACATCTCCAAAATTTAGCAAAGGTTGATTTATGCATTTTAGATTGGTTATTATTTTTTCTACATTTTGTTTTGTCTCAAACTCTTTTGCAGGATTCCACAACTGAGGAAGATATTAAGGAGCATGTCATTAAACATGCTTTACCCTTGGTTGGTCATAGATCAAACTCTAATGAAGCTAAAAGATACACAAAACGTCCGCTTGTTGTTGTTTATTACACAGTAGACTTTAGCTTTGACCACCGCACTGGTAAGTGAACAACAAAAATATTTTAGGCAAAGGCAAACCAAAATCTGTTTTAACTTTTTTATTAATTTCTCTTTTACTTTCATCTGGGGCACACTTCTTGACCATGGGGGTATTGTGAGGGTTGAGGAGCCAGCACTCTGAATTAATTTTTGAGTGTATAAAGCTCCCATCTAACCCCTCCCTCAATTTTATATTTTAATGGTGGTACTCTGTGCACATAACAAATGAGGCATGCAGCAGCAAGGTCACCAACGTTTCAAAGTATTAACATTTTTGTCAGGGTGTACCTTATTGAAAATGTTAATACAGATGTATCCACATACATCGATCCTCCATGCGCTACACAACGCGTAAGCTCCGTGTGGCTCGGCGGCCCGAGCATTTTTTAATGCGGCTTTTTCCCTTCAAATGTGACTAGGTCGCACAAGCAGCTTCTGCTGATTAATATGATATGCAGCATGCCTATGTTCTATATGCGGCTGTATTTGCATGCAAAATGCTACATTACAGTGTCACAGCCACTGACAGGCCTCAGACCCTGTAATTTGCTCCTCAAAACATTCTCCTTACCTGAAACCAAGTACGGTCTGGCTGACAGCAGCAGCTTCCTGACAGAGGAAGGCCAGCTAGTGGAGCACTCCACAGGAGAGCGAGCGGGGTGGCAGATGCAGGGTGCAGATGTGCGTCGGTGAGCTCCCGCAAGCCGCATAGTCTTGGAGGCATGCAGGCTGTCTGAGGCGCGCGGCCATTACAGAATGACGACAGCCGCTTTCCAGGAAGTAGCTCCAGACCAGTCCAACCAGTCTTAAGGAAGGGGGGAGCTAGATTGACGGCAGTCGGCTCCTCTCTCATCCTAATTAAATGACATGCTAAACAAGGAGGTTCAGCCAGATAGGGTTATTGGTACAGTCCAACAGCTGAATTGAGAAGCTGCTGATGAACACTGCAAAGTTCCTCTCTTCCATCTCCTCTGTGACTTCATGTGGCTGGAGTCTAGATGAGTATCTAACAGTTTACTTATTTTCACTTTGATATTTATTGTATGGTTTTTTTTTTCTGTATTTATGCTGCATGTAATATCAGTATAATACTATTATCGTGACAGTTTACCTTGTAAAGGTTTGGTAATGCTTGAGAAGGGAAATACTTCCAAGGCTAAACTAGGAGGAGGGAAGTCCAGTTTGCACCATTTTTGCTCCAGTTTTCAGGCTAAATTACCTTCTGAGAACGCACATTCTGGATGTGCTGCTTGTGAGGAGGCACGTGGTCCGCCGCCTTTTTGCAGAAACCTCGGCCGGTCCGGTGGAGGAACCACCCTGGGTTATGTCTTTTGCCTTTTCCATAGCCTCTGTTATGAAAGAGGAATTGTCTAATTTGTATCTACCCATAATAAGTTGGATTTGCAACAGGGAGTAGCCAAGGTAGAACAAGGTCCTATCCTTTTAAATGGTAATTCTCCAGGGGGTCCGGGGCTTTAGGGCCTGCTGAGGTTCCATCCTGAGCCAAATTAATGGAAATGACAGCATTAGGTTTAGAAAGGACGTAATGTTCACTGGAGAAATTATCTTCAGCCGTTCTAGGCCAGGTGTCTGGTTTCTCGGAATCTGATATTTCCTCTGATGGGGTTGAGGATTCAGTTTCTTCTATAGAAGAAGGATTTGGTGTCCAGGGAGTGGAGGATTTGGTTAATGCAGTCAGTCAGGTCCTTGACCTAGAGCAGTGTTTCCCAAATTTATTCTTCAAGGAGCACAAACAGAGCATGGTTTCCATTTTTCCTAGTTGGTGCATAGGTGTATTCATTACTGACTGACACATTTTAATAGATTTACAGGTAGAGCAAATTATTCCACTTGTGATTCTGTGAGTAGACCTGAAAAACATGCACTGTTAGTGCTCACTGAGGAATGAGTTTGGGAAACACTGACCTAGAGGATTGTGATAATCAGGAAAATGTATCTAATGATTTTTTTCAGAATTTTTTTTTTTTTTTTTTTTTTTTTTTTACAGAAAATGTCTTGTTTCCACTCCTTTTTGCAATTGTGATTTAATTGCAGAACCATGGGTACATCTGAAAGAGGTTCCAGGTACCACACAGGTGTCGGGATACCAGTCAGACTCCAGAGTCAAACCTCGCTGTCACGACCAGGGTTTCGTGGCGTGGAGGTTTGCGGACCTTACTAGTGAGGGCGCTGTGGCGCGCTCCTTCTGGCGGGGGAAACTGGTGTGTGGAGACTGGCATTGGCTATACGCAGATGTCTGCCAGCATTAGACCATCCTGGCAAGGGTAAATCTAGCGGCATCTCTGCGTCACAGGTGTATGGGTGGCACCATGTTATCTTTGGTCATGTGACATAGCAGGCCAATCGTCTGTAGGTCAACTGCTCTCTCTGGCCTATCACGTTCCGCTACTGGGTACTTAAGGTTGTTTGGAGCTCCCTGTAGTTGCCAGTGCAACGTGCTCACAGCGTAGCTGTGAGAGAGGGTTCTCTGCGTTCCTGAACCCTAGACTTGTGCTCCGGTGCTTGCCCTAGCTCCTCGTCAGCCTCTGGCTTCCTGCATAGCCTGCACCGCTCTGCCTTGCCTTGCTGGAGATCAGCCCTGCACCTTCCACCAGACCCACTCCTGCCTGAACCTTTCTACTTAGTTAACCCATTCCTGTGCAGTCATCACAGCATTACCGGATATCCCCTTCAGCCACTATTCAGCAAACCAGGATATCCACTTCACTCCATCTGGATTCACCTCATTCATCTGTCACTGATCTGGACATTCGTTTACTCTCATTCACTACAGTTCCCTTCAGCCACATATCAGTTTATTACTGGACTTTAGTTTCTTATTATTCATGTCTACGAACATTCACATTAAACAACCCACCTTTCAGTTTAAATCTGTTCTGGTGTCTACTCCTGTTTCCGCCCCGGGTCCACAACAAACACAGTCCCTAACACTCGTCACTTACCTCCCCGGGGGCCGCCTCTGCGTGCCGGGGTCCCCAGTGTGTCCACTTCTCCTACATGCAGCTTCCGATATACTCATTGGCTTCCATGTGCAGCATTCCCTCCAGAGCTGACTGTTGGGCGCAGCCATGACAGTCTGACAGGTGACTGTCCATTCTCCATCAGAAGACCAGATTGCTGTCACCTGACGCCTGCAGCCAATCCCTGCTCTCTCAGGGGAATTTAAAGATTCTCTGATCACTTTATCAGTGCAATGTTGTCCTCAGCCTAGCTGTGTGATTTCACCTGAGTTCCTGCTGTTATTCCTGCGATTGATTTTGAGTGTAGATTATCTCGCTGCACCACTGGCTCCAGTATCCAATTCCATCCCAGTGATCCCTTGCCATCCGTTTCCATCCAATATCATCTGCTCCAGTCTGATTTCCTGCACCTACGGTTCCATCCCGGTGTTGTCCAGTCTGGTTCCGTACTGGAGGTACAGACCTCCGCTGCCAGTACAAGGAAACCCAAGCAGAGGACTGCGACCTGCACGTCAGGCGCAGCTAAGCCCAAACTCCCTTGCGGGGGTCCCTGGTGAAAACCACCAGCATGTAGACTATGCACCTCTGTTCAGTATTCAGCTTCCTTCAGACTACATCTCATGAGCCATAACTATATAAGACCATCCAGTTTTCAGACTCTTGCTCCAGAACCTTTTCCAACCAGCGACTCCAGTCCGGCTCCACAAACAAACTCAAGGTTGACAGCAGGTTTCCATTCATGTACCTGTCACGGCCAGGGTATTTCAGCATGGCGCTAGGCGAGTGTTACCTGTGAGGTCATTGTGGCATGGGCTGTCTGGTGGCGGAGCTGGTGTCTGGCGGGGGGCTTTGGCTGCACGCGTTGTTGTGCGGGCCTGTTGTCACTCTGCGCTGGTAAGGCCTGGCGGCGTCTCCATTCCGTTTGGCATGGGTGCCGCCATCTTGCCTTCTGGCCAGGTGATCCGGCTGGCCAATCCTGGTGAGTCACATGTTCCCTCCGGCCAGTAACAGCACGGCATGGGGTATTTAGGAAGGGTCAGTGCCTTCCTTCTTTGCCAGTGCAACGTGTATCTCAGCCTAGCTGAGAGGGAGTTCTCTGTGCTTTCCTGTTCCTGTGAATTCGCTGTCTGCCAGTCTGCCTGTCAGCTCCTAGCTCCCACTGGACTACCCCGCTTCCTCCATCACCCTTGCCCATACCTGAGTGCCTGAGCCTGCTGACATCCTGCGCTTCAGTTCACTACCTGCAAACCTGGCTTGATTATTTTCAGTTTCACTACCTGCACACCTGGACAGCTCTAATTGTTTCTACTTGGACATTAACCCTTTTGCTCCCACCACAGAACTCTTGTGCACATTTATATATTCCTGGACTTTTATTTACTGCCACATTATATGTCTACTCAAGCACTTATTAAAAATCCTAGTTTTATTTTCAAATCTGCTTCTGTGATCGCTCCTGCTACCACCCCGGGTCCACAAACAACCCAGAACATAACAGTACCCTATTTCAGATATTATATATAGAGAACAATTTCCTAGATTAGATGTTCTATAGCAAGATTGTCTAAGGCTATGGCTCTCCCTATTTCTGATGGAGCTGATCTTAAAGATAGCTCTGACTGTAACTGTGAAAGTGTGTTGAAATTAATTTATTTAGCTGCTGGTGCAGCGTAAGTTCAGTATAGCCTTAGCCTGGGTAGCAAAAGTTATGGAGAAGTGTATCAACCTTATTTTTTTAAGAAGCTATCCAGTCAGACAGCCCTAGGTCACAGTTGTTGTCTATAGCAGAGTAACTGAAAGAGGAAGCAGATTACTTGGGAGAAGCCGCTTTGGATGCATCTATGATTGTCAAAGATTTCAGGTCTAGCAGTGGTGGCTATAAGTGTTGTGGTTAAAATCATGGGATGTGGATATAGAGACTAAGAAGCCTTTTTAGAAGGTTTGCCTATTGAGGGCAGATTTTTGTTTGGTCCCGAACTAGATAAAAGGATTTTCGAAGCGGCCGGTGGGAAAAGTTAATTCTTACCATTAGGAAGATTGTTTAAGACTAAAAGTTGAAATTTTCGCCCATCTGTTAAACAGCCGCCTACCCAGGCCTTTCTGCCGAGGGGCCAGTTATCTGCGTTCCAAGGCTTCGGTTATAAGGGAAGACAAACTAGGACAACTAGAAAGGAGCAGGGAAACTGGTATTAAAGGTCCAGGATAAGTCAAGTGGGGCATTCACCCAGAAGTATCTGGTAGGTGCCCATTTGCTATCATTCAAGGACCATTGGAGGTTATCTTCCTCAGATAAGTGGGTAACAAATCTATTAATAAAAAGGGTTACTTTATCAGTCTCTTGGGACCACCACTGAAAAGGTTTTTTTGCATCAAGATGGCCAGACAGACAAAAATGTCTTAAGTTAGGACAGGCAATATACATTCTTCAAGATTCAAGGGTAATCATCCCAGTACCCAAATGTAAAAAATAACTTGAATTTTATTCCAATCTATTATTGGTCCAAAAACCATATGGGGTTGCATAGACCAATTATTATTTTTTTTAATTAATATTTAAAGGATTTAAAACCAAAACGAAGAATTGACAAATTCAGAATGGAGTCCATAAGGTCAGTCATAAGTGGAATGGAGATAAACAAAGTGTTAGAATATATAGACATCAAAGATGCATATCTTTATGTGCCTATTTGGGAAGGCCATCAGTCTATAAAGATTCACAGCCAAAGGCATTTCCAATTCGGGGGCCCTGCCTTTTGGTTTAGCAACATTCCATTGAGTTTTTACTACAGTTATGGCAGACCTCCTAAGGAGGATGAGACTAAAGATTACACTTTAAGAAGTCTAGTGCCCTCAAATGGTTTGCCTACAGAGCCACAACTGGGGGGGCTATCAATTGTAAAAAATCCAAGTTGGTTCTCAGTTGTCAGATGGAATTTTTTGGCTTCAGGTTCAATACAGAATTGGGCAGAGTTTTTCTACAAGAACAAAAGATCAGAGACCTTCAATACCTAGTCAAAAAGATTTTGTGGTTTAGAAGCCCATCAATTCGGTTGTATAAGACTACTAGGGAAGATTATTTTTACAGTCAAAGCAATCCAGTAGGCTTGATTGCATTTCAGGTTATTTCAGTTAAACATTCTAAGGTGTTGGTCTGGGTCCAATCATCAACTATCAAATCAATTCATTACCCTGTCAACAGAGATCAGAAAATCACTGAGATGTTGGGCACAAATGGATAACCTGTGTATTGAAACTGAGCTGTTCTAAATGCATTAAAAAGACGGAATTTCTTCTTATGGGGAAACCAATAGAAATCCAACAGTAGCATACATAAATCACCAGGGAGGGACAAAGAGCTATGAGGGACACTTTTCAGATTCTGTCCTTTGCAGAGATCAAAGTAGTTATATCTGCAGTTTTTATTCTGGGGATAGAAAATTGGAAGGCAAACTTTAAGTTGCTAATCAATTCTTCCAGGGGAATGGTCTCTGCATCCTGAATTTTTCAACAGTCTGGTTTTGTAATGGGATCAACAAGAAATAGTTTTAATGGTTTCTTGGTTCAACAAGACACAGGTTTTGTTGCAGAACCAGGGATTTATTAGCCTTCCATAGAGATGCAATGATGGGTCCTTTTTTGAAAATTTCACCTGGCCTAAATGTTTCCCCCATTACCAATGTATGAGTTTTCAGGAAGATAAAGGAGAATATTCCAGTGATTTTGGTAGCACCAAACTGACCAAGAAGAGTTTGCTATTTAGACATAGCAGTGGGTTCGGGAGTAAAACTCCCTCCGTCAGGTCCGGTTATCACAGGGGCCGATTGTCAGAACTTTCAGAGGCTAAATTTAATGGCATGACTCTTGAAGCCAAGATTTCAAGAAAAAAATGTTTTTTCTGATTCAGTAGGTCAGACAATGATGAAAACTAGGAAGAAATTTGGCCTTGGGTTAAGCTCCCTGAAGGTACAGGTATCAGCTCAGTCGATTTTATTTACAGAAAATATTGGGCCTTATTCCAGAAGTAAAGACTTTTTGTTGCAGTATGCATTACACATACAGCCACCATATAGGCATTCCATAGAGCCATGGCACCTAAATTGTGTACTGACAGCTGTCCAGTTTTCACCTTTTCAGCCTTTGCAGGAGGTAGACCTTAAAACGGTATCTTGGAAATTATTTTCTTTTAGCCATGTCATCAGCTAGAAGGGTGTCAGAATGTTGAGCTTTATCTTGCAAACCTCGGTTTTTAGTTATCCATGAAGATAGGGCAGTATTATGTACATTCCCTTCTTTCCAACCTGAGGTGGTGTCAGCTTTTCATCTTTATCAGGAAATAGTTTATACCATCCTTTGCTAAATCTTTCAAGACAGTTAATCACAGGCAATTGTCCTTGGCAGATGTGGTTAAAGTATTAAGAATATACCTCGATAGAACTGCCAGTATGAGGGAAAAAAATTGACCAGCATCAAAGCAGATTATAGCTAGATGGATTACAACCACAGTTAAGTAGGCATATGGGGGTGAGCTGAAAAACCTGTTCAAGCCAGGATTTCTGCTCATTGCACTCATGCGGTGGGGGCTTCATTGACAGCACGGTGTGGTGCATCCACAGAGCAGTTTTGTAGAGCAGCTACATGGTCACCAAATTTTACAGATCTCAGGACTTTGCGTCCAGAGATGCTATTTTTGGCCATTAAGTATTATGTTCAGGTAAAACTGAACTATCGCATCCCTAGAGGCAGCTTTTCTACATCCCCATTTTAAGAAGTGTCCCCCAGATGAAGGAAACCGAAAACAAGATTTTTGGTATTTACCAGTTAAATCTCTTTACCTGAGTTCCTCTGAGAGAAAGTTTGTTCCTTCCATTGTTGGCTGTGCATATAAATAGGATGCGATACTGTCCTTAGTACTTCAACCTTTCCTTTAGGCACTTTAAGTTTAAAATGAGGGAGAGGAGGAGCTTCATACCCTAAAAAGTTAACTCATTAAGTGCTGGCTCCTCAACCCTCACTATACATCAAGGTCAATAAGTGTCCCCCAATGAAAAATTAGACTGAGATCCAAAAGCAGATACTTAAGACCCACTGAAAATACATTACTATTTTAGATATAAAAATAAATGCTACTAATATAGACCTAATGTCTGTAAAATTTGCAGACCTCTATCATCACGCAACATAATCACGCAAAATGTTTTGGCTAAAGCTTTAATTGTGGGAGAAATGTTAGTGCCCTCATGTCATTGTGTGCGTCACTTGGTATTTTATGCTTAGTGGCTTTTTAAATTCAAACTCTTACATTCCTGTTTTCTGGTAGCAAAGGGGATATTTAAGTTTTGCTGTTTAGAGCTTAGATTCTCATTTTAAATGTGCTTTGAAGAAATCCATCTCTCTCTTTCATTTCAGCAACCCAGTATTGGCGAAGCAAAGTCTTGGAAGTTGCAAAAGATTTTCCAGAGTACACCTTTGCTATTTCCAATGAGGAGGATTATGTATCTGAGTTAAAAGACCTTGGATTAAGTGACAGTGGAGAGGAAATGAATGTTGCAATTCTAGATGCTAATGGTAAAAAATATGCTAAAGATCCTGAAGAGTTTGATTCGGATTCACTTAGAGAATTTGTGTTGTCTTTTAAGAAAGGTAAGCTGTAACTTACTACAACATTTCTACAACCGCTAGAAACTTTGTTCATATGATTCAGATCTTATGTACAGTATTCATAGGAAAAGGAAGATACAGACCCCATCAGCCACTTTCTGCTCACTGTATTGCCACATTTTAGATTTATATAAATTACTAGCTTTTGCCCACAATGAAATCGCTTCTGCCAACATTTTTAATTTAGATGGGCCTAAAGCACACATTCCTCCCCTCTCCCCCCAGCAGGCCGTGCAACACCTATCTCTTGCATTGATGATGTCAATACATTTTTGTGAAGGCTGTCACATAACTTTGCAATTATTGCCTTTACTTTTGAACATTTCAAAAGATAAAGGGAAACAGGAGGGGGAGCTACCTGTGCTGATATCATGTACGGCTTGTGTCCTCTCACAGGACATAAAGGATGGTTTGTGTGTTGTCTGTTATAAAGAGCCACCTCACCAGTCTGGTTTACCTGTTGTTGGACAAGAGCCATATTGGGTTGCCTCTTTGTCCCAGGTTATGATGCAGGTGGTGGATCATTTGGCTACTCCTATGATGCTTCCTTGGATGGGATGTCCACATATGTTTACACCTCAAATGCATTCCTCAAAGGGTGTTGATGGCCATTCTAGTCAGAGTGTGGCACAGTCTAATGTTGATAACAGACCGGTAGTGACTAAAGCACCAAACGCAAGTTGTCTTTATATCAGTCTACCCAACATATGGATTCAGACGCATCATCAGGAATCTGATCATGCACAGGATTCCTATCCAATATCTACTTCTGGGGAGAAGGATCATCCATCTATTGTGGATGTTACTACTTTTGGTGAGGGCGGTTTAAATCAGTCCTAGATATTCAGGATGATGAACCAGCCCTTAGTAAGAAGACTCCAATGTTTAATCACCACAGAAAGGTGGTCAAAACAGTTTCCTGTGTCTGAACAGCTCACTGAGCTTATTGTGGAAGCATGCGGTAACCCTGATTAAGTGATTTTTATATAAATAAGAGAATAAAATCATTTTGTCTGTTCCCACCTTCTGTATGTACTAAGTGGGCGGTACCTGCTACTGTGGATGCTCATGTAACATATTTGATGGAATAGGCAATGTAGCATTTCTGATTAGTGTTTTCTCTGAGAGATTCCACAGATTAAAAAATTGAAGCCTGTGTTAAGGCAATATTTTCATCATCTGGAGCTGTTACCCGTTCAGCTATAGCTGGAGCCTTGATAGTCAAAGCTGTTGAATAGATTGGGGCATTGGAAAATTCTCTACCAAATGCTACTAGAAAACAGATGATGAATATCTCTCACATATGGGAAGCCGCTTCCTATTTGGGAGGAGCTGCAGTGGATGCTGGAATTTTAGCTTCCAGGACATCAGCAGCATCCATAGTAGCATGCAGGGCCCTTTGGTTAAGATCTTGGAAAGCTGATACAGGATCAAAGAGGACCCTGGAAGTCTTACCTTTTCATGGAAAGGTACTCTTTGGAGCAGAGTTGGATAACCTAATTACTACTCTGGCAGCTTCAAAGTCAGCAGGTCTGCCATCTACGTCAAATAGTAAAGCTAGGCAGGTCTGTTCTCAGTCCTTCCGTCCTCAGGGAAAATTTCCTCTAGGCCAACTTGTTTTCGTAAGTCAAAGTGACAAACTAAGAGGTCTGGCCTGGCAAGATGTTCAGCTTCTAAGCCGGACAACAAGCCCTCGGACTGATGAAGCGGACCTCCTCCTGGGAGATCCCAGGGTGGGGGCTGACTACTTCAGTTTTCGGAATATTTGCATCAAACTACAGATGTCTGAATCAGAGAAGTGGTCTCTCAGGGGTATGCCCTCACTTTCAGGAGACATCCCCACCAGAAGTTTTTTTGCCAATAAAACTTCCATCAGATGTGGACAAGGCCTTGGCTTTTCAGGAAGCCATTCACTCCCTGCTACAGGCAGGGGTAATAGTTCCTGTGTCCCAACAAGGAAAGGGTTATTACTCAAATCTATTTCTGGTTCAGAAGCCGAATGGGGCATATCACCCTATACTGATTCCAAAAAACCCTCAACAGGTTTATCCATGTTCCCAAATTGTGCATGGAAACTCTCTGGTCAATTATTTTGGCTCTGGAGCTGGGAGATTACATGGTTTCCCTGGATATTCAGGATCCATATTTGCGTATTACTATTATCCCATCCCACCAGCAATTTTTACGGTTTGCTGTCTTTCAGCAACATTACCAATTTCAGGCTCTACCCTTTGGACTTTCTACAGCTGCCCAGGTATTTACCAAAATAATGTCAGTCATGACTGCTTATCTCAGGCGTCAGGGAGTCAGAATACTGCCATATCTGGACGACCTTCTGATATTGGCACAGACTCCGATGGTTTTGCAACACCATCTTTGCCTACAAAGGCACAGCTGAATCATCAATAATCACTTTCTCCAACACAGCAGATGGTACATCTAGGAGCATTTCTAGATTCTCAGACACAAAGGGTGTTTCTGCCAGAGGGCAATATATTGTGGCCCTATCAATGCGGATACACATGCTACTATGCAAGCAAAGATTATCCATTCTGTCAGCAATGTAGGTGCTGGGATCAATGGTATCGACCTTCAACATGGTAGGGTATGCTCAGTTCTATTCCAGGTCTCTGCAAAGGTTGATTTTCTCCAGGTGGGATGGACAGCATCATTTAATACGGTCCCAGATCTTTCTCACTCCAGAAGTTTTTTACTCCATCCTGTGATGACTAAAAAAGGAGCATCTAAACAAAGGGTGCCTGTTCTGGATCCAAATTGGGTGCTTCTCACCACGGATGCCGGTCTTCACAGATGGGGGGGGGGGGGGGGGGCAGTGGCAGTGACCGGTCATCACACCTTCCAGTGGAGATAGACAAATCAAGAAAGTTGTCTGCCAATAAATATTCTGGAACTGCGAGCAGTATACAAAGCACTTGTCAGGGCACAGGACCTGCTCCAGGGCAGGCCGGTCCAGAACCAGTCCGACAACGCGACTACTGCAATATTCATTCCGGGAATACTCAATTGGGATGCAGACTTCCTCAGTTGCAAGGGCATACACGCCGGAGAGTGGTCTCTCCGTGAGTGTTTCAGCTCCTGGTAAGCATATGGGGTCTACCAGAGAGAGATCTCATGGCGTCACGCCACAACCACAAGGTCACCAGGTACGGGTGCAGGTCCAGAGACCCGTCAGCAGCCTTTGTGGACGCACTGGCAATAAGATGGGACTTCAAGTAGGCGTATATCTTTCCTCCAATTTCCCAGTTCTGAGAAAATTCAAGAAGGAAGACGGACCAGTAATACTGGTGGCTCCAGCTTGGCCCAGACATCATTGGTTCACCGACATACAGAATCTGTCAGTAGACAGTCCGTATCCTCTTCCTTTGTGGCAGGATCTGCTAACGCAGGGTCCCTGCCGACATCCGGACATGCCCCATCTGGCTTTGATGGTGTGGCTCTTGAATCTTCCATCTTAAAAGCAAAAGGGATTTTACAGTTCTGTAATTCAAATTATGCTTTGGGCACGGAAGCCTGCTTCTGCCCGCATCTATTAGAGTTTGCCATTCTTTTGGTCAATGGTGTTCCCATAAGGAATATGATCCTAAGGCGTTCAGGATTTCCAGTTACTGGCTTTTCTGCAGGCAGGGTTAGACAGTGGTCTCCGCCTGGCCACTTTGAGAGTGCAGGTTTATGCACGGTTAGTCTGGTTCCAGAAGAAGATTGCTTCATTACCAGATTTTAGTTATGCGAGTTCAGCCTCCTTTTGTTCCAGCGCTAGCACCATGGGATTTGTCCTTTGGGGCTGCAAGCTTCCCTATTTGAACCTTTTAGACTCTGTAGATTTTGAAGTGGTTGACAGCAAAGACTTTTTTTTTTTTTTTCTTCTTGCTATCTCTTCTGCTCGCAGAGTCTTTGATTTGGCAGCACTCTCGTCGCTCCCCATTTTTGAATTTTCATCAGGTTAAAGCTGTTATTCGTACAAGGGAGGGTTACCTTCCAAAGGTAGTGTCCCGTTTTGCATGTAAATTAAGAAATTGTTGTTCCAGCTTTTCAGGCTCCAGACCTTTCTGCTCTCCGTATTTATGTTGAGCGTACAAATTCTGTTAGAAAATCAGATTCTCTTTTTGTATTATGTTTTTCACAAACGAGGATGGCCAGCTATTAAGCAGGCTCTGGGGAGATGGCTAGACATGACTATCTCTCAGGCGTACACACAGGCTGATCTTCCTGTCCCAAGCACAGTGACAACGCATTCTATTCAGTCAGTAGGGCCACTGTGGGCATTCAGTCATGGGGCCTCAAGGCTGCCATGTGGTATTTTGTCCACACTTTTCTTAGGTTTTATTTCTTTGATACTTTTGCCTCCCAGGATGCTTCCTTTGGGCGACTTAGTATCCTTTCTGTTCAGGAGCATCCCCGCCCTAGGGGAACTGCTTTAGGACATCCCCATGGTAGCCCTGTGAATCCCTACGAACCCCGAAGAAGAAATAGTTATAACTCATAGGTCCATAGGGCACCCACTTTGACGCACCTAGCTTCATTGGGTGATTTTTCCTTCGGTCACAGATTCCCTCATCTACCGTAAGTGTGTTCTGGTGTGTGATTGTTCTTCCTTCTCCACTTTCCTTCTCCTGCCTGTAGGCTTGTTAACTAAACTGAAATCCTATGGCTAGGGGCGGGGTATATATGGAGGAGGACCCAGGGCATTCTGGAAGCCAAAGCTTTAACTGTTTGGTGCCTGGTCTTCCAACCATAATATCCCCATGGTATCCCTGTGGATTCCTATGGTATCCCTGTGGACCTCGAAGAAAAGGAGTTCTCTAGGTAAGTCTACCATAACTCTATTTTTGTTATTGCTCAGCTTTAATTGACAGATCCAGAAATAACCTGCGCTTTGTTTAATCTCGGAGTTTAAACTATAAAATAATGCAGTTCTTGAAAATGGCTTCAGTAATTTTTGCACCAACTTGGAACAAACAGACATCCTCATTATATCAATATATATTTATTTAGCAATTTTTAAAACTTCTAAATGTACAATGATAAAAACTAATCACATTTGTTGTCCTATATCATGGATTGGTTAGATTCCATTGGGCATTATTACCACTGATTTGTGAAAGTGTAAAGCTGTGGTACATGATCACTGAGCGTGTAGTATTTGGGGGTATAGGGGAAGGAAGAAAAGAAGCTGCCAGGTGGGAGTAGGAGTTCTTCTGCTCCTAAAATTGGTTAGAAAATTGATATTATCTGTTTTTCAATAGATATTTAAGTGGGAAAAGAAGATGAAAACAAGTAAAAAGTGAAAGAAAAAACAAGTTCAAATATATAAATTAAGTTTCCTCAGATCTCGCCAATTAAAAAATGCTTTGCCCTGTACAAGAAAGCAATAAGACTGTTAAAATAGCCACAGTAAAAGCATATAGACTTTTAATGGTGATAATGTCACAACATATAACAGTTTGGGTAAAATCAAGGTTAAATTATTTATGGCATTAACAATGTCCTGTTTTCCCACATGGAATTATTGTAGGTTCCACAATAGATATGTTCTATGCATAGAACCACAAATTTGCGTGAAATAAATTCAAATGTCAGTATTGGCTAACCCCCTGTGCTCAAATCTTTCATTGTTCTGTCCCACCACTAAAAAAATCCGGTATATATTAATTACTAGCTGTTACCTGCGGCTTCACCCACAATTAAAATGTCTAAGTCGCAATGCGATGCAACTAGGACGCACCGGGATACAGTGCTGATTAATTTGATATGTAACACTTGTATATCTTTGTGTGACTGACTCTTAATCAGCATGCAAAGTGCTACGATGCAGCGGCCACAGTTTTTTTCCATGCTAAGTCCCATTTACAGACTCTGTTGCACACAGATATACAAGTGTTGCACATCAATTTAATCGGCACAACTAGGTGCGGCCTAGTTGCATCACATTGCGACTTGGGCGTATTTTCAGCAGAAAAAAAACCTCCCAACGCTTGCAGAGTTGCACAGATTTGACGCGTCACTAAAGCCTTTTTTTGCATGTGGGGTAAATACCGGCTGCTTTTGCATGTACCCCACAAATGCTGGACAGCTTTATGTTTTATACTGCAATTTAGATATCAGTTTGGACACACCCTTCCCAAATCTAAATATCTGAGCATTTAAATCTGCCCCACCTGCAGTACAACATGGTTTCAGCTAAGATGCACAGTTATACCCCTTTTACACCGGAGCTAAAACCCGGGTTTTTGAAGGGTTAACCCGGGCAGCTCCCTGGTGTAAAAGGGCAGAGGGTTGGATCGCCGGGTCGAGTGACCCGGCAATCCAACCCAGGTAACTAGCAGGGTTTAACACTGGCGTAGCCCGTGAAACCCTGCTATGGGAACAGCGCACTCCGGGTCACGATGACCTGGAGTGCGCTGCTAGCCGGCCGATCGGTCCGGCTTCAGTGGCGCTTGGAGATGACGTCATCTCCAAGCGTCCACTTTCACTCCGCAAAAGCCGGGTCTATGCAGACCCAACTGCGGTGTGAGCGGCGCTGACTCGGGAATATCCCGAGTCAGCGCCGGCAAAATCCGGGTCTGATCCGTATAGGAACTTTGTTCCAACTCCGGGTCAGACCCGGAATTTAGGTGGAAAAGGTATTACTTGCTGTTTCTTACTCTATTCCCAACTCTGAATCAGGCTCTCAGTACCCCGTTCACATCTTAAAAATAACCCAGGATATTTCTGCAGTGTGAACGCGCCACCAAAAAAAATCGAGCAGGGTTGAACACAGGAACAAGCCGGGTTGAAGTGCAGTGTGAACAGGCCCTACCCGGGTTATCCACCCCAAGACTCTGCAAACAACGCTGATTGGATGTTCCTGGGTATCACTTGATGATGTTAGCAGCCAGACACAAGCGTCACACTACAGTCACCCGCAGAGGAAGCATTACAACTGTTTGAAAGGGGCGAATACCACTACTGTCATTACAGTGATGGTTAATTGAAGTGATGAAGAAGTGAACTGTACACTATGCTGTCAGAAGCTGCATCATGCTCACTGGCTGATTCAAATAGCAGTAAAGCACAAAGACTCAGGAACTCGGGGCTACTTTGGGCCAGATTCAATTAACAGCGAAAAAAAAATCAGCTGATATTATTGCCGCTATCGCCAAACAGACAGTTTTATCGATCTCAGACCAGGAGAAAAAAAATTGGCAAAATCCCTATTTTCTACTTCAGGTTCCATAGGGGGTCCACAGGGTTGACCTTGGGGTATAGCTGGATCTGGATCCACTGGCACCACGCAGTTAAAGCTTTGCTGATCCCAGGATGCGCTGGGTCCATCCTCCTATATACCCAGCCACAGGCACCTCAGTTTTAGTTGGTGCCCGGCTGGAGTCGGGTCACCCTAGTCTGGGGGGCTTCTGGGCAGCCCCTAAGCTTATCTTTAGTTTAATTAACTTTTTACACTTTTTATGAGCGGCAGCTTTGGAATGGGTATGATATACCGCCGGCCGCATCGATTCCCGTCGGGGGCAGAGTGCGACGCAGCGGAAGCCCGACAGCGCTGGAAATCCCGATCGTGGATAGGTAAGTATCCACTAACCTAACCCCCCTTACCCTAACCCTCCTTAGGGGTGCCTAACCCTAACTTCCCCCCCAAGTGCCTAACCCTAACCACCCCCTTCCCCGCTACCTAAACATAAGTCCCCCGGGGGGGTGGATAACCCTAAGTCCCCCCCGGGGGTGCCTATCCCTCCCTCCCCCTAGCCTAACCCTCCCGTGGGGTGCCTAACCCTAAGTCCCCCCCCGGGAGCCCTAAACCTAAACCTCCCCCACCACCCCCCCCCCCCCCTTTCCCTCCCGCGGCTGTCCCAGCGTCGGGGAAATGCGGGCGTCTACATCCAGATGCCCGGCATTTCACCCTTGCCGGGATAAAACAGTCGGCTTCCCGATTGCTTCCCGCAGCTTCAGACTGTCCATTGGACGTCTAAGCTGCTGCTCCTCCATCCCCACTGGCGCCGCGACGCCAGTAGCGATCTGGGGATCGCGGCGGGACCTCAGAGTCTGCA
Organism: Taudactylus pleione; assembly: GCA_031769625.1. NCBI lineage: Eukaryota > Metazoa > Chordata > Amphibia > Anura > Myobatrachidae > Taudactylus > Taudactylus pleione. The sequence goes on from JAUIMM010000384.1 coordinate 15,103,647, forward strand.
CTAGCACAGGCTCTGGGCTCTCCCTGGACTGCTGTCGGACGCGACGGTGTTAAGGTAAGTCGCTGGTCGCTGCTTGCGGTGACCCACTTGTATGCACCTTTTATGCAATCTTAGCCTCCGGTCTCTGGGGATAGACCGGAGGTGCTAGTACAATGGCGGCGGGCTCCGCCGTTAAGGCATACGCCGCCGGACCACTAGACCAACAGGGACCAACTGCTGGTCTAGTGGTCACTCAGGGGTTAATCACTAGCCAGGGGAGAGAGCCTTCCCTGTTTAACAGCTCCTGAGCTCAGCGCGCCTTTCCTCATGTGTACTGGCGACGCTGAGCTGCTTCCTCCTGCGGCCACTCCTCCTCTGAGGTCTCCGGCGGCCATCTTTGTAAGGGTGGCCAGCGCAGATCTCTCCGGTGCTGTGTAGAAGGAGAGAGGTACACAGGGGGATCTACCAAAGGTTAGTGTACACAGCGCTATAGCCCTCCCAGACACTGAATCTGGGAGGTTGATCGTAGTGACAAAAGTGCAGGCTGTTTTTACTTTCTGCATGGTATGTGACTTTTTGCTAGTGCTGACTGTATCTGCTGTATTTCTACTGTCAGTCTATACCTATCCCTTTCCTTCTCCTCCAGCCCTGGCAGGTGTGTGGGGGGAAGGGCTACTCAAGGATCTCACATATATAAATTCACGTATTTGGGAGGTTGGTCACATACTGTTGTGTGCTACACGTTGCCATATTTGTGGACTTGTGTCCTGCACACTTGGGAGTGCTAGCTTCCTGGATTGTTTTGCTATATATCTTTGGGTATATATCGATATATATCTATTGTTTAGCATGTCTGATGAAGTTGAGCGCTCGGCAGCTCCCAGTCTGCTCACTTGTAGACGCTGCGCTGCAGTGGGGAGTATGGAGGATTTAGCACAGGATGGTGTGTGTGCCAGGTGCCGTCTGTTACCAGGTCCCTCTCATCCCGCAACGTCGGGACCAGATCCACCTTGGGCGATGTTTTCCCAAGTACTGGTTTCCATCGCGGACCGTCTGGCGGTTCCGACCTCCCTCCCCCATAGGGGGTTAGCACAACCCGCCATCCCTTCTTCTACAGGTGTACCTTAATTGTTGCAGTCTCCCCCTGGGCCTCAGACAGTTCATCCATATGCGGGGTTCCCTATGTATGTGCAGTGTCCTCCTATGACACAGCAGTGTCCCGCAAACTAATCCACCGTGGGTCCATGTGTTCTCCAATTCTGTACAGAGTTTGGCGGCCTCCTCTTCGGCTTTTCAATCCATGCTGCGTAATGAGAAGCCTCACATGGCGTCAAAACACACTGTTCAGTCATCACAGTCTGCGCAGTTATCAGACTCAGATGCGTCCTCGGATGAGGGTGAGTTGCATGAGGATTCTGATTCAGATTCCCCTGCTCAGGAGGTGGAGACGAGGTCTACCATTAATGTCCCAGCATTAGTGCAGGCGGTGCGGTCCATTTTAGATATTGGAGATGATGCTCCGGCTCCTAAGTCCAAATATCCAAACTTTAAGCAGGCGAAGGTGATGTCGGCTGTTTTTCCTTTATCTGACCAACTGACTGATCATATGGCGGAGGCCTGGCAGTCACCTAGTAAGAGGTTTCAGCCGCAGAAACGTTTAAGCACTAGTTATCCATTTCCTGCTAGTCATTGCAAGAAGTGGGAAACTCCACCAGCGGTGGATTCTCGCGTCACTCACCTCATCAAAAGTGCTACCTTATCTATGCCCTATGCCGTCTGTTTCGTCCTTAAAGGACCCCACGGACAGGAAAGTAGAGACTTGTTTAAAGTCCATTTATTCTCTCTCGTGCGGTGGCCTGTCCGTCCATGGCCATCTCTTGGGTGGCTAAAGCCATTGAGAGTTGGGCCAATCTACTAGAGGATACACTTCCTGAGGAAGCTCAGGAAGCGTAAAGAGCTTTAGTTGGTCAAATGAGGGATGCCGCTTCCTATATTGGAGAAGCATATTTAGATGCTAGTCTCCTCACTTCTAGGGTGTCTGCGGCTGCAGTCTCTGCTCGTAGGTCTTTGTGGGTTCGATCTTGGAGGGCGGATGAGGTTTCCAAGAAAGGCTTAGAGGCCTTACCCTTTAATGGGGACATTTTGTTTGGCCCGGACCTTGACAAAATTGTTGAGACCTTAGCAAAGTCTCAGTCGGCATCCTTACCATCAGCTGCTGCACCTTCTAAACCTCGGACATCAGCCTTTCGGACTCAGGGTAAGTCCAAGGGTCAATCTTTCCCAAGACAGTCGTCAAAGACTGCCCCATAACCAAAGAAGCAAGCCTAGAGCACTAGACGTCCGGCTTCCAAACCCCAGGATAAGCCTTCAGCCTGATGGGACGGGCCTCTCTCTGGGGGATCCCAGAGTGTGAGGCCGACTTCTTCGCTTCGCACAATGCTGGTGCAATACAACCACGGATGCTTGGGTACAAGAAGTGGTCTCCCAGGGGTATGCCCTGTCCTTCCGGAACAGACCCCCTCAGCATTTCTTCTGCATGAGCCTTTCCCTAGACAAGACCAAGGCTTTGTTGATCCAGGAAGCCATACGTCCTTGCTGAGAGCAGGGGTAGTTGTTCCCGTTCCGCCATCTCAATGCGGGACGGTTTACTACTCTTCTCTATTTCTGGTTCCGAAACCAAATGGGTCTCATCGGCCCATTCTCAACCTGAAATCTTTGAACAAGTACCTCAAAGTGCCTACGTTCAGGATGGAAACTTTGCGTTCAATCATTCTGGCTATGGAACCGGGGGATTATATGGTCTCCCTGGATATACAGGACGTCTACCTCCATGTTCCTATTGCCCCTTCACACCAGCAGTATCTGAGGTTTGCTATACAACATCTTCACCACCAGTTCCAGGCTCTACCCTTTGGTCTTTTTACGGCTCCGAGGGTGTTCACAAAAGTGATGGCTGTCATGGCAGCACATCTGCGCAACCAAAGTATACGGCTTCTGCCGTATCTAGACGACCTCCTATTGCTGGGGGCTCTCCGGAGGTCCTTTTACAACATCTGCACCTGACGATCGCTTGTCTCCAAACGCACGGGTGGCTAGTAAACTGGAAGAAGTCTTCTTTCATTCCATCACAGAGGATTGTTCATTTGGGAGCCCTTCTAGACTCCCGTCAGCAATGGATCTTCCTGACTCCGGAGAAGGTGGCCTCTCTACAACTGCGAGTGAGCAGTTGTCTAAAGAGTTCCCAGGTATCAGTGCACTCAGCAATAAGAGTTCTAGGGGACATGGTGGAGTATGCCCAATTCCATTCCAGGCCCCTGCAGGGGCTGATTCTATCCAAGTGGAACGGGTTGCCTCAATGAATCAGGACACAAATGCTTGTATTGCCTCTGGAGGTGCGCCTATCATCTCACCTAGGGCCGCCCCTTTTGGATCCCGGACTGGGTCCTTCTCACGACAGATGCCCAGTATTCGGGGTTGGGGGGAGGTGTCGGGTCCTCTTTCACTTCAGGGACGTTGGACAGTGGAAGAAGCTGTTCTTCCCATATATTCTCGAACTTCGGGCCGAGCAGTACAAATTCAGTCCAACAACGCCACCACAGTGGTGTACATCAACAGTCAAGGAGGGACTCGCAGTCGAGCAGCGATGTCGGAGGTGTCACACATCCTGTCCTGGCGTAGTGCCACCTTCCTAAAAAAGAGGGGGCAGTCGCAGGGGTAGGAGGTAATAGTTAATTAGTGCGCTCAAAACTGTTATCCATAACAGGATATACTTGTTTATTTATAAAACATCACATGGATAATAGCAATAGGAAAAACAATAAATACATTTATATCAATAGTAATAGGACATGTAAAACAAAATAAATAAAATTCCTGGATACAGCTCAATATATAGAGAAATTTCTCCTTTTTCTCCACAAAATGAATGTAATTGCAGTGCTGTTGGCAAAGTCACTGAGTAAGTAGGTGGGCTGATTAGCCTGTATACACAGTGGGTAAAAAAAGATTGTTGCAAATATAGTTGTTACCTGTGACTCCTGTCCTTGGTGAAAAGAAATTAAGTTATATTAGCAAGGGTCACAAGTAAATGGTGCTTGTGGTCTGTTGTAATTGTGCTCAACCCGACCGGCGGGGAGCGCCCGGTAACCAGAGCTGTCTTTGAGAATCCTGGGATCACGGGTGAGGCGGTGGATCAGCTGATTTTGATAACACTTACAGCTCCAGCTGTGAAGGTTGCCGGGGAAGGAGAACACACACTGTGGCCGCGTCAAACAACCCGCCTCAAGTGCCGTGTGCCGGCGGACAGTGCAATGACTATAGCGGATCTGTTAATCCCAAATGAGGTGAGCAGCAGGGCACTGGTTAGTCACCAGAGGAGAAAACTGTCCCTGGATGGTGTAGCCGGACGTAGTCAACAGGCAATCGGAGTCTTGCAAGTGCCACTTTCCGGCCATCTCGGCAGTCTTCATTCCAGGAGTTCTGAACTGGGAAGCGGACTTCCTCAGCCGTCATGACGTGCTTCCCGGGGAATGGTCCCTTCATCCAGAGGTCTTTCAACTGCTCGTGGACAAGTGGGGACTGCCGGAGGTGGACCTCATGGCCTCCCATCACAATTAAAAATTGCCAGTGTACGGGTCCAGGACAAGAGACGCCGGCGCAACCCTAGTGGACGCGCTGTCAGTGAAATGGACATTTCAACTAGCGTATCTCTTCCCTCCGATAGCCTTGCTGCCTCGGGTCCTTCGGAAATGCAAAGACAGCAGCACGCTTCTGCTAGTGGCAGCAGCTTGGCCCAGACATCCCTGGTACTCCGATCTTCGGAGTCCATCCATCGACGTTCCGTTTCTTCTGCCTCAACGTCGGGACCTGTTGTCTCATGGGCCCTGCCTACACCCGGACCTGGGTCGCCTGTCTTTGACGGCGTGGCTCTTGAGACATCAGTCTTGAGAGCCCGAGCTTTCCAGCTCAGTCATCGGCACAATGCTAAAGGCACGTAAGCCAGCTTCCGCCAGGATCTACCACAGGGTGTGGCATACTTATTTTCAATGGTGAGAGTCCAGGAACTACGATCTTCAAGCGTTTCAGGTTTCTAGAATTTTGGCGTTTCTTCAGTCTGGTTTGGACTTGGGTTTATGCCTCTCTTCATTGAAGATTCATGTGTCCGCAATTTCTGTATGGTTCCAGCGTAGAATCGCTACTCTGCCTGATGTCCGTACCTTTTTCCAAGGTGTCCTCTGGATTCAACCTCCCTTTGTTCCACCAGTGGCTCCTTGGGATTTGGCTGTGGTCCTTCGGGCCTTGCAGGGTCCTCCGTTTGAGCCTCTAGAGTCTGTGGAACCAAAGTGGATGACACTTAAGACTGTTTGTTTGTTTTTCTCCTGGCAATTACTTCAGCCAGAAGGGTGTCAGAACTTGGCGTACTCTCTTGCCGTTCGCCTTTTCTGATTTTTCACCAGGACAGGGCGGTTCTTCGTTTATATTGATCGCACTAGTCCCGTTCGCAGGCCTGATTCTTTGTTTGTCCTCTTTGGTTTTCATAAGAGGGGTTGACCTGCCAACAAGTAAACCTTAGCCCGTTGGCTTCGTTTAGTGATTTGTGAGGCTTATTCCCAGGCGGGGTTACCTGTCCCAGCCTCTGTTGAGGCTCATTCCACTCGGTCTGTGGGTCCCTCGTGGGCTGCTGGCCGTGGCGCCTCAGCTGTTCAGCTGTGTAAGGGGCCACTTGGTCTTCCATACATACTTTTTTACGATTCTATGTTTGACACGTTCGCCTCTCAGGATGCATCCTTCGGGCGTCGGATTCTCCTTTTCAGCACATGAGCGTCCCCGCCCTTAGTTGAACTGCTTTGGGACATCCCCAAGGTCAACCTTGTGGGAATGGGTATGAAATACCACCGGCCGCATGGCCGGCGGTTCGATTCCCGTCAGCGGCAGCCCGACAGGAGCAGAGTGCGAAGCAACGGAAGCCCAACAGCGCTGGAAATCCCGATCGTGGATAGGTAAGTATCCACTAACCTAACCTAACCCTCCTTAGGGGTGCCTAACCCCAACTTCCCCCCAAGTGCCTAACCCTAATCACCCCCTTCCCTGCTACCTAAACCTAAGTCCCCCGGGGGGGTGCCTAACCCTAAGTCCCCCCCGGGGGTGCCTAACCCTTCCTCCCCCTAGCCTAACCCTAACCCTCCCGGGGGGGTGCCTAACCCTAAGTCCCCCCTGGGAGCCCTAAACCTAACCATCCCCCCCCACCCCCCCGCGGCTACGACCGTGATGCTGGGCACCGGTCTCCCGGCGTCGGGGAAATGCGGGCGTCTACATCTAGATAGAAAGCAATTTTTTTTTCCAAGAAAACTGGGGGTACGTTAAAATGGGTGCAAGTATATTTTCGTATCCTAAAAATGCAATTTTATAAACTTTTAAACTGCCTGCGTGCGATGTTTAAAACACTTGACTCATCCATACCGCCCCCCAAAAATCTGACGCAATAAGTTAAAATAACTTTCAACGGGTTTTTTTTTTTCCACCCAATATGTGTGCGGTCCTTTTTAACCTAAGTACGCAACTTATGAATAATGTTTTTGGGGTAATTTATCATTAGGAGGGGTGTCCAAAGGGTGCTGAATGAAATTTCCACATTTTAGGCAAAAATACGCCCCACAGTGGTAGTTGATCAGCCATGATTCCTGCAATACTGTGAGCAGTCCTCACCCCTCCCTTGTGTTCCCTTTTTGTGATCTTATTTTTGTGAGCCTGAAAAGGTGTTTTTTTTTTTTTTTTATTAAATGACATCCGTGAGGTTTTACAGGGCTGAGTGTGAACAGGGCCAACCCAGGTCAAAGGTGCAGTGTGAAAGGGGTCTGGCCCGGTTCGGGGCCTGACCCATGTTCAAAATTCCGGGTCACAGCCAGGTTTGCGAAAGGGATATGAGTCTCACATTCCAGCTCTGTAAAGCGTCTATTTACTAAGCCTTGGATGGGGATAAAGTCGACGGACATAAGGTGCCAACCAACCAGCTCCTAACTGTCATTTTTCAAAAACAGCCTGTGACATGGCAGTTAGGAGCTGATTGGCTGGTACCTCATCTCCGTTCATTTTATCGCCAGCCAAGGATTACTAAATAGACTGCTAATCCTTCAAAATGTTTATTCTGTTAAACAGGCTTCCTCTGGAATAATTGATTAAATTGTCTTCTGTTAGGCACTCAGGTCATGTGATGTCAGGATAAATCAACCACTTAGGGCCGTATTCAATTAGGTGCGAAAAGCCTTTTTCGGCGCTAAAGTATCGCGAGTGACGTCATTTTGCCATGCGAAAAGTTTCCTCCGTATTCAATTCCAGAGACTTTTTGACGGTGCGAAAACTCAATGCAATGGAACCGGCGAAAAAGCTTCACCTATAATTTAGTATCGAAAAGTGCAGAATTGGGGTTTTGGGGTGCAAACTTCAGAAAACCCCGCTGCACCCTTGGGACAGTCCCCCAAAGGTAAACTGCGTCAAAAAAAGTTTACTTTACTTTAGATCACCCCAAAAAAAGTATTCATTTTGGGGGCAAAATGGTCCAAAGTTGGGGGACAAATTTTAAAACTAGCGAAATACTCTAGGGGCGTCCCCAAGTATGCCCCAGGTGTTTTTAAGTTTGCAGGTGATTGCGGAAGGTGAATTTTTTTAACATTTTCTTAAATCTTCACTTTAGCAACTTTAAAATATGCTAGCACCCATTTTAGTGTACCCCAAATTTGCTGGGACTACTTCTTCTCTGCAAAAAACCCTGCTAAATAATAATCTTCACCACTTCTGCAAGGATGCTAATTAGCAGCTATTGAGAGCATTTAAGTACCCCAAATACCTTCAGCAGGGCTATTCGGGGGTATCTATAGTGATACCCAATGTCTGTGCATCTTTTGGGGGGTGTCAGACTGATTTCCCTAAATTTGATAGCACTTTTTGCCAGGTCACGTCTAATTGAATATGCCCCTGTACTAGCTAATATTTTTTCCAAAAATGCCCCCAAAACTTTTTTTTTTTTCTCACAATATGTAAATAGCTGATTAAGTATTTTTTAACAATTATGCAGATGTGCCAATAAAATGATGCTTAATCAAGTTTGCAAAGTCCTGCAATATGAGTAGCCAGCCAACAGCAGGGGGAAGTGTTCCTGAGGATCGGCCATCACTGCTTAGCCTCTGAATACATTTCTAATCACAGTCTGAGATGGTGTGACTGTCCCGGCAACTGCTTCTATCCTGAGTACTGAGAACAGATGCAGCTGGGCGATTGCTGAGGAGGGAACTGGGCAGGAAGCAGAGGGGCTGGTACAGTCTCCTGAACCTGGTGGCTGCTGGAAGATTAGCTGTTGGGCGTTTCTGACTCTGTTGCATCAGATGTGGCTGTGTCAGGGAAAGCCCAACTTAGCTTGGTTGCATTTAATGCAACCAAGCAGGCACTTGGCTGACATTGTTTCTTTTTTTTCAGTAATTGGTCTTGAAGAATAGAGAAGGAAAGTGGATAATGGGGGTGAGGGAAGGAAAACGGTAAAAATGTACTTAATTGACAATGATCTAAAAACAATACTCAGGGTCATTAGGATGTTACAGATTTTTCCATGATATGACCACTAAAGGGTTAAACAGTGACTTTATGGTTGGTGTCATCAGGATTTTCTTTTTTTAAAGAAAGGCACTTAACTTTGTTACAGATTTTAACCCCAAATATTCACTACAAGATGTTGCGCAGGATGCAGCAAGGGGAGAAATATGTTCAAACCCGAAAATGCAGGTTTTACCCCATTTCTCATATGCACCAATCACATTTCTCATATGCACGCGGTGGGTAATGCCATCTCCTGATGTTACACTGTAGAAACCTATGGGCGGAAGTCCATCATTCACAAAGGAGCGCGCATACGAGTTTTCCTTCATGCATGTTGGTGTAATAAACGCTGGAATGCATGCAAAGAGCGGTGGGATGTATCTCGTCCCAAATGCGATGTCTTGCAGCCCACCCAAAGTACAAACCAATCTGCTCTTGTCATTTTACAGACCTATTTTTTTTTTTTGCTGGTATCTCCAAAGACCAGGCAGTTTTCTCCATCTCAGACCAGGAGAAAAAAATTACAAAATCCCTATTTTTGTGTAAAAATGTGGACCCCCCTCCCCCTATTGCAAACAGTCTGCAGGGAGCATTGAGTGCAACGGTAGTGCGTATCCCGTGTAGTCGCAGTCCCTGGCAGGCATTTTAGCTGGAGATCAATCAAATAACCAATGACTTTGATTTATCGCCAACTAAAATGCCTGCCAGGGACTGCGACTACACAGGATACTCACTACCGTTGCACTCAATGCTCCCTGCAGACTGTTTGCAATATCCACTAAGGTCTTTGAAACAGACCTATTGAACGGAACACTGACAAGTGGATACTGACACTGCGACTGTCACCGCACCGATTGGATTTGCTGCTTGTTTGCATCATCTGTTGAAGTTTCCGCTATATGTTTATCCAACAGTGCGATTTGGCTATTTGGTGAGGATCCGTTCTTACAGCTGGATTGTGAATAAGCTGAGATACATAAAACTAAAGGCTACCTGCTATTTGTTTGTTGCTATTGTTAATGGACCTTTAAGTTATACACCGTTACCAAGGGTAACACACACACTGAGGGACCACGATCCTTTCCCTGCAGATGCTGTTTCTGTCTAAATGGTGCTTAGCTAGTGCACAACATGCGGCTTAGAACATGATTTAATTAATGGGGAGTGAGTAACAAAATTAGTTGACTTGAGATTTTGATTTTAGTTTTGTTTTTGTAACATTGTATACCAAAACCTGAGTGACTGCTTCATGTGGCTGGTATTAGAAGACATTTACTGGCGATTTGATCGTTCAGCCTGTACAATTTGAAAACGATAAACGATCAAACGATATCGTAGCATTCAGTTTCTTGAAGGGTGTATGCTGGGCTAGGCTTTCATGAGGGAATAAATAGGTGGCAGCCCTTTTATTCATTGCATTTATGCTCTGTGGCTAGTTTGATTAGGTTTATACCTGCTAAACGTTGTTGTATTGCTTATTTGCTGAGGTTTGTTTTTGGCTTGACTTTAAACAAACTGCTTATTTTTGCTCATCATGGATCCTTATCGCTAATGTGTGATGGCATATGCTGGAGTTGTGCTTTTGGCTGATAGGGAGAGGTCCAAGAAGAGTTCAATCATGCTAGACCAAGGAGTGGCTGCTGCAGAGGGATTCTATCTCGCACATGCCACTGCTTGCTGAAATCTGAGAGAACAACCCAGATGACTTTCAGTATTTCCTATGGATGGATGATGTCACTTTTTGGGAGTTGCTGAGTCTGGTCACTCCTTACATCCAGGATACTAAGATGCAGAGGGCCATACCCCCTGCGGAGAGGCTCACCACAACCCTGAGGTACCTTGTAAACTGGAAGATCCCTGGCTGATCTGAAGTTCGGCAGCCTCATTTCTGCTCAAACTTTGGGAAGGATCATTCCAGAGACATGCCGAGCCATATTTACTGTCCTGAGGCTTGAGTATTTTAAGGTAATTACAAATTTTGCCGACATTGTCATTTGATATACGCTGCTGCACCCCACTATACGCCCCTTAAAAATATTTCCTTAGCTAGCCTTATGATGGACGCAGCTGCACCCAACTGTGCGCCCCTTAAGAAGATTTCCTTAGCTGTACTTATGATACAATGCCTATCTTGTGTATTTAATTTATTTTATTTTTTTCGTGTTTCCATCTTCCATTGAAGAATGGCAAACTGTTGCAGAAGATTTCGAGGCGAAATGGAATTTCCCAAATTGTGGATGGGCAATCGATGCGAACATGTTCGCATTATACCACCACCCCGCAGTGGTTCTTTGTATTTTAACTGCAAGGGCTATTTCAGTATAGTCGTGATGGCTATAGTAATTGTGAACTATGGCCCTCATTCAGAGCCGTACGCTCTGAGCAGAGCGCACGCTCTGAATGAGGGCCGGCCTCCATGAAAATGGAGCGTCCTCCTGGACGCTCGTATAGCTGTGGGTGACCACCCACAGCCTATACGAGCGTGCAGTTTGATGGCCGCGATGGTCTTGACCATCGCGACCATCGAAACTGCGAGCCGGAGCCTGCGGTTGAGGTTTTCAACCGCAAGCTCCGGAGTGATTTTGGCTCTATCAGAGCCAAAATCACTCCCACTGACATCACTAGTGATGTCAGTGGGCCGGCTTCTGACGGGAGGCGTTCCCGTGGGAACGCCCCCGTCAAACAGGCACGCCTACCAAAGGGGGCGTGCTGTCAATCAACATCGACAGCACGCCCCCTTTGATCAAACACAACGAGCAAAGGACTTTCCTTCGCTCGTCGCGTCTGGCGCATGCGCACGACGGAGCTCCCTCCGTCGTGCGCATGCTCAGTCCAGAACATCGACCCACTTGCGTGCGGACAGTCGCTCGCGAGTGGGTCTGAATCAGGCCCTATGAGTTTATTTAGATGTTGGCAAAAATGGACAGGCCTCTGACGGTGGATCTTTCAAGGACACTGTGTTTTATGAAAGATTTATATCCGGAAACCTGCACTTACCACCAGCCTCCCAGTGCAAATAGAATCTCAATTTTGTATTTATTGGGGATGAGGCAATCGCTTTACATGAACATGTCATAAAGCCCTTTCCACAAAGGGGTTTAACTGATGAGAAAAGAATTTACAATGATCGACTGTCCAGGGCTTGGTGTACAGTCGAAAATGCCTTTGGAATAATGAGTAGCAGGTTCCGGATATACTCCGATTAATTTAGGAGTGGATAAAATAGCCTGGATAGTGATGGCCTGCTGTGCTCTTCATAATGTTTTGCAGGAAATCATCACAGCAAAGGGCACTTCTTCAGCCCATGACAACATAGAAGACAGTCAAATGTGGACATCTGTGTCTTCTACCCCCTTTCCCACAGCCTATTCTACACGTGCAAAACAAGTCAGAAATGAGTACATAGCATTTTTTAATGGCATGGGTGCAGTTCCTTGGCAGGGAAATTGCATTTCCTAATTTGCACGTTTCCTTGGAGCATGAATAAAATTTCTTGCAATTATCTTCTCAAAAATAATTTTATTTAAAAAATTGTATATGTATTTAACAAGTCCTGTTATTTGTTAACCTTAAAAATGTAAAAGTACTCATAAAATACAGCACCTGGCGGCGTTATGCTGGGAGGGACGAGGCCAGAGTCTGTGTGGGTGCACGCAGACTCCCTAGCCTCGCAAGCTGCTAGGACCTGGCCAGACTGCTAGATGCTTTAGCTAGTGCAGCCTGGCCTAAGGAACATCATCCACAATTGCAACCTAAGTTTGCGATTGTTCTGATGGTGGCCCCACGCTGCGATCTCTGTAGCAGTGCTGGTTTCAAGCAAATGCAGCAAGGAGCTGAGTGACACCTATATCTTCATTTGCATTTCAAATGCACGGAATTGCTCAGACGTTTGTGTGCGCCTGTGCAATTCTGTCCATCTCTGACTCACACCCAGAGTCTGCACACTAGCCCTCTCCAAACTCCAGATAATTGATACTGTTTTTGATTGCTATGACACAAAACAGTATTGGATCTTACCCCCCCCCTCCCCCACCCTAGTAAAATCAGCCACTTCAGTGAAGCCAGTGCAGGCCGTGACTGTTGCTGGAGGTGGCTTCTTATTAGAAGCGCCACCTGCCAGTCATGCTGAAGATGGGCAGCCCCAGGGAGAGTCTCCTCCCCCTGGGACTGCTAGTCTGGGCTGAGATCAGCAGAGAGTGGCTTCCATTGCAACAAATGCAGCCCATAGAAGCTTGTGTTATGCATGCGACTCATGCGCCGGTCCTGACGTCTGCCACATTCACTGAGCAGGTGTCGGAACCCAGGCCAGCAGCAACAGCGGCCCCCCTCAGGCAAGAGAGCAGGAGCCGCTGTTGACACAAACTGAACCTCAGGGGTTATGATTACAAGAGTCAATTAATATTTTTTTTTTTAATTTGTAATGTATAGAAACAACCATCTAAAACCATCTAGACCTTGGATTATGTAAAACAGTCCCAAAACCCCATTTTCCCTTATCCGACTTTAAAACACTACCATTTCTAAATATAATACATAATATCAAGAAAAACACAAGAGATGTAAACTTTTAATATTTTTTTAGAATTTTCAAATGAGAAAGTACTAGACAGGATTAATCGATTAATACCAGACCAATGAGTGCCTCCTGAGTAGGGGTTACCCAAATACAAAGAATCAGGCACTGAAATAAATAGGAATATACAGTCGAGAGCATTAAAGTGATGCTAACATAACTAAGGTAAAAGCAAGGATACAGAATTGAGAAACTGTGTCCATGTTAAGAGCACAAGAAGTATACATTAGTCACAACGTTCAGTAAATAAGTGCAAATGAAGTACAATTGCAAAAGTCATGACACTGAGGGCCTGATTGCGAGCCGGACGCTCTTTAAGAGTGCTCACTCTGAATCAGGGTGTTTTTTTTTGGGGGGGGGGGGGGAGGGGGGGGGTTCGGACTCCTGGCCGCTCGCACAGCTGTGGGTGACCACCCACAGCTTTTGCGAGCGGCCAGGTGATGGTTGCGACCCTTGTGGTAGGGTCTCGTTCCCGCAAGCCCCAGTGAGCTTCTTGCTCTGACATTCCTTCGGGAACACCTCCGTTTGTGTAGCCACCCCTTGCCCGCCTCCAAAACGGGACGAGCTGTCAATCACAATCGAAAGCCGCCTCGTTTTGGTGCGAGACCCGTAGCGACGGAGCGCCCATAGCTACAAACTTCGACCCGCTTGCGAGTGCACAGTGCTCGCGAGCGGGTCTGAATCAGCCTCTATGTACGTACTCAGTCATTCTTGAGAAAAAAAAACAAAGTAGTGACAAATGTATAAAACACTAAAAAACCGAACAATAAAAAAAAATCTGATATTATAACATTCATCATCGGCCTTCAGGGTGGTTTGTGCACTCATCCATGCTGAGTGCACACCACTCCTGGATGTGCTGGGAAAGGGAGATGGTGTTTATGGGCTGCCCGAGACTTGATAGGTGAGGGGTTGTGACAGAGGGGAAATTGGGGGATATGCCAGTCTATGAGGTGGGATGGGGAGATTGCCAGATGACAGTGGGGTGGGTTGTGCCATAATATTACCCTACATGACTGTGCTCATCCAATTTTCTTTGATAAGCAAATATTATAGCATTATATATTATGCGCTTGAAATGAGGCAGCTGGTTTGGAGCCATGCTATACATTTCATGGCCGATATGCATTCAAAAAACTGATTTGCACTTTGGGGCGTCTGTAAAACCTCTACGTGTTTTTAAAAATCTGTCACTCCTCGACGGTCCAGAGGCTGGAGTCGTTGGAAGCCACCCTCCACTTTTTGGTGGGTGCTTGTGCGGACGGCCTCTCAATTTCTGACTCCACGACCTCATGGGGTCGCTGGATGAAGAGTCAGGATCTACGTCCAGGACTTCCACCTTTGGAAAGATGATAAAAATATATATTTGAAAAAAACTAAAAAATAATTACCATACAGTGGCTTTGAAGACAATAAAAAATTTGAATCTGTCAAAAGTGGGAGTCATTTGAGAAGTAAAAAAATCAACTAGAACAAAGCTGACCCTCCAAAACCTCAATGAGGTCTTCTCCCACCTCTGGCTCCAGTGAGCACCGCGATCGTCTCTTTGGTTCTTTCTCAAGAATGAATGTGAGCAGGTCCTTCATCTGCACCTTCTCCTGAACATTGTGACCTCAGATACTACTTGTGCTTCTTCAGGAACTCTGGGCCTGATTCAGACCCGCTCGCGAGCGCTGAGCGCTGACAAGCGGGTCGATGGAGGCGCATGCGCACGACTGAGCCAGCTCAGTCGTGCGCATGCGCGAGACCCGGATAGCGACTGGCAAACCGTCGCTCCGGGTCTCGTACCAAAGGGGGCGTGCTGTCGATGTTGAGTGACAGCACGCCCCCTTTGGTGCGCGTGCCGGGGGCGTGGCTGCCCAGACGGAGGAGTTCCCATGGGAACGCCTACCGTCTGGGGCCGGCCCCACTGACATCACAAGTGATGTCAGTGGGAGTGCTTTCGGCTCTGTTTGAGTCGAAAGCACTCCAGGGCTTGCGGCAATGAGACCCTACCACAAGGGTCTCGTCGCAAGCCCGATAGTCGCGATGGACCATCTTCCTGGCCGCTCGCTATAGCTGTGGGTGGTCACCCACAGCTATACGAGCGGCCAGGAGGCCACTCTATAAAAAAAAAAAAAAAGGACAGCCCTGATGCAGAGCAAGCGCTCTGCCAGAGCGTCCGCTCTGAATCAGGGCCTCTGTTCTCAAATTCTGTATCTTCCCCTTCAGCAAGTCAGGGTCGGCATCACTTTCTTGCTCTCGACTGTATATTAACAATTTATTCAGTGCCTGATTCTTCAGATCTCTGAGTATTCCCTACTCGACACCTTCCAGAGGCACTCATTGGCCTGGTACAGCTCGATGAATCCTGTCCAGAAAGCTCGGAACAGCGTACCAGTCATGTCTGCAAGGAAGAAAAAATTGTAAACTAACATAACAAAAAAAAAACACTGCCCCCTGAGTGCCCCTTATGCAGTACCCCCAGTTGTCCCCCTTATGCAGTTCCTGTGCCCCCTGTTGTCCCCCTTATGCAGTGCCTGTGCCCCTTATGCAGTACCCCCAGTTGTCCCCCTTATGCAGTGCCTGTGCCCCTTATGCATGCCCCCAGTTGTCCCCCTTATGCAGTGCCAGTCCCCAGCGAGTGCAATATTGGTGGATAGTGGTTTCGCACTTTTTTTGTATTTTGAAGAGCTGTGTAGTCCCTCCGTAGATCAGCGTCGAGCTCCGGTAAGGAGCGAACATAAAACGGAGGTTTCGGAATGTCGTCAGTGTCAAGGGAGTGGTTTATCGTTTGGTTGTTGATCGTTACTTGTAACTACTGTACGATATGCAACGATATACCAATGATACGACCACGATATTGGGAAATTGACCAGCATGTAGGGGCGAAAAAGACACGAAACGACCAGCAGGTGCGCGCATCGCTGGTCATTAACGACCAAACAGTACATGATTGTTGCATGATTAATGACCGACTGAACGATAACAATGTCGTTATCGTTCAATCACTCATTTTTATCTGCTAGTGGATACGCGCCTTTAGATTCAACCATTGGATTTGTGAGGAATATTTTTTTATTCATTTTTTTTTACTTTAGAAATTACAATTTACTGTCTAATCTATTTAGATTTATGATCTTTTGGAATATTTTGTTTTTATTTGTGTAATATTAAATGTTATATGTGAACCAGACTTCTCCTGATTAGTATACCTGTTTTTTTATTAAGACTAACACAACTACTGGTTTATTTTGGGACTGAGCAAGATATTTAAAATGTTTAAATTTGAATAACGCGATTTACTAATATTAATTTGTTCTTCTCTGGTTTTTTTCTGACTGGAGGTTTACAGATTCCTCCATGTTAATTGCTGCAATTTAAGTATGATTCTAATAATAATATCCAATAGGCAATGTACAGTTTGCCCCATCAGATTCTGTTGGTGATTTTAAACATAAAATTATTCTAAATAAAATGGATTTATGACCTGGCCGCTCTGACACCTAAAGGGTTAAACTTTGAGTTTGAGATGAGAAAATCCTGATGTCACCAACCATAAAGATTTGAACCCCACACATCCGCTACCAATCTGCCATGTCACAAAATAACCAATAGATGTACGTATGTTTCTAAAGTGAACGTTCAAAAGAATGTTATAATGAAAAAAAAATCTCTTAACAGCCCAATTGCTTAACGCTGGTTTTAGATCACTGTCCATGCAAACGATTGAACAATTTTTTACTGCATTAAAATGAATGGAAATCGTCCAAAATTGACTGCAAACACATCAGATGTCAGATATCGCTATCTTACAAACGGGAACGCGCATCGTTCATTGTTGCCTACATGTCAGATTTTTCTTTCAGATATGAACGATTTTTAAAAGTTATCGTTCAGATCTGAAGAAAAATCTGACCGTGTGTATGCACCAATACTGTTGTTCCCTTCCTTCCCCCACATTATCCTCTCCTTTTTTTTTTTTTTTTCGCTGATTCTCTCCCAAGATCAATTGCTCTAACAAAAAAAACCATAGTGATGTGATTTATTCTGACTTAATTAACATCACTTGACCGGAGTGACTGTCCTTTAAAAAAAGGAACACAGTGCACAATCTATGGATCTGTTATCCTAGAGGAAGCCTGTTTTTTTTGTTGTTGCTGATAGTTTATTAATAAATAATGAATTATTAATATTGGGGACACAGCCTGGCAGCATTGGGACCTACTCCTGTTCTCGTTCTCCATCCGTTTTATCTAGGTCGATGTGAAGTTTTCATCGGTCTCAGTCTGATTGATTTGCCGAGTTATCTGTGGCATAAGCACATGATCCTGGCACAGGTAGATGCCAGTCTGTAGATCACTCCATCCTCTGCTGCCATCTGCTGGGCAACCCCTGTAAGGTCTGTGAGTGGGGCTTTCTGTTCTGCGACATTTATTCTGTGTAGGTGGAGTTACATCACACCGCCACCTGTCTGACCGCAGTGTGTCCTCACTCCACACCCGGCGTTCCCAGGGACTGTCCAGGACGTGAAGGTCCCACTCCTCCAGCTTCTCTAGGTCATATTTCTCAGGAGAAGAAATCTGCTGACTCACAGCCTTCGATGTGATGCTTCCTCGTGTAATGGCTTTCAGCTCTAGAGTGACTTTCTCCAGAGATCTGGTGACATCCTGCGCTCCAGGCCGGACGATCAGAACTATATCCATGAAATAAAACTGGTGCTGCACCAAGTCCGTCTTCAGAGAGTTCTTTAGTTCCCAGACTGAGGCCAAATATCCCTGTTTTGGCCTGTGGTCGGATCGCGCTTCCTTCTTGGTCCAGTCTTTGCTTGTAGCCCGGTCCAGTTTAAACAGACATTCAGCTGAGAAGTCTCTCTTGTGATCCAGGGGCCTCCTGACTGGCATACAAGGATTCCTGGTTCTTGCCCACAGGACTCCTGTCCTCAGTCTCTGCTGCCCGGCACGCTCTATTGGAGTAACACATCTGGCGGGGCCCCGGCATCCATGCCTTACTGTAAATAGACAATAGTTCCTGCAGCTGGTGAGATTCTGTGACAAGTCTGCACCAGCAGCAGATAGACTCCAACTGGAAGAATAATCCGTGAACAGCTCAAAGGGAGATCCTGAACCCCCACATAGACCAGAGAGCTCTTAACAGTCTGAGGAACTGAAACACAGGTCCTGGGAATATTTCGGGGACCTCAAAGGAGCTTGTGCAGAAGGCTCATGTACTCCTAGAAAGATTCACTCTACGGGGATCGCTCCGGCCTCTTCATCGTCATCTTCCTGCACAGCTTCATTAGGTCAGAGATCGTGCCTATGAACACTCTTCGCTTTAGTGATTGCTGGAGCCTAGAAATGTTTTTGGTGGAATTTCTGTTCCACTTTTGGCAAGGTGACTGTGGGACTTAGTGGGGGTGTTGGCATAATGCCCGGAACTTACATGGTGGCGCCGGGCTCAGTGACAGAGGGCGCAGCAGACTGACGCACTGAGTTTAAACCAAGGATGGCGTCAGTTGGGTGAGTTCGGGGCTCAGGGTGCCTGAGAATGGAGCGAGGTAGAGGAATCCTGTTTAACAGGAAAAACATGTAGGAGGATTACAAAGCCGGGGTGTGAGACTCGTACTAAGGGCCTGATTTAGAGATGTACGCAATGGCGATTTTTATGCCGAAAGAGCTTATTTATTTATTTGTTGCATTTATTGTATATGTCTTATCAATCTGTACGTACAGACAACCCATTTGCAATGTGAGTGACATAGTCAGCGTTTGGGGGGGGTTAGAGAAACACAGGTGTGTCTTACCAGTTATACGCCATTACATGAGCCTGCATAAATTAGCCATTGCGATCTCATACACAGCATGAGAGCTCTGTGTCAGGAGAGCCGCTGTATTTGAGACAGGTCAGACCTGATGCGAGGGCTGCATGGCTGGTTGATGTGCGTTGATATTGCCGACATTTATGCTGGTGCAAGACATCGGACATAGATGAGCAGGCAGTAGTGGGTGTCCCTGTGCTCGTGTAAGCTTTGGAACGATTAGCATATTTTTGCAGCTTGGATCCGTGCTAAATCGCAGCTGCAATTGCATTAGTGACCATCTCTGAATCAGGCCCTAAGAACAGTTTGTTGCAAAGCTCTCGGCCAGCTGTTATTACACCACCAGTCCAGTGGCACGTCCGGTGTAAACAGACAGATGAAGCAACCGCCCACCACACAATGAGACTTCAAGCCTCATTGCAAAAATGAGCAGCCGGAGCACTGCACCCTGCAAATGGTGACCACTCTTACATTAAAGTGCAGCTATGAGATATACTGGGATTTGATCAGTGGTGGAGCAGAACCAAGAAATATTTGAGCACAGGCGGTTAGCCAATACTGACATCTGAATTTTTTATGCAATCCTGTGTTTCTATGCAGAGAACATCTGTGGAAAACAAGATAAACGTAATGCCATACTTTTAACCTTGATTTTCCCCAGACAGTTATTTTAAATTGTCACTATTTATAGACTATATGCCATTATGTGGCCTATTTTACAACAGTCTTATTGCTTCCCTGCAGATAGCAAAGCATCTTTTAATTGGTGAGAGCACCAAAAAATAACAAATATTTTTTTTTACTTTCATGCTGTCATCTACTTTTTCCACTTATCTGTTTTTTTTCAATGCTGTGTATATATAATTGTGTGTATGTAGATCTATATGTACCTATGTATGTATATGTAAGGTGGTTCTCAAACTCTGTTCTTAAGGTACCCTAACAGTCCAGGTTTTAAAGATAGCCATGCTTGTGCACAGATTCTGCTCAAACCGACTGAGGTACTTATTAGTCTGTGCTTAAACATGGCATCTTTAAAACCTGGACTGTTGGGCATCTTGAGGACCGTGTTTGAGAACCACTGAAGTAGTATATTTTAGTAAGAGGTACAGTGCCTTGTAAAACTATTCTCCCTCCTTTGCATTTTTCATGTTTTGTTGCCTCACAACCTGGAATTAAAATTAATTGTTTGAAAGTGTGCATAATTTCATTCACAGAACATGCCTACAACTGTGAAGTTGTGTTTTTTTTTTTTATTATTGTGAATCAAACAACATTTAGGACAACATAACAGTAAACTTCAGCGTGTATAGCTATTCACCCCTCTAAAGTCAGTACTTTGTCGAGCCATCTTTTGCGGCAATTACAGCTACAAGTCACTTTGGATAAGTCTCTATGAGCTTGCCACATCTTGCCCATGGGATTTTTACCCTTTCCTCAAGGCAAAACTGCTCCAGCTCCTTCATGTTGGATGGTTTCCGCTTGTGAACAGCAATCTTCAAGTCTGACCACAGATTCTCAATTGGATTGAGATCTGGGCTTTGACTAGGCCATTCCAACACATTTAAATGCTTCCCCTTAAGCCACTCGTGTTGCTTTAGCAGTATGCTGGAAGGTGAACCTCCATCCCAGTCTCAAATCACAGGCAGATTGAAAGAGGTTTTGCTCAAGAATATCCCTATATTTAGCACATCCAACTTTCCCTCGAATCAGTTTCCCAGTCCCTGCTGCTGAAAAACATCCCCACAGCATGATGCTGCCACCACCAGGTTTCACTGGGATGGTGTTTTCGCGGTGCTGGGAAGTGTTGGTTTTGCGCCAGACATAGCATTTTCCTTGGTGGCCGAAAATATCAATTTTAGTCTCATCTGACCAGAGCACCTTCCTCCATACATTTGGGGAGTCGCCCACATGCCTTTTGGCAAACTCAAATCGTGTCTTATTTTTGTCACTACGTAATAGCTTTTTTCTGGTCACTCTTCCATAAAGCCCAGCTCTATGGAGTGTAGGGCTTATTGTGGTCACATGCAAAGATACACCAGTCTCTGCGGTGGAACTCTGCAGCTCCTTCAAGGTTACCTTTTAGTCTCTGTGCTGCCTCTCTGATTAATGCCCTTCTTGCCCGGTCTGTGGGTTTTGTTGGTATTTACATTTGATGATGATGGATTTGATGGTGCTCTGGGGGATCATCAAAGATTTGGATATTTTTTTATAACCCAACCCAGAATTGTACTTCTCAATAACTTTGTCCCTGACTTGTTTGGAGAGCTCCTTGGTCTTCATGGTGTGATGCCTCTTGCTTAGTGGTGTTGCAGCCTCTGGGGCCTTTCAGAAAAGGTGTGTTTATACTGACAGATCATGTGACACTTAGATTTCACACAGGTGGACTTTATTTCGCAAATTACATGACTTCTGAAGGTAATGGGTTGCACAAAAACTTTTGAGGGGCTTCATAGCAAAGGGGGTGATTACATATGCACATGCCACTTTTCAGAATTTTATAAAGATTATTTTTTATTTATATTTTTCTAATTTCACTTCACCAAATTAGACTATTTTGTGCAGATCCGTCACATAAAATTCAGATTAAAAAAATAAATACATTACATTTTGTAATGTAACAAAAAAAGTAAAAAGCCAAGGGGATTAATACTTATGCAAGGTACTGTATATCACCAAAGTTTCTTCAATAGCAGAGAGCATATTCACTCATGGTATACAATACTGTACCTGGGTTTGTGGTCAACACTGCGGGTCTTAACACTGTCTCCACCTTGGGCTGATGAGACTACCAAACCAGAAATATATTACAATGTCGTACAAATATGGAGTAGCATAGGTCCTATGAGGCCTTGACCGTTATTCATGGCCTTTTTGAAGGTGGCAGGTTTGCTGCGTAACACAGAAGAAGAATTATGGTAGACTTACCATTGATAACTCTTTTTCTTCGAGGTCCACAGGGATACCATGGGGGTAATGTGGTTGGAGAGATCCAGGCACCAAACATTTAAAGCTTTCAGCTCCCAGGATGCCTCTGGTCCTCCTCCATATATACCCCAGCCACAGGCCTTCAGTCTTGTAAACAAGCCTCAAGGCAGGAGAAGGAAGAACAATCATACACCAGAAACACTCACACAAGATGAGGGAATCCATGACTGAAAGAAAAACAAATGTACCCAATGCAACCAGGTGCGTCAGAGTGGGTGCCCTGTGGACCCTATGGACCTCGAAGAAAGTTATCAATGGTAAGTCTACCATAATGCTTATTTTTTTTTTCTTCAGGGTCCATAGGGATCCACAGGGTTACCATGGGGATGTCCTAAAGCAGTTCCCTTAAGGGTGGGGATGCTCCTGAGCAGAAAGGATAACTCATCACCCAAAGGAAGCATCCGGAGGGGCAAAAGTATCACAGGTGTAGAAAATAAGAAAAGTATGGACAGAAGACCACATGGCTGCCTTGCACAATTGTTCAGCAGAGGTACCACGAGTAAATGCCAATGATGGCCCTACAGACCGAGGAGAATGTGCTGTCACTGTGTTGGGAAAAGGAGATAAGCCTGTGTACACCTGAGAGACAATCATATGTAACCATCAAACTAGGGTCTGCTTGTTAGCTAGCTGTCCTCGCTTGTGAAAACCATATAATACAAAAAGAGCATCTGATTTTCTAACAGTGTTTGTATGCTCCACATAGATATGGAGACCACAAACTACATCCAGGGAGGCTTCACCTACAGAAAGGTCTGGAGCCTGAAAAGCTGGAACTACTATTTCTTAATTTTACATGAAAACTGGTCACTACCTTAGGAAGCTAACCTTCCCTTGTACGAAGAACAGTTCTATCCTGGTGAAAAATAAAAAATGGGTAGAAACAAGAGTGCTGCCAAATCAGAGACACTGCATGCAGAAGAGATAGTGGGGAGAAAAAGTGACTTCGCTGTCAACCATTTGAAGTCTACAGAGTTCATCGATTTAAATGAGGAAGCTTGTAGCCCTTTAGCAACCAAAGACAGTTCTTCCGGTGAGACAAAAAAAGGCTCAACTTGCAGGACTCCCTGGAAAAAAAAAATTCTAACATCTGGTAATGAAGCAATCTTTCTCTGAAACCAGACTGAGTGCAGGCTTCTGCATTGTCAAAGTGGCCAAGTGGAGACCAAGGTCTAAACCAGCCTGGAGAAAAGCCAGTATCTGGGAAACCCTAAACACCTTAGGGTCATACTTTCTGTGGTAACTCCATTGACCAAAAGAATGCCAAAACCTATAATAGATGAGGGCAGAGGCAGGCTTTCGTGCCCTAAACATAGTTTGAATTACAGAGCTAGAGAAACCTTTGGCTCTTAAGATGGAGGATTCAAGAGCCATGCTGTCAAAGCCAGACAAGGCAAGTCCGGATGCTGGCAGGGACCCTGCATTAACAAATCCTGACATAGAGGAAGAGAATACATATGTCTGTGAACCAGTGATGTCTGGGCCAAGCCGGAGCCACTAGTATTACTGTTCCACCTTCCTGCTTGAATTTCCTCAGGACTCTTGGGAGAAGGGAAATTGGAGGAAAGAGATGCACCAGCTTGAAGTCCCATCTTACTGCTAGTGCGTCCATGAATGCTGCTGATGGGTCTCTGGTCCTGGACCGGTGCCTGGGACCTTGTGGTTGTGATGTGATGCCATGAGGTCTATGTCTGGTTGACCCAATTTGTTCACCAAGAGCTGAAACACTCCCGGGTGGAGAGACCACTCTCCGGCGTGTATGTCCTGATGACTACTTGGGAAGTCTGCTTCCCAATTGATGACTCCCAGTATGAATATTGCCGAGATGGCCGGAAGATGACGTTCTGCCCAAATGAGAAATTTGTCTCTTACTTCATAGCTGCATGACTTTGCGTGCCTTCCTGATGATTGAGAGAGGCCACTATAGTTGCCTTGTCGGACTGGATCTGGACCGGCCTGCCCTGGAGCAGGTCCTGTGCCATAAGTGCTTTGTATACTGCTTGCAGCTCCAGAATGTTTATTGGCAGATGATTTCCTGATTTTGTCTATCTTCCCTGAAAGGTGTGATGACCTGTCACTGCCCCCCATCCGCCAAGACTGGCGTCTGTAGTGAGAAGCATCCAATTTGGAATCCAGAATGGATGACCTTTGTCCAGATCCTTTTTCAGCCACTACAGGAGGGAGAGACTAACCTATGGAGTGAGATGGATTCACTGGGACCTTATTAGATGATGCTGTCCGTTCCACCTGGAGATAATCCATTTTTTGCAGAGGCCTGGAATGAAACTGAGCATACCCCACCATGTCGAAGGTAGATACCATTGATCCCAGGACCTGCATCGCTGATAGAATGGATACTCTTCTCTAGCGTAGCAGTTTGCGTACTCTCAATGATAGGTCCGCAATCTTGTCCTTTGGTAGAAAAAGCCTTTTTGTCTGATAATCCAGTGCTCCCATATGTACCATCTGCTGTGTTGGAGAAAGAGAGGAGTTCTTCCAATTGATGATTCAGCCATGCTTTTGTAGGCTGGCTATGGTCAGTTGAAGATGGTGTTGTAAAACAACTGGAGTTTGTGCCAATATCAGAAGGTCATCCAGATATGGTAGTATTCTGATACCCTGATGCCTGAGATAGGCCATCATGACTGCCATTGTCTTGGTAAATACTCGGGGGGCCGTTGATAGGCCAAAGGGCAGTGCCTGAAATTGGTAATGTTGTAGGGCAGCAAACCGTAGAAATTGTTGGTGGGATGGCGTAATAAGAACATGCAGATACACATCCTGAATGTCCAGGGAATCCATAAAATCTCCCGCCTCCATTGCCAAAATAATTGACCAGAGATTTTCCATACTGAACTTGGGTGCATGGATAAACCTGTTGAGGATTTTTAGATTTAGAATAAGGCGATGAGACCCATTCGGTTTCTTAACCAAAATAATAACCCTTTCCTTGTTGCAACATAGGATCCCGGATTATTACCCCTGCCTGCAGCAGGGAGTGAATTCCCCCCTGAAGGGCCAAGGCTTTGACTGCACCTGATGGAGGATCTGTGCAAAAAAACTTTTGGGGAGGATGCCTCCGCAAAGTGAGGGCATACCCCTGAGAGACCACTTCTCAGACCCAGGCATTTGTTTTTGTTTGCCAGTAATCTGCAAACTGAAGGATGCCCGCCCCATGAGGCCGAGGGTTTGTCGTCTGGCTTTGAAGCTGGACATCTGGCCGGCCCAGACTTTAGTTTGTCACCTGGATGTCCTGCGAAAACTAGACAGCTTGGAGTAAGACTGTTCCTTTGCTCGTCCCTTAGGTCGAAAGGGGGAAAAAAAAACTGCCTAGATTTTATTGTAACCGTAGATGGCAGACCTGCAGTCACTATTATCTAACTCTACTCCAAAAAGTATATTTCCATAGAAAGGTAAGTATTCCAGAGCCGCCTTTGTTCCTGTTTCCGCTTTCCAGGATCTTGACCAAAGGACCCTGTGCGCCTCTGCTGATGCTTTTAGAAGCTAAAATTCCAGCATCTATTGCAGCTTCTCCCAAATACGAGTCCGCTTCCTGTATATGGGAGATATACATCATCTGTTCTCTGGTAGTATCTGGTAGAGAGTCTTCCAATGCCCCCGTCCATTCTTCAACAGCTTTGGCTACCCAGGCTCCAGCCATAGCTGGACTAGTAACCGCTCCTGATGTTGAAAATATTGCCTTAAGACATATTTAAACTTTCCTATCTGTAGAAACTTTAAGAGAAGATGCTGACTGAATAGGCAACCTAGCATTTCTGACAGTGTCATGTGAGCATCCACAGTAGGAGGAACCTCCCACTTAGTACATTCAGAAGCTTGGAAAGGATACAACAATGTTAATCTTTATTCGCAAAAAAAAAAGTTTCATATGCTGGACAGACTGATAAAAAGATACCAACTTGCGTTTAAGTGCCTTAGTAACTACCGGTCTGCTTTCAACAGTCGACTGTGCCATACTCTCACTAGAATGGCCATAAACATCCCTCCAGGAAGGATGTAGAGCAGGTGGCATGCTGTGGACACCCCATACAAGGAGGCAGCATGGGAGTAGACATATGATCTACAAACTGCTTCATTACCTGAGACAAGTAGGACACCCAAGATGGCTCTTGTACAGAGGCAGGTAAAGTGGACTGGTGAGGTGGCTCTTTATAAAAGACAACACACAAACCATCCTTTTATAATATCCTCAGGGGACTAGCTGGCCAGACAGGATTTACATGAAACCAACACAGGGGCCTCCAACCCCAGTTTCCCTTTTACCTTTTTGACATTTTCAAAATTAAAAGGCAACAAATGTAATACTTTGTGACAGCCTTCACAAATACTAGTAAATGTGAAGTACCCAGAATAAAAACACCACAGAGGGTTGTAGAGAAAAAACATGGATATTTATAATTGACAGAAATAAAAGACAGCAGCTAGCAAACAGTCACATACAATGCATATGTAATATAACTGCAATAGGGACTGAATCAACCACCCAAACACGAATGGTAGGATATAGGGCACTGATCCAAGGGAGAGTTATATAGGGAGACTGACCCAAACCCTCCTGAGACCAACAGTTACAGCAGCGCACCAATAGTGGTCTGTGAGCGTCTCATATACACGAGGAGGGTAGGCGGAGCAACCCAGATGTGCAGAAAACTTTGATTCATCTGCATCGGGGAGGAGCTGCTGTGGCAGCGCTTACCTCCCCTAAGCTGCATCAACTGGCTGGGTATGCTGGCCTTATGGCAGCAGAAGTTTCTTCTGCTTATCCCCGGCATCTGACGATAAGGCCTCGGTGGTCTAGTGAGGACGCAGACGCTCTGGAACCTGACTCCCGCGTCTTCCGGTGCGTCTCCGGAAGCAATGACTGCCGTGCGCGATTCCCCGTAAATGAGGTATCTCCTTACCTGACATCTCCGTGCATCCGGTTGCGATCCTGGTCCCAACATCGCTGCTAGCATGCTCAGCTGTAACCCGCCGAAATCACCAGCCCTGTGACTGGTGTTGCGGCCCGGCGGAGGTAGACTGAATTGCAGTACATACGTCTTAATTTAGACACTCAGTACTGCCAACCCAAAATCAGAGAAAATTTTAAATAAAAGCTTAGGACTGTCTGAGCAGTCCCCAGTTACAAAGGTGCGTCTGAATCCTGCCTCACCAAAAGAACTGAAGGCCTGTGACTGTGGGCGGGGTATATATGGTGGAGGACCCGAGGCATCCTGGGAGCTGAAAGCTTTCACTGTTTGGTGCCTGGATCTCTCCAACCACATTACCCCCATGGTATCCCTGTGGATCCCTATGGACTCTGAAGAAGAAATGCAAGTACCTTATACTGGCTTAGTTGCCTGTCTGAGGGGAATTTGACTATATATTTTGTCACATATAAGATGATTAAATTTGCAGTTGGCAAGGTTCTTAATGAGTACATCTACCCCAGGCATATGACAATGATAAAGGAGTACAAGGAATTTTTTATACTATTAATAATGTAACCTGTACATTGACACATGAAAAATGACAGTGTGTTAACGGGGGAATCTCCCACGTTTTGGCAGTCTCGTCACCTTATCCCGTTGCATATAAAGGGCAGGATGTACTAAAATGAGGTCAAATATCCGGAAGCAAAACAGTAGCAGTATGCACCCCTCCTCCCCTTCCCCACTTCACAGAGGTTTGACCAAATTCCCATATGGATCGAGCTCCGGAAAGCAAAACTTTAAGGAGATTGCACCCGATAGCAACGCCATCTGTAGGTGTTTCCTAATAGAAGCCTGTGGGCTTTTTTTCGCATAATTCCCTGAGAGGTATCCAATAGGATCCCTCCCAATGTACAGCTCAGCTTACACGTATGCTGGCTGGTGGCAGCGCATGCGCAGAAGGCGTTCTTTGTTGATGGCCACGCACAGTAAGAGAAGGCTCTTATCGAAAGTTGTCCTTTTGCTGTTTTAATCGAAAATATACATCCATACGGTATTAATAAACCCTGCTATGCATGCTGTAAGTAGCAGGATGCATCACATTTAAAATGCAATGCTTGATACATCCTGACCAAAGGTGTAACAAAAACCAATATAATTATTTTTTTTTTTTGTACAAGCACATGTATAATCCAATCGGTACTATAAAGTAGGACAACCTGACAAAATAGGAGCAGTATACACCCCTTCACGGATGAGGTGAAGCTGTCACAGTTAATAGAAACCTGCATTTAATAGTCCACTATTATTGGAGGATCATCAGACATTCAATGGTCGTACCATAATGTGTGTTTAAGAGAATCTCCAATTTTCCTCAAAATCAGTCTGACTGAAGAGTAGTGACATACATCAAATGGTGCATACACACGGTCAGATTTTTCTTCCGATCTGAACGATAACAATTTAAAAAATCATTCATATCTGAAGGAAAATCTGACGTGTGCAATGATGAACAATGCGTTCCCGTTTGTCAGATAATGATATGACATCTGATGTGTTTGCAGTCAGTTATGGACGATTTCCATTCATTTTAATAGTCAAAAATCGTTCATCTGACATATCTGACAGTGTGTATGCACCATTAGGATCTACAAACCTCTGTTCTGTTTGTATGGATGGCTATGGAATTTTTACAGGTAGCATTATTTGCGGCTACTGGTATGAAATCTTCAAGAAAATTACAGCAGTGGTCCTCAATATGCCTTTTTGAAGACCTAGTGAAACTACGTAAATGGTCTGAAAGTGGTTCAATGTGAACAGGATATATTTTCAAAATGTTAGTGTCTTAAATGCAGGTTTTCTTTTGTGTTTTTTTTTTGTTCCATTTATAGCTCTTTTATACATTTGCAAATCCCACATTTTTGTTTTCAGTAATGTGATTGGCATTTAAAATTGATGCATTCTATAACTCTAGAGCTTCAGGGTTTGGGAACTAGGGGGCCTGATTGAGACCCGGTCGCAAGCGCTGAGTGCTCACAACCGTGTCGATGGTGGCCCAGAGCGCATGCACACGACTGAGCCGGCTCCGTCGTGCGCATGCGCGAGACCCGGATACCGACGGACAATCCGTTGCTCCGGGTCTCGTACCAAAGGAGGCGTGCTGTCGATGTTGAGTGACAGCACGCCCCCTTTGGTGGGTGGGCTGGGGGAGTGGCTGCCCAAACGGAGGTGTTCCCATGTGACGAGACCCTACCACAAGGGTCTCGTCACAAGCCCGATGGTCGTGATGGTCTTGACCATCACAACCATCTTCCTGGCCACTCGCTATAGCTGTGGGTGGTCATCCACAGCTATGCGAGCGGCCAGGAGGCCGTTCTAAATAAAAAAGACCGGCCCTGATTCAGACCGAGCGCTCTGTCAGAGCGTCAGGCTCTGAATCAGGGCCTAGGTCCCTTATGTGAGGTGAGGAGTACTATTTTTTTTTTTTTATTATTATTAATTATTTTTTGTCTTGCCTCTAAATTTATTTGGAATTTGCATAGAAGAGACACGTTAAGCCACTGTAAATATCATCTCCTTAAACTATCATTGTGCAAGTGCTTATAGTCAGATCATAGCTCTAACTAATACAACTCTACACTATGCAGTCCTCAAATATACACACATTTTCCATATGGCCTTTTTGAAGTACTTTTTTCATTTTAAGCAACTTAAAATTTTAAATCTTGAGCGACTGTCAAGATCACGTAGTATATGCAATTAAAACTTAGGTTGCACTATGAAATGCAAATAAAATTAAAGTGTGCGTAAATATTATTTCTTATAATAATTATATTGTTACAATGTTTAGCTTATATTACATATAATTTATTTTATATTTAAATGCAAAGGCAGGGGAACTGCATAGAAACCTGGTACACAGTTAAGTGCCATCTCTCTCTATTCCCAACTCTGAATCAGGCCCAGAGTAAGATACAGTAAGTAACTGTGAACCTGGATA
This sequence comes from Taudactylus pleione, assembly GCA_031769625.1. NCBI lineage: Eukaryota > Metazoa > Chordata > Amphibia > Anura > Myobatrachidae > Taudactylus > Taudactylus pleione. The sequence goes on from JAUIMM010000384.1 coordinate 15,133,502, forward strand.
AACCATGCTGCAAATACATACATTTTTTTTGCATGTGGTGTAAATACGGTCTGCTTTTGCATGTAGCCCACAAATACTGCACAGCTTTATTTTTACACTGCAAGTTAGATTTCAGTTTAGAAACTTCCCTCCCAAATCTAAAGCTATCTGCACATTTTAAATATGTCCCACCTGCAGTGCAACGTGATTTTACCAAGATGCGCACTTACTTGCTATATCTTACTCTATTCCCAAAGCTGAATCAGGCCTCAAGTCTTAACAGCTTTAGTGGTACAGACTGGTGAATTTAAATATTAAAATGTGTATGCGTTTTATTTTGTATCTAAAGCATTGTGTAATGTAAATTAGAGACTTATGGCCGTATTCAATTAGAAGCGAAAAGCCCATTGCCGGACTTTTTGCCGTCATTGGAGGTTTTGCCGGCGAAAGCTTTTCCCGCGCGTCCCCGCATTCAATTCCAAATCTGCAAAAACGGGACCCAGCGAAACTGAAATCTGCAAAGTTCTGTCAGTTTTGGGGAATTCTGTCTGACACACTGCAAAAGATGCACTGACAAGAGGGATCACTATGGGTACCCCCGAATAGCCTTGCAGAAGGTATTTTGCCACTATAAATGGTCTCAATAGGTGTTATTTTGCGTCTTTTAAAAAGTGGTGAAGAATAGCATTTCGGAGTTATTTTGTGTGTGAAAATAACTAGTCCCATCAAATTTGGGGTACATGAAAATGGGTACTAGCATATTTTAAAGTAGCAAATCTGAAGTTTTAAGAAATGTGAAAAATCCACCACCTGCAATCAAAAAAAACTGGGGCATACTTGGGGACCCCCCTGGAGCTTATTTCGCTAGTGTTTAACTTTGTACCCCAACTTTGTTTTTTTCGCTCCCAAAACGAAAGTACTTTTTTGGGATGTCCAGAAGTCCTTTTTTAAAAAAATTTGATGCAGTTATCCTTTAGGGAAGTTGTCCCATGGGGGGTGGGTGGGTTTTTTTTTTTTTTTTTACTTTTACCCCCAAATCCCAATTTTGCACTTTTTTCCGCTGGGTATTCATAGGCGAAACTTTTTTGCCTATTGCATTGCCTTTTCGCATTGGCGAAAAGATGCTACAATTGAATACGGGAATAAGTTGAAACCGGCAAAAATTACGTCGCAGAAACGGACACCATTTAGGTGCGAGTTGGGTTCTGCGGCAAACTCGCTGAATTTCAGTTGCAATCCAATTCGCATTGCATTTTTTTGTGCACACCCCCCTGAGCAGGTGAAAAGGTAAGGAAAATCTTTATTTTAAGGTAAAAATGCTGGGACACAGTGCAGAACCCCTGCTACAACCCTCAAAATGAATAATCATGTACTTGGAGGGGGTTAACTAGCATAATTTGGCCTCATAAAGACATGTCCGTTTTCAGGTGAATTGGTGAATTTCCCTAAAAAACTCAAGGATTAAATGAAGTGGGACATGTATGTGGAGGTGTAAATGATGTAGGACAGATATTTAGATATGTAAATGATGTCGGACAGTTATTTGGGGGTGTTGTATTGATGGGAGAGTGGTTTTTGAACTTGCACATGAGAGAACTGTTTGTTCTTTTTTACAGACTTTTTTAAAAATATTGCAAAATCACTGTACAAGCATTTTCATGTACCCCAAAATGCTAGTAAGGCTTTAATTTGATGGAAAAATACTTGCTTCCTATCATTTTTCAACCATTATTAAAAAGTGCAAAAAAGTTATTTGACACCTTTTAAGAACCTCCAGAATTTAATTTATGGCCACTAACAGCCTTCTACATGGTTCTGCTATCTCATTTGCCAAATCTTGGGGGACCAGGATGGTTTCCCCACTTTTTTTTTTTTTTTTTTTGTCTTCTCCCAGTTCACTTTCTGTACAAACTTCTCACACCCTTGCCTTGAGTAGCAGAAATTACCATTTCTAATTGGATTGTGTTTCTCTGGTACTAGCATTAGTGTGAAGTTTGTGTGTGATCGTTTCAATAAACAAACTCTGATTTGTAATCCTAATTGGATTGAATATTCGTAATCATTCTAGCTATTGTCTAAGAAAATGCTCCTCCATCACTATACTCGGACAATAGCTAGAATGATTACGAACATTCAATCCAATTAGGATTGCAAATGCGAGTTTGTTTATACAAGAGTGATGGAGGAGCCTTTTCTCTTTTCTCTAGTATACCTCTGGGTATAATTGTATAAATATAACTTTTTTTTCTTAATGGATGTTTTTATGGGGGGTTATTTTTTGTGTATTCCACCATTAGATTTTTTATTTTTTATTTTTTTTTTGCAATAATTTCTTTAGTCATTTGGCATGCTATTAACTTTAGTATTATGTTTTGTTTTTTTCTGCTCAGGAAAACTCACGCCAGTGTTGAAATCACAACCCGTACCGAAGAACAATAAAGGCCCTGTGAAAATAGTGGTTGGAAAAACATTTGAAGACATTGTAATGGATGCAAAATCAGATGTACTCATAGAGTTTTATGCACCCTGGTGTGGCCACTGCAAATCACTTGAACCAATTTACAATGACTTGGGTAAAAAGTACAGATCGGTGCAAAATGTTGTTATAGCCAAAATGGATGCTACTGCCAATGACCTACCCAGTGACAAATATAAAGTAGAAGGATTTCCTACAATTTATTTTGCACCAATGAACAATAAACACAATCCAATTAAATTTGAAGGTAGTGACCGGGATTTAGAGGGATTTTCAAAGTTTATTGATGAACATGTTACAAAGTCGAAGACAAAAGAAGAACTTTGAGGTTGTGTGTGTGCTTAATATTTAATTTTTTTATTGTTTGCCATCCTATGTACTAATACTATATGTAATTACAGGAAATGTGGCTCAAATCAGCCTTCTATGAGTATTTTTTCAACTCTTGAAATCATGTTTAGTAGTACACACTTCATTATATTTGGTCTAGCACTATAAAACTAAATTTAACCTTTTTTTTTTCTTCCTTTGTGGATTATGAAAAATTGCAGTAAATTGTATTTTATTTTATTATTAAACTGACAAGCAACCTTCGTTTTTTTTCTTTTTAAATAATTATATTGTTATGTTTTGATATTTTGCAGAAAAACAACTAAAATAAAACAAATTACACTGATTTCTGTATTTTTAAGTTTACAACCTTACTAATCATATCTGCTGGTTTGTTCTAATATCTCAATCCCTTATTCTCTCCAAAACCATTTATAATGTTATGGAGGGTCCAAACAATAGGGTGTGGTTGCAGAATAACTTTGAGGGCTCTACCAAACAATTTACTCCTCTTCATGGAATATTACATTAAACGCCAGACATTAACCACGTGCATGGCATGGTTGCATCAGATGCGACCACACCAGACTGGGCTTTCCCTGACATGGTCGCATCTGATGCAACCAGTCATACGCTTACTAGGTGGCTGCAGGAAGCTAATCAGTGTCCTCTATGGAAGCTGCAGCCACGGCTCCTGATGCAACACCTTCTCTCCCGGCATGCTTTCCATAAAGCAGCAACCGTGGCTCCTTGAAGCTGGCCATGGCTGCTGTTGTGTCCAGCCAGGAGCTCCGCCGGGAACACCAGCTTCTGTGCAGCTGAATCTGTACTAGAAGCCGAAGCACTGCCTCTGCCCACCATGTGCTTGATCACTGCTGGCCACAGTGATCGGGCAGTGTGTATAATGAAATATATATTTTATATATATCTATCTCTCGTGTGTGTGTGTATGTATGTATGTATGTGTGTATATATATATATGTATGTATGTGTATTATATTATACACACACCATGCTAGGGATGGCCATCGGAGGGGGGTCCATCGGTGGTTACCAAGGATGGGACACAAACTATGGTGAACCCTCGATGGTTTGTATCCCTTGATGGTCACCGCTGCGGTAGAGAATGGAAGCCGCGGGCCAATCAAAAAAAGGATGGGGGTGGGGCTAAGTGCCATCTAGGGGGGAAAAAATTGTCTCCTCGTACATAGATGGTAAAACTATTAGTCATCGGCCATAAATAATTGATTATTTTTAATGCAAACCATTGAAAGTCTATGACATGTGGTTTTGCCGCTGCTGAGGGGCACCGTTGCTACACCAACGATGGCAGCCCCTCAACCGATGTTAAGGAAACCTCGGTGGCTGCAGCTTCAAACTAATCAATGGATTCTATTGATGGTTGAACCCATCGGCCATCGATGGTACAGCTGTCAATGGCCATCATTACAGTATACCAGTGGTTCTCAAACTCTGACCTCAGGACCCCACACAGTTCACTTTTTCCAGGTCACCCAGCAGGTGCACAGGTGTATTCATTACTCACTGACACATTTTAAAAGATACACAGGTGCAGCTAACTATTTCACTAGCGATTAAGTGAGACCTGAAAAACATGCACTGTTTTGGGTCCTTAGGACCGAGTTTGAGAACCTGTGCAGTATACCATAAGAATTGCTATTTATATGGTATACGGTGTTTACATTTTTTTTTTTTTTTAGCAAATAGTGTTGGATAAGTTTTAGAAAGATGTTCTTGACCTTATTCAGTTATTTAAAAAAACGATAATTTCTGAGCACTTTTTTGAAAAAAAATTTTTGTCAGTTAAGTGGTTAAAAATCACAATTGTTTTTTATACGTTAAAGTAGAACAAACATTTACACACAACACTTTTAAACCAGTAGTTCCTAAACTTTCACAGTGCCCTAAAGCATCAGAATTTTTTTACATTGCACCCCTAGGCCAAGTGTTTCTTGTTGAGAGTAAGTTGTGCTTATTAGTCATTCTTATGTTCAGTTATTTGGTGGTGGACAGGGTTGCACCTCTTTTGTCCACATTTTATGATTGGCAGCCACCAGCACTGGTTTTGCTCATGATATTGACCATAAATAATTTGACTTTGTACTGGACCACCAACTTGTGGCACCCAGCTTGGGAATCACTGCTTTAAACGAATATCAAGGTAACATAAATAACCAGGCTACAGTTATGCTTTTTAATAATATTCTATTCTGGCATATACTTGCTCATTGGTCTGATACACTTTTTTTTCTGGCATCCTCAAACTACAAGGAATTGGTGTCAGAAGATCTTTAATGCACTATAATAACTATTTGTAAATTATGTCTAAAGCTGCATACACACGATTTTTTTAACAATTATCGTTAAACGATATAGTTTAAACATAATCTTTTGAAAAAATTGTTCACTTTCTGAGTCAAACGATGAACGATTATCGTTCATGCGCGTTCACGTTTGTAGTCTGTAGTTTATAGTTCAGTCAGACTTGTCAACTCAACGATTTTCATTAAGGGAATATGCAAATTTCGTTTGTAGTTCAAAAAAATCGTTCATTACACTTTAAAAAAATCTGACAGAATCGTTCATAAAATCGTTGTGTGTATGCAGCTTAAGGCCTTATTTCAGCAAGTAGAAGACAGAGGGGTATAGTGTCTTATCGTGCAATGTATGTATACTGATAATTTGTACCCTGGAATTCAGTTTTTATACAAATTTATCATTTATTGCTATTTCCAACCAATTATGCAACTTGTTACATTAGAAAATATGCATGAAACAAACAAATTGAGGTGGTGTGGCTAGTGGAGTTGTTTTTTTTTTGTTTGTTTTCGCTCTGCTTTAGTCTATCATTAATCTTCTACATTCCAGGTGTCTGTCAGTACCTAGATATATTGCTGATTAGACCTCTAAGGTAGCGCAGGGCATCTGGAAGCCATCTTGAAATAACAAGACGATTGGTTAAAGAAAGGGCATGAAAATTAAACTAGTGGCAACATAAGTGATTGTCGTGGATATGACTAGCAACCCACTGAGTCACCGGATATTTCAAGCATGGATTGTTTATTTTTTTTCTTATTGTATGAAACCATTATTCTGCAATTTCCAAAGAACTAAAAAGAAGCTGTCCATGCGGTTTCACGATCACATCCATTGGAACATTTGACTACAGTATGTGTGTGTGTGTGTGTGTATATATATATATATATATATATATATATATATTGCAATCTTTGGGATCCGCACTCCGTTAGGATATTGGTACAGCAGCCTAGGTGCCCTCCTAATGTAATAGTACAAAGTCATAGCAGGCAGCACTCCAGGTCTTTTGCAAAAATATTCAGCTGTATTTAAGTCATGTTACAGCACCGCCAACGTTACAGGGTGATGCTGCACTATTTTATCAAGGTAACATAGTGTATCTTCCTACAGGAGGGATGACTGTTCAATTAGCGCTGCTGGGTGTGCATCAATCACCCATGGCCCATTGGTTGGGATCTCAGTGCGACTCTGCGCATCATATAAGTAAATGCTGCATATCTGTTACAATGGGGTTATTTATCTGCATACATTAGTTCCACCCTGGCCTTACATTATGATAACGCTGATAGTCATCAGCATTATCCTCATATTACCATCATCCAATTGTTATCATTTTGATTGTTGATACAGGGTGCACTATATGGATAATATATGATGTCTAACTAGCCATGCTTATACTTTGGATATATACAGCATAATACATATATATCATTAGAGATATACACAAGTGTTATCTCTATGGTGAGAACACCTGGATGGCAATTACCATTATTAGATTGACTCCCACAGATGTAGCCCAATTAGTGACATCATAGCAGACACACCCACCCAGCCAGTATTTAAAACCCTATGGTTACTTGGATCTGCTCTCACATAATCAGCATGACTCGTGTACAACTGCCCGACTAGTATGGAGATTTTACTCAGCACCTTAAGATGAGGTAACCTTTCATTATGTCAAGTATCACCTGTGTGCATACACCATTTCTACCTTGGTACTTTATTATGATCTGTCCGATTGTTAAATTATTTTGCTTATTTTTATTTGTATTATACATCAGTGTAAATATGCCACAGATATGTTGTAATTTGGATCACCATTGTAAGTGATCTTTATCTGCATACATTAGTCCCACCCTGGCCTTACATTATGATAACTGATAGTCATCAGCATTATCCTCATATTACCATTATCCGAATTGTTATCATTTTGATTGTTAATACAGGGTGCACTATACAGATAATATATGATGTCCAACTTTGTACAGTAAGTCTAATGCTTTATATATCCATAGTATTAGATATATACAAAAGTTGGACATCATATATTATCTGTATAAAAAGTATTCCCTTATATTTATTTTTGTTTCCTTATGTTTTAGTGGAGCCTGTTAGACATTGTCTTAATTATCCTTTGAATGCATTCACAGATGTATTTCTTTGTACATCACATTGTCTTACACACCCGTCTTGAGGGAGGTTCTCATGTTGAACTGAAACGTCGACACTATATGTGGCGGATTATAAATGACGCCTGTCTTGGCGGATTATAAATAGTCATTGTTCTAATAAAAGATTGGTTGTTTAAACCTAATTGGCGAGTGCTTCCTTCCGTTTCTTTGGAAAATTGGATGATATATTTAAGATCATTGATCTTGGCAAGCACGCCGATGTTGACACTTTGAGATGTGAGTGCAGGACTTCTTGGATATATATGGAGATATATATATTAGTACACAAAAACACTAGTATAACAACAAGTATCAGTCTTATTGCAATTAACATGCCAATATTAAATTATGTTGTAAGGTTGCAGGAACATAAACTCTCATTTTAAGATAAATAGAAAATGCTATGGTCAGTTTATTTTAAGCATTTAAGTTTCAGCAGCCCAAGCATGGGGTTTAACGGCCACAGTAAATAGTGTAAATGTAAAGTAAAAATGTAGGTGGGTATGTGTAACAAACTGCTGTGTAGGGAGGGTATATGTAACAAGCTGCTGTGTAGGGGGGGTATATGTAACAAGCTGCTGTGTAGGGGGGTATATGTAACAAGCTGCTGTGTAGGGGGGTATATGTAACAAGCTGCTGTGTAGGGGGGGTATATGTAACAAGCTGCTGTGTAGGGGGGGTATATGTAACAAGCTGCTGTGTAGGGGGGTATATGTAACAAGCTGCTGTGTAGGGGGGGTATATGTAACAAGCTGCTGTGTAGGGGGGGTATATGTAACAAGCTGCTGTGTAGGGGGGGTATATGTAACAAGCTGCTGTGTAGTGGGGGTATATGTAACAAGCTGCTGTGTAGGGGGGGTATATGTAACAAGCTGCTGTGTAGGGGGGGTATATGTAACAAGCTGCTGTGTAGGGGGGGTATATGTAACAAGCTGCTGTGTAGTGGGGGTATATGTAACAAGCTGCTGTGTAGTGGGGGTATATGTAACAAGCTGCTGTGTAGGGGGGGTATATGTAACAAGCTGCTGTGTAGGGGGGGTATATGTAACAAGCTGCTGTGTAGGGGGGGTATATGTAACAAGCTGCTGTGTAGGGGGGGTATATGTAACAAGCTGCTGTGTAGGGGGGGTATATGTAACAAGCTGCTGTGTAGGGGGGGTATATGTAACAAGCTGCTGTGTAGGGGGGGTATATGTAACAAGCTGCTGTGTAGTGGGGGTATATGTAACAAGCTGCTGTGTAGGGGGGGTATATGTAACAAGCTGCTGTGTAGGGGGGGTATATGTAACAAGCTGCTGTGTAGTGGGGGTATATGTAACAAGCTGCTGTGTAGGGGGGGTATATGTAACAAGCTGCTGTGTAGTGGGGGTATATGTAACAAGCTGCTGTGTAGGGGGGTATATGTAACAAGCTGCTGTGTAGGGGGAGGCATGTGTTATGAGCTGCAGTTCAGGGGCATGTTTAACAAGCAGCTATGCTTTGGGGCAGGCATGTGTGACAGGCTGGTAGGCATGGGGATATCCACAATAACACAAAAGGAAGGTCGCACCAAAGAAAATTATATCAATGATCCATTCATGCAATATAACCCATATAAATATTAGTGAAATAGCTAAATTGCATATTTTATGGTACTATGGGGTGCTATTCCCAGACCCGTAATTAATCAAGAAACAAAGAAGAAGGGTTCCTTACATAGGAATGCATCTATAGTTGCATGGATATAATCATTATAAAACTTAACCTTTAATAGTAAATATTAATAAACATATAGTTACAAACAAATTCAGCAAAATAAAATGGGTATAGATAAGTAGAGAAAATATTCAAAAAAATGCTGTGATTATCACTATGTCCCATTAATTGGCTGCTTATATAGAGAAAATTATTAGACCAATAGTTAAGTGCAAGTATATCAGGTTCTATACAAGAAGATGTATCAGTCTACCAGGGAATTAGTAGTGGGATATAAAGAGATACAATGTCTCATATTTCAACTTCACACCTCACTGACACAATGTGTCTAGTTATTTATTGGAACTTTCAATTGATACACGCACTCAGCTATGTGTGATTATTGAATTCACAATGCTGAATATATTTCTATAATAAACGCAATTAAGTGGTCAATAACTGTATTGATTCTAATATAAACGTTCTCATACAATATAAATTAATAGATGAGGGAACTCAATTTATCATATACATTGATTGATCGTTCAGTATGAATAAACAGCAGTTCCAATAACAGTTATATTGTGATATATTGGATTGAAAAAATGCTACATTAATTTCTTTTAAGACAGCACTGCACCTTAACTATTTATAGACTGTAGGGGCTACTATATTCATATTCCTGCTGACAAATATAAGACTTGTTCACAAATTGTAATCAAATTGCAGTCACGATTTATCAGCAGTATGCGTATGTTCTAAAGGAATTCACTGCTATGATGGATGTGATAACAGCGCTCTGGTGTCAGTTCCCCAGTGTATGCACAATGGCAGATAGGAGAGATCCCGCAGCCGTATTAAATGACAGCGTGTTTCAACATCATCACTATTACGTTAAACATCACTACAGTATTCAGCCCCACTCGTGGTCAGTATAACGCGCGCTAGTATGCGCTAACGTTTACAGACTGATAACAGAACTCTAGCAGCATGTACAATTACACGGGCATAGTTTTGACAACCACAGCTAAACGCCGATGCGTGTTTCGCTGTAGCTTTATCAGAGAGGGAAGCTGACCGCTGCCTTTCCTGGTTCTTTTATATGTTTCTCTATATAAGCAGCCAATTAATGGGACATAGTGATAATCACAGCATTTATTTTAATATTTTCTTTACTTGAATATTTTCTCTACTTATCTATACCCATTTTATTTTGCAGAATTTGTTTGTAACTATAAGTTTATTAATATTTACTATTAAAGGTTGTTTTTTATTAATTACATCCATGCAACTATAGATGCATTCCTCTGTAAGGCATGGGGATATGTGTGGCAAATACTGTTGTGCAGGAGGAAGTATATGACAAGATGGGCATAGTGACATGAGTGACAAATGCTGTTTGTAGGAGGACGTGTAATATGTTGTGCAAGGGGTTACATATGTGATAAATGTTGGTGTGCGTGGAGACTTGTGACAAGATGTTTGGCATGGAGACGTGTGACAAGCTGGTGAGCATAGGGACATGTGTGAAAAATTATGAGGAGGAGTCTGATGGCATATGTGTAATATATTTTAACCTTTACTTAATCTCCCAAACTTTTCAGAGTTGCCCACTCAAGATACTAATTTAATACTCTTGGTGTAGGACATTACTACTAAGTCTGGGCATCCACTATACAATTTTCTGTCAGATATCTGTCCAATCTGGCTGCTTGGAATGAAAACTTGGTAATGTATGGGAGCAAGTGACAGTCATCCATTTGCTCACAAATACTGGAAAACAGACAAAAATGGTTGTTCAGACAAATTGGTTAAAACACACAAATTTAACCAATTTGAACAATTTTTTTCAGTGTTTAAAACCATATGATCGACTCATTTGCTCCCATACATTACCAGGTTTTCATTCCAACCAGCCAGATTGGACAGAAATCTGACAGAAAATTGTATAGTGGATGCCCAGCTTTAGACACTGAGCCACCTCATCATTGATGCATGTAGTGTATTTTTTTATTGTTTTAAATCTTTGTGCTGCTATACCCAAGATACTAAAAAGGAAGCAGTCCATGGGGTTTCACTGTCAAGTACTTTGGAACACTTGCTTACTCCTGCTCTCAGACATGTAAAAACTTCAATAAAACAAGCAAGTTTGATGGAGTGAGGAAGCCGTTTCCAATCACAGGGATGTCCCTGTTAAAGGCACCCATCTGCCTCCAACTACCACTCGCACTGCTCCCTGACTCCCTCTGCACGGTATAGACCACTACGTCCTCTCCGCTTCTCAGACACCGCAGCAGCAGACTCGCCAGGAGAAGAGGCGCACGTCTGACAATATAGTGCCGACCGCGGCTCCTGATCCTGCAATCCTGCCTCTCTCAGCTCCAAGAAGTCAATAACAGCATCAGACATCTCAGCAGTGACACAGGTAAGCCACCCACCGGACTCCCCAGTTACATATGGGGATGTGGTGAAGGCTATACACGCGGCCATGGCTCCGCTGTTACCACAGCCTGTATAGGATATATCACAACAGCTGCAGCACTTAACAAACAGAATCACACATGTAGAGAATCAGATAGGAGCGACAGTACATGAAGATGAGAAACTGAAACACTCTGTAAAGAAGCTTACCTCGTAAAATCATCAAATCCATAATAAACTAGATGATATGGAAAACCGTGCCCGCAGAAATAATATAAGACTGGTGGGACTACCTGAATCCATCAAGGGGGCCTCCCTGGCACACTTTGTACGTAACACTTGACCATCCTAATTGGGGATCACTCAAGAATGCAGCGATTTGGTCATTGAGAGAGTCCCCCTCCTCCAAACAAGCCACGCCCCAGAGTCATCCTCTTTAAATGCCTTAACTCCCTTCATAATGTAGCGTTTTGGTCAGCTTCACGCTGTATCAAAGACCTGACATGGGAAGGCCACAAATTATATGTTTTCCAGGATTATTCTGTGGAACTAACTAAAGTCAGGAAAGCGTTCTCACCAACATGCTCTAAGTTAACCTCAGATGGCCGCAAATTCAGTTTATTATATCCAGCTCGCCTTTGGTGATTCAATGGATCTTCACATGTCAAATTTCAACACTCCAGCTGATGCATCAGTGTACTTAGAGGTATTATCCCAAGCTGCAGACGCTGACATTGGAGACTCTCCTACGGGCTAAGGCTCATTATATCATTTGTCTTACGGATTCCTCACATAATAATGTTTATAACCCCAGTCTAAAACCAGTTGTAGAATTATAGCCTGTTTATTCCTTTTTTTTTGGAATACTTAAATGCACAAATTATTACTTCTTAGTACTCATATTAACATACAGTATGTGTTAATGTCATGTGTTTCAACATTCATAATATTGTTTTATCAGTCTTCTGACTGTTCTGTTAATAAGCTCCCACTTATAGTTATACCTATAAGCTCCTTAACTCACATCTAATCATGGGTTGGTGCTATATGTTTAATCTTCTATTTAAAATTCCCATTGTTTGTGTCTGAACTGACCTCACACACACTGGCAATTTGTATTACATTTACTAATTGTTAATTCTATCTATATAGATTAGTATCCCAGAAGTACGGGGTAACACCCGTAGAACAACGCAAATTATATTTCCATTACTGTATATGGTGCTAGATATGTTTTTGCTCCTCTTGTCTTGTCTCCCCGTGGACCTCCATCTTAACCCTCCCCTCTTTCCAACCCCCTTCCCCCACTATAGACGGTAAAATGGAGGAAAATACTCCTCTATTTGAATAAACAAAATGTAGATTTGATAGGTGTACAGGAGAAGCATCTAGTCCCGAGAAAATCGCAAAACTGGATATGCTCAATTGGAGGGTCCAGCTACTTCAATTCCAAAGCTCGAGGAGTGGCCATCTTAATAAAACGCCATATCATAGTGGAAATTCTGCAAACCCACACAGACCCACAGGGCAGATTTGTGACTCTATCTCTTAAGATCAAAGGCTGTGCATATATTCTCTCTAATATCTATGACCCAAACCAATACTCCAAAGTCTTTTTTCAAAGGCTATTCGCTCATTTAACCCCTTTCCGTCACACTCCTCTAATCCTATGTGGAGACTTCAATCTAATTTCCTCTGAAGTTTTGGATAAATTCCAATATCTTCGTCGCCCCACTCCCTTACCTAAACTAGGCATTCCCTCTATAACCCAACATCTTCACACTATAGACGTCTGGAGAGCCCTACACCCGATAGACAAGGAATACACTTGCTTATCTGCTGCACACCATACGCTATCTAGGATAGACTACATTTTCACATCACAGGTAATGTTTCCTAACATCACAGACTCCCAAATAGAAACTGTCGGTCTCTGACCATGCTTTGATAACTGCCACCCTGCATATCCCTGAGTTGTCTGGGTCCTTAAAATCCTGGAAGTTTCATTCTTATCTTACAAAATCTACCAGATTCAGACAGAGACTGGAGACTGTGTGGGAGGAATATAAAAATGGCTCACATCTTGAGAATGACCCACTTTTATTTTGGATGACGGCGAAAGCTGTCATAAGAGGTGAGATAATCTCATATGTTGCAGACATGAACAAAAAATATGCTACACAATATTTAAACTTCCAGACAGCTCTAACAATAATATTCCAATAATACAAATCCAACCCTTCCCCTCATACTAAACAACTTTATGTCTTGGCTAAGACACACTTTGATGAATTCTTGGGGGGAATGGGAGAAAAATACCTCTTCTCTGTTAATCATCGATACTATCAATTTGTCAATAAAACAAGGAAACTCCTTACCAACTTACTCAAAGGCTCCCGCTCTCCTACAGTGGTTCAACCACTTAAAACTAACCAGGGCTCTCTCACAACATCCAACAAAGAAATCGTTGAAATATTACACTTCTTTTATGCCAATCTTTATTCTACCACTACATCCAGCAATTCTACATCCCCCTCAAACGTTTCAATCCCCCCTGATGTCTGGGATTCTCTGCCTTGTGCTCATATTATTGCTGACATGTCCCAATCTCTTATTGCTGCAATCACATTGGAGGAAATACAACACGCTGTTCAACACCTCAAAAGTGAAAAAGCCCCAGGGCCAGATGGATACAGCGGAGACTGTTATAAAATACTGCTACCTCGAATAGGCGATATACTAGTATTAGTACTTAATTCTCTGATCAAATCCGACACCCTACCCCCTCATTTTAAATCTGCTATCTTAAAAGTCTTCCCAAAACCTGATAAAGACCTGTCTCTCCCAGGCTCTTACAGTTCCATCTCCCTACTAAACTTGGATTATAAGATACTAACGAAAATTCTTGCGGACCGTGTTAAAGTTGTCCTCCCACACTTAATTCATACAGATTGAAACATGTTTTATATGGGGATGACACTCTGAAGTCAATATTCAGAGAGTGATCTCAGCCATCTATACTTTCACCTCATGTCAACCAACACATATTAATGCCATCCTATCTCTAGACGCTGAAAAGGCATTTGACCTAATTGAATGGAATCATCTATTTAAAACACTTCTCACCTTTGGATTCCCTGAGCTCTTTATAAAAATCCTGAAAACCCTGTATTATAAGCCCCAGACACAAATTTCCTGTAATGGTTTTACTTCTTCATCTATTTTCATTCAGAAGGGGATAAGGCAAGGATGTCCTCTCTCTCCCCTTCTCTTCGCTGTAGCCCTGAAGCCATTGGCAATAGCTCTCTGAGCTTCACCTTCCTTTACAGGTATAAAAATTTTGAATGTTAATCTGAAAGTATTCTTGTTTGCAGATGACATGTTCCTCTTTGTCTCAAACCCTTCTTCCTCCATCCCAGAAATTCTAAAACTCAGATTGCTTTGGTAAAATTGCTGGATACCGTATCAATGTCACTAAATCTGAGTTATTACATCTCAATCAACCCAATGACCCACTTCCTCCCCACTTTCCCCTTTCTATATCTAAGATTGCTCCTAATAAGATTACTTACTTGGGGGTTCAGATCACAGCTAATCTCTCTAAACTTTATGAGGAAACTTCTCTCCCATGATCTCCAGGGTCCTGGGGATGTTAGACAATTGGAAATGACTTCCTCTCTCACTCCTTGGCAGGGCGGCAGTACTTAAAACCATTTTCTTTTCAAAAATCTTTTATCTGATGAGGATGTTGCCGATCTCTTTGACAAAACAGGACATCTCATGCTTATGCTCGGCTATGACTACATTTATTTGGTGTGGGAAGAAACCAAAAGTTGCCATGACCAAACTTATAACTCCTAGAGGGAAAGGGGGAACGGGAATCCCAGATTTTGCTTCCTACTCTCTCTCTGTGTTATTTAGATATGCAATAGACTGGTTTCTGGGAAAAAAACACATTTACTGATACTCAGCTAGATGTGGCTCTCTTCTACCCATTATCCCCAGGAGCCTTACTCCACTGAAAACCCTCCCTAGTTCCCTCTAACATTCTCCAAAATGTATTGTTTCATAACATTTATTATGCATGGATATCTCTGAACAAGAGACTTAAATGAGTTCCACTCTACTCCGCCTATATCCCTCTATGGGGCAACCCAGCCTCCCCCCCCCTCTTTGACCAACAACAACTTCTCACTTGGAGAGAAATGGGCCGAACAGACTCATCTAAAGTATTTGACCCGGGAGGATGAATCTACCAATTCTCAGATATTAGAGCAAAATATAGCCTACCTCAGTCTCACTTCTACACGTACCTACAAGTGAGACATTACCTTCTATTAGTACACTATATTAAATACAGATCCTCCACAAACTCTGACTTGATACAGTCCATCATAAATCTTTGTGAAAAAGTCACCTATCGTATTAAATGTATTTACCTCTCTCTAGTTAACAGTTTCGACAGATCCTGTGGGGATAGGGTGATTAAACAGTGGCAGAGAGACATTCCATGTTTATTGTCTTTGGAGCAATTGTTTGATCATTATGACTCGACAATGACAATCCTTAGTTCTTCTTGTTTACAAGAAGTTCATCTGCGTACTATACAAAGGGCCTATATCTCACCTGCACAACGTTCTCATTTCGCCCCAAATTTTACAGGGGAGTGCCCTAAATGTATATGTGTGTCCGCATCTTTCTTCTACTGTTTCTAGACATGTCGGAAAATCAAACGCTTCTGGAATAAAGTTGTAGCCTTTTATTAATGAATTACTATCTACATGGTTTTCACCTGATCCTTTGGCTTGCCTATGTGTAAACCTCTAACTGGGGCATGACTCCCATAATCACACCTCAGATCCTCATTATCACTATGATAGTGACAATATCGAAAAAGATCATATTATCCCATTGGATTTCCAGATCCTCCCCCTCTCTTGCTGAAGTTAAGGTAAAACTACTCCAATGTTTATACTTTGATAGGAAATCCACGCAACCACACATAGAAAAAGGGGTTGTAACTTTTTTTACAAAAAATGGGGTTTATATATTGATAGATTAGATCAATCTACCCAAACTCAAATGTACAAAATCTTCGAGACAACAGAATTGTTTCTTCATCTGCAAATATCACTATCCCCTAACATTCAGGGAAACTTTATGTATAATTACTTATCATGTTATGGTCACAGTTTTAGAAACTCTTAGGTAATAAGTCAAATGATTTTTGCCAATTTTACCCCAATCCCCCTCTTTCCCTCCATGTTCTTTCATACCACCTCCTGTACTCGTCTATGTATCACCTTATTACTTTGGGCATTTTGATAAATAATTTCAGGAATATTGCTCACTCTTTAATGCCTTTTTGTATTTTCGAGTGAGGGAAAACACTTGTTGACAGAGAATTCAAATGTCACCTGTCTCAGTCTACACTCAGTCTTTTGTTATACTGTGCTCATTTTAGACAGATGCTTCTTAACATACATGTATCATACTGCATCATATAATTTTATGACTCCCATACCTTTTATAGTGTTTTCAAAAATATCCCAATCCGATATGCAGACCTCATAGTAAATATAATTTGTTATTTACTTTATCCTGTATGTCTTATATCTTTGGAAAAAATCAAAAAAAAAAAAAAAAACAAGAAAGTTTGTAAAAGAAATCAAAATGTGTAAAGAAAAATATTCAAACCAGCAACAACACAAGCATAAAGGTATAGGACATTACTAGTACTAACTAGTGATTCAATTTCAAAATGGCCCTTTTCTCATAATTGTAAATCATTGTGCTGCACTGTCCAAGGTACTAAAAAGAAAGCTATATATGGGGTTTCACTATCAAGGCCATTGGAAAATTTGACTACTACTGCTCTCAGCATGTTATGTAGTACATAAGTGAATAGAACCATAAATAGGTTTGCCGGGTGAAATGGAGACTTGAAGTCAGCCAGCCACATAATCTGCATAATTCATGTGCCCCAAATTAAAGGGATGATGTCACAGCATGCTGGACACCGGTTGTCACTTACTGGGTCCGGCGGCACTGGAGATCCAGGCAGCTGGTGGTGTGTCCCCGTCACCCGCTGCCTATGTGTGCGGCATCCATGGAAGCTGGCTGCGGCTCCCCCTGCTGGGCGGCTGGTAAAATACAGGCGGCTGCAGCTCCTAGGAGCGCACGTGCCAACCTGTATGGAATTTAAAGGGCCATACACATGTAGGGGTGACGTCACAGTAGGCGCCAGTTTCAACCTGCCTATTTAAGGAAGTTCCTTGGAGCACTCCTGTGCCAGAGTATAGGCTCCATTACCTTACTCCAGCGTTCCTGTGTATATCCTGACCTTTGGCTTGCCTGTGACTCCGATTCTGCCTGATCCTTGGTACTGCGTTTATATGTGGTTCTGACCTCAGCTATTCCCTGTGACCTGCTCTTGTCTGCTCCCTGGTAACTAACGATACTGGATCAGAACTTCTATACACTCCTTCCTATTCCATCTAATATCCTGCCTATACCTTCTAAGGATGACACTAATTTGCGTACGCGTACGCAGTCATACAGTAAATAAAGACTTAAGACTTGGAATCTGAGGTTCCAAAGCACAAGTATTATTCAGGTAAAAGTACAGTCAGATACACGCTACAGATGTTAGGCATCAGCAAGAAACCCCTCATCTACCAGCATTCAGCATGAAGACTAACAACCCAGCATTTGAGCACACATATTTATGCCCCCCAGGAAAAGACAAAACAATAGAGACATTTGTTGCTGATGTCATTGGTTCCCAAGGGGGATACATCTGTTACAGAGGATTTAACAGGCTGATTAAAATAGACACAACCGAGCCTCCAACAACTGAAGGTCCCTAGATTCCCACCTCATGCAACATCCTAACAGTTGTTCATATTATATACATTTTGTTGCTTGAAGTCTCTGCGGTCCATAAGTTGAGAATGCATGATGCGATCTCCACACCGATAATACTGGAATTCTGTTGAAAGAGTACGCATCAGTACAAAACCAAACACGGCTTACTTAGCATGTATAAAACCTTAGTTACCAAACAATCTTTATTTCATAGCATTTATACTTAATGAACAAACTTAAATCTTATACCTTAAAGCTTATGGAACCTTGTATGTGAATATGTAATGTGTGAGTATACGGGGTTTGATATAAAGACACTAGTTAACTGGGGACAGATGCGTGCGCATTTAGCTACTAAACAGCGTTTTCATATAGGATCTTATGCATTCGCTAATATGCGACTAGTTAACAGTGCAATTGTGCGTATTAATGTGTTTATGAGAAACGGTGAAAGATGCAATCACATGATGCTATTAGTAATATCGCCATATGTACTTAAATGTGAGTTTATCTAAAATGGCGCTTGGGCGGCCATTCGCAAAATGGTGTCTTGCGATCTCATTTCCAAGATGGCATCTTGCGGCCAGTTGCAAGATGGCGTCGCTGCGATTCAATTTTAAACTGATCTTGTCTCAGCCAATTATCCAGCTTCGACAGTCCACCCTTTGATAGCAAACAACATGCTATCACAATCTACTATTTGAATTTAATTTAGGCTTACATTTACATATTATTTAGTGTTATTAAGGGATGGTACAAGGTGGTTCTTAGTCCATCAATAATGTGTCTCTGAATGGGGACATAAAACTACTATTATACGTACACCGCGGATCTTGGAAGATCATGTGAAAGGTGTGGGGATACACCAGTCCTATAAAGACAGTCTTGAAGTCGGAATTGAGACTTTACATTATCTGAGGTGTTTTATTTTTTTAAAATAACATTTCAATAATACATTCTATGCATGTCTAAATATAATACATTAAGTGATGGTATTTCATAGTTCAGGGTTGTAATGCAGTTCTATATTTACCTCGGTATTCATATTGTCATTTCTAACCACCATCATAGTTTTGTTCTTTCGTTTTACCCTATTTTTACACTTTTCACACTTCAACACAATAGGAACACACCAGACACATATGCCAATCATTATGACAACAATCAGTATAAGGATCAAGAATTTGCCTATGCTGGCTATCACTTCCTGAACCCATTCCCCTAGACCTGAGAACCATTTCACTGGGTTCAGCCATGAAACCCATCCTTCTATCTTTTCCCCTACTTCAGCCACTGAAGCGTTATGGTTCTTACGAAACTCCCATTTTAGCTGCAGAATTTCATCCATCTTCCGGTCTATCACTTCCTTAGGGTCGCTGGTGTCATTGGTGACATTGGTACAACATTTTACTCCAAACTGGGTGGCTAACATTACGCAATAACAGCAGTTAAATAATTCAACACTAGCCTGTGTTGCACCAGTTCTTTCTTGTACGCTTGCAATTCTCTCCCTGTATACCTGAATGTGTCATCTTACATCTCGGTGATATTATCTATCAATTTAGCAAGTTCCTGAATATATCTAAAATTTAATATACCCCGAGCAATCCTGGTGGGATCCAATGCGACTAAAACTTGAAAGCCAGTTGTCTCACTGATTAACTGAGTGGCTTTATGCATGTCACCAGGTATCATATTTCTTTTGCCTCTGTGTTCATATTGTGTGTGAAGATATGGTGATGGTGTGTTCTTATGTATACCAAGCATTTCAACATGTGTGAGGGTCATAACTTCTGGGACTACTCTTCCCAGGTAACACAAACCTTCGGAACTCGGGGAGAGCCATTTATACGCTTTTCTTCCACATATGAAATATACATTATCAGGGAGAACATAAGGAATGGTATGCATCATTATCATTAAGCACATTTCCCTTGCAAACAATCCTATTTCTGGGTCTTCCATCTGGTATATGCAAGTTTCTGGCTGTATTATTTTAGCACAATAACCATTTGGCACCTTACCAATAATTTCTTAGGTGGAACTCAATGTATACCGGTACCTAAAATGTTTCCCACCAGATTTAATTGAGCGTAACAGATCATGGTTTATAGACTCATTATCAGCTCTTTGTGAGAAGGTCATCGTCTGATTATTCCCCGTCACTTCCCAACTCTCGGGTTTTGTTGGGGTTGGTTATGTTTAAACACAAAAGTGATCTATCTACTTGGAATTGATAGAGTTTGAAATGAGGTGGTTTGGATGAGAGGAATTTTCCATCCAATGTTTTCCCTTTTCTGTAATTCTAAAATTTCCGTGATATTCAGCGGAAATGGCACCAACCCTACATTATGCTGTCCCTGTGGCACATGTGAACACACCCAGCAATCAGTTTGATTTAACCCTTTGCCTACCATGCTATGATAATCCTCTAAAGGATACCCACCCCAGTACGGGTTATATTTAGGTTGGCACCATTGGATACAGTTCTCATCAACAAGGGACCCACATAGCTCACAAATACAGGAATCTTCAGACGATAAACCTCCACACCTTCCCCGAGTATCCGGAATGACAGCTCTCTTAACAATAACAGTACTAAGATTGGTCAGACACTCCCCTGATTAGCTTTGTACTGCTCCTGACTCCACTCCATCAGCACTGCCATCAGCTCCCATTTCCTCGATTGGTCTCCCATCACAGAAACTGGATATTCCCGAACGACCAAGATGGTGAACACTCTAAAAGAGAATATGAAAATGAACACAGCAGGCCCGTCCATTGTCACAACAAAACCTGCAAGTTTCTTTTAGTTCAGGTATCTCACTACAACCTTTTCAATCCTCCCGGAATAAGCTTGCGAGCGACAGGTCCACACTATCAGCCTTGTCTCCGACTTGTTTCTCCACCGGTTGATTGACCTTTTTGCAGTGAGTGGAATGGACCCAGGTATCTCTCTCGGCCACCTTCAAAGATGTAGTACCTGTCAGCAGCACCTGGTACGGACCTTCCCACCGATCAGTCAAACAACCTGAACGCAAGAAATTTCTGATCATAACCTATTCTCCTGGTTCAACATCATGACAGTTAGTTTCAGGCATATCATTAGACAACAATTTCAGTTTCTGCTGCTGTTGCTTTAACTGCTAACTCATTGATTTAAGATACTTTACAGTTACCTCGTTGTTACCCGTCAGGTCTTCCTGTGGACTTATAATCAACTGAGGTTGTCTACCGAACAGTATTTCAAATGGGGACAGATTTAGAGGGTGTCTAGGAGTGGTCCTTATGCTATGTAGGACCAAAGGCAATGCTTCTGGCCATCCTAGTCCAGTCTCTGCCATGATTTTACTTAACTTATTTTTAATAGTCCTGTTCATCCTCTCTACCTTGGCACTGGCTTGCGGTCGGTAGGGGGTATGAAGTTGGCTATTAATACCCATCAGCTTACACATATTTTGAAAAACATCACCTGTGAAATGAGTAACCCTGTCACTCTCAATGATTTTAGGGATACCGTACCTGCATACAAATTCCTGAACTATTTTCTTGGCAGTAAATGCAGCGGTATTAGTGGCCACTGGGTAGGCCTCAACCCAGTTAGAAAATACGTCAGTGCACACTAATACATACTTAAGGTTCCTGCAGGGTGGTAATTGGATGAAATCAATTTGTATCACCTGGAAAGGTCCATCAGTCGTTGGAATGTGGGACGGTTAGGTAGGGATCGCTTTCCCTATGTTCTTCCTCAAGCAGGTCAGACAGGACATTGCTATCTTTTCTGCTTGTGAAGAAAAACCTGGTGCGCACCAGTATGCTCTCACGAACTTGCACATACCTTGTTTGCCCAGATGAGTCAGACCGTGTGCTGCCTCAACCAGGCTGGGGTAATATGCCTTGGGAGCTACTGGTCCATCCCTCCAGAGCCCGGAGGACTCTTGCCCACACCCCTTGGACTTCCAAATGGATCTTTCCAGAATTGAACACAAATTTTGCATCTCAATTAATTTCAGCATATCAGTTGTTTGGAAAGACATAACTTTTTCAGTTGGAGAAAACATTTTTAACCCTGCTGCCCATTTTGCAGCTTCATCGGCTCTGTTGTTGCCCAGTGACACCGGATCATCCTCATGTGTGGGCTTTACATTTAATTACTGCCACCGCTTTGGGCAAATGGATTGCTTCTAAAAGATGTTTAATGTGTCGAATGTGCAACTGGTGTGCCTGCTGCTGTCATAAAATTTCTCAGACGCCATAGAGCCCCAAAATCGTACACCACCCAAAACGCATACCTCGAGTCAGTGTAAATGTTAGCAGATGTGCCTGCTGCCAGTTCACATGCTCTAACTCTGTCACCTGGGCTGAGTGAGGAGGACCAAGAGGCTTAGCTTCTATGATGTCTGTGTCATTTACAACAGCATAACCTGTACATAATTCACCTGTGTCTGTTTGTATATGACAACTCCCATCCATATAAAAAGTCACATCCACATTCTCTAAAGGTGTGTCATGTATGTCAGGTCTAGCAGTAAAGGTCTGATTCAGATATGTCATACAATCGTGCGTATCATTATGTCTGCTGAACTCACCTCCCACCAGCAACTCCTCTCCTTCCACCCTTTGTACATCATGTTGTACATATGGTAAATATGTTGCTGGATTCAGCGTGCTGCAACGTTTAACAGTAATGTTTGCAGGTGCGATTAGTGCTAGTTCCCACTTGGTAAACCTAGCCGAAGAGACGTGTCTGGTTTGAGCTGAGTTCAACAGAGCAGACACAGCATGGGGAGTGTAGACAATCATATCATGACCCAATACTACATCCTCACTTTTACTCACCAATAGAGCGGTAGCTGCTACACTTCTCAAACAGGTGGGGAGAGATCTTGCCACAGTGTCCAATTGGGAACTGTAGTATGCTACGGGCCTACTGGCATCACCATGTTTTTGTGAAAGGATACCTGCAGCACAACAATCAGCTTCCGTACAATACAAATCAAAAGGTTTTTCATAATCAGGTATTCCCAATGCAGGAGTATTTTGTCAGACTATCCTTAAGATTAAGGAAAGCCTGCTCTGATTCCTCTGTGGGTACGACATGATAGGGCTTTGAGGAAGAGACTAATTCCTGTAAAGGTAAGGTCAAAATAGAAAAACCTGGGATCCACATTCTACAGTATCCACACATTCCCAAGAAGGTACGAATTTGCTGTTGATTCTGCGGCAGTGTCATGTTTTGTATGGCCTGGATTCTATCATTTGTTAGATGTCGTAACCCCTGGGTTAGGCAGTGTCCCAAATATTTTACTCTGGATTGGCACGGCTGTAGTTTGTCCTTAGCCACTGTGTGTCCTGTGTGCAAGAGATGAAGTAACAAAAGTTTAGTATCATTTAAACATGACATAAATGAGTCAGAACATAGCAATAAATCGTCCACGTATTGAATTAGAACAGATCCATTGGCAGGTTGGAAAGATTGTAAACAGTTGTGCAATGCCTGGGAGAAGATACTGGGGCTGTCTATGAAACCTTGGGGTAACCGTGTCCTTGTGTATTGTAAACCTCTGTATGTAAATGGGAATAGATACTGACAGTCAGGGTGGAGAGGCACAGAGAAGAAAGCAGAACAGAGGTCAATGACAGTGAAATGGGTTGCATTTGGTAGGATTTGGCACTACAGGGAATTGGCTCTCTACCACCTTATTAACACCTCAAAGGTCTTGTACCAGCCTATAACCCCTCCCACCACTCTTTTTCACTGGAAAAATGGGACTGTTGGCTATACTAGCTGTACGAACTAAAATTCCCTGTTGCAACAATCGCTCAATTATTGGAACAAACCCTAATTCTACCTCCTGTTTTAGTGGGTACTGGGGAATTTTTGGAGCTTGCCTACCGCTTTTTAAATTTACCATTACAGGGCTTACGTTTGCCATTAATCCAGTGTCCTGTCCATCCTTAGTCCAAAGGGAATCTGGAATTTGGGACAACATTTCATCTACCTGTGATGGATTTTCATTTAAACTTGTAGAGTGATACATTATCCTTTGGGGAGTGTTCAATATATCCCGCACCTCGTGTGCAACTCTCTCTGGGATATATAAAAATACACCATCAGGGGTGCAGTATATAATGCATCCCATCTTACGTAACAAGTCTCTACCCAGTAGGTTAGTAGGAGGCGCAGCAGCCAGGAGAAAACAATGCCTGGTATGCAATGGCCCAATAGTAACCTCTGTGGACTTTGCTAAAGGATAATGTTCCACTTTACCTGTTACACCCATTGTTGGTACTGTCTCATTGGTCACCTGTAAATAAACGGAAGATTTTATCACTGACCTGGTCGCCCCTGTGTCTACAAGAAAGGATATTCAGTATCAGCTACATCAACCATCATGACCGGTTCTTCCCTAGTACTTCCCGTTAACCTGACTATCTGTAGACTACAGGTATGACCTGACCCCTAGCGTTGGCTACCATTCTCCAATAAAGCATTTACGGCCACAATTGGAGCTGGTGCCTGCTGGACATTTGCTGGTCTCTGTGCATATCCCTTATGGAGATATCCAGGTCTTCCGTGACTTGGGGTTCCTCCTCTTTTTACTGTACAGTTTCTACTTAAGTGTCCTGTTTGTTTACAGTTAAAATATGTTCGTGGATCGGGTGAAGACATGTGTTGTTGTGAGGTTTGAGCAGAGGGTAAAGGTGGTGGATATGGGTAAGGATAGGGAGGGTAAGGGTATTGTGGGGGATATGAAGTTTGTGAGTAGTATGGGACCTGTGGTTGTATCGGGTTAGTGGGATAGAGCTGTGATTGTTGTTGCGTAGGGTTAGTGAGGGCATATACTTGTTCAGATGTAAGTGTGTGTGCAGGTGCACGTGTTGGCTATGATGTTACCGTCATTTCCTCCAGAGCGTGGATACTGACAGCCATTAGTGGGCTCATGTGAACTTCCCAAATTTCTCAAAAATCTTTGACATTTGGCTAGTTCCTTTTTGGGATCGGGGAAATCATTTATGATAGAATTTAGTTCTGCTCTTGTCCAAGGACAATGCATTACTACTTCCCTCGTGGGCACTACACCGTTCGCATCTGCATTTCCATTTGGAACGGTTATTGTCTGAATGGGATGCAGACCGGTAGCGCTGCTACCTTTGACCTGGTTACCTGGCTTGGGGTTTAATCTTCTGCTGCTATGTATGGTATGAACAACTTCCTCTACGGGTGCAGAGGGTGTTAACACTTCCCTTGCTGTTACCGATGGAGATGGCGGCACCACTCGTGATTGTGGTGATGCAGCATCTATCATTTGCACAGCATGGGAAATGGCAGACATTACAATAGGCTCATCATCCACATCATAAACATTGTCTTTATGGTTGCTTGTTACAAATTGCTTGTTACATTTTTATGATTATTTTTGGTAACTGTACTTGCACCTCCATCCACATAAGGTGGGTGAGGTGAGTGTGAACTGCTGGCAATACTCTCCACAATGCTACCTTGCTGCACGTGTGTGCCATTTTGAGGCTCGCCCGTATTGCAATTTAGCGTCGCGGATGTATTCTCTGGCATTGTGCTCACGACGCTAGTTTGCGTCACTTGCACATTTTTAAGCCACGCATCCCCTTCATGCTGCCATAGTTTTAAACATTCATAATATTTAACCTTTTTCTCTCGGGACCGCATCAGACTGATGTGATCCCGGACATTATCTAATACATTTTTATCAAAACTACCAATTCTGGGAAACGGTCTAAAACTCTTCATCATCATTTTAAACCATACATCACAATACCTTATGGCATAAGTACCATACTTGGTATGCATAATACAACGAGCCGATCCGATCGGCGCCTCCATTAGCAGCACATCATTGTCTAACATCTCTACTGTTTGCGTGGCTCCCATTCTGAGACAAAAATCCTACGCTTTTCAATAAAGATTTAAACTGGTGAAAGACAATCAAGATACTTTCACTTGCCTGTGGACGATTTAAGTCGGTGGCACCCACACACCTGGATAAGATTTGAAAAAGGCAACTACCACACCTGGAATTCTACAGACCCAAGTACAGTATACATATGCAGCGCTTCCGGACCAGATGTTAGGCATCAGCAAGAAACCCCTCATCTATCAGCATTCAGCACAAAGACTAACAACCCAGCATTTGAGCACACATATTTATGCCCCCCAGGAATAGACAAAACAATGGAGACATTTGTTGCTGATGTCATTGGTTCCCAAGGGGGATACATCTGTTACAGAGCATTTAACAGGCTGATTCAAATAGACACAACCCAGCCTCCAACAACTGAGGGTCCCTAGATTCCAGCCACATGCAACATCCTAACAGTTCATATTATATACATTTTGTTGCTTGAAGTCTCTGCGGTCCATAAGTTGAGAATGCATGATGTGATCTCCACACCGAAACATGGCTTACTTAGCATGTATAAAACCTTAGTTATCAAACAATCTTTATTTCATAGCATTTATACTTAATGAACAAACTTAAATCTTATACCTTAAAGCTTATGGAACCTTGTATGTGAATATGTAATGTGTGAGTATACGAAGTTTGATATAAAGACACTAGTTAACTGGGGACAGATGCGTGCGCATTTAGCTACTAAACAGCGTTTTCATATAGGATCTTATGTATTCACTAATATGCGACAAGTTAACAGTGCAATTGTGCGTATTAATGTGTATATGAGAAACGGTGAAAGATGCAATCACATGATGCCATTAGTAATATCGCCATATGTACTTAAATGTGAGTTTATCTAAAATGGCGCTTGGGCGGCCATTCGCAAAATGTCATCTTGAGATCTCATTTCCAAGATGGCGTCTTGCGGCCAGTCGCAAGATGGCGTCGCCGCGATTCAATTTTAAACTGATCTTGTCTCAGCCAGTTATCCAGCTTTGACATACTGTATTGTCTGTTTGGTTCTGACCCAGCTTGTCGACTATGCTGAACATCCCCTACACTCCATCCAGAGTTTCCCAGCACCTGTATAGGGGAATCTATCCTGGGGCCGTGACCTGTGTGTCGACGCAGCCAAGTCCATACTTCTTGCGAGGGTCCCTGGTGAAGACCGCCGGTACATTAGACTCTGCGCCTCAGGAATAGGTCACATCAATTCCCTAAATACGGGCCGCATCCATAATTTACCCGAGAGTTGTGACAGAATACTCTGGCCTAAAAAACATGGATGCTGTTGGAAGTCCATTGCCAAGAGACCTGCTTGAGAACCTTCTTGCTAGGGTCAAGAAAGAAGAACAAGACCAGGCTCAGATTATGCAGTGCCTGCAGACCCTAATGCAGCAAGTCGGAACTGCGCAGCTGCCTCCGGTGCAGTTAACCACCCCTCCTACAGTGTCTGTACAAGCTGTGGGTGCTACCGGCTCATTATGTATACCAAATCCCATGAAGTATGATGGGGACCCCAAAGGCTGTCGAGGTTTTCTGAACCAATGCTCAATCCAATTTGAGGTCCAAACAGCGAATTTCTCCTCAGAGAGAACAAAGGTGGCCTATGTGATCTCCCTACTGACCGGACAGGCATTAGCCTGGGCTTCATCGTTATGGGAACGGAATGATCCCTTGGTCAATAACAGCACAGAGTTTTTGAGTCGCTGGCTCTTGGCTATTACTACTTTTACATCAAGATCGGAGAGTGACCCTGATTCTGCCTGCTATATCTGATTCTCTACAGTGTGCACCACGCTGAGTATCTATATTGTTATTGGAGTGCCTACCCCTGCTGCATTTTTATATATATATATATATATATATATATATATTATAAATAATTGGAGGTACAACCTGTGGAAACAATTAATATATGCATAAAAAGAAGAAATACAGGTGCTCAACTCCAAATTAAGTGATTGTATATAAATAAATACATTTTTGCAGTGAATAGAGGTTTTTGGCATAATCTTGGCCAAGGTTATGGGCCAGCTATGGCTTAGCTGGGCCAGTTTGTAGGTGTCCTGTGCTCTGGATTTGAACCCTAGTATGTTAGGGACCTACCTGACAGAGGTTACCTGGATGTGGTGGTCCAAGATTATGCCAAAAACCTCTACTCACTGCACAAATTTATTTATTTATATACAATCAGTTAATTTGGAGTTGAGCACCTGTATTTCTTCTATTTGTGCACAAGATAATGATTATGAAAGGAAAGTTTTTGGTTTGAAGAAATGCCTCAAAATGCATTGGGAACAATTACGTTAGATTAATGTATGGCCAATCAAATTAATCTCTCATGGCCAGAAGGGGGAACTGTCACTGCAGCTAGCTGGTAATTAATTGTAAAATTAAATATACCTTAGGAATATGAGGATGAGAGACACTGCCAGAATTAAAATATCATTAACTGTTATTTTAGATGTACTGTATAAGTTAAATATTTTTAGTAGCATGTAGATATATATTTGGGCCTCACTGCAAGGCTTAGTAAGTGTGTGGGAAACAGGTTTTATTGTGTTTGTCTGTGTGTGTGTTTGTATATATATTAAGGAACTGGGTAATGTCAGCATATAGATACAATATGTCTGTAACAAATAATTAAATCTGGCAGATAAAGTCGGCAGGTCACCTGGCTTAGATCACTTAAAATGCACACAGATAGTGATATGTGCAGGGAAGTGTAAATACTTCACAGGCCACAGATCTGCAAACCCTTAGCAATTGTATGTTATCTGTCCTTTTATTCAGAGGAATTTACAACATATGATCGATTGAACCACAAAACAAGTCCCAATTGTTGATGTTTACACTCCAAATAAGCAAAGGAAAAACCTTTTATGAATATCCGATTTTACAATCCTTGGAGTTTAACTGGCTAACCTATAATTACCTATTACATTAAAATCTATGAGAATATGCCAGTTAATGTTAAAGTCTGGGATATATGTTATTTTGTAGTGTATTTAAATATTTTTGACTTTGACAAAAGGAGCAAAGGTTTTCACCAAGCTGGACCTTCGTGGGGCTTATAATCTAATCAGGATCTGGTCAGGAGATGAATGGAAGACTGCATTTAATACTCGGGATGGCCACAACGAATACCTTGTTATGCTATTTGGTTTGAGCAACACTCCCGCAGTTTTTCAAAAATATATGAATCATATATTTTGGGATCTGTTATACAAGTACATGGTGGTATAACTGGATGACATCCTGATTTTCTCTGAGGATATAGTGAGTCATCGTCAGCATGTATGCAAAGTGTTGTCATGACTTAGGGCTAACCAGCTTTTCTGCAAGCTTAAAAAATGCTCCTTCGAACAGGAAGAATTGACATTTCTGGGATACATAGTTTCAGGGTCTTGCCTTCGGGTGGACCGAGAGAAGCATTCCACCATTGTCAACTAGCCTCATCCAGTTGGATTAAAAGCCATTCAATGTTTCCTGGGGTTTTGTAACTTCTATCGTCAATTCATCAGGAACTACTCATCCATTGCGGCCCTAATCACGGCTCTTACCAAGAAGGGCCAGAGTACTAGAGTATGGCCTTCTGAGGCAGAAGAAGCTTTTGTTCTGCTAAAACAGTGTTTCCTGTCAACACCAATTCTAAGGCAACCTAATTGTGACCAGCCATTCTTCCTGGAGGTGGACGCCTCTACAGTCAGAGTGGGAGTGGTGCTATCCCAAAGAGATGAAGAAGGCAAGTGGTATTCTTGTGGGTTCTTCTCCCATAAATTCTCGGCTCCAGAAAATAATTATGCTGTCGGGGATAAAGAACTACTAGCCATCAATTTGGCTCTTCAGGAATGGCAGTATTTGTTGGAGGGAGCTAAGCTTCCAGTGACAGTCTATACCGATCATAAGCACTTAACGTACCATAAGATAGCAAATTGTTTGACTTATCATCAGTCCAGGTGGTCATTGTTTTTTTACCGATTTAATTTGGTGATTACCTATCGACCAGGTAATAAAAACATCAAAGCTGATGCTCTGTCTCGGGCATTTAGTACTGCTGAAATGGAGGAAGTAAAGGAAGATAAACCCATTCTGAACCCTGCTTGCTTTTATAGGTGTCACCAACAGGGTCAAAATTCTGCAGGGGAAAACATTTATAGCTTCCGAACTTTGCTCCAAACTACTTCAGTGGGCACATTCGTCACAGTTCAGTGGGCACGCAGGAGTAAAAAAAAACCTTGGAGCTAATCCTCAGGAGATACTGGTGGCCAACGGTTCAGCAAGATGTTAAGGACTTTGTGGCAGCTTGTCATATGTGTGCGCAGCACAAAGTTCCATCACACCCTCCAATGGGTCCTCTGATGCCACTATCAGTACCTGATTGTCCCTGGACTTACATCTCTATGGACTTTGTGACAGATCTCCCTTTGTGCCAAGGGTACAACACTATCCTGGTGGTGGTGGATAGATTCTCCAAGACTGCGCAATTTATTCCTTTAAAATGTCTACCTTCAGCACCGAAGTTGGCAGAGCTGTTTGTTAGAGAGATTTTTTGATTGCACGGATTTCCAAAAGACATTGTTTGTGACCAAGGGGTACAGTTTACTTCTAAATTCTGGAGAGCATTATGCAGGTGCTTTGGCATTAAGTTGAGCTTCTCCTCGGCCTACCATCCCCAGAGTAATGGCCAGACAGAGCGAATAAACCAGGATTTGGAGAAGTTCATTCGGATGTATGTCTCAGCCAATCAAGATGACTGGGTCTCTGAGTTACCGTGGGCTGAATTCGCCGACAATAATTTGTATCAAGAAGCATCAGGGCCCTCTCCATTTTTTGTGATATATGGCTTGCATCCCATGTTACCAGAGCTACTAGGTCTTCTATCAGCATCGTGTCCAGCTGTGCATGGTACAGTAAGTCGCTTCCTTAAGGTCTGCAAGGAGGTAAAGAAGAATCTGTGCAAAGCCTCTTCAAGGTATAAAATATTTGCAGATCGGAAAAGGAGGAAGGTTCCGGTATTAAGACCTGGTGATAAAGTCTAGCTGTCAACCAAACATCTGAGATTGAGAGTTCCTACGATGAAATTTGCTCCCAGATACATTGGTCCCTTACCGATTCTTCAGGTGACTAATCCAGTGGCATTCCGTCCGAAGCTTCCTAATACACTTAAGATCCCCAATGTATTTCATATGTTCCTTCTAAAACCCCTGGTCCTTAACCGTTTTTTGGCACCTGGCAGTCCTCCTCCTGTGATTACAGTGGATCAGCAGGAGGAGTATGAAGTGAAACAGATCCTGGATTCCAGGGTTTCTAGAGGAGCTATTATAAACAAAAAAAATAAAAAAACAACCTCACTTGCGCTCCAAACTTGTTAAATTTTGATGATACATGGTAGTCTTTTTTTTTTCCAATGATGGAACCACTCTCATATGTAAATGAAAGACACAAAAAAATGCCACAATAGTGATAATGTCAATGATATAAAAGTTCAATCCTTATAGCGGTGCTGAGAAATGGAAATAGGTGCCAAAAGGATCCTCTCCGCAAGGGTGACACTTCAGAAAGGCTCCAGAGGAAATCTTCAAATCCCAAATTAAAACACCAAACTCATGAGAGTATGAGACGTATAGAGTTCTTACATGTATGCTTACTTCTAATCAACTGGTGTGAAACACATAGCAGTTTCTTTAGATCCCCATGCGTCCATCAAAATAGAGGGGATAAATGATATCCATATGTTCTCAAAAAAATCAAAAAAGAAATACACTTGTAGTATAAACCACAGGTACATTTATTCAAAACAAAGAGTAAAAACAGAGGTTAGTGGACAGCCGTACCATAATGATGTAAAGATACTGAGGATGGTACCGGGTAAATTCAGTATAATATGGATGTACTGGCCACAAACAAACCAAAATACAAATAAAAACACTCCTTTCTATGCGTTTCGATGCACTGCGGCGTCTTTTTCAAGTGGAGTCTAAATGTGAATGAACTAAAACAAGAAAAAAAGCTTTTAGTATCCAGCTAATTAAAAAAAGCCTTTGGTATCAAACTGGTTAAAAATATCTGCATATATCAGAAAATAGTGAATAGCAAATTAACCAAAGTGACTTACAACTCCTTATGAATCACTATACATAAATGTCAGCTTCACCGTTAGGCTTGTAGTGAAACAGCCCATCCAGGCATAGTGAAGGCTAAATAAGCCCTGGTTGCCTAGCAACCATAACTCATAAACCAATGAGTAGTGGTAATGATGGGACATGTGCTCTGGTCATAAGACCCAGAAGACGCCTGCTCCACGAGGACTACAGGTATTAATCACCTGCTTTCACATTGCAGGAGCTTGACTCCGCTCCGGACGCCGTCATCACGTGTGAGGTCCGAGTCACATGATTGGACCCTCACAAGCCCAATACAAAGCAGGATGTAGTGTGGAACGCAAACAATGTGTTCCACCTGCGCTGACTGCAATGTATAAAATTACCCGATTATCATCTTATTACAATAAATAAATGAACATGTGCATAAAAGAAAAAACCTACAATGATTTAAAAAACAAATATTAAAACAATATCACAAAAACCATCCAACCTCAAAATCGTGGTTAAGACCTTTGGGTTTTAAAGTATTAAGATCATAAATGTACTTCATCTCTGTTTTTGTCAGTCTGATGTCTCTATCTCTGGTCCTCCAATTATTTTTTATCCAAGTTACCCCAAAAAAACTTTTTAACCCCTTAACTGATTTATCATGCTTTTCTTTAAAATGTGATGAACACGGATGATTTTCATTACCCTTAATAATATTACGGACATGTTCTGCCCATCTAATTTTTAATTGTCTCTTAGTTTTTCCAACATACAAGAGATCACATGTGCATATAATGCCATAAACCACATTATCAGTATTGTATGTGATAAAGTCCTTAATTTGGACTGTGCGATCTTGAATGGTAAATTCTGTCATTTTTAAGTTGGAATTATAACATGCCCTGCACATTTTACATTCCCCACACCTGAAGAAGCCTTTGTTTCTAGGTAAAAAAAACGTTTGCCATCCATTTGAAGGGCACTAGAAACTATTGTCTTTAATCGTCAGGGCTTTTCTGTATATAAATTTGGGCTTAAGAGGTAAAATATTTTTAAACATCATACTTTAATAAAGTGTTCAATTTTCTTATAGCTTTGATTGAATTGTGTGCTGAAATATATTTAAAAATTTGTATCCTTTTCCGTTTCAGCAGTATTTAATTTCAACAATTCTCTCCTGTCTTTTTTTCTCTACATCATCCATAATCATTTGTAACTGTGCGGGTTTATACCTGTCGAAGCTGAATAATTGGCTAAGACAAGTTCAGGTTAAAATTTTAATCGCGGCGACGCCATCTTGCGACTGGCCGCAAGATGCCATCTTGAAAATGAGATCGCAAGATGCCATTTTGCGAATGGCCGCCTAAGCGCCATTTTAGATAAACTCACATTTTAGTACATGTGGCGATAATTCTAATAGCACCATGCGTTTGCATCTTTCACCATTTCTCATACACACATTAATACACACAATTGCGCTGTTAACTAGTCGCATATTAGCGAATGCATAGGACTTTGTATGAAACCGCTGTTTTTATTAGCTTTATGCTCACGCATCTGCCCCAAGGTAAGTAGCATCCTTATTTCAAACCCTGAATACCCACACATTACATATTCACACATAAGGTTCAATAAGCTCTAAAGTATATGATTTAAGTTGGTTCAGTTAGTTTAAATGCTGAGAAATAAAGATATTTGATAACTAAGGTATTATACATGCTAAACAAGTCATGTTTGGAGTTGTACTGATGCGTATCCTTTTTACAGTATTCCGGTGTTTTCAGTGGGGAGATCGCATCATGCATTACCGAATTATGGATCGCAGAGCCTACAAGCAACAAAATGTATATTTTAGAAACAACTGTTAGGATGCTACGAGAGGCGTGAAGAGGAAGACCCCCAGCTGATAGAGGCAGGGAGAGTCTGTTTGAACCAGCCTGTTAAATCTGTCGTAACAGATGCTTCACCCCTGAGAACCAATGATATCAGCAGCAGACTTCCCTATTGTCCTGTTTATTCTGGGGGTGTATAAATATGAGTGCACGAACGCTGGTTCTAGGTCTTCGTGCTGAATGCTGAATGACGAGGGGTCTCTTGCTGATGCCTATCTCTGGGTCCGGAAGTGCCTGCATATGTATACTGTACTTGGGTCTGTATAATTTCCTTTTGCACCTAAATTGTGTCTTGATCAATTGCGTGTAACTGTCTGAACTTTTACCTGAATATCACTTGTGCTTTGGAACCACAGATTCCACGTCTAAGTCTTTATTTATGGTATAACTGCGTACGCAAACTAGCGTCATCCTTAGAAGGTATAGGTAGGACATTAGAAGGTATAGGCAGGACATTAGAAGGAATAGGAAGGTGTGTATAGAGGTTCTGATCCAGTATCATTAGTTGGGGGCTCGTAGTGAAGTCACTTACCTGCTCACACGGTCATCGATATTTCAGCAAAGGGTGGAGTGGCCACATGCAGGGTTTGCCTGCAACCGCTTTGTGCTGAAAAATCGCTATCCGTCTCCGTGTGAATCAAGGAAGCTGACTAGAATCCAGGGACAAGAGAGGAAAAAGTTTGTTTTCCTCTGTTGATCGAACCTTACGTTTAAAGGGATGTCGCAGTACTGAATACGTGACTAAGTCGCAGGTTTGCGCATAGCAAAAAAAGACGCACTTGTGTATGCAGTTAAAAAGCCATTATACGGTTGTGTGGTAGTCGCATTATTGTGTATGCGACTGGTCGCACAATAGCATATACGTACTTCCGGTTGTGCTACCACATGTTAGAAAAAAAATTAAACCTCAATGGCTTTGTTCAATTACCAATACCTGGGTTAACGTGTATTTTTCTGCGCAGGAAAAAAGTGTGTAACAGTGAATATTTGTTGAACAAAGTTAAGGGTATCGTATGATCCTTAAAGGCTAGGTGCAAGGGTTAGTCTAGCTGCTCGGTAAGCAGCTTTACCATTCTATACACAGTAGCAGGTGTACATTTTGTCTTCGTTGTAGAGAGGTGTGTGAGAGTAGCCGACATATAAACTCTCATAGGTGTGGAAGTTGCCTTACTAAATCTTATCCGGGTGTGGAAGTTGCCTTTTTCAAATCTTATCCAGGTGTGGAAGTTGCCTTACTAAATCTTATCCAGGTGTGTGGGTGCCGCCGACTTAAATCGTCCACAGGTAAGTGAAAGTGTCTTGATTGTCTTTCACCGGCTTAAATCTTTACTGAAAAGCGTAGGAGTTGTCTCAGAATGGGAGCCATGCAAACAGTAGAGCTGTTAGGCAATGATGTGCTGCTAATGGAGGCGCCGATCGGATCGGCCCATCGTATCATGCATACCAAGTACGGTACTTATGCAATAAGGTATTGTGATTTATGGCTTAATATAACGAGGAAGAGTGTTAGAAAGTTTCCCAGAATTGGTAGTTTTGATAAAAATGTGATAGACAATGTCCGGGATCACATCAGTTTGATGGGCTCCCAAGAGAAAAAGGTTAAATATTATGAATGTTTAAAACTGTGGCAGCATGAAGGGGATACGTGGTTTAACAATGTGCAAACGATGCAAACTAGCGTTGCGAGCACATTGTCAGAAAATACATCCGCGACGCTAAATTGCAATACGGGCAAGCCGCAAAATGGCGCGCATCTGCGACAAGGTAGCATCGTGTTGAGTATTGCCAGCAGTTCACGCTCACCTCCCCCACCTTATGTGGATGGAGGTGCAAGTACAGTTACCAAAAATACCCATAAAAATGTAACAAGCAACTTGTACCCTCTCTTAAGCCATTATAAAGAAAATGTTCATGATGCGGATGATGAGCCTATTGTAATGTCTGCCATTTCCCATGCTGTTACGGATGATAGATGTGCATCACCACAATCACGAGTGGTGCCGCCATCTCCATCAGTAACAGCAAGGGAAGTGTTAATGCCCTCTGCACCCGTAGAGGAAGTTGTTCATACCATACATAGCAGCAGACTAAACCCCCACCCAGGTAATCAGGTCAAAGGTAGCAGCGCTACCAGTCTGCATCCCATTCGGATAATAACTGTTCCAAATGGAAATGCAGATGCGAACGGTATAGTGCCCACGAGGGAAGTAGTAATGCATTGTCCTTGGACAAGAGCAGAACTAAATTCCATCATAAATGATTTCCCCGATCCCAAAAAGGAATTAGCCAAATGTCAAAGATTTTTGAGGAATTTGGGTAGTTCACATGAACCCACTAATAAAGATTGGCGTGTGGTGTTAAGGTCCTGTCTGCCACGCAATACCGACGTGACAAAATTTATCACGGATTGTGTATTGGATGATGACGTTCCCTTAACAGACCAAGTAAACCAAGGTAACATTTCCTGCATTGTAACTCAATTGGGTATATATTTTCCAGTAGTAGTTAACTGGAACAAAATTTTCACCATTAAGCAGAAAGAGAGTGAGACTGCAGAAGATTACTGCAATCTGGCTCTGCAGGCTATCACCCAGTACACTGGGATAGAGGATATTAAAGATAGCACTCACCACAGGGGGATGATAGTTACGGTACTTGTGGACGGTCTGAAAGAGAGTTTAAAAACTCGGGTTCAGACCTCACAGCCTGGCTGGCGGGGACTTACAATAGATACCCTCATAGAAACCGCCATTGAACATGATAAGAACATCTCCAAAAAGAGAGAAGCCCAGAGCGAAAAACTAATGGCTGTCAGTATACAAGCTCTGGAGGGAATGATGGTAACATCACAGCCAACAGACACACTTGCACATTCACGCACACTCACTTCTGAACAAGTATGTGCTCTCACTAACCCCACTCAACAACAAACACAACTCTATCCAAATAGCCTGATGCAACCACAGGTCCCAGGCTATACACCAACCTCTTATCCCCCACAATACCCTTACCCTCCCTATCCTTACCCATATCCACCACCTTTACCCTCTGCGCAAACCTCACAACACCACATGTCTTCACCCAAAACACGAAAATGTTTTAACTGTAAACAAACAGGACACTTAAGTAGAAACTGTACAGTAAAAGGAGTAGGGATCTCACATCAGGGAAGACCTAGATATCCCCATAAGGGATATGCACAGAGGCCAGCAAATGTTCAGCAGGCACTAGCTCCAATTGTAGCCGTAAATGCTTTATTAGAGAATGGTAGCCAACGCTAGGGGTCAGGTCATACCTGTAGTCTACAGATGGTCAGGTTAACGGGAAGTACTAGGGAAGAACCGGTCATGATGGTTGATGTAGCTGGTACTGAATATCCTTTTCTTGTAGACACAGGGGCGACGAGGTCGGTGATAAAATCTCCCGTTAATTTGCAGGTGACCAACGAGACAGTACCAACAATGGGTGTAACAGGTAAAGTGGAACATTATCCTTTTTAACAAAGTCCACAGAGGTTACTATTGGGCCATTGCATACCAGGCATTCTTTTCTCCTGGCTGCTGCGCCTCCTACTAACCTACTGGGTAGAGACTTGTTATGTAAGATGGGATGTGTTATATATTGCACCACTGATGGTGTATTTTTAGATATCCCAGAGAGAATGGTATACGAGGTGCGGGATATGCTAGACACTGCACAAAGGATAATGTATCACTCTACCATTTTAAATGAAACTCCATCACAGGTAGATGAAATTTTGTCCTAATTCCAGATTCCCTTTGGACTAAAGATGGACAGGACACTGGATTAATGGCAAATGTAAGCCCTGTAATGGTAAATTTAAAAAGCAGAAGGCAAGCTCAAAAAATTCCCCAGTACCCACTAAAACAGGAGGTGGAATTAGGGGTTTTTCCAATAATTGAGCGATTATTGCAACAGGGAATTTTAGTTCATACAGCTAGTGTAGCCAACAGTCCCATCTTACCAGTGAAGAAGAGTGGTGGGAGGGGTTATAGGCTGGTACAAGATCTTAGAGGTGTTAATAAGGTGGTAGAGAGCCAATTCCCCGTAGTGCCGAATCCAGCTGTCATTTTGATGCAAATCCCACCAAATGCAACCCATTTCACTGTCATTGACCTCTGTTCTGCTTTCTTCTCTGTGCCTCTCCATCCTGACTGTCAGTATCTATTCGCATTTACATACAGAGGTTTACAATAAACATGGACACAATTACCCCAAGGTTTCATAGACAGCCCCAGTATCTTCTCCCAGGCATTGCACGACTGTTTACAATCTTTTCAACCTGCCAATGGATCTGTTCTAATTCAATATGTGGACGATTTATTGCTATGTTCTGACTCGTTTATGTCATGTTTGAATGATACTAAACTTTTGTTACTTCATCTCTCACAAACAGGACACAAGGTGGCTAAGGACAAACTACAGCCGTGCCAATCCAGAGTAAAATATTTGGGACACTGCCTAACCCAGGGGTTACAACACCTTACAACAGATAGAATCCAGGCCATACAAAACATGACACTGCCGCAGAATCAACAGCAAATTCGTACCTTCTTGGGAATGTGTGGATACTGTAGAATGTGGATACCAGGTTTTTCTATTTTGGCCTTACCTTTACAGGAATTAGTCTCTTCCTCAAAGCCCGATCGTGTCATACACACAGAGGAATAAGAACAGGCTTTCCTCAATCCTAAGGATAGTCTGACAAGAGCTCCTGCATTGGGAATACCTGATTATGAAAAACCTTTTGATTTGTATTGTACGGAAGCCGATGGTTGTGCTGCAGGTGTCCTTACACAAAAACATGGTGATGCCAGTAGGCCCGTAGCATACTACAGTGCCCAATTGGATACGGTAGCAAGATCACTCCCCACCTGTTTGAGAAGTGTAGCAGCTACCGCTTTATTGGTGAGTAAAAGTGAGGATGTAGTATTGGGCCATGATATGATTGTCTACACTCCCCATGCTGTATCTGCTCTTTTGAACTCAGCTCAAACCAGACACGTCTCCTCGGCTAGGTTCACCAAATGGGAACTAGCTCTAATCGCTCCTGCAAATATTACTGTTAAACGTTGCAGTACGCTGAATCCAGCAACATACCTACCATATGTACAACATGATGTACAAAGGGTGGAAGGAGAGGAGTTGCTGGTGGGAGGTGAGTTCGGCAGACATAATGATACGCACGATTGTATGACACATCTGAATCAGACCTTTACTGCTAGACCTGACATACATGACACACCTTTTAGAGAATGTGGATGTAACTTTTTATATGGATGGGAGTTGTCATAGACAAACAGACACAGGTGAATTATGTACAGGTTATGCAGTCGTGAATGACACAGACATCACAAAAGCTAAACCTCTCGGTCCTCCTCACTCAGCCCAGGTGGCATAGTTAGTAGCACTGACTAGAGCATGTGAACTGGCAGCAGGCAAATCTGCTAACATTTACACTGACTCGAGGTACGCGTTCGGGGTGCGGAACGATTTTGGGGCTCTATGGCGTCTGAGAAATTTTATGACTGCAGCAGGCACACCAGTTGAACATTCCCGACACATAAAACATCTTCTAGAAGCAATCCAACTGCCCAAAGCAGTGGCAGTAATTAAATGCAAAGCCCACACATGTGAGGATGACCCGGTGTCACTGGACAACAACCGAGCTGATGAAGTTGCAAAATTGGCAGCAGGGTTAAAAATGTTTCCAACAACTGAAACAATTAAGTCATTTCAAACTATTGATATACTGAAATTAATTGAGATGCAAAATTTGTGTTCAACTCAGGAAAAATCCATTTGGAAGTCCAAGGGGTGTGGGCAAGAGTCCTCTGGGCTCTGGAGGGATGGACATGGTAAGCCAGTAGCCCCCTGGCTGAGGCAGCACACGGTCTGACTCATCTGGGTAAACAGGGTATGTGCAAGTTGGTGAGAGCATACTGGTGCACACCAGGTTTTTCTGCACAAGCAGAAAAGATAGCAATGCCCTGTCTAACCTGTTTGAGAAAGAACATAGGGAAAGCGATCCCTACCGAACCATCCCACATTGCACCGACTGATGGACCTTTCCAGGTGATACAAATTGATTTCATCCAATTACCACCCTGCTGGAACCTTAAGTATGTATTAGTGTGCACAGACATATTTTCTAACTGGGTTGAGGCTTACCCAGCGGCCACTAATACTGCTGCGTTTACTGCTAAGAAAATAGTTCAGGAATTTGTATGCAGGTACGGTATCCCTAAAATCATCGAGAGTGACAGGGGAACCCATTTCACAGGTGATGTTTTTCAAAACATGTGTAAGCTGATGGGTATTAATAGCCGACTTCACACCCCCTACCGACCGCAAGCCAGTGCCAAGGTAGAGAGGATGAACGGGACTATTAAAAATAAGCTAAGTAAAATCATGGCAGAGACTGGACTAGGATGGCCAGAAGCTTTACCTTTGGTCCTACATAGCATAAGGACCACTCCTAGAATCTGTCCCCATTTGAAATATTGTTCGGTAGACAACCTCAGTTGATTATAAGTCCACAGGAAGACCTGACGGGTAACAACGAGGTAACTGTGAAGTATCTTATATCAATGAGTAAACAGTTAAAGCAACAGCAGCAGAAACTGAAATTGTTGTCTAATGATATGCCTGAAATGAACTGTCATGATGTTGAACCAGGAGAATATGTAATGATCAGAAATTTCTTGCATTCAGGTTGTTTGACTGATCGGTGGGAAGGTCCATACCAGGTGCTGCTGACGAGTACTACATCTTTGAAGGTGGCCGAGAGAGATACCAGGGTCCATTCGACTCACTGCAAAAAGGTCAATCAACCAGTGGAGAAACAAGTCGGAGACAAAGCTGATAGCGTGGATCTGTCGCACGTGAGCTTGTTCCGGGAGGGTTGAAAAGGTCGTAGTAAGATACCTGAA
This sequence comes from Taudactylus pleione, assembly GCA_031769625.1. NCBI lineage: Eukaryota > Metazoa > Chordata > Amphibia > Anura > Myobatrachidae > Taudactylus > Taudactylus pleione. Next base: position 15,174,637 of record JAUIMM010000384.1, read on the forward strand.
TTGAGAGAAATTTGCAGGTCTTGTTGTGACAATGGACAGGCCTGCTGTGTTCATTTTCATATTCTCTTTTAGAGTGTTCACCATCCTGGTCAGTCCGGGGATATCCAGTGTCTGTGATGGGGGACCGATTGAGGAAATGGAAGCTGATGGCAGTGCTGATGGAGTGGAATCAGGAGGAGTGCAATGCCAATCAGGGGAGTGTCCTTCCAATCTTAGTACTGTTATTGTTAAAAGAGCTGTCATTCCGGAAACTCGGGGAAGGTCTGGAGGGTTATCGTCTGAAGATTCCTGTATTTGTGAGCTTTGTGGGTCCCTAGTTGATGAGAACTGTATCCAATGGTGCCAACCTAAATATAACCCTTACTGGGGTGGGTATCCTTTAGAGGATTATCATAGCATGGTAGGCAAAGGGTTAAATCAAACTGATTGCTGGGTGTGTTCACATGTGCCACAGGGACAGCATAATGTAGGGTTGGTGCCATTTCCACTGATTATCACGGAAATTTTACATTTACAAAAAGGGAAAACATTGGATGGAAAATTCCTCTCATCCAAACCACCTCATTTCAAACTCTATCAATTCCAAGTAGATAGATCACTTTTGTGTTTAAACATAACCAACCCCAATAAACTCGGGAGTTGGGAAATGACGGGGAATAATCAGACGATGACCTTCTCACAAAGAGCTGATAATGAGTCCATAAACCATGATTTATTGCACTCCATTAAGTCTGGTGGGAAACATTTTAGGTATCGATATACAATGAGTTCCACTAAAGAAATTATTGGTAAGGTGCCAAATGGTTATTGTGCTAAAATAATACAGCCAGAAACTTGCATGTACCAGATTTAAGAACCAGAAATAGGATTGTTTGCAAGGGAAATGTGCTTAATGATAATGATGCATACCATTCCTTATGTTCTCCCTGATAATGTATATTTCATCTGTGGAAGAAAAGCGTATAAATGGCTCTCCCCGAGTTCTGAAGGTTTGTGTTACCTGGGAAGAGTAGTCCCAGAAGTTATGATCCTCACACATGTTGAAATGCTGGGTATACATAAAAACACACCGTCACCATATCTTCACACACAATATGAATACAGAGGCAAAAGAAATATGGTACCTGGTGATATACATAAAGCCACTCAATTAATCAGTGAGACAACTGGCTTTCAAGTTCTGGTCGCATTGGACCCCACCAGGATCGCTCGGGGTACATTAAATTTTAGATATATCCATCAACTTGCTAAATGAATAGATAATATCACCGAGATGACACATTTAGGTATACAGGGAAAGAATTGCAAGCATACAAGAAAGAACTGGTGCAACACAGGCTTGTGTTGAATTATTTAACTGCTGTTACTGGAGGGTATTGCGTAACATTGGCCACCCAATTTGGAGTAAAATGTTGCACCTATGTCACCAATGATACCAGCGACCCTAAGGAGGTGATAGACCGGAAGATGGATGAAATTCTGCAGCTAAAGTGGGAATTTCGCTAGAACCATAACGCTTCAGTGGCTAAAGTAGGGGAAAAGATAGAAGCATGGGTGTCATGGCTGAACCCAGTAAAATGGTTCTCAGGTCTAGGGGAATGGGTCCAGGAAGTGATCGCCACCATACGCAAATTCTTAATCCTTATACTGATTGTCATCATAATAATTGGCATATGCGTCCGGTGTGTTCCTATTGTGTTGAAGTGTGGAAAATGTAGAAACAGAGTGAAATGAAAGAACGAAACTATGATGGTGGTCAGTAATGACAATATGTATACTGAGGTAAATATAGAACTGCATTACAACCCTGAACTAGGAAATACAATCGTTTGATGTATTATATTTAGACATGCATAGAATGTATTATTGAAATGTTATTCATAGAACACCTCAGATGATGTAAAGTCTCAAATTCCACTTCAAGACTGCTATTATAAGACTGGTGCATTCCCACACCTTTCACATGATCTCCCAAGATCCGCGGTGTGCGTATAATAGTAGTTTTATGTCCCCACCCAGAGACACATTATTGATGGATAAAGAACCACCTTGTGCCATCCCATAATAACACCAAATAATATGTAAATGTAAGCCTAAATTAAATTCTAATAGCAGATTGTGATGGCACGTTGTTTGCTATCAAAGGGTGGACTGTCGAAGCTAAATAATTGGCTAAGACAAGTTCAGGTTAAAATTTAATCGCGGCCATGCCATCTTGTGACTGGCCGCAAGACGCCATCTTGAAAATGAGATCGCAAGACGCCATTTTGCGAATGGCCGCCTAAGCGCCATTTTAGATAAACTCACATTTTAGTACATGTGGCGATAATACTAATAGCACCATGCGTTTGCATCTTTCACCATTTCTCATACACACATTAATACACACAATTGCGCTGTTAACTAGTCGCATATTAGCGAATGCATAGGACTTTGTATGAAACCGCTGTTTTATTAGCTTTATGCACACGCATCTGCCCCAAGTTAACTAGCGTCCTTATTTCAAACCCTGAATACCCACACATTACATATTCACACATAAGGTTCAATAAGCTCTAAAGTATATGATTTAAGTTGGTGCAGTTAGTTTAAATGCTGAGAAATAAAGATATTTGATAACTAAGGTATTATACATGCTAAACAAGTCATGTTTGGAGTTGTACTGATGCGTATCCTTTTCACAGTATTCCGGTGTTATCAGTGGGGAGATCGCATCATGCATTACCGAATTATGGATCGCAGAGCCTACAAGCAACAAAATGTATATTTTAGAAACAACTGTTAGGATGCTACGAGAGGTGTGAAGAGGAAGACCCCCAGCTGTTAGAGGCAGGGAGAGTCTGTTTGAACCAGCCTGTTAAATCTGTCGTAATAGATGCTTCACCCCTGAGAACCAATGATATCAGCAACAGACTTCCCTATTGTCCTGTTTATTCTGGGGGGTATAAATATGAGTGCACGAACGCTGGTTCTGGGTCTTCATGCTGAATGACGAGGGGTCTCTTGCTGATGCCTAACTCTGGGTCCAGAAGTGCCTGCGTATGTATACTGTACTTGGGTCTGTATAATTTCCTTTTGTGCCTAAATCATGTCTTGATCAATTGCGTGTAACTGTCTGAACTTTTACCTGAATATCACTTAGACATGGAATCTGTGGTTCCAAAGCACAAGTCTTTATTTATGGTATGACTGCATACGCAAACTAGCGTCATCCTTAGAAGGTATAGGCAGGACATTAGAAGGTATAGGAAAGTGTGTATAGAGGTTCTGATCCAGTATCGTTATACCCTTTACTGATGAAATTATTTTTCATACACTGTGCTTGTTCCCTAAATTTAATTTCATTCGAACAATTTCATCTCAAATGTACCATTTGACCCTTTGGGACATTATTAAGCCAAAGGGGGAGATGATTGCTATCCAAATGAATGTATGTATTACAATCTGTAGGTTTCTTATAATTACTGGTGCCGATCTTGCCATCATTGACTTCTATCCTAAGATCCAAAAAATTGACTGATGTTTTACTAATGCAAAAACTGAGAACTATGGCCCTCATTCAGAGCCGCTCGTAAGCGGCCGTACGCTCGTAGCGGTCCGATGTTGTCAAACCACGCATGCGTCGGTGTAACAGTGCGCATGTGCGTACAGCTGATTGCGATAATTTTTCCAGTCGTTCGTCGAATAGCGAACAGGAAGTGACATATCAAATGTGAGTGACAGAACTGTCCGTTTTGGGGCGGTGACGGGGGTGGAGATGGGAAAATGCAGGCGTGTCGAGGCGTTTTTTGGGCGTACATAAATTATCTCATGCGAACGGCCAATGTGTACGGAAAAAGTCATACGTCACTGTCTGATCCACTTTCCATTCAAACTGCTCGCTCAGCTTGTGGTCTGGTATTCTTTACCACAATGGCGATGGTCTCTTCGTCCCTCCTGAGTCTCATCGATGGTTTTCTGATTTATCAATTGAGACCACAAAAACAATCAACTTAGAATTGCAAACAAGCTTGTAATGTGTTTAGCAAATCGTTGTTTTTTTCTAGCACAAAACCGTACGCAGGTGAACTACTCAGCTGCTAATTTCTGGATTAGACAATCAATTAGCTTACCAATTTTTGTGTAAAATGTGTTGTTTTTTTTTTCTTTATGCAACAATATTGTCAGCATGTTTACGTTATTGCTTCATTTTTTAAGGGACCAAGAAAAATGTTTTTTTTTTTTTTAGATTTGCAAAGTGTTCTTTAAAACTCCTAAATAGATTTTAACCCTTTGGTTTCGAAATCCAAAATAATGTTTAGATTTCCCTTCTATTGTTTTTGAATTTTTATGCAGGATTACCTATTAACCAGTTTTGGAAAAATTTTACAATACAATTGAGCAGATTTTACAGATGTTTTATTTTTGATACACATTTTTTTTTAATGTGTAATTTGCAGTTAACATCTGAATAACGTAAATAAAGATAAAAAATAATAAGAAAACACACAAACACAAATAGTGTCAGTTGGCCAACACAAAATAACACAAATTAAAAACAATTCACAAGAAAGGAGAGGGAAGTTTTGGCCCTTAAGGAATATGGGGCAAGCACAGAAGGATTGTGGGAAAATTAGCCAGTGCTGTCAGCGCCTTTTGCCACGTTTGGCTGGGGTAGGTAGGGAGTTAGCCTGACCATGTCCGGGAGGTCCTTCGGCTGGCCTGTCCAGAGGCAGATGTTGTGGCCTCTGGACTAGGCATAGAGCTAGGCACATTTGGAGGGATGGCTGTTGTTGTGCCCAAGGGGGAGGGTCCTGATGTTCCGGCAGGAAGGGAGGCCGGCTCCAACATGTGCTGACGAACGAGCTGCTCCAGTTCATTTGCAATCCTGATGTTAGCCCCAGCATTGTCGGCCAGGGCCTGAGCAATGGTCATGTTGGCCGCAGCATTTTGCTCCATGGCCTCCGCCACCCGTAGCAGACTGGCGTCCATCCTCTGCAGAATCTCCGTGTGGTGATCCGATTTAAAATTGAGATCCATGAGGAGGGCCACTGCCTGCAAGGGGGATTGCCCTGGACTGGCTTCTGCTGGGTCCCCAGCCGGATCTACTGCTTCCTCCCCTGCAGAGCCAGCAGAAATTCTGCGGCCAAGGTTCCCCTCTGGAGCAGACTCATCTGCCTGTGTCTCTGTTGGAAAAATGAGAAAAGAATAACATTACAATCCACATAGTGTCACAAACACATTTCTGAGTTGTTAACATTACAACATTTACCTGGGACAACATGAGGAGCCGCAAAGTCTGGCATGTCCGTATCCATGTTGGACACGCCAAACACCTCCTCAGCCTGCACACACCCCTGTGCCAGCTCCTCCAAATCATTAAGCTCCAATGACACAGGGATGGGACCCCACCTGTCCCCCTTGCATGCCTAGCCCTATCAGACAGTTTTTGCTTCAGCCGATATTTGAAGTCGCTCCATCTGTGGGTGACAAAGTTGGCATTATTCCTGCAGTATTTGGCCCTGTAACCACTTTTTTTTTTTTTTTTTTTTTTTTTTTTTTTTTTTGTCGTTTTTACGTACCGGCGTTTGACCTCTGGGGTTGTACGGACCAACTCACCCACCCTATTGACAGCACTGGCTATGTCATCCCACATTTCCCACTTTTGGCTTGCACCCATATTCCTATCGGCCTGTGGCAGGATGTCAGTGCACATTTGGACTAAAACCTCCACCTCCTTTCTTGTGAATTGTGGCTGCCTTTTTTTTTGGTAGCTTTTGTTGGCCTACTAGGCCCAGCAGCCTCTGACATGGCATCCTCCACTCCTTGTGTATAAAACATATTTTAATTTGTGATGTCAACCATTCACAAAAGTAAGGTTTAAAATAATCCTTTTACCCCAAAAATCCAAATACTTACCGTGCGCCTCTTGGCCCATGCTTTACTGCTCATTAGACATTTTTGTTTTTTCAAGTCTCACTACAGCAGACCGTTTTGGGATTTCCGTGACGTATTTATACCTGCGTCTGCATTATTCGACCGCATCATTGATTGTGCGCTCCTATTGTCCGTCCTTAATTTGAGCGGGAAAATAAACACTATTTATGGCTTTGGGTGACTCGAGTCATGGTGGCGGGTGGCGAATGGTGGATTGTGTTTGTGGATTTCGGAGTATTTGGCGTTATTTGGAGTTTGTTGGCAAAGTTTTGGAGGTTTTTTTGTTTATTTTGGGACAGTTTATTTTTCTTTCCGTATGTTTTTTGGATTTTCATTTTTGTTTCTTATTTGAGTAAGTATTTTCTAAAAACTCCTTTAAAACTAATCGTATTTGTTTTTGAAATGTTAGTACTTATGTTTTCTTTTTTTTTCTTTTACCAGTTATTTTGGCATTGCCCCCGTGAAGTTTTTGGACTTTGGGTTATTTGTCATTTTTTGGTAAGTCATTTTTAATGCCTGAAGTTACAGTTTCGATGTGTTGGTGTTCGCATATGTTTGGCTAAGTAATTTGTAATTGTTTCTTTAACCAATCCTGCCTTAACACGAAATATAGCGTACTCTTTGGCGTAATATTGTTTGAGTTGTATGTAATTTTGACCTCCTTAAAAAATTAACGCACTGTCTCCTTATTCCCCATGCAAAAATGCGAACTATTTAGCGCACTAATGTCTCCTTATTCCCCATGCAAAAATGCAAACTATTTAGCACACTAATGTGTATTTGGCTTAAAAATTGGACAGTCTTGTTTGTCCACTAAATGTAGCGTGCATTTCCTAACTAATGTGTGCTCCCTTCTATCTTTTAACGCATTTAAAAAAGTTTTGGATTCAAATCTGACAAACAAAATTTCTAAAACGAATTTCTATTTTTGAAATGTAGGTTGTTGGACTCATGACAATACCCTGGCCTGTAAGCATCTTTGGATTTTTGCCAAAAGATAAGTATATTTTTTGTTTACCATTTGACTCAAACATTAACTACCTGGCTTACCATTTCAGGTTGATGTTGGTCGTATTATCTTGGCCATGCTTCCGGAACCTGACCAACCTCAACCTCGTCCCAGGCATAGGCATCGTAGGCGTGCAAGGCCCCAGATATACAGAACATGTGTCACCCTTTTTGGACTGCCCGATGATGAGGTTTTAAGACAATACCGTCTTCCTCCACAAATCATCATAGACACTCTCTCATTAATAGAGAGTGATCTTGAATGGCAAATTGACAGTCCTACAGAAATACCACCACTTACACAATTAATGTCAGTGTTACATTTCTGTGCCTCAGGATCCTTTCAAACCACGGTGGGAATAGTTGCCGGAATATCCCAATCCTCCTTTTCAAGGATCCTGAGGGCAGTGATGGAGGCCCTTTTCAAACACCTCCATCATTTTATTAAAATGCCATTGGATATGGGTTCCCTTAGTGTGGCAAAGGCCAATTTTTACCAGATAGCTGGCTTCCCACACATAGGGGTTGTGGATGGTACTCACATACCACTTCAGCCTCCAGCAAGGCTGGAGGCTATATTTAGGAACCGCAAGCACAATCATTCACTGAATGTAATGGTGCTATGTGATGCCTCCCTCCAGATCCTGTCCCTGAATGCCAAATTCCCCGGGAGTGCACATGATTCCTTCGTCATCCAGCAATCAGGGATTTGGCCTAAATTAGACAACCTACAAGCTGGTGATGTGTGGCTTCTGGGTAAGTAGACCCCTTTAGTAGAAACCAATGCAAAGCTTAATACACAATGATCCTGATTGTTGTATTTGTTTTTTCACAGGAGACAGTGGTTACCCTTGCATGCCCTGGCTGCTCACTCCTTATTTGGCTCCTACACCAGGGCCACAAAGTGAGTATAATTCTGCACTTACAGCCACCAGGCAGGTGGTGGAGCGCTGTATCGGCATTTTAAAAGGCCGATTCAGATGCCTCCACCGCTCTGGTGGTGAACTCATGTATTTGCCGGATATGGTTTCGAAAATAGTGGTCCTGTGTGGGATATTTCACAACATCACCATAAGGAGTGGTGTCCCAATGCAGCCAGAGGATGCCTTGCCTGAGGATGGCCCCCCCGAGGTTGGTCAGAGGTCAGTATGTGGGGGGGCCATACGCGATGATGTGGTGGCCAGATATTTCAGGTAATTATTGTCAAACATTTACTTAATTGACACAATGTCGACATGTACGATTGTAATGTGCCTTTTTAATATTTTGATCCTTTATTTTTCTTGTCTTCCTTTAAAATCCACCAAAAACCGATGCCTACTACCTGCTCCACTAAATTGTGTACATGTGGCCACATTGGAACAAACTTTGGGAACAATTATTTCATCGCCTCATTTGTGGATTCATGTTGGCCTGCTACTTATTTCAACAGTTCTTGATTGTTTCTTTTGTTGTTTGCTTTTGGTGTTGGTTGTTTTTTGTAGTGTCTTTTCACTGTGTGAATTGCTTGTCACAATTCACTTTCTGTATGTGTTTGGTGTGTATTAAATTTTTGCTTGCCGTTAAAAAGACTGTTTTTTATAAAATTACAAGCACGTGTAACCTGGCACAAAAAATGGCACCTTTCGTAATGCCTAATCCTGTAATGTGTGAAATGGTTAAGTCTTTGAACATGCTTTGTGTCTTTCAAAAAACAACAAAGGTATTATGTTGAATCAATAGGTTTTCTAAACTAGGCCTAAGCAGGTTTCATTTGCTATTTACATTACCCACCCAAAGAAAAACAACAAAATGTTTGAATTTCTACAAAACTATTGGTATGGTGAGGTGTTTAATGTGGCAGCTTACATACTTACTAGCGCTTTGTACAATCTAATTTACCTTACTTTAAAGAACATGATCAAATAGTCGACTTATGGAAGGTTAAATGTAATATTTTCAGACAAGGAATGAGACTCGATAAAATACAACGCAATTTTAATTTCAAAAAACAGTTTGGGCATAATACCAAATTTAAAAAAATTCAACTCCGAAGGACCACCGCCATGTGGTCAAGGACCACTAGCATGCCTATGACGTGGCCACGCAAGGCGGCCATTCCCTCCTGCATAGAATGCAGCTGCCTCTGGTCCTCTGTTGGAAAAAAAGGGATCCTTAATAAAATGACACCTTACATTAGAAGTTTACAAAACAAACTAAACAAAAAAATCTAGTTTAAACAAAGATCCAGTTGTGCTGAAAAAAACAAAGTACTGCAAATGCAAAGATGGTGTAAATACTAAATTAAAAATGAACATACAAAAAGGCGACCACAAAAAGGATGAAGTACCCTTGGTAGGGTAAACAATAAATACCAAAGTATGAGTGTTTGGACATGTGTGATATGTATCTGTGGAAAATAACCAAGACATTGACTATCAAAATAAAAATGTCTCCAAAAAACAAACAAACAACTTTTAAAGGGAAACATACCAGTCATTGGAATTGCGGGTCTATGAGGCCCTCCATCCTCCTCCTCCTCGGAGGTGGGCCAGTGCTGGTGGTTACATGGAGGGGAGATTTCCGAGATGGTGGACGGTGATGAAAAGCGCCGGGGAGGGAGGGGAGGGTGAAGAAAAGAGAGGGGGGGGTGGAGTGGAGGGTGAATTTTGGTGGTGGTGCAAATTGGGAGAGGGAGGGGCCTCAGGTAGTGGCCGGTCAGGGGTGGAGGGGGAATTGGGGGAAGGTTGGGGAGATACATTTGTGCTTGGAGTCGGCATCAGGGGACGATCGCGGCATCTTATTCAGCGGCGAGCCCAGATTCTGCGTTCAGCCCCTAAATGATGTTTGAAAAATGTTTAGTCTTTTTTTGGGGGGGGGGGTTTGGCCACAAATTTAGAACTCCAAAAATGTAAAAACATTCAAAAAAAGGAAAACATGCACACGCAGGCCTGTCCAAAAACAACAAACAGGGCTAGACTGAAGACATGCACACGCAGATAGGGCCACAATTTACAAACAGGGCTAGACTGAAAACAAGCACACGCAGATAGGGCCACAAAAAAAACCCAGAAAACAAACAAAAAAACTTACTTGCAGCGATCCGCAGCCGCAAACAGGCCAGCAAGTGTGGCGTGCGGCGGCGCAGATCCGACCTCCTGCTCTCTAGCTGCCCGATATTTCGGCATGAGCTGAAGGAGCGCAGGCAGCGGCGAACCTCCACATAGGCTGTTCGCTTCTGGCGGTTGCTGATGGGGGGAGGCTGGCTGGTGATCCGCCGGTCCATCACCTCCGTTAGTACCAAAAGCTCCCGCCTGGTAAACGCGGAGGCTCTCATGATGGCAATGATTTATTTTACACCAAACAGTTTTAATAAAGGCCATAGAAAAAATTTGATTGGCTAATGTACTTGCTAAATTAACAGGAAACATTCTATTGGTTATTGTATGAGCCATGTGTCCTCCAGCCTCAAAAATATAATGTGAGTTATGATAGGCTTGATGCAGTGACATGCGTAAGCTAATTAAAATAAAGAAATGAAAAAACTAAAATATGCCTATCACAAACACAGGAAACCAATAGGATCATTGGTTAAAACATGTATTTTTGATAAAGTAAACCATTGGTGAAACCGTATGTATTCTGCGGGAAAAATGACACACACGGACAAGAATAAAGTTTATTGAAAAATAAAAAAAAACGGATTGCAAACATGTGAAGAGCAATTAAGCTAATTAATATATTGATTGGCAAGAAACGATTAAAATATGTATGCAGAATGAACTAGCAGGTAATCGAAATCTGACAGGTCTACTTCCGGAATTGACTTGTGCGAGCGTCCAAAGCAATCAAAGAGGAGATGAACGGTCGCTATTTTGAATGGTCGCAAGCTAGAGGAGGGGTTGGGAGAATATGGGGCGGAAGGTTAGCTACGAGCAAACATACGAGCGAGCGCTTAAATTTGAATTTTTTCGCTCGTACGGCAGACGAGCGAACGGCCACTTGCGTCCGGGTCTGAATCAGGCCCTATATTCAAAGAATTTGAGTTAAAGTATTCACAAAATTGCTTCAAATCTGTCTAATCACCTCTCCATATAAATAGAATATCGTCTATATACCGCCACCATCACACCAGGTTCGCACTCCAGCCATGTCCTGTCCAGACATGGGACTTCTCCCATCTGGACATGAACAAATTAGCATAGCTGGGTGCGAACCTGGTGCCCATGTTGGTACCGACAAGTTGTTTATAATATACGCCATCAAAGTTGAAATAATTATTCCTAAGTATAAACAAAATAACTTCCAACATAAATCTGCTCAACAGACCATCCACATTCCTATATTCTAATGTACTTTTAATAGCATTTATACCGTCTTCGTGAGAGATAATGGTATACAATGATGATACATCTGCATCTAACAAACGATTAAGTACATCTTTCGTGTCCTTAAGAAGAGATCTTTCTTTGGTAACAAGTGGTTGTAATTGGTAATCTATATAGGCTGATAGATTTGAAGTAATGGAATTCGTGCCCACCACTATCGGCCTGCCTGGTGGATTAGTTATACACTTTTGTATTTTTGGCAGTAGGTATAATACCAGAACTGAATAATTCTCATGTATTAGAAACCCTGAAATCTCAGAACTAATGACTCCTAAATCAACATTTGATAGGATCAGTTGTTGGTAAGATTTAAAGATACTTCATGAGGGGTCACTCTTAAGTTTTAAATAAGTAACACCATCTTGAAGTTGTCGAAGTCCTTCTTGGCTAATTATGAAATTGTTTGAATGAAAATAAATTTAGGGAACAAGCACAGTGTATGAAAATTTCATCAGTAAAGGGTATAAACCCGCACAGTTACAAATGATTATGGATGATGTAGAGAAAAAAGACAGGAGAGAATTGTTGAAATTAAATACTGCTGAAACGGAAAAGGATACAAATTTTGAAATATGTTTCAGCACACAATTCAATCAGAGGTATAAGAAAATTGAAGCGTTAATTAAGAAAAAATGGAAGACTATTAAAAGAAGATGTTTTAAAAAATATTTTACCTCTTAAGCCAAAATTTATATACAGAAAAGCCCCGACGATTAATTAATGGCAAACATTTTTTACCTAGAAACAAAGGCTTCTTCAAGTGTGGGGAATGTAAAATGTTATAATTCCAACTTAAAAATTACAGAATTTACCATTCAAGATCGCACAGTCCAAATTAAAGACTTTATCACATGCAATACAGATTATGTGGTTTATGGCATTATATGCACATGTGATCTCATGTATGTTGGAAAAACTAAGAGACAAGTAAAAATTAGATGGGCAGAACATGTCCGTAATATTAAGGGTAATGAAAATCATCCGTTTTCATCACATTTTACAGAAAAGCATGATAAATCAGTTAAGAGGTTATAAAGTTTTTTTGGGGTAGCTTGGATAAAAAATAATTGGAGGACCAGAGATAGAGACATCAGACTGACAAAAACAGAGATGAAGTACATTTATGATCTTAATATTTTAAAACCCAAAGGTCTTAACCATGATTTTGAGGTTAGATGGTTTTTGTGATATTGTTTTTATATTTGTTTTTTAGATCATTGTAGGTTTTCTCTTTTATGCACATGTTCATTTATTTATTGTAATAAGATGATAATTGGGTAATTGTATACATTGCAGTCAGCGCAGGTGGAATTTATTGTTTGCGTTCCACACTACATCCTGCTTTGTATTGTGCTTGTGAGGGTCCGATCATGTGACTCGGACCTCACAAGTGATGATGGCGTCCGAAGTGGAAGCTGTGACATCGTATGTCTGTAGCCTGGAGTCGAGCTCCTGTGATCTGAAAGCAGGTGATTAATACCTGTAGTCCTCGTGGAGCAGGCATCTTCCGGGTTTTATGACCAGAGCACGTGTCCCATCATTACCACTACTCATTGGCTTATGAATTATGGTTGCTAGGCAACCAGGGCTTATTTAGCCTTCACTATGCCTGGATGGGCTGTTTCACTACCAGCCTAACGGTGAAGCTGACATTTATGTATAGTGATTCATAAGGAGTTGTAAGTCACTTTGGTTAATTTGCTATTCACTATTTTCTGATATATGCAGATATTTTTAACCAGTTTGATACCAAAGGCTTTTTTTAATTAGCTGGATACTATAAGCTTTTTTTCTTGTTTTAGTTCATTCACATTTACACTCCACTTGAAAAAGATGCCGCAGTGCATCGAAACGCATAGAAAGGAGTGTTTTTATTTGTATTTTGGTTTGGTTGTGGGTGGCCAGTACATCCATATTATACTGAATTTACCCGGTACCATCCTCAGTATCTTTACATCATTATGGTACAGCTGTCCACTAACCTCTGTTTTTACTCTTTGTTTTGAATAAATGTACCTGTGGTTTATACTACAAGTGTATTTCTTCTTTGATTTTTTTGAGAACATATGGATATCATTTATCACCTCTATTTTGATGGATGCATGGGGATCTTAAGAAACTGCTATGTGTTTCACACCAGTTGATTAGAAGTAAGCATACATGTAAGAACTCTATACGTCTCATACTCTCATGAGTTTGGTGTTTTGATTTGGGATTTGAAGATTTCCTCTGGAGCCTTTCTGAAGTGTCACCCTTGCGGAGAGGATCCTTTTTGCACCCATTTCCATTTTTCAGCACTGCTATAAGGTTTGAACTATTATATCATTGACATTATTACATATTGTGGCATTTTTTTGTTTCTTTCATTTACATATGAGAGCGGTTCCATTATTGGAGAAAAAAGACTACTATATATTATCAAAGTTGAACTAGTTTGGAGCACAAGTGAGGTTGTTTTTTTTTTTTCTTTGTTCATAATATCTGTTAGAAGTTTGGTGACTTTTTATTCAGTGACCTTTGCTGCTCCAAGTGCAGCGCCATTGGTTTGAATGTCACTTTGTATTTCTAGAGGAGCTGTTCAGTTCTTGGTGGACTGGAAGGGGTATGGACCTGAGGAGTGCTGCTGGGTCAAGGCCTCAGATATCCATGCACCACGTGTTCTTCAGAAGTTCCACCAAAGTTTTCCCAACAAACCATTTGTGAGGTGTTCGGTGCCCACCCCTAGAGGAGGGGGTAATATCACAGTACGACGGACACCAACTGTCTGGCGGTGCTAGAGTTCCAGGCAGCGGGCGGTGTGTCCCCGGCACCCATTGCCTGTGTGTTCGGCCTCCATGGAGGATGGCTGCGGCTCCCCCTGCTGGGCGGCTAGTAAATTACAGGCAGCGGAGCGGAGCACGCATGCCGACCTATAAGCAATTTAAAGGGCCATACACGTGTAGGGGTGATGTCACAGTAGGCGCCAGTTTCAACTTACCTATTTAAGGAAGTTCCTTGGAGCACTCCTGGGCTCCATTACCTTACTCCAGCGTTCCTGTGTATATCCTCTGAAAACGTACCTGACCTTTGGCTTGCCTGTGACTCCGATTCTGCATGATCCTTGGTACTGCGTTTATATCTGGTTCTGACCTTGGCTATTCCCTGTGACCTGCTCTTGTCTGCTCCCTGGTACCGTATTGTCTGTTTGGTTCTGACGCGGCTTGTCGACTATGCTGAACATCCCCTACACTCCATCCAGAGTTTCCCAGCACCTGTATAGGGGAACCTATCCAGGGGGCCGTGACCTGTGTGTCAGGCACAGCCAAGTCCATACCTTCTTGCAAGGGTCCCTGGTGAAGACCGCCGGCACAATAGACTCCGCGCCTCAGGAATAGGTCATGTCAATTCCCTAAATCTGGGCCGCATCCATAATCTACCCAAGAGTTGCAACAGATGATATGGTAAACCTACCTATAAACCAACATGCAAATGAATTCATTCATTTAAAAAAAAATAAACATTTCTAGCAGAGGACTTAAACCAGTTACAACACATCTCTGAAAGTTCAGGACACGAATAGTAACCCAGTGAACAACCTGAAAAGTTAACCTATTTTTGACCATTGGGAAGCAATATCTAATACAGAACCAGATTTAGGAATATGGGGTCCCTTAGGTGACCGGACCCGGAGCACCGAGTGTTAATCAGTCTCATGATATTTGTACCACTATATATACCAGTTCATTACACATTAGGAATAAATGTGTTTTGTTACCCAGATAGAATAGAGAAATTAGACATCATTCGTTTTGATATTTTTCTTTTGAATGTTACACTCGTTTCTAGGTACTCATCTTTGTGATATGTACAGTATATGTTATTAACAAATTGAAAAGACTGGTAAAAAAATATATTTAGGTTTGGATTCTTTTAGAGCAACATGAAGAGAATGTAATTGACAATATTTTCTTTTTTTTGTCAAAAATGTGTTTATTGTTTGAAGTCATCAAATAAATCATGATACAAAAACAAATATATCACAAAGGTATGTCACAGTCATAACATACAAATCATTTGTGGTTTTGAGAAAATGACTTCGCCACAATTTTCTCATTTTGCCATTCCATAGAAAAATAATCAAGAAATTATTGTAGTGACTTCAACCATAATAAAGGTAATATAAAGTAAGATAGTAAACGGGTAGTAGGGGGAGTGGGAGGGGAGAAGAAAGAGAAGGGAAAGAAAAGACAGAAAGAGGGGATAAGATGGGAAGGGGGATATAAGCCATGCACTCCCGGGCCCAGTTTCTCTCTTCCCTGCCCTCCTTGATAATTTTTTTTTTAAGAGTCATTTATTGGGGGATCTTGTAGGAGCAGTCTAGTGTTGTACCATTGTGTTGATTTGAAACGTTGTATTTGTCTTTTAATCTCAGGATTTAAAGTATTAATAAAGCTCTCCCAAATTAAGAACTGTTCTGTTTTCTTTTCCTTATTGAGAGAGGAGTCGACCCAATCCATTTTGAAGATATAGAATAGTTTCTCTTTGAACATATTTAATGATTCTGGGGTAGGAGCAATCCATTGTTGCAGGATACATTTTTTAGCTATAGCCGAAATAATTACTAATAGTTTTCTACATCCCTTAGCAACTCTAGTTATTCCTGGAATATATCCCAACACTGCCCATTCTGGTGTTAATGGAAGATAATTAATTAGGTCCACAAACACATTGCTTCACTTCGAACAGAAATTCCTTAATGACCCTGCAGGCAGTGATACAAAGATGCCTCTAATTGGGCACATTTTGGACACGCAGAGGAGGTTGTGATACCGATAATATGACAACATGTAGGAGAAAGATATCCCCTATAAAATAGCCTATAAAACATTTCTCTATAGGTTGTAGCTGTCAATGTGCGGAGGGAATACTGTAAAGTGTGTAAAATATTAGCTTCCATTAGATTTGGAAACAGGCCTGCCACTTAGTAATACCCGTGGAGAATGTTCCCGTAAAGTAAGGAACTTTTAATAGGCTGTAGAAAAGTGATATAGTTTTATACGGATCACCAGTGGACAAAAAGGCAGCATCTAGTTTATTATCCCAACCAAGGGAGATAAAAAGGATAAGACTCTACTGGTATAGTGTTGTGCCTGTAAAAAATAAAAGCCAAGTTACTAGATTGAAGAAAATCGTATTGCGCGTGTGCCAGTTCATATGTTAAAGGGCGCTTAAGCGAAGAATTAGTGAACTGTCTGACTGTGCAGAGGCCCAGTGAATTCCACCTTCAGAAGGGGTGTGTGGCAGACCCATTCTGAAAGTCATTGTTTCCCAGCAGAGGGAAATGTAATGAGTAAGAAGCATGGAGTTTAAATTTGTTACATATTGAATGCCATGTTGACCAAGCTGACATCAGGAGTGGGTTATCAAGCAAAGATGATGGTATATCATGTTTGGGCATTTGTAAGAAGTAGACCAAGTCCAAACCAGGTAGGAACTGTCTCTCTAAATCATAATGAGCAAAATGATTTCTATGTAGAATCCAGTCTTGGCTGTATCTACAGATTGCAGCTTGATTATAAAGGAAGGTATGGGGAAAGTTAATTCTTTCCTCTTCCTTAGTGCATTAAAGAATTTTCAAACTAAGCTTTGTTTTTTTGTTATTTCATATGAATTTCCGAAATGCGGCATCTATTTTTTTAATGTCAG
Source organism: Taudactylus pleione (assembly GCA_031769625.1). Taxonomy (NCBI): domain Eukaryota; kingdom Metazoa; phylum Chordata; class Amphibia; order Anura; family Myobatrachidae; genus Taudactylus; species Taudactylus pleione. Next base: position 15,191,613 of record JAUIMM010000384.1, read on the forward strand.
TTAGAAGTATCAGGAGGACCTGTAGAGAGTACAGCAGTTTAGGGAAAATTATAATTTTTATTAAATTGGCCCTTCCTAAGTATGAAAGCTGAACATTCTGCCAGCTTTCCATTTCCATAAATACTTTATTCATTATCGAAGTAATGTTCAAAGAGCATAAATTATAAATATTTTTTGGTAGTTGTATACCCAAATAAGGTATACTAGATAACACCCACCTCAAGCCTCCTAAATTGTGTCTAGGTCTAAAAGGTCTATTACCCAAAGCTAATGCCGTAGATTGGTAAAGTTGATTGTAAATCCAGAAATATGGCCAAAATGTTAAAATTTTTTGAATAAGGGGGTCAGACTAATTTCTGGATTTGATATAAAAAGGAGAAGGTCATCTGCAAAAGCCATGAGCTTTAATTCGTAATCTCCAAGGAGAGCACCACACAAAAGCGACCAACTCTGAAGAGCACGAAACAACGGGTCAAGTGCTAGATTAAATGACAAATATTTTCTTAACTGATCTAGTCCTCTTAACTGCTAGTAACAATAATACCAACAAGCAGCTGTGTAGGAGATATGTCAATCCTCAAAGGTCCCACATAGGTGGAATTCAACTAGCCACGGTACTTTACCACTGGTTAGTTGATCCCCCAGGCTAATTCAATTAGCCCCAAAGACTGCATTTATCGGGGTGTGGCCTAATTGTGGGAGGAGTGACCATTCAGCCCAACACACAGCAGGGGAGGCGGCAGTGGACCTAAGCCCCTTCAACAAGCTGGTCCCTGGTAATTCCCCCCCGCCCATAGCGCCCCTGCCTGTAGGACATTTCTTTTCAGGAGCTCAGCAAGCACCGAAAAAAAATGCCCAATAACTCTGTTTTCGGTTAGGAGCTAGGTTTAACATACGGATCCTATGTGTATTCGCCCAAATAATAGATATTTTTCGAGTATATAAAACAGGATCTAATTGAATGTTCCGAGGCAATTTCAGCATTAAAATCCCAGTTTATTCGGCCAAAAAGTATCGGGTCTAATTGAATTACCACCTTGGTCTCCTAATTACAATCTCACAATTGTTTTCCTTTGTGCTGTTTCAATAATATTGTATCTACATATACTTGCAATGTGTTTTATGTAGGTAATGAAAATTGTTGATTTTTTTAATATTAATTTGATTTGCATTTCCATAACATCATTTTCAGAAAGAGGACATTAACATTAGTCATAGTAACACATTTACATTCCTGACACATTCCTAGATTTTTGATTAACACAAGTGGAAATAATATCAAAGCTTGTTTCTTTTAAAATATAATTTTCCAAGCTCATAAATGTTAGGTGATTCAGACTATTGTCAGTCATGTCAGTCTATTTTGAACATTTTAATTTGAAGAAAGATCTTTCACTTCTACAATTTGTTATCATAAGGTCCAAATAAATTTGTAGGGCTATTTCAATGTTAGGAAAATAATCTTTAACTTGTTTTTCCAAAATGCCAAAAAACTATGGAAAGTACACACTAGACCTGAGCTCGGCAAGAAATCTCTGCCGCCCAGCGCTTAGCATTCCCCCCCTGGCCACAATGCGCAACGTCTCCTGACCTCTGCCGCCCGGCAATTAGCATTACCCCCCGGCCACAATGCACAACATCTCCTGGTCACCCTTAATGTGTCCCTGTTGCCAAAGACACGGGTGCCGGATGTGACGCCAACGCTAGTGCCAGATGTGATGCCAACGCTGGACTCCGAGGTGCTGGACAGGAGACACTGACTGTATTGGGAAGGGGGGAGGTGCCAGTCGGGATGCTGCTATGGTAGGTGCCTGGCAGCAGACGCAGCATTGGGATGGGGGAGGTGCCAGACAAGGGGTGTGGCTCTGCGATGGGGATGTGTCAGGTGGATGACCGTACTGGGCAGGGGATGCTGCAGGGGAGGTGTCAGACTGCAGTGCAAAGATCCCTCCCCCTGTATAAAATCACAGGGCACTGTTCAGATGGGAACAGTTGCCTGAGCTGATTAAAGAGAGTAGAACTGTGTACACTCTCTCTGTGTTGGAGCTCAAACTAATCTGTGGGGAAAGTATTTAGGGGCAGGTATCTAAGGGCTGTATAAAAAAGAAATTAATTTGTGCCAGCAAGTCACCTGTATTTGAGGGTGCTATATAAAGAAATTCATTTGTGCCAGCAAGTCACCTGTATTGAGGGTGCTATAAAAAGAAATTAATTTGTGCCAGCAAGTCACCTGTATTTGAGGGTGCTATAAAAAGAAATTTATTTGTGCCAGCAAGTCACCTGTATTTGAGGGTGCTATAAAAAAGAAATTCATTTGTGCCAGAAAGTTAGGCCTGTATTTGAGGGCTGTATAAAAAATAAATTTCTTTGATGCCAGCAAGTTAGAACTGTATTTGAGGGCTGTTTAAAAATAAATTAATTTGAGCCAGCAAGTCGCCTGTATTTGAGGGTGCTATAAAAATAAATTCATTTTGTGTCAGCAAGTCACCTGTATTTGAGGGTGGTATAATAAAGAAAATTTGTGCCAGTAAGTTATCCCTGTATCTGAGGACTGTATAAAAATAAATTTCTTTGGTGCCAGCAAGTGGGGACAGTGCCTGGGAGCTGTTAAAAATACATCTGTGTTCAGCCACTTGTTACCCATAATGAGTAAGAATTTAAATCAGAAAACAACAATTTTAAGTTTCTTTAAGAAAAATGAAAATACTAACAAAATCTCAGAGCCAGAGATTTCCAACAAGGACACTTCAGACGAGGCCGGACCATCTTCTGAATCACAGTCTGTTTAACATGATGAATGTTTCCCTTAACATCGCACATCAGGAGTGAACTATGACTGGTTTAAAACATTTCAGTGGTTGTTGATAAAAGATAGTGAAATGATGTGTTCCACTTGTAAAGAGACTGGCTGCAAATAAGGAAGTAACTTGAGTGACTATTCCGTGCAAAAGACTCCGTAAAGAAGTAAATTACACACCGATTCGTGTTCAAATATACTTCAAAAATGTGTTCTTGAAGAAACAGGAATAGAAGACATTGAACGATCAGTTTCAATTTTGATTAACTTGCAGAGAGATGCTTTTGTGGGATCTTGAAGAAGTATGTATTGGTTGGCAAAAAATGAACTCCCACATACTACACTGTACGGAAATTTGATTAAACACTGCAAGGCTATGGGTTGTACATATTTACGCCATCTTGATATTGGAAAGAATGCAAATTACACTTCCGAAAGAATAATGCAAGAACTCCTTGACATCTTAGCTTCACAGATAAGATGTGAAATACTTAAACGATTGCATTCAGCAGAATATTTTAGTGTTCTATGTGATGAAACAATAGACATCTCTGTTTTGAAGCAACTTATTATATACATTAAATATGTTTGTCAAGTAAAAAAAGAGATTACTGTTAGTTTTATATCAACATACTAGTATCATTGATGGCAAAGCTGAAACTATAACTAACAAAATAATTTAACAAATTGACAATATAGGGTTGAAAAAATCTAACTTGGTGGGCCTAGGCTCTGATGGAGCTGCTGTCATGATTAGGAAGCACAAAGGGGTAGCAAAACTATTGAAAGATGAAACAGGTGGAATCATGGTCAACTGTCATTGTATAAACCACCATCTGGCTCTTGCTAGTGCCCAAGCAGCTGCTGAAGTACCTTTATTTAGTGAAATTTAACGACCTCTTAACACAACTGTTCTTCTTTTTTCAAAATTCCCCAGTTAGAATGGCAGGTTTAACTGAAATCCAAAATATACTGAACAGTTCTCAGATTAAACTTAAAATGGCAAGTGACACTAGGTGGCTGTCTGTTGACTTTGCTGTACAGTCTTTAAGTGTGGTATGTGTCATTGCTGCACTGGAGAGAGAGGCCACTGAGAGAAATGACATCACAGCTGAAGGTTTAAGCAAACATATGAGAACATACAATTTCGTAGCTTTACTTATGATGCTTTCCGATGTGCTGCCTCATGCCCTGGGGATGGTCCTTGGCTGGAATTTTTTGGGGTGCCTTGCTTCTCAGACGTGAACCCCTTAATGTTAGGGACGCTGGTATAGAGGAGCCTTGACATCGGCCCAGCGCTTATTCATATATTTGCAAATGTATGTAACCAATACCTCTGAATTTCTATTATCATGTAGGATTCAAGTATTTTTGATTTAGCTGCAGTGTGCTGGAGGGCAAATTCCTTTTTTCTGTAGTTCAGTGTAAACCCCGCCCTTTACAAGCACTTGTAGTATATCATTAAGCTGATTGAGCAACTACCATATTTTTTGCGTGCTGCCTCATTTGTCTAAAGTTTGGGAAAGGCAAGATGTAGATGCAGAAATAGACACTATCTTGAAAGCTACAAAAAGCTACAAAAATATGCATTGTGGAACTGAAAGACACACCTGCTACTCATTTTAAACATCTCCATCTACATCTTGCTGGTGAATGGTCAGACCTTAAAGTAAATTGCTCTGATGCTAATGCTACTGCTTTTATGAAAAATATCTATGGAAATTACATAGACACACTTATTAACCACCTAGAAGCAAGATTTCCAGATATGCCAATAATATCCTGTTTTTCGCGAGTTTTCAATACAGAGAACCATAGGCAAACGCAGGGGGGTTTCCTTCTGCCTGGAAACCCCCCTCCCCAGCCCACACCATGACCACAATAGAAATAGTAATATAATAGAATTTTACTAGTGCTGCATGTTTTTCTCAGTATCACAAATGAAATAATTAGCACCACCTGTGTATCTTTTAACATGTATCAGTCAGTAATAAATAACCTGTGCACCAACTCTGAAATCTGGAAAGCACTATTAGGGATGTGCTGCTATTAAGCCCAATATGTACATATATGTCCAGGGCAGTGCTAGGCTCTTCAGCTGCTCCCAGACTCCCGGACTTGCCTCCATGCTCTGGAATGGTGCACACATCTAAAATAAAAACATTCAGCTCAGGCAGGATGTCCCTACTGCCGCATTTAATGGCTTGCTGTGATCGCTGGTCCTCTATATGCTGGAATTATGACACACAATATACTTTGTATGATGCATATTAAAGCTGGTTAAGTGCTAATTCTACCCTCTTCATGGACTGGCCACACTCACTCTAAAATCAAGCATTTGGAAACCCCCCTCCTGCATTTGCCACTGAGAACCATGATCAAAATGAGGCTTGTGAGATTCTTTATGAGCATTATTCTAAAAATGGAAGTCCCACAATCTTAAACTATGCAAATAGTAAGCTAGAATGGGTAGTTGCATCAAAATTATTTGAACTAGAATCCTAAAAAAATCTACATTCAAAACAAATAATGCATACATTTTCAACGACAACTGAGCTCAAAGAATCTTTTCCAAATTTAACTAAACTAGCTTCTATTGGACTGACCATACCTGTATGCACAGCTGAATGTGAAAGAGATTTTCTACTCTAAAATTAATTAAAACCTGCTTAAGGAATCGCATGAAGCAGAGCACACTAAATAACCTGATGCTGATTTCACAAAAGGGACCAGATCCTATAGACTTAGATTATGAAAAAGCTGCAGACGACTGGGCCTCTAAGAAGAGGAGGAGAATTAATATATAAAGTGTTATTTCAAGTTTAAGTTTAAATCATTATAAGGTGACCTGATTATGATTTAAACTTGAAATAACACATTTTATTATTGTGAAGGCCCCCACCCGGCTACTTCTTGATGCCACCCGGCTAAAAAAAAATTCTGGGGAGAACACTGCTCTTGTGCTTCTCCTTACGTTACTTTCTTCTACTTCTTACTCGCCAGGAGAGTTACTTATGCTCTGCTACTTATGTGGGTGTTATGGTCGCTAATGTAGCAATGTATATTATCCTTGTCCTGCATTGTATTGTACTGTAAGTCACTGGTCAACTTTTTGTTTATGTACTTTGTAAGGTGCTGTGGAACACTTGTGGTGCCATATAAATAAATGATGATAATTTATTAAGGTGTTTACAGAGAAGATATGGGTAGAACAGTGGCTGCTGTATGAGCTATAACAGGATACAATGCTATGAGGCACATATTCTGGTAGAGTGTAATGATTGGGTAAAAGAAAAAGGGGAGGAGCGCAGAACCTGAGTGTTATGTTCTGGGTTGTTTGTGGACCCAGGGTGGTAGCAGGAGCGATCACAGAAGCAGATTTGAAAATAAAACTAGGATTTTTAATAAGTGCTTGAGTAGACATATAATGTGGCAGTAAATAAAAGTCCAGGAATATATAAATGTGCACAAGAGTTCTGTGGTGGGAGTAAAAGGGTTAATGTCCAAGTAGAAACAATTAGAGCTGTCCAGGTGTGCAGGTAGTGAAACTGAAAATAATCAAACCTGGTATGCAGGTAGTGAACTGAAAATAATCAAGCCAGGTATGCAGGTAGTGAACTGAAGCGCAGGATGTCAGCAGGCTCAGGCACTGAGGTATGGGCAAGGGTGATGGAGGAAGCGGGGTAGTCCAGTGGGAGCTAGGAGCTGACAGGCAGACTGGCAGACAGCGAATTCACAGGAACAGGATAAGCACAGAGAACTCCCTCTCAGCTAGGCTGAGATACACGTTGCACTGGCAAAGAAGGAAGGCACTGACCTCAAGCAGAGAAAGAAAATGGAGGGTTATTATCATTGTAATGATCTTAAGGCAGGGCTTATAGTGTTTGTGAATCAACAATGTATACCCCATGCTCCATGCGTGCTGTTACTGGCCGGAGGGAACATGTGACTCACCAGGATTGGCCAGCCGCATCACATGGCCAGAAGGCAAGATAGCGGCGCCCATGCCAAACGGAATGGAGACGCCGCCAGGCCTTACCAGTGCAGAGTGACAACAGGCCTGCACAACAACGCGCGCAGCCAAAGCCCCCCGCCAGACACCAGCTCTGCCACCAGACAGCCCGCACCACAATGAGCTCACAAGTAACACTCGCCTAGCGCCATGCTGAAATACCCTGGCCATGACAGTACCCCCCCCTTTTGGGGTGGCCTCAGGACACTCACCAGGCTTCTCCGGATGGGCAGAATAGAGTCTCCTGATGAGCGTGGGAGCGTGGACATCACGAGCATCGGTCCAGCAACGTTCCTCTGGACCGTAACCTTTCCAGTCCAGCAAATACTGTAGATGACATCTGCGTAGATGAGAGTCCAAGATCTGAGCAACCTCAAACTCAACTCCTCTCTCCGTCTGGACTCGAGGAGAAGCAGGCAGAGCACTGTGGAATTTATTCAGGACCAGGGGCTTCAATAAGGAAATATGGAAGGAATTAAGGATTTTTAGGTATGGGGGTAACTGTAGACGATAGGCCACTGGATTAATGACTTCTGTTATGGAGAAGGGACCAATGAAGCATGGTGCAAATTTCATAGAAGGAACCCTCAGACAAAGATTACGGGTGGATAACCAGACCTGGCTTCCAACTTGCATGCGTGGAACTATTCTACGCTTTCTATCGGCCTGGGTCTTATAGCGAGAGGATGCCTTCAACAAATCAGACTGTACTTGAGTCCAGATGGCAGCAAAATTCTGCACCGTGTCCTCCATGGCCGGAACATCGAAAACAGGCAGTCTTCGGAATTTGGGAACACGAGGATGAAGGCCATATACAACCTGAAATGGCGTTTGGTTAGTTGACGAGTGGTAGGAAGCATTATGTGCAAACTCTGCCCACGGCAGCAAGGCAGCCCAATTGTCCTGGGAAGATGACATAAAAATTCTTAAGAAAGTCTCTAGATCTTGATTAACTCGGTGGAGCCATTGCTTTGCGGATAGTAGGCCGTGGAAAAGTTTAACTTCACTTGAAGAACAGAACACAAAGCCCTCCAGAATTTTGCAGTAAACTGCACACCACGGTCAGAAACAATTTCAGCAGGAAGGCAATGTAGACGAAATATGTGTTGGACAAACAACTGTGCCAGGTCAGGGGCAGAAGGTAACTTCTTCAACGGTATATAGTGGACCATCTTAGAAAATCAGTCTATTACAACCCAGATAGTGTTGAAACCTTGAGAGACTGGCAGGTCTGTGATGAAATCCATGGAGAGATGCATCCATGGACGTGATGGAGTAGGTAATGGAAGCAATTCCCCAGCTGGAGCTTGTCGTGATGATTTATGCTGGGCACAGGAGGAGCAGGAAGAGATGAACTCCATTATATCTGCCTTCATAGAAGGCCACCAATAGTGTCTTTTCAGGAACTCCAAGGTCTTCCGAGTGCCTGAGTGCCCTGCGAAGTGAGAGGAATGTGCCCAAGTGAGAAGCTGCTTCCTTAATTCCGGGGCCACAAATGATTTTCCCGTAGGAGGCTGAAGTTGTAATGCGGCGAAAACTCTTGATTCCAAGACAGGGGTATTGCTTTGATTTTCAGATTTATCATCACAGAGGAGAGATCTTGATAGGGCATCAGCCATCTGATTAAGTGCTCCAGACCGGAAGGTCAGGGTGAACTGAAACCTGGCAAAGAATATTGCCCAGCGGACCAAACAAGGACTCACACATTGGAGGTTTTTGAGAAATAGGAGATTTCTATGGTCCGTAAATACATTAAATGGAAACTTGGCGCCTTCTAGCAAATATCTCCATTCCTTCAACGCCAACTTTACAGCTAGTAGTTCTTGCTCACCTATGGCGTAGTTCCTTTCGGCAGGTGAGAATTTTTTAGAAAAGAACTCACACGGATGGACTCGGTTGTCCTCATAATGTTGAGACAAGACTGCTCCCACAGCTTCAGATGATGCGTCTACTTGCAACAAAAAAGGCCTGTCCAGATCTGGTTGTCGAAGAACTGGTGCTGAGATGAAGGCCTGTTTTAGAAGATGAAAGGCAGACTCTGCCTCAGGTGACCATTGGGCAGGATTAGCACCTTTGCAGGTCAAGGCTGTAATGGGAGCCAGCAGTGTAGAAAATCCCTTAATGAAGCGTCTATAATAATTGGTGAAGCCCAACAATCTCTGGATGGCCTTCAGTGTCTGAGGTCGGGTCCAATCCAGAATTGTTTGTACCTTCTTGGGGTCCATTTCTAAACTGGAGCCAGATATTACATAGCCGAGAAAAGGTACACTGGGCACTCCAAAGACGCACTTCTCCAGTTTGCAGTAAAGGTGGTTTTCTCTCAAATGGGTCAGAACTTCTTTAACATGTTCTTGATGTTTAGCCACAGAGGGTGAAAAAATCAGTATGTCATCCAGATAGACAACAACCGAAACATATAACAGATCCCGGAAAATCTCATTAACAAAACTTTGAAAGACAGCAGGGGCATTACACAATCCAAAAGGCATTACTAAATACTCGAAATGTCCATCTCTGGTATTAAAAGCGGTCTTCCATTCATTGCCAGCTCGGATATGAATGAGGTTGTAAGCCCCTCTCAGATCTAATTTAGAAAAAATTACAGAGCCCTTGACCCTATCAAACAACTCAGTAATCAGGGGAAGAGGGTATCGATTCTTTACAGTAATGTCATTAAGGCCTCGATAATTGATACATGGACTTAGACCACCGTCCTTCTTGCCAATGAAGAAAAACCCAGCTCCGGCAGGTGAAGTAGAGGGGCGAATGAACCCCTTTGCCAGGTTGTCCCGGATGTACTCGGTCATGGCTTGAGTCTCAGGCAAGGACAGCGGATAGGTACGACCACGAGGTGGTATCTTATCAGGTATCAATTCAATTGGACAGTCCCATTCCCTATGAGGGGGTAAGATATTTGCTTGTTGTTCAGAGAAAATGTCGGCGAACATCTGATATTCCTTGGGAATGGCAGAAGAAACTAATGGAACTGTCTTTCTCACAGGTGGAATTTTTGGAAGACAGGATTTCTGACAGTCCATACCCCATGACAGAATCTGCATAGAACTCCAATCAATCCTGGGATTATGGTGACGTAACCAGGGTAGACCAAGAACAATTTCTTGAGAGGCCTCTGATATCACCAGGAATTTTAAGGACTCAGAATGAAGTGCCCCAATTCGGACCAATACTGGTTGAGTCTCTTTGGTGACTATCCCATTAGTTAGAGGGCGTCCGTCTATGGAGGTCAGAGAGATGGCATGGTTGAGAGACAAACAAGGAATCTGAAATTTATCTATGAAACTAGACGTTATGAAATTTCCGGCTGCTCCCGAGTCGAGTAGAGCAGTTGCAAAGACAGGTTTGGGTTTAAGATCCAAAGCTAGGGTAATCGTGAAATCTTTAGTTTTTGGAGACGGGTTCATAACTCCTAACTTGATGTCTCCAGGGTCAGTTAGGATTTGGCATTTCCCGGTTTACGGGGGCAGGAGATCAGCAGGTGACCGGACTCTCCGCAGTACAGACAGAGGTTCTTTTGCATTCTTCTCTAACGTTCTTCTTTGGAGAGGTGTGTATGATTCACCTGCATAGGCTCCTCTTCACTAGGAGAAGGAATGGGACGGGTAGAAATGGAGGGGGTAAATGACCTTTGCCGGTCAGTTCTGTTTTTTTCAGCCTGACGTTCCCTGAAGCGTAGGTCAACTTTGATACACAACTAAATCATGTCGTTCAGATAAGTAGGAAGCTCTCGAGTGACTAGATCATCCTTTAGTCGGTCTGACAACCCATGCCAGAAGGTCGAGGTGAGGGCTTCCTCATTCCATTTGAGCTCTGATGCTAAAATTTTAAATTGCATGGCATATTGACTGACAGGACGGACCCCTTGTCTCAGTGTCATGATGTTTGATGATGCTGATACAGTACGCCCAGGTTCATCGAATATCCTCCTGAAGGATGACACAAAGCCTGCATAATTATCCAGCAGCGGATCTGAGCACTCCCAGAGTGGGGAAGCCCATTCCAAGGCCTGGCCGGATAACAGAGAGACTATTTAAGCCACTTTAGTTCTTGCAGTTAGAAAGTTGTCAGGCTGCAGGGTAAAATGTATGTCACACTGATTTAGGAATCCATGGCAGAGTTTAGGATTGCCGTCAAATTTATTTGGTAAAGGAAGATGTAAGCGGGGAGATGATCTGCCTCCTGTATTCCTAGATGCTGATGCGGATGTAGATGCTGGTACTTCAGTGGTAGAAAAGGAAGTTTGCAAACTATCCCGTTGCTTGGACATCTCTTGCAGAAATTGAGCCATCTGATGCTGCATGTTTTCCAGATTTTCTAAACGACCAGAAATGCACCGGAACAAATCCACTCCTGACTCCTGATCCGTGGCCGGTTCCATGGGGCCAGTGCAAACTGTTATGTTCTGGGTTGTTTGTGGACCCGGGGTGGTAGCAGGAGCGATCACAGAAGCAGATTTGAAAATAAAACTAGGATTTTTAATAAGTGCTTGAGTAGACATATAATGTGGCAGTAAATAAAAGTCCAGGAATATATAAATGTGCACAAGAGTTCTGTGGTGGGAGTAAAAGGGTTAATGTCCAAGTAGAAACAATTAGAGCTGTCCAGGTGTGCAGATAGTGAAACTGAAAATAATCAAACCTGGTATGCAGGTAGCGAACTGAAAATAATCAAGCCAGGTATGCAGGTAGTGAACTGAAGCGCAGGATGTCAGCAGGCTCAGGCACTGAGGTATGGGCAAGGGTGATGGAGGAAGCGGGGTAGTCCAGTGGGAGCTAGGAGCTGACAGGCAGACTGGCAGACAGTGAATTCACAGGAACAGGATAAGCACAGAGAACTCCCTCTCAGCTAGGCTGAGATACACGTTGCACTGGCAAAGAAGGAAGGCACTGACCCTTCCTAAATACCCCATGCCGTGCTGTTACTGGCCGGAGGGAACATGTCACTAACCAGGATTGGCCAGCCGCATCACATGGCCAGAAGGGAAGATGGCGGCGCCCATGCCAAATGGAATGGAGACGCCGCCAGGCCTTACCAGCGCAGAGTGACAACAGGCCTGCACAACAACGCGCGCAGCCAAAGCCCCCCGCCAGACACCAGCTCCGCCACCAGACAGCCCGCGCCACAATGACCTCACAGGTAACACTAGCCTAGCGCCATGCTGAAATACCCTGGCTGTGACACTGAGGGAGCAGGGAGAGGAGAGACCCAGAGCTGGGTGAGGGTGCTCTCCTGAGGTTCCAGCCCACCTGAGCCAGATTAGGCTGTGTCAGTTCCTTTTGGAAAAAGAGGAGGACTCCAGAAGCAGATACTGAGAGATACTGACAGCTGGCTACAGGGGACATCTGAGGAGAGGAGATTGGAGCGCCCCAGCCTGGAGCAGGTACTCGCTCCCAAGATTAAGTGTTATACCACCACACATTGCAAGCAGCTAAATACTCTACTTGCACACAGTAAGGAACAATAGACACCCCATTCATTGCGCAGAATATTTAGAGATTTATATATATTCATCTTCAGCTGACCGCTGATGATATACAGACTACTGTAAAACTATACCATTATCAAATGCTTGCCTACTTTTGAAAAAAAGGGAGATTGTGATGTGACTGCTGACAAAAGCAGCAGAATGAATTCTGAAGTGTTTCGGGCAATATTATATGCTCATATTCAGTCAAATGCCTCAGAACTCATTGGACGGCGCTTCACAGTGCAGATGGACAATGACCCGAAGCATACTGCAAAAGCAACCAAAGCTTTTTTTAAGGCTAAAAAGTGGAATGTTATGCAATGGCCAAGTCAATCCCCTGACCTGAATCCGATTGAGCATGCATTTCACTTGATGAAGACAAAACTGAAGCTAAAATGCCCCAAGAACAAGCAGGAACTGAAGACATTTGCAGTAGAGGCCTGGCAGAGCATCACCAGGGATGAAACCCAGCGTCTGGTGATGTCTATGCGTTCCAGACTTCAGGCTGTAATTGCCTGCAAAGGATTTGCAACAAAGTATTAAAAAGTGAAAGTTAGATTTAGGATTGTTTAGTTTGTCCCATTACTTTTGGCCCCTTAAAAAGTGGGAGGCACATATTGAAACTGTTGTAATTCCTACACCGTTCACCCGATTTGGTGTAATTACCCTCAAATTAAATCTGAAAGTCTGCAGTCAAAGCACATCATGTTTGTTTCATTTCAAAACCATTATGGTGGTGAATAGAGGCCAAAATATGAAAATTCTGTCAATGTCCCAATATTTCTGGACCTGACTGTATATATATATATATATATATATATATATATATATAATGTGATCTAGGAAGACTGTAGTAACTGTGCATATAGTACAGTAGGTGTCACTGGCCCTCCCCATGTGGAAAAGAATAGGCAGCATTTTTTTGTCTCCAAAAAAATTTTATTGATCACCGGTGCATTAAATACATTTCAAGGTCCTAAGACCTTTTCGTCAGGATGTCACCTATCTCTTTCCACAAATCGGACAGAAATAAAACTGCATATATATATATATATATATATTTATATATAACTATGCGTGTATATTATATGGTGCATGTATATAATATGATGTGTGTGTCTTGCTCCAGTGACACCTACTGTAATATATGCACAGGATTGTTTGAGGGAGGGGACCGTAAATAATGTCTTGCCTAGGGCCCCGTGAGGTCTAAATCTAGCTCTGGGTATATGAGTATCTACTGACTCTATAGTTCACACAAGTGGCATGTGAAAAAGTTTTTAGCAAACCGGCCCCCATTTATCAACAAAGCATAACCCTTCTAGTGCTCACTAAACGGGTTATGCCAGGTTTCTGGATTTAACAAAAAGCGGTAATCTAAGATCTATTAGCTGGCGAGAGCAGTGCGGGCCCCATTGCCGGCAATGGAGACCCAGCAGTGCCTTTCCGGCTTCAGCAAAGCCTTCAAGGCACTGCCGGATCCCCATGACATACATAAGCGCAGACGGACCATTGTGCATGCGCATAACAGTGGAGCCCCTTCGCTGGCAGCATCAGGCTGCCTGCAGACCAGCAGAGAACCTCACTAAGAATGAGGACTTTGCTGAACTTTGCGGGACCTCACCAGAGAGGTAAGCATTGTTAAATACCAGTAAATGTTTTGTTTGTATCACAGTGATACTAAACTAAAATTTGCACTGGTGTTTAATATAGTTGAATACTTGGGGGCCTGAAACTCATAAAGACAAGCCAGCGTTGCAATCTGACAAAACCTGATTGAAGCACTCATGTTTATGTCCGTCAAACAAGATATTTAGGTACTACTTCAATTTGACGACGTGCTCGAAATTATCACCACTGATGAGATCATTGTTAACTGTGTGAGTGATATTCAGTGTTTAAAGACATTTAATTTGATAACAGTTTCTGCTTATTTTTTTCTCTTATGCAAGTGACACAAAAGTTTGAATAGGTCACACCTGTACATAATCTTTAGCATTATGTGCATTATTAATTCATTGTATTACTTATTTTCATTATTTGCAATGTAAAGTTTATAATAATAAAGTATCTTTGGGTTAAACAACAGCGGGCCTAGGTTTCTTATTGATAAATATTTATTGTACTGAAGAGCTGTTACTTATGGGCCAGTACTCTGGACTTGCCCCCCAGGCTAATAGTTGCCAGTCAACCCATGGCAGGTATAGTAGTCTACTCATTTATTTTTCTTTTACCACTAAACAGAGGCAGAGTAAGCAGCTCCATGTGTCACCTCTAAATATGACTGAAAGTGTTAATTAAACTTTTAAGCACATTACTGTACCAGTAACGTATTTAAAAGCTTCAGGACATGTTGCTACAGAAATTGGTCATAAAGAAGTCAATATATTTGCACAGTAAATAAATCTGAACATAGAAACTTGGGCTTGGGAATCTAAAGACCATAAAAGTCAGAGTTATTTTCATACATATACAAGATAGAGAAAGATAACTAAGATAATTAAGAGCTTGACTAGAGGCACATGCAATGCAGCTTGCTGCGCTGCCTGTTTCTCCCTCTAATACCCTTGGTGGGTGTCGATCTCGCTGTTCTGCACGATGCCGATGAGCAGAACAGCGAGATCGACATCCACCAAGGGCAAAAGAGGGAGAAACGGGCAGCGCAGCAAGTGGCAGGTAAGTTTCCTCATCGGAGGGGGTGCCCAGCAGAGATCGGAAGGTCAAAACCGGTAACATCCCCTCCCTAGGAAGAGGTGAGCTGCTGAGTGGCCGGGTTCAGGGCAGCGTATTACAAAGTGCAGCACTGACCCAAGCCACCAACCGGTTCACCCCAGCCAGGAGTCCCTGCCTCAGCACCCTGTGGCCCCCAACTCCCGCCCTGAAGATACCCCAGGCAACGAGGCATTTCTTTGCATCACCAACAGACTGGCACATCAGGGGTGATTGATGGGATGCCGTTACTCACCCACATCCCCCATCTCTATTGAATTGAACAGCCCCCTTAGACCATATTAGGGTGATTACAATAGATGGTTATCTGCTGTACCATACCAGTGATAAAACAGCGCAGACACATCAGCAATAACAGGGCAAATCATACCTATACATATGTACTTATTTCTTCTTATTATTTATATCAGCTCAAGTGATTTTATATTATTTTGTACATAAAAATATTGCACTACAACCAATTACCCTCTACCATAATCCTATAGTAAAATTGATTGTACAGTATGATCTAAGGCTTTGAGCTTTTTTTGATCTCCAGGTACTTAGACATGTCCTATACATTTACATATCCCATCCTGGTACATTAAAGTTAGATAGGAACAGCAGTAATAACATGTAGGATCAACATTCACCACAAAAAAAAGTGTTGAGCACAGTACCCTAATTGTTTTATTTATGTCAAAAGAAAGGAGGGCGACCTCTTAGTACTAGCCGCACACCCGCCACGTTATTCACTCCTTCAGTACGCATCTATCTACTTTTTAGCTTTGTAAGGATATATATCGAGTGAGTGTTAATGTTCACCGGGCCTCTCAATTTTGACCTGTCTTTCCCCTGAAGATGCACACCTGCATGAATATACACACATTGGCAACCATCATTCCCTTGTGGCAGGTCTGACTAGCCGTTGAATCAGGAGCTCTCCTCTTGCACAGAGGGCTCTCATGCTCTATCTGATCTGTTCCTGCAGATTTCTGTACCTGCTGCTACTTTTTCAGATCACTATCTTTTACAGCAATAAAGAGATTAAAAAACAAAAAAAGAGATAGTGCTGATAGTTACTTTCTTTTTCTATCAGATGTGTCACGGTCTGTGTAGTTCCACCTCCCTACCTCTGGTGTCGCTCTTGCCTGAGGCCCTGTCTAGCCTATTCCATTTTGGCTAGTCTTGATTACCCTAATCAAGCAGCAGTGGGTTGTACCTGGGAACTATGTTTATATATCCTCAGAACTGTGCAATCAGTGTCATCTAGTCTATCTCTGTGCCAAGGTTACCATTTCCAAAGTTATCTCTGCTTGTTACCATCTTGGATCCTGGCTCACTACCACCAAGGTTTTTACCCGCTTCCCTGTGTGAGTAATCAAGGACATTATTATTATTTCTTCCCTTGTACCAACTGACCAGGACTTGTTTATTTGCATACCAATTCCTCTGGATTTATTATCAGCAATTACTACATCTACCTCACTTCATCTGTACCTGTTTTGAACTGCATTTGCCACCTTGGAATTTAGTGTGTGTATCCAGTCCGGGTCCAGCCAGTGTACCTGTATTCACATTGCCAGTTATATTCCCATTTGTAGCTCAGTGACTGCTCATTAATATCAGCAAACAGAACTTTGTCTATGTTCAGTGATCATCCATCTGCATTGCTCCTGTACTGTTTTAATTCTGACAATCCCTGCATTATGAGTAACCCTTGTTGCTAATAAATCATTATTTAATTTCACTTGACAGCAGTAATTAACCTTATTCAAGTATTTTGAGTACTTCATGCACACACACACACAACTTGGGGATCGTGACAAGATGTACTGTATATAAAATCCTTATACTGTCACACAAATAGTCATGCTGTAATTTACTTTCAAAATCTCAATATTCCCTGATAAGTTTATCTGTCTTACAATCAATGTTATGAAACAATAGGCTGTAATCTGGGGATGTAGTTAATAACCCGGCAGTTGGGATGCCGGCGCTGGAATCCCAACACCATTTAGAATCCTGGTGCTGGCACCCTGATGGTAAGTATTGGGTTTAGGTGAAGGGTTAGGTTTAGGCACTAGGGGGAAGGTTAGGGTACAGGGGGGGATTAGGTTTAAGCTGCGGGAGGAGGGTTAGGTTTAGTGGTAGGGTTAGGATACTTACCAGCAGGTGTTGATTTTCTAACCCTGTTGGTTTGCCGGTGTCGGGATTCTGACCACCGGGATCCTGAGCATCGGCATCCCATAGCCAACCCATAAGCTCAGGTCCGGCACTAGGTGCCTAGCCATCCCGTGTTCCCTCGTCCCTTCCCTCACTGTGCCCGCCCCCTGTGCTTACATTATTCACAGCAACCAACAGGGTGGGGCTTTCCTACTCCTTGACCCCGGCACCCCTGTGCTACCACACAGCCTGAAACATACCTGGAGCCGGACCTGCATAAGCTATAACCAGCAGGGTCCTCCACCATTTGTTCTCGCCTTGCACTATCCTTCTCTCCAGTGCATGCCTAGTCACAGTCATGGACTCTGGGCCTGATTCAGACCCGCTCGCGAGCGCTGAGCGCTCGCAAGTGGGTCAATGTTGGCCCAGTGCGCATGCGCACGAGTGAGCTGGCTCCGTCGTGCGCATGCGCGAGATCCGAGTCTCGCTACGAAGGGGGTGTGTTGTCGATGGTGAGTGAATGCTACCATCTGGGGTCGGCCCCACTGACATCAAGTGATGTCAGTGGGAGTGCTCTCGGCTCTGATAGAGCCGAAAGCACTCCAGGGTCTCGTCGCAAGCCTGATCTCGACCATCTTTTTGGCCGCTCGCTGTGGGTGGTCACCCACAGCTATACGAGCGGCCAGGAGGCCGCTGAAAAAAAACAGAGGGACGGCCCTGATTCAGAGCGAGCGCTCTGTCAGAGAGTCCGGCTCTGAATCCGGGCCTCTGTTCCTTTCTGTCCACCATTCCAAAGAGCACAGAGTCAATGAGTACTACTGCTAAAAACTGTCACTTACATACTTGTCTATATATCTTATGGTTTGATTTTTTTCCCCTTAGTACTGTCCATTTAATTATATATTGAATTGTTTGTACTGTATTCATATATTATTGTAATATTTCTTATATGGAACTACGGACCCTTGGCGGCACCATATAAATAATAGATAAATAAAAATAATTATATTATTTTTTTGTATATTCTGTTTTTATTAAGGTTTACAAATAAGTACAAGCAATGAAAAACAAATTTCACTTTTTGAACATTTTTATGCTTCGTTGCAAGTGTATCAATAACATCTATAACATAAGTCGAGCAATCAGATATGAAAATATTGAAGTGTAAATTAAGCAAGAGAAAGTAAAGAAAAACAGACACTACAGGCGCCAAAAAGAGGAAAACCAATGGCAGGGAATAGTAGGGTAAAGGCATGATTACATGTTGTCGAAGCCGGATAATTGGCTGAGACAGAATCTGTTAAAATTAAAATCTGCACAACACCATTTTGCGAATGGCAACAAGACGCCATTTTGTGAATGGCCACACAACGCCATTTTGGCAAATCCCACATTATCAGTACATACGGCGATGCTATTATTTAGCGTCGTGCAATTCCCACACAATAGAACAATGTTAAAAGTCCTCATTATATAAATACATACATTTACTAAAACATATAATATGAACAACCCTGCAAAACACGTACCACGGTGTACTCCACAAATACGTAGTCGCACAATGCTAACTAGCGTCTTTTCTTAATATCCTTATACTTATACATTGCACACTTACATAGAAAGGTTCTCCAGCATTAAGGTTAATATCCAAGGTTATATTCATTATTAATTATGTAATAACAGTGACTGTATTTAAGATCTCAGGTTTAGTACATGATAAGCAGACCGTGTTTGGTGTCATTCTGAACCACTGTTTATTTGCAGATTTCCGGTTCCATCGGCGAGGAAATCGCAACATGCATCTGCAAATTATGGATCATAGAGATAGGCATTGAAATGTACTCTGTAAATGTAATGTAACAGTTTAGACTTGTTCTTAGGCCGGAAAACTGACACAAAGAAGTTGTTGGAGGCTGAACCATTACAATACAAACTGACCTATGAACTGCATCGTAAGAAGAACCAGGAAGAAGAACCAATGGGATTATGCCAACTTGATCTATTGTATTGCCTCTCTCTGTTAGAGTACATAAGCAGGCTCTCTGTATCTGTTAGCTAGTCATAATTTTCTTGCTATTGATGGAGGCTTCACATTTGATGCCAGAAATTTGGATCCAGAGTGCATGCATATGTATTCGACTGTACGTAGTGACTGTATAATCTGTTTGCACCAATTGTATTTAGATCACAGCATGCAACTATATGCTTTTTTGGTGAATAATATCTTTTTGTGCTTTGGAACCACAATCAAAGTCTGGAAAGCAATTTCTTGTCCAACTTACAACGCTAAATAGCGACATTTAGGGTGTATAGATAGGTAGGAATTCATAGTTGGGGGCTCATAGAGTGAAATCACACTACCACTCACATGGTAATACATGGTTATAGATCTCTCAGCAAAGGGTGGAAGCGCCATACACAGGAAAGAATGCATTGTGCCTTCGAATACCTGCTACCACTTTGTTGCTGAGAGACCGCTATACGTTATTGTGTGAGTTCAAGGAGCGCTGATTAGAATCCAGGGACAAGGAAGGAAAAATTTTGATTTCCTTCGTTGATAAAATTTCATGTTAAAAGTCGCACAATAGCGTATACGTATTTCCTGTATTGCTGCCTCGTGTTTAAACAAAACCGGTGAGATTGCATTGTGATATTGATAGAGTGATAGCATTGTTTTATATATCTTAGTCGGTGCTGCCATATCTGGGAAAACGTTTATTTTTCTGCACAGAAAAAGTTGTGTAACAGTGAACGTGTGTTGGTAGGGGTAACATGTATCGTAGGACCCTTAGGGGCTAGGCGCCTGGTGTCGGTCTAGTGGTTCGGTAGTAGATACCGGAGTCTATACACACAGCAGGTGTAGTTGTTGTTGTTTGTGTTAGGTACGGGCTCTCAGGGTGATCGCAGCATCCAGTGATCAGTTAGGGTTATTGGGCATTGTGATTGAACCGCACGGTTGTGGCATATCGTGATTGTGAACTGAGTTGTGGTGGACAAAATCACTGAAAAGGGTAAGTGTTATTGGAATGCTTAAATTCTAGCAGTGCAAAGTACTCAAAAAGGGCTTAGGTGCGTGGAAGCAACCTGGTTATTCTTCCATAGGTGTGTGGGCGTGGCCTGTTAACTCGTCCACAGATAAGTGAAAGTAGCCTTGACATTCTTTCACCGATTTAAATGTCTATTGAAAAGTTTAAGTGGGAGCCAAACAAACGGTAGAGATGTTAGATGATGTGCTGCTCTTGGAAGCGCCAATCAGTTCAGCACGACTCACAATGCATACTAAGTACGGTGCATATGCAACTATGTACTGTGAAGTATGGGTTAAGATGACGAGAATGAGTGTGAAATCTTTTCCCGAAGTTGGCAGCTTTGTTAAGGAGGTATTGAACCATGTCTGAGATAGCATCTGTATGGTGAACTCTCAAAAGAAAAGGATAAAGTATAACGATTGTTGAAAGTTGTGGCAGCATAAGGGGGATACGTGGCTTAAGGGTGTGCATGCGACGCAAACCAGTGTCGCGCACACAATGCAGGGGAATGTGCATGCAGCGCTAAACAGCGTTGCGTGCATGCCGCGTAGTAGCATGCACGCACAGCAAGGTAGCATTGAGGAAGGTAATGTCAGTAGTCCACCACCACCCTATGCGGATGGGAGTGAAGGTACAGTCGATGTAAAAACTCATAAAAATGTAACATGTAACCTGTACCCTCTCTTGAGTAATTATAGGGAACATATTGATCATGTAGATGATGAACCTGTTGTGATGTTCGCTCTCTTCCATGTTGCACAAATGTTAAATGTACCACCACAGCAAGCACAGGTAGCTGCCTCACTAGTACCAGAAATGGAGGTAGCCCCACCCATACAGGAAGTATTAACCCCTGCTTTAACAGTAGCCGAGATTACTAATACCATACATAGTAGCAGTAGGCTGAACCCTCAACTAGGTAATTCGGTCAAAGGTAGCATTATGGCAGGCATCCATCCCATCCGGACAATAACTGTTCCCAATCGGAATCCGGATGTAAATGGTGTGGTGCCCACAAGGAATGTAGTGATGCAATGTCCTTGTACAAGGGCTGAGCTAAATTCCATAATGACAGACTTCCCTGTTAAGGAATTAGCAAAATGCAAAAGATTTGTGAAAAACTTTTGTAATGCTCACGAGCCAACCAATAAAGATTGGCGAGTGGTGTTAAGGGCATCTCTACCGCACAACACCGATGTGGAAAAGTTTATCACGGATTGTGTATTGGAGGGAGATGATCCCTTAACAGACGAGGATAACCAAAGTACCATTACCCGCATAATAACTCAATTGGGTGTATATTTTCCAGTAGTAGTTAACTGGAGTAAAATTTTCACCATAAAACAAAAAGAGAGTGAATCTGCAGAAGATTACTGTACCCAAGCTCTGCAGGCTATCACCCAGTACACTGGGATAGAAGATATTAAAGATAGCACTCATCACAGAGATATGATTATCACAGTACTTATGGATGGTCTTAAAGACAATCTAAAGACCTGAGTCCAGACCTCTCTGCCTGGCTGGAGGGGAGTTACTGTAGACACACTCAGGGAGTCCGCTATTGAGCATGATAAAAACATCCTCAAGAAGAGAGAAACCTGGAGTGAGAAGCTAATGGCTGTTAGCATTCAAGCTCTAGAAGGAATGATTATACCATCACAGCCACCAGATACATATGCACCTGCACAGCTACACGCCCTCACCAATCCTGCACAGCCACAAACGCAGCCCTACCGCACTTATCACACACAGCCACAAAACCCATACTACCCACAGCCACCATATTACCCTCAAATTTCATACCCAGACTCACAATCTTTCTCTACCGCTCAACCCACACAACAACCTTTTCCCCCACCCCACTCACGAAGGTGTTTTAACTGCAATCAAGTGGGACATGTAATTAGGAACTGTAAGGTGAAGAGGGTAGGACCCCCTAACCAGGGAGTACCTAGATACCCACATAAGGGATATATGCAGAATGCAGGGAATTTTCCACAGTCACCTGCTCCAATTGTGGCCTTAAATGCTGTATTGGACAGTGAGAGTCAATGCTAGGGGGCAGGTCATACCTGTAGTCTATAGCCAGTCAGGTTAACTGGGGATGTTAGAGAAGAACCTGTAATGTTAATTGACGTAGCTGGTAATAAACATTCTTTTCTTGTAGACACAGGGGCGACCAGATCAGTGATAAAATCTCCATCTAATTTACAGGTGACCAGCAAAACAGTATCAGCAATGGGTGTAACGGGTAAAGTGCAACTGTCACGATCCGATGCTAATGTTCCTCTGTGGAGGACGGTAAGCCGGGGGGTTCGAGTGACCTGGGAAGTGACTGGACTAGGTCTCCTAGTTGTGGCCGAACACAGGTTTGGCTAGACCTGCCCAGAGGCGCGGAGTCTAACTCACTTGGTGGTTTTCTCCAGTGACCCCTCCAATTGGGATTTGGTTTTCCACTGCACCAAGTGAGCAGGTCGCGGCCCTCTGGACAGGTACCTGGGAATGGCAGAAGACTGGAAACTATATTTAACGAAACAAATGCTAGAGCACAGGAGGTAAACTGGATGCTTAGATATTGAAACGCTGTTTAGGGATCCTAATCACAGGCTAGCATAGGAATACTGGAAAGTGTACTAAGAATCACTAAGAAATCCAAGTGCTGATTGTACAGAAAAACAGAGGCATATATTGGGAATTGCTAGATATGTTTAGACCTGATTTGCAGAGACAAGACACAGAGAGAAGTGGACACAGGCACATGTAGTAATCCCAGTCGCAGGCTAGCTTGGAAACACAGGAAAATGTACAGGAACTGCAACAGATTCTGGAGCTGATAAACACAGTAAAATAGAGGGAAGGCAGGAATAAACTGGGGAAGCTAGTAATGCTGGTACTGGACAAAGGCAATTACTAGGAGAGTGCTGGAGGTCCAGCTGTGAGCTAATTAGTAGTAGCAGGTAATCTGACACCTCAGGGTAATAGCCACAGGAAAGCTGCAATAGAATTAGCAGCACATATACAAAGACACACAGGGAAGGGACATGAAACACTGAAGTACTGTGAGAAAGCTAAAGTCTCAGAGTAAGGGTTAGCATGGAAGCTAATACAGAAAACTGGAAAACTGTGAGCAGGCTGAAGCAACATGCTGAAGGATTTAGCACAGAGCAACAGTGGGAGTAACATGGGCACATGGGATAACGAAGTTGAACAGCATCTTCCTGAAGTTCTGGGGGTGGATTTATACACAGGGGTAGCAGATTATTGGAGCACAGCGTCAGCTGACTGAGATCATGCTACCATTGGTTAGGAGGACTGTCACATGAGAGGAACTGTGATGGCGGCGCCCATGATGGGAACTCCGATCCCCAAAACACACAGCCGACCATGGAAGTCTGCAAAAGCACCTAAGGTAGAATACTCAGCTTCTCACCCCTCACTGCACCAGGCGTCTGACCACAAGGAAGTCAGGGGAAGCCGGCATGGAGGTAAGAGATAGCCGATCCTAGGCTGAACCCTGACAGCAACATTATCCTTTAACAAAATCCGCAGAGGTTACTATCAGTCCATTGTATACCAGGCATTCCTTTCTCCTGGCAGCAGCGGCCGCTACTAACTTACTGGGAAATGATTTATGCAAAATGGGATGTGTCATTTATTGTACCCCTGATGGTATATTTCTAGATATCCCAGAGAGAGTTGTGCATGAGGTGAGGGATATATTGGACACTCCCCAAAGGTTAATGTTTCACTCTACTGTTTCAGACCATGACCCTAACACAGAACCAACAGCAAATCTGTATCTTCTTGGGAATTTGTGGATACTGCAGAATGTGGATCCCAAGTTTTTCTATTTTGGCCTTGCCACTACAGGACTTTGGGCCTGATTCAGAGCCGGACGCTATTTGCACTCGCTCGTTCAGAAAAAGGGGGTGGCTATTCAAATGAACCATTCGCTCTTTGTGGTCTGTTCACGCCTCTAGGTCTGAATGAGCGAACAAAACTTGCGGTCGTTTTTTGGAAAACTACGCCCTCTGGCCACTCGCATCCTACGTAATGTCCGCTATTTATTAGATTAATCGAGTACATCGACCAGCGTATGAACTGCTCGCTATTCTTGTGGTTGGTTTTTCCTACCACAATCTTGCAAGCAGTTCTGACTATAAAATAACCCAGTGACGTGGTCAATGACGCTGCTGTATTAATTATGCACACCCATAAAATGCCCATTTTGACCTTTAAGCACTCCTGCATTCTGACCTCCACTCCCCATTTTCAAGCACCTTCCCCTGTTACCACCCACATACGCCTCCTCCTGTCACTCAAAATAGCAGGCATTCGCTATTTAGCGAACAAACGATTTTTGGCCACACTGACTGGTTCACGCATGCGTATTACGATCCGTATGCATGCGCAGTTGTGCAAACATCGCTCGGAACGAACAAGCAGCCGCTTATGAGCGGCTCTGAATCAGGCCCCTAGTCTCTTCCTCAAAGCCTGATCATGTCGTACACACAGAGGAAACAGAGCATGATTTCCTTAACCTTAAGGATTGTCTGACAAGAGCACCTGCATTGGGAATACCGGATTATGAAACACCTTTTGATTTGTACTGTACGGAAGCTAATGGTTGTGCAGCAGGTGTCCTCACACAAAAACATGGTGATGACAGTAGGCCCATAGCATACTACAGTGCACAATTGGACACTGTGGCAAGATCACTCCAAATGTGTTTAAGAAGTGTAGCAGCAACTGCTCTATTGGTCAGTAAGAGTGAGGATGTAGTATGAGGCCATGATATGATTGTCTATACTCCCATGCTATATCTGCTTTGCTAAATTCTGCCCAAACCAGACTCCTCAGATAGGTTCACAAAATGGGAACTAGCCCTAATAGCACCTGCAAACATCACCATTAAGTGGTGCAGTACGTTAAACCCAGCAACGTATTTACCATATGTGCCACAGGATACACAAATGGTGAAGAGAGGTGAGTCACTGGTGGAAGGTGAGTTCTGCAGGTATATTGATGCACATGATTGTATGGAATATCTGAATCAGACCTTTACTGCAAGACCTGACATACGGGATACACCTTTAGAAAATGTAGATTTGACATTTTACACGGATGGGAGTTGTCATAGACAGACTGACACTGGAGAGTTATGTACAGGTTATGCTGTGGTAAATGACGAAGACATCATAGGAGCTGGACCTCTTGGTCTACCTCACTCAGCCCAAGTGACAGAGCTGGTGGCATTAAGAAGAGCATGTAAATTAGCAGAAGGCAAATCTGCTAATATCTACACTGACCCTAGGTATGCCTTCGGGGTAGTACATGATTTTGGTGCTCTATGGCGTCTGAGAAATTTTATGACAGCAGCAGGCACACCAGTCGTACATTCCAGACATATAAAAGGACTACTGACAGCGATCCAATTGCCTAAGGCAGTGGCCGCAATTAAGTGTAAAGCCCATACATGTGAAGATGACCCGGTGTCACTGGGCAATAACAGGGCAGATGAAGCTGCCAAATGGGAAGCAGGGTTAAAAGTGAACATGCCAATTAACCAAATTATGTTTCAAATGATTGAAATGCAGAAATGAATTGAGATGCAAAATTTGTGTTCCATTCAGGAAAAGGCAGTCTGGAGGTCTAAGGGATGTAGGCAGGAGTCCTCTGGACTCTGGAGAGATGGACAAGGTAAGCCAGTGGCTCCCAAGGTGTACGACCCAAGCCTGGCTGAGGCAGCGCACAGTCTGACTCACTTGGAAAAGCAAGGTATGTGCAAGTTGGTGAGAGCATACTGGTGTGCACCGGGTTTTTCTTCTCAAGCGGAAAAGAGAGCAATGTCCTGTTTGACCTGCTTGAGGAAAAACATTGGGAAAATAATCCCCACCGAGCCATCCCACATTCCTCCGACCAATGGACCTTTTCAGGTAATATAAATTGATTTCATCCAATTACCACCCTGCAGGAATCACAAGTATGTATTAGTGTGCACTGATGTGTTTTCTAATTGGGTTGAGGCATACCCAGCTGCCACTAATACTGCTGCATTTACTGCTAAGAAAATAGTTCAGGAGTTTGCATGCAGATATGGTATCCCTAGAATTATTGAAAGTGATATAGGTATTCATTTCACAGGTGATGTCTTCCAAAATATGTGTAAGTTGATGGGAATTAATAGTAGACTTCACACCCCCTACCGACCGCAAGCCAGCACCAAGGTGGAGAGGATGAATGGTACTATTAAAAATAAATTAAGTAAGATCATGGCAGAAACTGGATTGGGGTGGCCAGAAGCACTACCACTTGTCCTTCATAGTATCAGGACAACTCCTAGACCTCCTAACAATCTGTCCCCCTTTGAAATACTGTTTAGTAGACAACCTCATTTGATTATAAGTCCGCAGGAAGATTTGAAGAGTAACAACGAGGTAACTGTAAGGTATCTTATAACAATGAGTAAACAGTTAATGCAGCAACAGCAGACACTGAAATTGTTGTCACATGATATGCCAGAAACAAAATGTCATGATGTTGAACCTGGAGAATTTGTTATGATCAGAAATTTCTTGCGTTCAGGTTGTTTGACAGATCGGTGGGAAGGTACATATCAGGTGTTGCTGACAAGTACAACTTCCTTGAAAGTGGCAGAGAGAGATTCCTGGGTCCATTCCACTCACTGTAAGAAGGTCAACCAACCAGTGGCGAGACAAGGTGGAATCAAGGCAGATAACGTAGACCTGTCAATTGCGAGTCTGTTCCAGGAGGGTTAAAGGTTACAGTGAGATACCTGAGCTAAAGAAATTTGTAGATCATTGTTTTCAGCAATGGAGTGGTCTGCTGTGGTTATCTTTGTGTTTTCTCCCAGAGTTCTCATTATCCTGGGTTGTTTTGGGATCTCTGGTTTCTGTGATGGAGGAAAGAGGATGGAGAGGGGAGCTGATGGTGATATCGATGGAGTTGAGTTGGGAGAAGGAGCAATACAGTCACAAGGGCGGTATCTGACCAATTCCAGTACAGTAATTGTTAAGAGAGCTGTTATTCTGGAAACTCTGAGACAGTGTGAAGGTCAATCATCTGAGGATTATTGTATGTGTGAGTTTTGTGGGTCCGTAGTCGATGAGAGATGCATCCAACGGTGCCAGCCTAAGTATAACCAGTATTGGGGTGGGTATCCTATAGAGGATTATCATACTATGGTGGGCAAAGTTTTAAACCAGACTGACTGTTGGGTGTGTTCTCATGTGCCTCAGGGACAGCATAATGTAGGGTTAGTGCCATTCCCATTAAATGTCTCTGAGGTCTTAGAACTGCAAAGAGGAGATGCACTGGATGGAAAATTTCTTATGTCCAAACCACCTCATTTTAAACTCCACCAGTACCAAGTAGATAAATCACTTTTATGTTTGAACATCACCAACTTCAATAAGCCAGGAAGTTGGGAGGTGACGAGGAATAACCAGACGATGACCTTCTCATTAAGAGCTGATAGTGAACCTATAAATCTTGAACTTTTACGTACAATTAGACTAGGTGGAAGATACTTTCAGTATAAATATACACTAAGTTCCACCAAAGAAATGGTTGGTAGGGTACCAGAAGGGTATTGTGCCAAGGTATTACAACCAGAAACTTGTATGGGTCAAATGGGAGAACCTGAAATAGGATCACTTGCGAGGGAAATGTGTGTGACAAGAATGATGTTTACTATTCCTTATGTTCTCCCCAATGTATATTTTATATGTGGTAGAAAAGCGTATAAGTGTCTCTCTCCGAGTTCCGAAGGTTTGTGTTATCTGCGAAGAGTACTCCCAGAGGTTATGACCCTTACACATGGTGAAATGCTTGGTATTCAGAAAAACACACCATCACAATATCTTCACACACATTATGAACATAGAGACAAAAGAAATATGATACCTGGTGATGTACATAAAGCCACACAATTGATTAGTGAAACTGGCTTTCAAGTTTAGTCGCATTGGATCCCACCGGGATCGCTCAGGGTACACTAAATTTTAGATATATCCAAGATCTTGCTAAATTAATAGATAATATCACCGAGATGTATGATGACACATTTAGATATACAGTTAAGGAGTTGCAAACTTATAAGAAAGAACTTGTGCAACACAGGCTAGTGTTAAATTATTTAACAGCTGTCACTGGAGGGTATTGTGTAACTTTTGCCACCCAATTTGGTGTAAAGTGATGCACATATATTACAAATGATACTAGTGACCCCAAGGAGGTGATAGACCGGAAGATGGACAAAATTCTGCAGCTGAAATGGGAATTTTGGAAGAACCATAATGCTTCAGTGGCTGAAGTAGAGGAGAAGGTAGAAGAATGAAGCTGTAGAAATTGGCTGAGACAGAATCTGTTAAAGTTAAAATCTGCACAACGCCATTTTGCAAATGGCAACCAGATGCCATTTTGCGAATGGCCGCACAATGCCATTTTAGCGAATCCCACAATATCAGTACATACGGCGATGCTATTATTTAGCGTTGTACGATTCCCACGCAATAGAACAATGTTAAAAGTCCTCATTATATAAATACATACATTTTACTAAAACATAATATGAACAACCCTGCAAAACACGTACCACGGAGTACTCCACAAATACGTAGTCGCACAACGCTAACTAGCGTCTTCTCTTAATATCCTTATACTTACACATTGCACACTTACATAGAAAGGTTCCCCAGCATTAAGGTTAATATCCAAGGTTACATTCATTATTTATTATGTAATAAAGTGACTGTATTTAAGATCTCAGGATTAGTACATGATAAGCAGACAGTGTTTGGTACCATTCTGAACCACTGTTTATTTGCAGATTTCCGGTTCTATCGGCGAGGAAATCGCAACATGCATTTGCAAATTATGGATCATAGAGAGGTAGGCATTGAAATGTAATGTAATTAGCCAGCTTAGACTTGTTCTTCGGTGGGAAAAAGGACACAAAGAAGCTGTTGGAGGCTGAACTATTACAATACAAACTGACCTATGAACTGCATCGTAACAGAAGAACCAGGAAGAAGAACCAATGGGATTATGCCAACTTGATCTATTGTATTGCCTATCTCTGTTCGAGTACATAAGCAGGCTCTCTGAATCTATTAGCTAGTCATCATTTTCTTGCTATTGATGGAGGCTTCACATTTGATGCCAGAAATCTGGATCCAGACCTCATGCATATTTATTCGACTGTACGTATGGATTGTATAATCTGTTTGCGCTAATTGAATTTAGATCACAGCGTGTAACTATCTGCTCTTTGGTGAATAATAATATCTTTTTGTGCTTTGGAACCACAATCAAAGTATGGAAAGCAATTATTTATTGTGCGACTTATAACGCTAAATAACGACATTTAGGGTGTATAGCTAGGTAGGAATTCATAATGTAATCCTAAATGTCTAGCTATAGTAGCAAGATGATACTCCAACCAGGGTAACCAGGTCCTGGCGAAATCAAAAGGCTTGTCCTCTGAGGAGGTTAAAAGATCTTCTATAGACATAAAATAGTAAATTTTATGGAACTAATCTTTGCAGGTAGGAGATTTATTGGATTTATTTGAGTTCCATAATACCGGAATATTTGAGCTTGCTGCATTACTGAAGTGACGAAGAAGAGATTTCCTGTATTCGCCCAATTGGGTGTGAGAGTGATTGAGTAGCCAAAATGTGGGACCGGAAGTTACAAGGACACCCAACATTTTTCATGACATCTCTCCCATAGTGCAGAGCAGGCCAGGAGGATGGAGGAGTGGACAGCGGCAGGTGCGGGAATTCAGGGGGGACCACTACTGGGGGAACTGTATATGGGTACCCTGTATAAGAGGCACTATTGGGTGCACTGTATAAGGGGCATTACTGGAGGCACTGCATAGGGGGACCACTTCTGGGGGCACTGTATAAGGCTCACTGCAAAGAGGGACCACTATTGGGGGCACTTTATATAGGGCACTGCATAAGGGGCACTGCAGAAGGGTCAATACTGATGGCACTGTATGAGGCACTACTGAGTGCATTGTATAAGGGGCACTATTGGGAGGAGGGGGGCTTTAATAAATCATGCTGGCTGTATTTATTTGTCTGCTGCATTCATGTGTTTTAGTGATAGAGGTGTGTGTGGCTGTCTGTGGAAGTCAGTGTGTGTGTGTGGTGTGTGTGTACCTCATCAGAGGCTGAGTGGTATATATTACTTCAGTGGTCCTAAATCCTGTGTAAACTGTTTTCTCTCTCTCTACTATATATATAATATAACATTTGTAGCTACATGTTTTTTTCATTCGATAGCCAAGGATTTTGAACCCCTCTTTCAAAATCCTGCATTTGCCACTGGAGTCATGGTTGGTTAATAGTAACTGATGAAGGGCAGATACTGTGTGAGAGGGGTTTACAGGAGAGACACAATGCTTCTCAAATAAAATAAGGTCTATTTTGGCTAAAACCACTCTATTTTCTGAGGTTAAGAAATTATGGACTTGTAGGAATTTCCAAAAGTCAGATTGGGGGATAGCCCACTCTTCGCAGATTTCCCACAAATTTTTTAATGCCCGAAGAGGTCACCAGTTAGCCAACCCTAAATAGGCCCTCAGTGACCTAATTAGGGAAATGGGAAAGATTAATACCATGCAGAATATTAAGAAAGAGGTAAGAATGCCAAAACTTGAAGATATATTTGAAGACTGTCAGAGAAGTTTCCAAATGGATAGCGTGGGAGATATTATTGGGTGGGAAGGAGTGATTTTCAAAATGGAGGGTAGCCATGTCGATATCTCAGCGGGTGATTTCATGTCCACTCAAGTATTATGTTTTGATATATAGCATAATAATAAGATTAAATATCTGGAAGTTGGTAACTTCCCATATGTAAAGGGCATGACAATAAATCATGTCTGATTCTAGGTCTTTTTAGACCAATTTAATTGGAGGGTCAATAGATTAAGAGACCTAAGCCAAGCTTCAGGTATAAATATCGGTAAAGCCTTAAAGAAAGTAGTAATTTGGGAAGTGTGTTCATCTTAACCACGTTGATTCTTCCTAGCCTGCTTCAGATTCCACTGATTGTAGTCCAAACTAATAGAGGAAAGAATAGGAGAAAAGTTAGCAGTGAATAGTTGAGACAAGTTTCTAGTAAGCTTAACCCTAAGAATGTGATATGTGAAGAATGCCATGAGAATGGGAAGTCAACTTGCAATCCCGTTACTGTGGATGTAGGGGAAGAAATATTCAAAGCCAAAGATTTCTAGAAACTATAATATTTAATGCTAGAATTTGGGAAGTTTGTGAGACTATCCATTTTTTTGATGAGACAGTGATGTCACTGGATGAGAGACAATGACTAACAAGTTGTCAGTGAATAATGTAGGTTTGTGATCTACACCTCCAATTTGAATACCAGAGATATGTGTTTTAGCTCTAATGGATCTCACCAAGGCCTCCATACAAAGTACAAAAATTAAATGTGACAATGGACAACCATTGCTAATAGAAAAAGCCTTTGACAGGGTGCCATTGACCCTCACCCTAGCTGAGGGTTAGAAATCCTATATAAAGCAAGAGGACCCAGTCCCATGTGCCTGAGCACAGATCAAGAAATGTTCATCTTATCCTGTTAAAAGCTTTTCAGCAACAGTAGACAAGATAATATTAGGTGTATTCACCTGCAACGTTAAATGTATCAAGTTAAGGACCTTGGTTGTACTATCGCAGCCTTCTTGGCCTTAAACAAAGCCTACTTGATCATTGTGGACCAATTGAGGAGGAAGTGTAGCCTATTAGCTATAATTTTAGCATATAGTTTAAGATGGATGTCGAGCAGTGAAATGTGTCAAGTTCAGACACAAGGAGGGGTCCTTACCTGGTTTGGGTATGACTGAAATAAGAGCTTCCAAAGACAGATCAGAGAACATAAACAGCGTTAAAGGTCAAAAGTAGCATAGGGGCCAATATATCTTTAAAGGTTTTATAATAAGCTATTGCAAGGCCATCAGGGCCAGGACTTTTGCCTGATGGAGAGGAAGATCTAGCCTCTTGCAATGTAAAAGGCTGTTCCAAAGTGTCTCTATCTACTGGAGAAATAGAAGGGAAAGATACAGAGGACAAATCATCAAACACGTCTTGCGAGGAAAGAGGAGGAACTGACCCAGGGGAGGAGCCCATTATTGGAAAATTATTAGAAAAATTATTTGGAAATTATTGGAAAAATAATCAGTGAGAGCTGCATCAATTTCAGCCTTGCAATAAGCGTCTTGCAGAACATACTCACTGAGCCGCCAGTTCCACTGTCTTGGGGAAGGGTGTGGAAGGATTTATGTCAGAGAAATAGGGGCATTGCCTGACCAAGTAACTGGTCCTATAGTAGCTTCAATGAGCATGAGGAGATGCCTATGACTCAGAAAAAGATAATCTAAGTGGGACTAAGTTTTGTGGGGGTGGGAGTAGAATGTGTAGTCATGGCTTGACGGATGTAGGGTTCTCCAAGAGTCGGCCAACTGGTGATCATGAAGGGCCCATTGAACCTTGCAGTATGTAGCTGCTGAAAAATAAAGAGAGTTAGAAGAGATATCGAGTAGAGGGTCTAAAGTTTGGTTAAGATATACTCCTAAAGCTGTAATACCCTTCTTCAAAGGGGTTCAATCTGGTCTAATGCGGATTAGAGGGAAGTAAATTGGGTGTGGTTAGGAGTATATATATTAATGAACGTAAAGGATTGGATGAAGAGCTGACAAGAAATCAGGGGGAGTCTACCAGAATCAATCTATAGAACATAATTTCAGAGACAGGTATTTTCAGTGAATAAAGTATTGTCACTCCTTTAGATTTCCCTTCAGGATTGTTGTTATGGCAGTCACAAAGGGAAGGAGCTTATGGACCAGGTTTAAAGTGGGTTTCTTGGACCAGAGCCACATCTATCCTATCCTACTAGCCCACAAGGAGCGTAACAACCTTTTTTCATGGACATTCAGGCCATGGGCGATAATACAGGAGATTGTGAGTTTAGTGATTGGAGTAATCAGATATAGTTAGAAAAGCAATGTTTGGTGATCCCTATAACAGTGAGAAGGGGGGGGGTGAAGGGAGAGGAGAGAAGAACAAATAGACAAAAATTTTAGAGAGAAACACAAATACAACAACAACAATAAAAATCCTGTGACAGAGCATGGAACATAAGTCATGATCCAACATCTCAGTGACTGGAAACATACAATGCAGGATGGGGGGTATAGGGGGACAGTGTCAAATAAAGCCCCAATAATAAAATAAGTATCATCTATACTGTGACATCCTAATTGCAGAATATGAAACTAATAAAATATATGACAATTTAAAGAATAGTGAAAACAGCCTTATTTTAAGATATGGAAAAAACATCTCACAAACAAAGATGATCAACAAGGTAGAAAAGTCATCACAGAGAGGGTTGGTGAGGGTGATAGTAGTAGATGAGAACCCAGATCTCAGGTGTATTCCATCTCCAGATGGTCAGGAGAAATTCTTGGTCGCCACCGTGAGAGTTGGATTGTTTGCCAGGAAGTAGGCTTTCCTGAAGTAGCGGGCAGATCTAAGTGAGCCTTCCAAACAGCCATTTCAACAGAGGGCAGACCCAAGGTAGAGCAAAAGGAAGGGAGTTCAACCGGAGTGTGAAGGGAGTATGTTTTACCAGAGAAAGTCACTTGTAGATGGAACGGGAAGCCCCAACAGTGTCTCAATTGGTGTTAACATAACTCCTCTGTTCGTGGTCATAGGGCAGGGGCAGAACTATAGGAGACAATGGAGGCGCCTGCCACTGGGCTTCGGCACTAAAGGGGCACCTCCTCCATTGCCCACAATATATTCACCCCACTTAGGGCTGCAGTGTACTGTTACGGCCACCCAATACATGGCACCTCTTCCTGGCAACTGAGAAGCCACTATACACTAGTGTAGAGCTCCGTGTCAGACCATCAGCTGCTGCCTCTGTCTATCTATAGCCTGTCCCTACTCACTGGTGTTGCTGCTCCTCAGCAGCTTGTCAGCATAACACGTCCAGCGCCCCCCTCACCCACAACTCTCTGTCTCACTCCTCCATACAGTGTCAGTAGCTGTGATGGAGGGGCACCAAATTAGAACTTGCCTCCGGGCATCTGGGATGAACTTACGCCACTGAATGTATGCCAAGATAGATCCTGGTAGATATGGATGGCATCACCGTTGAAGTCAACACCATCTAGTTGCCTGACTATCAGCATTATGTTCTCTTTTTGGGAAAAGTAGCAAAGCCTACAGGTTAGGTCTCTCGGAGGAGGGGCCAGGAGGGCGCAGAGCACTATATAAGATTATTTTGTCATTTGGGTCATTAGCCAAGAATTTTGTTGAAAATTTTCATCAAAGCATCAGTTAAATTAGAAGGTTGGACATCTTCAGGTAGGCCTCTGATGCGGATTTTATTCCGTCACCCTCGGTTGTCTAGATCATCCATATTAGCTATCAGAGCTTGCTATTTGGTAGATTGGAGATAAATAATGCCTGTTAGTTTAGATAAAGTTGTAGCCATAGATTCTTGCCTGTCTTCTACAGTTGTGAGGTGATCTGAGAGTACGGAAAGATCATGCTTAACAAATGCCATCTCTTGTCTGATAGTATTTGGAAGAACTTGTTTTTTTAATCAAGGTTTTAATATAGGTTAGGATTTCTTTAATCTCT
Organism: Taudactylus pleione; assembly: GCA_031769625.1. Classification (NCBI taxonomy): domain Eukaryota; kingdom Metazoa; phylum Chordata; class Amphibia; order Anura; family Myobatrachidae; genus Taudactylus; species Taudactylus pleione. Next base: position 15,226,519 of record JAUIMM010000384.1, read on the forward strand.
CTACCCAGTTTGGAGGATGATTGTAAGGACAGGTCATCCATCGAAGAGGGGCTTGAGAATTTGGATGGAGCAGAAAAATCAGATGTGTTGAGGGTGGAATCTTGATAGGAAGGAGTAGGCATGAAGAAAGGCCTCAAATCTGTTTGGGACGTTTAGTTTCTAGGAGGAGGATTATCCTATTTGTGTGCAGACTTCCTGAATTTGCTCATGTTGTAATAAATATGATCGTTAAGCGTGGTATGAGGGCATTGTAGGGGTATATTGCTATCAAGATACCATATATAGGGATTTCAAATGAGCACCAACCCCCAGAAGCCAACTATTAGGCAACCATGGCCAGGGGCTGGCTGGCAACTTTTAGCCTGGGGGGCAAATGCATGCAGGCGGCTCTGGCAGTGCCCCTTAACTAGTGGTGAAAGTTGTAGTCTCCCCCTATGCAGTACCCCCAGTATTGCCCTTTATATAGAGCCCCCAGCAGTGGTCCCCCGATGCAGTGCTCCCAGTGGTAGTCCCCTCCCCCCTATGCAGTGCCTCTAGTAGTAGTCCCCTCCTACCTATGCAGTGCCCCTAGTAGTAGTCCCCTCCCTTTGTAGTGCCCCTAGCAGTAGTCCCCCCCTTGTAGTGCCCCCAGTAGTAGTTCCCCCCCTTGTAGTGCCCCCCAGTTGTAGTCCCCCCCTTGAAGTGCCCCTAGTAGTAGTCCCCAGTAGTGGTCTCCCCCTTGTAGTGCCCCCAGTAATGGTCTCCCCCTTGTAGTGACCCCAGTAATGGTCTCCCCCTTGTAGTGCCCCAGTAATGGTCTCCCCCTTGTAGTGCCCCCAGTAGTGGTATCCCCCTTGTAGTGCCCCCAGTAATGGTCTCACCCTTGTAGTGTGGTATACACGTAATAAAAAAAACCCACGTACCTGAATCCCTGCTCCCACCGCCGCCATCCGCTCCTCCATCCGTCCTCCCAGGCCGGCCCACTCTGTATTATGGGAGAGAAGTCATGACGTCTCTGCCATTACCCACTGCAGGAGCCGGAAGATGAAGCGGCTCTGGCAGTGGGTTTGACAGGCTCTCATTGGCTGCTAATTAAAACAAACACACAGCTGCCGGCGCCTGTGTGTTTGTCAGTCACTGTGTAGTGCTGACCAAACTCTGTCTGGTCAATGCTACATGCGTGGTGCAGCTGTGTCACAGAGACAGACTGCTCGCGGCCCGCATGGCGCTGCGGCCCGGGGGGAACATGGCACCCTGCCCCCCAATCCAGCCACCCTCTGACCATGGCTGATGTCAGCAGTCATAAATACATTATAGAGATGAGGGTCACAACAACCCCCAAGTTTCTAGTCACTTTCTCCTGGTTTTTGTGCTGCAATTTCAGGTTATGGACAGAAGATGGAGCTCCAATACAGGACAGAAGCAGCAAAGCACAATGTCTTCAGTAAATTAAACACACAGAAAAATTGTATTATCTAGGTGACAGGAGATATTGAAGCTGAACACTCCAACATAGGAGGGGTCACATCATCAATGCTGCACAGGGAGGGAGGAGTATTGTCCAGCTACACCTGTAGTGTAGCAGCATGAATTAAGTCCCAGATTAATAACTAATAACTTTCAGAGAAGTGTCCAAAAATATCAGATGGTGCTGTATATAGTGAAAAAGCACTTATAGGCAGAATTAGAGAACACAGGGACACTCTAGCTGGGGACGGCTTAGGGATGGATATAATACTGCCCTATGTGAGGCTGCAGGAGATCAAAGATGGCTGCCAGCTCTTACCCAGTCCCAGGTTCCCAGGGGAAAAGACTGTCACAGGACTCCACAGCAGGGCACCAGCAAGTGGGATAACACAATCACAGCCCCCACCAGGTAATGGGCTCAGGTCCAGTCCTCAGTGGGCAGACATGGGGTTAAAAGCAAGAGTCGCGGTAAGTGGAAGTCTGCGGCTGGGCACAGCTTCTCATGAAACACTGCAACTTCAGGCAGTGTATCGGGCCATGGCTCTGGGATCCTTCTGGGAGCACAACGGCCTTTGAGGACAGAACCCTGGTGATTCTGGGGTCTGTTAGCAGCCCAAGGAACTAGTATCTGGCAGGATAGCTCCCCAGAACAGGCAAAGTAACAGCCTGAATGCAGGGAAAAGTCAGCTCCCATTTGCAGCCATGCCAAACCCCATAATAATTATATTAAAATACTAGAATCAATAAACTTGGCACAGGATTAAAGCAAAGATTTTTAAAAACATTAGCCCAATCTGGTTTTGGAAAAATTAAGTACAGCAAAGCTTATAGTCCCATTATACTTGAAGGTAGTCTATTTTCCTTTTCTTATTACTGGTGTGCCGATTTTACTAAAAGTTTCCTTTTATTTGTGCATATTTTTACTTAACTTATTCTTTCATTGTATATCTATAGCTCTTGTGATGCTAGACTATAGTACAGATGTACTGTAGCCATAAAAGTAATATAATAAGAGGCGCTTGTAGTGATGTGAAATTAAAAGAAAAAATATTAAAGAATAAAAGTGTAAAAATATAAAAATGATGGGGGTAAAAAAATTATAAACAATGTGAAAAAATAATAAAAGATGTGTAAAAATATGCAATACCTGTAATAGGAAAAAAATTGTGCATATAATGTTTATAGCCTTTATTGTGTACTTAGTCCATATTGGGAAGTCAGGGATGTTGTCAGCTACTGGCCATACTCGGAAGGATGCAGATTTGTGCTATCTAACTGACCCTATATCTGCCGACCTTCTCTGCAGTGTTCTGCCATTGCTGACTGGTTCCCTCCATGTCGGACTGGGGCATGAAGGGCCCACCAGGGAATTGCAATTGCAGAGGTGTGGCCAGTCATTATGTAGGGGTGGTCATCAACTAGAGGGGCATGGCCATCTCACAAAGGACATAGTTTTATAATAATCTTTGTGCCTTTTGGTCTATTAATAATATTACCCCCTTTAGTAGAATGGTAATTGTACTGAGATTAAGAGTAAAAATAAGAGATTAAGGGGAAAAAACTGAGGGGCAAATGGGACAGAAAGTGTCAGGAGGGAAGCAGCATGACTATATAGAGAAACAGAAGTGGGGAATAGAAATAGACAAAATAGAAGAATAAAAAAGGTGAGGAGTGTCAGACAGAGTAATGGGGAAGAGATAGCATGGAAAGAGAGAGAAGGTGTAAGATGGGGAGGGAAACAAAACTCAGGCAAAGCTGGGGACAACTGCTAGTATTTTTAAAAAATATAAAAAAGCACTCTTAAATGCACATTGTGTTCTGTAACTGAAGGGTGGATTAGGTGCAGCATATGTGTGTACCCCTCCTCCTACTGGCCTTGTGCCAGAGTCCATTGTGAATGCATAGATCTTTAGCCTTCTCTACTGCAAATATCTCTGGGAATATGGCCATCACGCCACTTTTTCTGGTGATTTGTCTGCAGCACCAGTCGACACGGGTCTCCGGAGAGGTAAGTATAATTATAAATGGCCTCCTGGACCCATGTGTACCACCCGCCTTGCACACATTTTAGATATGCCAAGGCTGTAACTACCATAACTGTCACTTCAGAAGCATAAAAAAAATGCAATGAGACAACTGCATTAAACTTGTCACAATTACAAAGCAATGGGAAAACTTCAGCCCCTGCAGTGCACCAATAGCAGCACTTTTATAATATAATTTTATATGACCACATTTATTAAAATAATTGTCCCCCATATTCCTGTAGTTTAATGATCCAAACCCATCCCCCATCCTCTTGAACCACCTGCACTCTTTTACTTACCTTAGGGCTGTGATGTTATTGCATTAGATATGCCTAATGTTTGTAGACACTCCCAAAAGCCTGAATCTTCAGTGATGGTCCCTAGGACCATGGGGAATGCTGGGAAGTGGGTGTAGTCTGGTGTACAGTATGTCTATAGTTTGCAAATGACTGAATAAAGAGCATAGCAGTTGAAACCCTTGCATCAGTATCCATATGAATGCATATACAAGCATGCAAACAAAACATGGTGCAAAGCTGTGATACTCAGTGTGTGAAAACTCTGCCTTGTGCTCTTGTCACATCAAACTGTGAGTAGCAATGGATAAGCTGTCTCCTCCAACAGGCATGCAAATGTCTAGTAACTTGTCTGAAAACTGGAAAAGATTTAAACAAAGGTTTAATATTTACCTTACTGCATGTGGAGCAGATAATGAGGAAGATAAAACCAAGACATGCATTTTCCTCCATGTGATAGGAGAGGATGTGCTGGACATTTATAATACTTTTCAGTTTGCTGAAGGGCAGAATATGGTTTTAAACTCTATAATGCAAAAGTTTGAAGACTACTTTGTACCAAGAAAAAAATGTGACATATGAAAGATATAAGTTTTTCACTTGTGATCAGAAGAATGGAGATGGGTGTGATCTGTATGTTACAGAACAGCAATCACTCAGCAAAACCTGTGAGTTTGGTGATTTTAAAAGATTCACTAATTAGAGATTGTATTGTATGTGGAATACCTGATAATGGACTCAGAGAGAGATTGCTGAGAGAGCAAGATTTAACAATAGATAAGGCAGTGAATATGTGTAGATCTCCAGAAATTACAAAGCGCTGAGCGCTCGCAAGTGGGTCGATGTTGCCCAAGTGCGCATGATGGAGGCGGCTCCGTCGTGCGCATGCGCGAGACCTGAATAACGATGGTGATTGACAGCACGCCCCCTTTGGTAGACGTGCCAGGGGCGTGGCTGCCCAGACGGAGGCGTTCCCATGGGAATGCCTACCATCTGGGGCCGGCCCCACTGACATCACTAGTGATGTCAGTGGGAGTGCTTTTGGCTCTGATAGAGCCAAAAGCACTCCAGGGCTTGCAGCAGACGAGACCCTACCTTAGGATCTCGTCGCAAGCCCGATGGTCACGATGGTCCTGACCATCGCGAACATCATTTTGGTCGCTTGCTATAGCTGTGGGTGGTCACCCACAGCTATGCGAGCGGCCAGGAGGCCGCTCCAAAAAGTAAGAGGGACGGCCCTGATTCAGAGCGTCCGGCTCTGAATCAGGGCCACAGTCCGCTAAAACCCTACACAAGGTAACTGATGGTGCTGTACATGTTGTGAAGAAAACAGAGCCAAACAGAACACCATTCTCTAAAATGAAGCAGTATAAGTCACAGACTAACAGAGAAATGTGTAATAGATGTGGAAATAATCACAATCCTAAAATGTGCACAGCTTATGGTAAAACCTGCATGAAATGTGGTAGAAGGAATCACTTTGTCAAATGCTGTAAAACCAAAAGTGAAGCAAACACAGTGCACACTATTACACAAGCTGAGACTGAAGAGTTTTTTGTGGATACCATTGAACTGTGCAGTGCAGATAAGAAGGAATGGATTGTTCCTTTAACAGTGAACAAGATTGCCATTCCCTTTAAGCTTGATACAGTCGCACAGGTTAATCTAATATCTTTTCAAGACTAGAAGACTTTTAGAGTAAAACCTAAAATTCATCCAGCCAATGTGAAAGTTGCAGGCTATACTGGTGAGAAAATTCCTGTAAAAGGTACATGCCTAGTGACACTGAAATACAGAGGACAAAAGTTTAAAACCTCTCTACTGATTGTGGATAGAGATGTGCAACCGATCTTAGGACTAAGGACCTCATTCAGAGTCGGTCGTAAGCGGCCGCTCAGTCGTACGCATCCAATTTTTCCAAACCACGAATGCGTACGGTTAGTTGTGCGCATGTGCGTACGAGGCCTTGCGATCCAAAATGCTGTAGATCGTATGGCTTACGAGCAGGAAGTGGCTTCCAAGAGTTGATTGACATGAAAGGCCATTTGTGGGTGTTAACGGGGGTGGTGGTCTAAAAACGCTGGCGTTCCTCACCGTTTTCAGGGCGTTTTAGGGGCATACATCAATTTCCTGCTGCGACCGACATAGAAGGCTGGAAGTAGTAAAACGTCACTCTGCAAGCAGGTTAGAGGCCTGGCTGATCATACAGCTTGAGGTTGGGCACGTGCTCTCTCAAGCCCCAGAGTACAATCGATAGTATCGAATGTTACTGATGTTAGGAGTGATGTTTCTATTTTGAGCCACACAATGCAAGCAGCTAATAATCGTTTGTTGTAGCTAATAACACTGCTAATTGGCATGTAATTGATTTAGCTGCGTTTGCATTAGCGAATAATAAGAATAAATATATTTCTTGGGGATGGCTTAATCTATGTGGTTTTTTGTTAATTTTTGGTGTAATTTGCACACAACACAAGCGGCCGCAACCATCAGAAGAAAATTAACATACAGCGACTGACAATGACTGACAACGATTGACTCGATCACTAGCTGCTTTCACTCGCTAGCTAGAGGAGGTGTATTGTTCACGTATGGGCGTCACTTTGGTTGCGACCGACCGGCCGTGTGATTGCTTCCTTTTTCAGTTTTGCGGGCGTTAGGCGTACGACCGAGCGGCCGCTTACGACCGACTTTGAATCAGGCCCTAAGTTCCTGTGAGAAACTTAACTTGATAAAGAAAGTTTTTATGGTGACATCACAAGTAGCAGATAAGTGCAAATCAGTGTTTACAGAATACAGTGAAATATTTGAAGGTTTAGTCTGCCTGGTGAGCATAAGATAAATATAAACACACAAGTTCCTCCAGTGATACACCACTGTAGAAAAGTGCCATTTGCACTGAGAGTTAAACCACATGGAAGCTTTGGGTGTGATAGAAAAGTTGATGAGCCTATTAAATGGGTGAGCTCTTTAGTAATAGTGGAAAAGAAAAATGGACAACTCAGAATATGTCGAAATCCAAGAGATTTAAACAAAGCTATTAAAAGAGAACATTTAAAATTACCAACCAGAGATGAAATCATGTCGCAATTTGTGGGAGCAAAATGGTTAAGTAAATTGGATGCATCTTCAGGATTCTGGCAATTGAAGCTAGATGAAACCAGCTCAAAGCTGTGTACATTTAATACACCAGAAGGTCGATACAGATTTCTTCGACTACCATATGGGATACTGGGCCTGATTCAGACCCGCTCACGAGCGCTGAGCGCTCGCAAGCGGGTCGATGTTGCCCAAGTGCGCATGCGCACGATGGAGGCGGCTCCATCGTGCGCAAGCGCGAGACCCGAATAACGATGGCCAAGCCATCGTTATGGGTCTCGCACCAAAGGGGGCGTGCTGTCAATGGTGATTGACAGCACGCCCCCTTTGGTGGGCGTGCCAGGGGCGTGGCTGCCCAGACGGAGAAGTTCCCATGGGAATGCCTACCATCTGGGGTCGGCCCCACTGACATCACTAGTGATGTCAGTGGGAGTGCTTTTGGCTCTGATAGAGCCAAAAGCACTCCAGGGCTTGCAGCAGACGAGACCCTACCTTAGGATCTCGTCGCAAGCCCGATGGTCATGATGGTCCTGACCATCGCGAACATCATTTTGGTCACTTGCTATAGCTGTGGGTGGTCACCCACAGCTATGCGAGCGGCCTGGAGGCTGCTCCAAAAAGTAAGAGGGACGGCCCTGATTCAGAGTGTCCGGCTCTGAATCAGGGCCACAGTCCGCTCCAGAAGTAAACCACAAAAGAATACACATGATTTTTGAACATATTCCAGGTGTTGAAACAATGATGGATGACATTATTATCTGGGGTTCTACAAAGGAAGAACATGGTTCTAGATTGAGACAAGTGATGGAACTTACCAGAAAAGTGAATCTAAAGCTAAACAAGGACTAATGTCAATTGGGAGTGAAAACACTTACCTTTATGGGTGACGTAGTCTCAGATCAAGGTGTGAAGCCTGACCCAAGGAAAATATCAGCCATATAGTGAATATGGAATGCCCTAACAACAAAGATGACATCAGAAGATTCCTAGGAATGATTACTTACTTAGGAAAATGTATTTCTCAACTTTCAGAACAATCAGCTCATCTTAGATGGTTATTGGACAAAGATAATGAGTGGATGTGGTCACTTGAACAAGAAGAAAGTTTGCAAAAACTGAAATAGACCATTACAGAGCAACCGGTACTAAGATTCTTTGATCCTGCAAAAAGAATAAGAATTTCATTAGATGCTTCTCAATTTGGCCTAGAATCTGTATTGTTGCAAGAACATGAAGATACATGGCAACCTGTAATCTATGCATCTAGAGCGTTGACAAGTGCTGAAAGAAGGTATGCTCAGATAGAAAAAGAACTTCTAGCAATCACTTATGCATGTGAGAGATTTCATCAATTTGTGTATGGTCAAGCGTTTACAGTAGAACTGACCACAAACCATTGGTAGCTAACATGACTAAATTGTTGCATGACTGTCCCATGAGAATTCAACGAATGCTTATAAGACTACAGAAGTATGATGTACAATTGCTGTGCTGCCCCGTTAAATACATGTACATTGCTGACACACTTTCTCGTGCTGTGGACGAAAGTGAAGGTTCCGGAAGTCTGATGGACAAAGAGATCGAAGCATATGTGGATTTGATTGTAGCTTATCTCCCAGTGTCTCTTGCAAGGCAAGAACAGATTAGAAAAGAAACAGAAACAGATGACACAATGAAAGTGTTAAAAGACATCATTCTAAAAGGATGGCCAGCAGAAAAAAATGCTTGTCCGCTGTCAATTCATGATTATTGGATGTACCGCAGTGATCTTACTGTTGTCAATGACATCATTTACAAAGGCAAAAGGTTTGTCATACCTGCATTACTAAGAAAAACTATGCTGTGCAAGATACATGAAGGCCTCTTAGGAGAATAAAAATGTAAGCGGAGGGCACGTGAAGTGATGTATTGGCCAAGAATGAACCAAGACATAGCACATACAACAGCTACATGTGAGTTATGTCTTATGTATAGACCAAAGCAACAAGTTGAACCGCTGAGTCCTCATGCAGTGGCAGAGAGACCATACCAGAAGGTAGGCGCAGATTTGTTTGATTGTAATGGGAAGATGTACATTGTCGTGACTGATTATTATTCTAATTATCCTGAGGTGAAGACACTACATACAACTCCTAGTAAAGCTGTAATCAATTGCATGAAGTCAATCTTTGCAAGGCATGGTGTTCCTATGGAGGTGTTCACTGACAATGTGTCAGGACTGCAACTATTTCAGTACATAAAGATAGATTACTTTTTCCAAAGTTCCTTTGTGGTCATTGGAGGAGCTATCCTGCTTGCTGGCATTCTTCACATACAGGGAATAGAGAGTTAAAGTGATCATCTGTTTCCAAGGTGTTGTCAGGTTGTGGGATTCCTAGATTGCTCATTATTTCAAACATGATTCCATTTGGGTCACATGGTCTGAAACTTCCTATGGATCACAGACCTCTAGTATAAAGCCTGTTACTAACAGAGCTCAGCATAGTCATTGCCTAAGTATTGCTTTTTGCTCCATTGCTGTGGTTTCAACTTTTGCTGCACTATTTACTTTGCCTGTTGCCTCTCACTCCTGAGGACATTGAACCCATCTTCATTACAGTTGTCAACTGCACCATTGCAGATATCATCACCGCATCGCGGGGCTCAACCCCGTTCCGGAACCACACTGCTTCACAGGGCTCAACCCTGCTTCAACCTTCATGGCATCGCTGGGGTTCAACCCCCCCTCCGGATCCTAGTTACACCGCAGGGCTCAAACCTGTTCCGGAACCACACCGCTTCACAGGGCTCAACCCTGCTTCAACCTCATTGCATCACAGGGCTCAACCCTGCTCGAACATCACTGCATCACAGGGCTCAACCCTGCTCCGACTTCATCGCATCATAGGGCTCAAACCTGCTCCGACCTCATCGCATCACACGGCTCAACCCTGCTCCGACCTCACCGCAACACAGGGCTCAACCCTGCTTCAACCTCACAGCATCACAGGTCTCAACCCTGCTCCGTCTTTCACCACATCACAGGGCTCACTCTGCTCCGGATCTCCTTCACTACAGGGTTCCACCCAGGTGAAGCTCCTCTATACAATCCTGAGGTGTTAGCCTCATACTTGACTCGGGGTTCCCTACCATATTAACTTTTCTGTGTTAAAGACTATTTGGAGGTTTTCTCTTATACTCATTATTGCTTATGTGAACCTCAGTGTTGTTGAGACTTTATGTGAGACGTTACTATTATATTTCTCCTGTGAATAAATTCTATTCACTTTTATTCCGTGCTATCGAGATTTCATGAAAAGGTCATTCCTAAAGCCACCCCAGTTTACTGTACCTAGTAGGCCTGCCTCCTCCCAAGAGTCTCAAGTGCCGGCAGCCGTGACAGTTTGCACAGACCTAAAAATGAATCCGGATCTGGAACAGGCTACTGGGGTACAGGTGCTTTAGGGTTTGACCGCTCATTTGGAAGTACAGGAAAACACTCAAGTTCAAGCTTTGCAATGTCTACAGGATCTTTCCACATGTCTTGATAAACTTAAGATTCCTGTTGCAAAAACATCAGGGATTTCTGCTTCTCATTTACGTTTACCGACTCCTACCTCTTATGATGATAATCCAAAAACATGTAGAGGATTTCTCAACCAATTTGAGATTCATTTTGAATTGTTACCTCAAAGTTTTACCACCTCTCGTGTTAAAGTGGCTTATATTATGTCATTATTGTCTGGTGCTGCTCTTGAGTGGGCCTCTCATTTATGGGAGAGAAATTATGCCTTAATGTCTAATTACCAAGCTTTTGTTTCTACTTTCAAAAGGATATTTGATGAACCTGGAAGATCAGTGGCTGCATCTGTGGATATTTTGCGAGTAAAGCAAGGAACAGTCAGTATGTGGTTTGTTTTCAAACTATAGCCGCAGAACTTAAATGGAATTAAAAGCAGCATATTGGAATGGTCTCTCTGAGAGACTTAAAGATGAATTGGTGACTTGGGATCTTCCTGAGAATTTGGATGAGTTCATTTCATTGACTATTAAAATTGATTTTCATATGCGAGAATGAGGGGTTCAGAGGAGTTGCTCTGAGTGTTCTAAAAGTTCTCTTCCCCAGTCTAGCTCTTTTCACAGTACATCTGATGAGCCTAGGCAAATTAATAAAGCTAAATTGTCTGAAGTTGTGAAGTAACGTAGGATGTGTTCTAATTTGTGCCTGTATTGTGCATCCTCAGAACATTTCTTGGCTAAATGTCCAATAAGGCCAGGAAACTACCGTTCCTAGTTGATGGAGGGGAAGTCAAACTAGGGGTACTTTATAAAGTTTCCCCAAAAAAGGATTGTTTAATTTCTGTGAGAATTCCTGATTTTGGTTCTTCGTGTCAAGAGTTTTCTGCATTGCTAGATTCTGGAGCAGCTGGCAATTTTATTTCAGTCTTTGGTTCAGAAATTAAAAATTCCTGTTGTCAAATTAACCCATCCTTTTTCCCTTTCTGCAGTTAATGGGACTAGAATTTCTAATGGATATGTTACGCATCAAAGTCTATGAAGTTGAGGATAGGAGCTTTGCATGAAGAAAGTTTAGAGATTTTGGTATTACCTATTTCTATGTATGATATAGTTCTTGGTTTACCATGGTTAACTCTTCATAACCCTCACATTGATTGGAATTGTTCTCAAATTCTTTCTTGGAGTCCTAAATGCAAATTAAATTGTTTGATTCCTGTGGTACGATTGGCTGAAGTGAAAGTAGATGTTCCACCTTCTCTCCCACAGCCTTATCATGAATTTGCTGATGTCTTTTCTGAGCAGGCAGCAGATGAACTTCCACCGCATCGTCCCTGGGATTGTCCTATTGAACTTATTCCTGGTAAAATGCCACCCAAAGGTTGAGTATACTCTCTCTCTGTTCCTGTTCCTGAGACTCAAGCCATGTTGGAATATGTGCAAGATAACCTTCAAAAGGGGTTTATCAGGCCTTCTTCATCTCCCGCTGGAGCGGGCTTCTTTTTTGCAAAGAAAAAAGATGGTGGTCTTCGTCCATGTATCGACTTTAGAGGTCTAAATGAGATTACGGTAAAAAATAAATGTCCTTTGCCTCTCATTACAGAACTGTTTGACAGAGTTAAGGGGTCTCCATTGTTTACTAAACTTGATCTAAAGGGAGCTTACAACTTGATCAGAGATAAAGAGGGTGATGAGTGGAAAACTGCGTTTAATATGCGAGATGGCCATTATGAGAACCTCGTCATGCCTTTTGGTTTATGTAATGCTCCTGCGGTGTTCCAGGAGTTTGTGAATGAAATTTTCCGAGATATACTTTATCAGTTTGTTATTGTTTATCTTGATGATATTTTGATTTTTTTCCAGGAATCTTTCTGATCATCCTACCCAGGGGTCTTCAAACTTGGCCCTCCAGATGCTGTGGAACTACACATCCCAGCATGCACTGCACATAGTTTTAGCATGCTGTTATATCAAAAAGGTGGCAGTGCATGCTGGGATGTGTAGTTCCACAGCAGCTGGAGGGCCAAGTTTGAAGACCCCTGATCCTACCCATGTTAAAGAGGTATTAAGTTGCCTTCGAGCTAATAAGCTTTATGGTAAGATCTCCAAGTGTGTTTTTGAAGTACCAGTGATACCCTTTCTGGGGTATATCATTTCCGGTTCTGAACTTCAGATGGACCCTGAGAAGTTAAAGGCTATTCAAGATTGGGTTTTGCCCACTTCATTAAAGTCTATTCAGAAATTTTTAGGCTTTGCCAATTATTACAGAAAGTTTATCAAAGCATTTTCAACGACTGTAGCTCCAATTACTGCTATGACAAAAAAAGGGGCTAATCCCAAAGTGTGGCCCCCAGAGGCATTGTATGCCTTTCAGACTCTCAAAGATGCATTTTCCGCGGCCCCCATTCTAGTTCAACCTGATGTTGAGAAGTCATTAATGCTAGAAGTGGATGCCTCCACTTATGGAGTTGGGGCTATTTTGTCTCAAGTGGCTGCAGATGGGAGAACAGTATCTAGTGGATTCTTTTCACAAATGTTTTCTAATGCTGAGAGTAATTACTCCATCGGGGATGAAGAGTTGTTAGCTATTAAGTTAGCTTTGGAGGAATGGAGATATTTATTAGAAGGTGCAAAGCACCCTGTTACTATTTTTACAGACCATAAAAAATTGTTATATTTTGAAAACTGGCTATTGTCTAAACCCACGACAAGCTCGTTGGGCACTCTTTTTCTGGTTTTGATTTTGTCCTCAGGTATCGTCCAGGTTCAGTGAATAAAAAGGCAGATGCACTTTCACACTCAATGTTGGAAGAGAAAGAACAAAATGAGGATCAAAGGTACCCTATAATAATCCCTCTGGCTTTTTCTTCAATTTCCATCTCTCTCCTGATCCTCCTCCTGGGAAGATATTTGTGGCACCAGAGTTACGAGGTAAACTTCTTTCCTGGGCTCATAATTCTCATTTCTCTGGACATCCAGGGGTTTGTAAAATGTACTCATTTTTGCAACGTTCCTATTGGTGGTCTTCCATGATAAAAGATGTCCAAGAGTTTATAAATTTTTGTTCTAAGTGTGTACAACATAAGTCCTCCCGGCAGTCTCCAGTTGGTCCTCTCCATCCACTACCCATTCCCACCCAACCATGGACCCATCTTTCCATGGATTTTATTACAGATCTTCCTGAGTCTAGGGGGTGTACAGTTATTTGGGTAGTGGTGGATCGTTTTACCAAGATGGCTCATTTTTGTCCTTTCGCTCGAATTCCATCAGCCCCCAAATTAGCACAAATATTTATGAAAGAGATATTTCATCTTCATGGACTTCCTTCTAAGATGGTGTCTGATCGGGGTGTCCAGTTTGTTGCTCGGTTTTGGAGGACTTTATGTTCATCATTGCAAATTAAATCACAGTTTTCTTCTGCATATCACCCTCAGTCAAATGGACAAACTGAAAGAGTGAACCAGGAGTTGGAGACCTTCTTGAGAATGTATATTACTACTTATCAAGATGATTGGATGGATTTCTTGCCTTGGGCTGAGTTTGCTCATAACTTTCATTATTCATCTGCTACAGGTGTAAGTCCTTTTTTCACCAATTCTGGTCAGCATCCTTGAGTTCCTGAGTTTCAATCAATTCCTACAGTGGATGTTCCAGCAGCCAAAGCTACCCTCCAATATTTTTCTGGAATTTGGAGACAGGTACATAAGTGCCTTAGGAAAGCATCTCCTAATTATAAGGTCTTTGCTGATAGAAAACGTTCGGCTGTTCCTAAATACTCTGTTGGGGATCGTGTCTGGTTGTCTACTAGAAATCTTCGACTTAAAGTACCTACTATGAAGTTTGCTCCCTGGTATATTGGTCCTTTTTGTATTATAAAAATTGTCAACCCAGTGGCATGTAAGTTACAGTTACCCCCAACTATGCATGTACCTAACTCCTTTCATGTCTCCTTGCTTAGACCATTGATTCTTAATCGATTTCATGACAGCTTGCCTAAAGTACCTCCCATAACAACTGCTCGAGGTGTGGAGTTTGAGATCGATAAGATTCTGGATTCACGTAAGCATCAAAATCAATTACAATACCTTGTAGACTGGAAGCGCTATGGCCCAGAGGAGAGATCTTGGATTAAAGACTCTGATGTCCATGCTCCTAAGTTGATACGTAATTTTCATGCTAGATTAAGTTTAAAACCTGGTGGGTGTTCGGAGACCACCCAAAAAGGGGGGGTACTGTCAGGACTGCGACTATTTCAGTACATAAAGATAGATTACTTTTTCCAAAGTTCCTTTTGTGGTCATTGGAGGAGCTATCCTGCTTGCTGGCATTCTTCACATACAGGGAATAGAGAGTTAAAGTGATCCTCTGTTTCCAAGGTGTTGTCAGGTTGTGGGATTCCTAGATTGCTCATTATTTCAAACATGATTCCATTTGGGTCACATGTTATGGATCACAGACCTCTAGTATAAAGCCTGTTACTGTGTCTCAGTGTCTGTGCAATGTTACTTTCAGGTCTTTCTTGGACTCCTGCCAGGACCCTGCTGTGCCTGTGGGTTGCTGTGGATTTTGCTATAGCTCCTTTCATGTTCCAGCTAAATTTCTGATGCCAGTTACCTGCCAAACTACAGAGCTCAGCATAGCCATTGCCTAAGTATTGCTTTTTGCTACACTGCTGTGGTTTCACCTTTTGCTGCACTATTTACTTTGCCTGTTGCCTCTCACTCCTGTGGACATCGAACCCATCTTCGTTAGAGTTGTCAACTGCACTGTTACAGATATAATCACCGCATCATGGGGCTCAACCCTGTTCCGGATACTAGTCACACCGCAGAGCTCAACCCTGTTCCGGAACCACACTGCTTCACAGGGCTCAACCCTGCTTCAACCTTCATTGCATCGCGGGGCTCAACCCCGCTCTGGATCCTAGTTACACCACAGGGCTCAACCCTGGAACCCACCGCTTCACAGGGCTCAAC
Source organism: Taudactylus pleione (assembly GCA_031769625.1). Classification (NCBI taxonomy): domain Eukaryota; kingdom Metazoa; phylum Chordata; class Amphibia; order Anura; family Myobatrachidae; genus Taudactylus; species Taudactylus pleione. The sequence goes on from JAUIMM010000384.1 coordinate 15,241,858, forward strand.
CCTGCTTCAACCTCACTGCATCACAGGGCTCAACCCTGCTCTGACTTCATCACATCACAGGGCTCAACCCTGCTCTGACTTCATCGCATCACAGGGCTCAACCGTGCTCCGACCTCACCACATCACAGGGCTCAACCCTGCTCCGACCTCATCACATCACAGGGCTCAACCCTGCTTCAACCTCACAGCATCACAGGTCTCAACTCTGCTCCGTCTTTCACCACATCACAGGGCTCACTCTGCTCCAGATCTCCATCACTACAGGGTTCCACTCAGGTGAAGCTCCTCTATAGCATCCTGAGGTGTTAGCCTCATACTGGACTCGGGGTTCCCTACCATATTAACTTTTCTTTGTTAAAGACTATATGGGGGGTTTTCTCCTATACTCATTATTGCTTATGTGAACCTCAGTGTTGTTGAGACTTTATGTGAGAGGTTGCTATTATATTTCTCCTGTGAATAAATTCTATTCACTTTTATTCCGTGCTATCGAGATTTCATGAAAAGGTAATTCCTAAAGCCACCCCAGTTTATTGTACCTAGTAGGCCTACCTCCTCCCAGGAGTGTCAAGTGTCAGCAGCCGTGACACAATGGTCCTCAGTTTTTCTGTGCTGAATTTAAACAATTTGCTGATGATTGGGAATTTGTCCATACCACATCAAGTCCCCACTATCCATGGTCAAATGGATTGGTGGAAAGATCAGTAAAAACTGTAAAGAGTCTCATGAAAAAAGCGCAGAAAGGTAAAGAAGATTTCTACAAAAGTCTCTTAATCTACCGCAGTACACCTCTGCAGAATGGATTTTCTCCAGTACAAATGTTGATGGGAAGGAGAATTAAAGCAAATCTTCCAATACATGATGAACTGCTTAAACGTATAGTTCAACATTAGTCAGACTGAGTAAGGAACGACAACAGGTGAAACAAAAACTGTTCCATGACAAACGAACAAAAAGCCTATCTGATCTTAGGTCGGGTGACTAAGTCTGTCTCAGAGACTATGAGAAGGGCATTTGGATGCAGAAAGATACTGTGCAGGCACAAGTAGCACCAACATCTTATACTATACGCACAGAGCATGGAACAGAAGTAAGAAGAAATCAGGTGGATTTAATATCTCAACCTAACCAGCATGAAGACAACATGACTAAAGAATATCCTTCATCTGACATGTATGATAATCTGGATAACGGTGAACAAACCATGATTCAATAAAGGTCCAACATGGTTGATGAAACACAGACTGTGTATGAAAGATCCAAAAGAGAAATTCGCAGACCTGAGAAACTTATTGAAACATGTTTGATGATATTCTTAACATATTACATTGTTGAATTGTTGCACTGAAGGATACAGGGCTTATCTTTAAAGAAAAGAGGATGTAATGTTATTGCATTAGATGTGCCTAATGTTTGTAGACACACCCTAACTTGTATGTGAAAGCCTGAATCTTCAGTGACGGTCCCTAGGACCATGGGGAATGCTGGGAAGTGGGAGTAGTCTGGTGTACAGTATGTCTTTAGTTTGCAAATGGCTGAATAAAGAGCATAGCAGTTGAAACCCATGCATCAGTATCCATATGAATGCATATACAAGCATGCAAACAAAACAAGGGCATCTCTCGCTTGGCTCCTCATGCTTGCAGCTTGTCTCTTCCTGGCTTCTTCTCTGACAGCTCCTCCCAGCAGCTGCTGCACTGTGTCTCCTCTCCTCTATCATTCATGCTGGGTTATGATCTGACCAAGCTGTGCCCACACACAGACAGCATCCTGCTCCACCTTCCCCCTGCAACTGCCTGGGCCCTTCCAGCATCCTGCTCCACCTCCCCCCGCAGCAGCCTGGGTGTTCCCCCACCTGCAGCTAGCCTGCTTGCTGCTTCAGACTCCTCCGCCCCCCCCATCCCGTGCGCTGACTACTAGTACAGCACCGCTTATTCAAGACACAGTGTTAATTTAACAGCCAGTGACCAGTACTAGGCCACACCCTCCAGCAATAGAGGGTGTGGCTATGAAGCAGCGGGGCCCACCGGTGAATCCCCCAAATCCCCGGCAGCCCAATCCGAGCCTGTCCGTATGCATCTCAGTCTCTCGCTCAATGGCATGGTAAGATGACATCTTTCCCAGCGTGATAATACGGTTTGTCATCTCCAACGCATTTCAGGCTTACGCCCTTTGTCAAGGATAGCGTCTGTGTCCAAAGGTGTCCTTTTTATTCATCAAACTTTATTGAACAATTAACTAATTAAGACAATCCCGATCATCTGTTTCCTTACAACAGACGAAGGTCATGTGTGACAAAATTGTCACTCCATTATAAACAATTATTTGAAATTTAAAAACGGTATTGCATAAAACAGGGAAAAGATGGAAATAGAAGAAAACAAAAATAAAATGTTACATAGCTTATTGTTACATCATTATACATTACATCATTAATAAAAGAAATGTGTATAACTAGTGTAAAAGTAATTATAAAAATTTAAATATATGTGTGCTCATATTTGGAGATAAAACTATAGTGTTGTATTTGAGGAGAGGTAGTAATTTATTCGACTTTTGCATTGTAGTGAGATTAAATTGTATATTTATAAAAATTAATTAAATTCTATATCTATATTTAGCCCTGCTGGTTGTAAGGTTTGCACAGAATATATACACTTGGTTTCTTTCTTCCTAAGTTCTTGGGAGATGTCTCATCCTCTCCAATTCTTAGTGACTTTTTGAATCCCCATAAATTTGAGTACGGTGAGGTCTTTTTTATGGTGGTCTGCAAAGTGTTTTGAGACACTGTGGGTTTGTAAACCTATTTTAATATTGAACAATTCAGTTCAGCAATCCTTACTTTCAATTTCCTTTTCGTTTGCCCTATGTACTGTAGTCCACATGGGCTCTCTAATAGGTAAATCAGTTCTTCCAGGCCAGACTTTGGGCCAGATTCAGACTCGCTCGCTAGGCTGTGTTCACTCATAGCTGCCAATGGTTCGCAATCTGCGCATGCATACGCATCGCAGTGTGTGAACTAGTCTAGGCGATCAGGAAGCGGTCGCTCGCTGTGCATAGACTGCTCACTAGAATGAGTGACAGGACAAGCAATTTGTGGGTGGTAACAGGGGTTGGTCGATAGAAACGGGGGAGTGGAGATGCGAACGCAGGTGTGTCTAAACGTCTCAATGCCATTTAAGAGGCATGCATAATTAACATAGAGCGTCATAGTACATGTAACTTGATTGAAAATCACACTGAATCACTTGCAGTGCTTACGGTAGGGTATGGTCAGCCATAAGCGCTGCAATAGCATCCAATGGCACTCAATGTTTCCGATGGTTCTATACACTTCCTGGAGATGATGAGCCTTAGTGGGCATCTTAAGACTGGCTGGTGGGCATCTGCATACACAGAGCAATCGCATGCCAAGACATAGTGGGCGTGCTACTGCCTTGCCATGCGATCGCCTGCTTTGCTGAATTTGCATACACTGGGTGCGAGCGAATGCATCTAGTGAGTGTGTCTGAATCGAGCCCTTTGTGCCTTTCTGTAGATAATCCTTGGTTTTTCTTTAAAAATTGGTAAAAGTTGTCTGTCCAGTTGTAAAATGTGTCAGTGCTTTAAATCTTTTCAAAAATGTGATGTTGGCTGTTAAATTGTGTAATAAAAGCTACAGTATATTGGGGTTCTTTTGATTATCTTTTTGTTTATATTGTATCATCTCCTTTCTACTGAGTGACCCCATTTTCCATTTCATCATATCCTTTCTGTGTGAATTTCTTTTTAATGTCTTCACTCTGTTGCAGGTAGGTATGTTGTGGGCAGTTACTTTTGATTCTTCTTAACTGGCCCCCGGGATATTCCTGATCCAGTTTTTATGGTGGGTACTGTTTTTAGAAAGGGTATTGTTTCCACTAACTTCTTCTGTGTCTGTTCTTGTGTTTATGAAATTGGTTAATATGAAAATTCCAGATCCAGGTATATGACTGTTTCTTTACTGAATTTTGATGTGAATTCCATTCCAAAGTTGTTCTTTTCTATATAAGTTAGGAAATTTATTAACATATGTTTGGGACCATCCCAGATGAAGAAGAGGTCATCTATGTATTTTTTCCAAAAAATTATGTATTGTTTGTATGAGTTGTTGTACCAGATATTTTCTTCCTCCTTGGCATAGCTAGGTGCGAAAGATGAACCCATCACAGTTCCCTTAGTTTGGTTGTAGAACAGTCCTTGGTTCAAAAAATAGTTATGGTGTGGGATGTATTCAATACAGTTCATGATGAAGTTTATCTGAGTGTTAGATAGAGAGGTTTGGTTTGAAAGAAAGAATCTTGTGGCATCACATCCATATTGTGTGTTATACATGTGTATAAGGAACAAAATCGCTCGTACATACAATAGGTTATAGGATTCTCTCCATTCCATATTCTCCAGATTCTGCAAAATGTGTGGAGTATCACTCAGGTAAAAAAGTTTGAGGAAAGTGAACCTATCCCTGACACAATTGTTGACAAGGGGATTTACGGGGTCTTTATGCAATTTGGGAAGTTGATAGCAGGTGGGTATCTTTGGGTGTTCTATGTTTAGAAAGTAAAATTATTTTTTATTTAAAATTCCCAATTCTAATCCTTCTGTTAGCAGGTCATTTCATTTTCTTTGGTATTTTTTTGTTGAATCTTTATCAAGGATTTTATATGTTTCCTTATCTGAGGAGATTCATTACCACCGCTTCATACTTTGCTCTATCCATAATTATGAGGCCCCCACCTTTATCTGCTGGATTCAGGATTATTGATGTGTCCTCTTTTAATTCCTGCAGTGCTTGCTTTTCTTCTTTCATTCGATTCTAAATCTTTTTTCTCCAGTGATTTTTCTTATGTAATTTTCTACTCATTTCTGAAAAGTCTCAATATGAGGTCCTTTGATGTATGATGCAAAAAAATAGATATAGGTTTGAATGTGCTATGTTTGTATGGATCATCAGTTTCTCTTTTCTTGAGTATTTTTACTGGCAAATAATTTTTTGATACAGAATTTCCTGATAAATTTTTGGGTATCTATATAGAGATCAAACTGTTTTGCCTGTGAATGTGGGGAAAATTTAAGTCCTTTGTTAAGGAGGCATAATTGGTGATTTTGTTAAAGGCATTTTTATTCTTAGCAAAAAAACATTATTTATTGAGGTGATATTTTCAGTCAATTCTTTCCTCTTCTTCCCACCTCTGAAGCCCCTTGTCTGGTGATAAGATTATTTGTTTCTTTCTTTGTTGAAGATGGGGATTTTTGTGTGTTCTAAAAAATCTTCCTCATCATCATATTCCTCATCTTGCTCTATTGTTAAGGCTCTTTTTCTTTGTTTGGATTCTGTTCCATCTTTCCAGACCCTTGATTCTATATTCTCAATTAAGGCTTGATTTTCTTGCTTTTCTTCTTCTTGTGCTGATTCTTTTCCTAATTTGAAGGAATTTCTTATTGTTGTTTGTGTTTTGTTGTTGTATTGAAAATGTCTTGGGTTGTAAGGAGGGTAATTCTTTCTTTGTATTGGGGTAGGTGGTAGTTCTTTTATTAGACACTCCCTTTGTCTTGATGGTTTTTTAACATATTCTTTTTGATAGTATGTTCTATGTGGGTAATTTTCTTTGTACTTCTAGTGGTCCTAGGGTCTTGCCCCAGGTATTTCTGTTTTGGTTTTTGTAGGGGATTCCCCATTTTTCTTCTTTCATCTCTTGGGATGTTTGTTTTCTAGATAATTCCCCAGAGGATTCTCCATTTCTGATGGGTAATGTATTCTTCTAATTTCTGTAATTTTGTGTTCGTCATTTTCATTAGGTTAATATATTCTGTCACTGATTTAAGTGGCACAAATTTATCTTCTAAGGACTTTATTTTTTCATGTATTAGTTCCAGTGATGTTTTTCTATCTTCAATGATAAGTTTGATCAAATCTCTAGAGAAAGTATCAAGAATTTAATCCATTTTGTTAAAAAGTCTGATTGTATAGGTTCAAATGTAGGATTTTTTTGTATTCTCAGTCCTTTTGGGATTAAATCCTGTTCTAGATATTTGCTCAGTGTCGTAATTTCCCACCAATTTTTAATTTCCAGGTTATAGTGTTTTCTAACATCAAAACTGTCCACAGAATCTTTGGTCCTCAATTTTGGGTTCTGGTGGTGGTTATAGATACAGAATACGTCTCCAATGTTGTTTCTGTGTGTATGTGTAATGTAACTAACCATTTTTTAAAGCAGCAGTGAAACAAAATCCAAGACACAATGAAAGTTTTAAATTGACACCGTGCTAATGGTTGTTATTTATAAAGCAGCTCCACTTTCAAAGGTAGGATATAAGTAATATAATAAAGGGCACTTGTAGTGATGTGAAACTAAAATAAAAAATATAAAAGAATAAAAGTGTAAAAATTATGAGGTAAAAAAAATTATTAAACGTGAAAAAAATAAACGTGTAAAACAATAACAAAAGACATTTTAAAATATGCAATACCTGTAATAGGAAAAAATTAGTGCAAATAATGATTATAGCCTTTATTGTGTACTTACTCCATATTGGGAAGTCAGGGGGTTCCGATGTTTTCAGCTACTGGCCATGCTCGGAAGGATACAGATTTGTGCTATCTAACTGACCCTATGTCTGCCTACCTTCTCTGTAGTGTTCTGCCATTGCTGACTGGTTCCCTCCGTGTGCCTCTTCTCCTTTACTTTAGCCATGCTCATCTATCATCGTTATGGCGTATATAGTGATAACCTATTTTGTTGCGGGGTGGCACTTTGAGACGTGGTGTTTGTAGTTGCCGGGGAGTATAATACTAGTGATGGTCCACCGGATGTCGCTTTTGAAATTCATAACTGCACATGTTCTACTTTGAAATACTGTACACTACAGCTCTACTGCACTGTGCTCTACAGTATGATTTACTGCAACCAGACTGTAAGTACAGGTGCTGAGCATCATTTTCTGCAGTGTGCTTACACAATCCCGGGACACCAGATCACTTTATAAAGTCCTCAGCTGATGAAGTAAAAAGGTGAACTTCCAAAATAAATACTTGCAATCTGTGCTTAAAAGATGCAAAAAAAACATTCATACTATTCAACCTTACTGAGCTAATTATATGGCTCACCACCATCCCCCACCAACATTTGCTTTTATTCAATGCTGCCACATGCTGAGCCCACTATCAGTGGCGTAACTAGGGCAGGGCGAGCGGGGTGCATGCCCTGGGACCGGCGGCACGGGGGGGCACCGCCGGCCACGGTACCGGCCGGCCGGCCCGCCCTAGTTAGCCAGTGTAGCACCAACCGCAATGAGTGCGGTCAGCGCTACACATTTACACAGGACCGGCACTAGGCTTCCAGCGCCGGTCCTGTGCTTCACAGCTGAGCCCATTCCCTCCCCCTGAGTGCTTGCCCAATAGCGCTAGGAGGTGGGCTCAGGCTGTGCATAACACACGCATCTCCGCCAGCGCTCGCGGCAATGCGTGTGTTAAACAGCAGCCAATGAGAGTCAGCTAGACGTCTGTCCCATAATGCTGAGCGCGCCAGCCCGGGAGGACTGGCGGGCAGGCGGCGGCGGGAGCGGCGGCGCGGACTGGAGCAGCAGCAATGTGGATTCAGGTAAGTATATTTTTATATATATATTTTTTTAACCTATTTGCACTACTGGGGGCACAATGGGGGAGGGGGGTGGCTACTACTGGGGGGACCTCTACTGGGGGTGGGGGCACAACGGGGGAGGGGTGGCTACTACTGGGGGCACCATTATTGGGAGGACCTCTACTGGGGGGGCTACTACTGGGGGCACTTAATCGGCAGGGGGAACCTCTACTGGGGACTACTACTTGGGGGGGAACTACCACTGGGGGCATTATAAAAGGGGCCTACTACTAGAGGCACTGCACTCAGGGGACCACTACTGGGGGCAATAATAGGAAGGGCCACTACAGGGGGCACTGGATAGGGGGATCACTACTGGGTGCCTGCATAAGGGGACCACTACTGGGAAAACTGCATGGGGGGGACTACTGCTGGGGGCACTATATAAAGGGCACTGCATAGGGGGGGACTACTACTGGGGGCACCATATAAAGGGCACTGCATAAGGGGATACCGCTACTGGGCGCACTGCATTGTGGGGACTGCTACTGGGTGCACTGCATAAGGGGGAACACTACATGGGGCACTTCATTTGGGGGTGCCACTCCTGGGGGTACTGAGTAAGGGGAACTAATTGGGGGCTGTATAAGGGGGACAACTACTGGGGATACTGTATAAGGGGCACTACTATGGGCCTGCATAAGAGGGACCACAACTGCATACTGGGGGTACTGTATAAGGGGTACTACTGGGGTTAAGGTGCATATGGATAGGAATGTTCAGTGTGAAAATAAAGGAGTGTGTCATGTTGACACGTCCCATTTTTAAGTGACCACGCCCATTTTTTCAGCGCGCACACAGCGAGGGGGGGGGCGCTGGCTCTCCCTTTTGAAATTTGCCCTGGGCTCCAAATACCCTAGTTACGCCACTGTCCACTATTGACATTGTACAGAAATGGCCAAAAGCTTTGAGAATGACACAAGTATTGGTTTTCACAACGTTTGCTGCTTCAGCGTTTTTAGACCTTTTTGTCAGATGTTACTATGGTATACTGAAGTAAAATTACAAGCATTTCATAAGTGTCAAAGGCTTTTATTGACAATTACATTAAGTTTATGCAGGGTGCTTTACTGTTGGCATGACACAGGACAAAGTCTTTTGGAGGATGGCCTGGTGTCAAGAAGGGCAGTAAAGAAACCACTTCTCTCCAGGAAAAACACTAGGGATAGACTGATATTCTGCAAAAGGTATAGGGATTGGACTGCTGAGGACTGGGGTAAAGTTACTTTCTATGATGAATCCCCTTTCAGATTGATTGGGGCATCTGGAAAAACACTTGTCCAGAGAAGTAAAGGTGAGCGCTATCATCAGTCCTGTGTCAGTAAAGCATCCTGAGACCATTCATGCGTGAGGTTGCTTCTCAGCCAAGGGAGTGGGCTCACTCACAATTTTGCCTAAGAACTGTCAGACTAGTATTTGTTTGTGAACCCGGAGTTGGAGAAGTTGAATGACAGCATGCCAGGCAAATTGCAGAGGTCTTGAAAAAGAAGGGTCAACACTGCAAATATTGCATAAACTTAATGTAATTGTCAATAAAAGCCTTTGACACTGATAATATGCTTAGAATTTTACTTAAGTATACCATAGTAACATCTGATAAAAAGGTCTAAAAACACTGAAGTAGCAAACTTTGTGAAAACCAATAGGGCGCACAGACGGTGTAATGGTAGCATTACTGCCTCACAGCATTGAGGTCGTGGGTTCAATTCCCTGTGCTTGCGTGGATTTCCTCCGGGTTCTCCGGTTTCCTCCCACACTCCAAAAATATACTGGTAGGTTAATTGGCTCCCAACAAAATTACCCCTAGTGTGTATGTGTGTGTGCATGTGATAGATTGTAAGCTCCACTGGGGCAGGGACTGATGGGAATGGCCAAATAGTAAAATAGTAAAGCGCTGCGGAATATGTGTGCACTATATAAATAAATAAATAATAATAATAACCAATACTAGTGTCATTCTCAAAACTTTTGGCCATGGCTGTACACAGAATTCCTGCTTTAATTCACACACATCACATTCACGACAGGTGCGGCTCTCAACAAGAATGGGCATCCAGGGTTTGAAACCTGACATTTTGTTTTTAAATCTTCACTAGAGGATTAAAAATAAATTACTTGGTTTGTGAGAGTTCTGTCATTTATACAAATACATACGGGTATCTGTGTTGACCAGAAGACGCACACCCAGCATTGAATAAGGACTGAGCAATTAAATTTCAGTATTCTTATCCAAGTCTATTGAACTGAATACATTGCCCTAAACTTCCCACCACCTGGCATTTCTATACTACTGTATGCCACCTGTAGCAACATTTTACGCTAAACCGTTATGCAGTAGACATTGTATTGTACAAATTACAGGGCTGTCTCTGTGTGTATGGCCACAGGTATGGCTCTCAACAAGGGTGGCATGTGTGGGCTAGAGGTTTTGGTGAACGTCTTGCAGAGTGGACATCTTAGGTTCGAGACCTGACTATTTATTATATCTTCACTACAGGATTAAAAATAAATCATTTGGTGTGTGAGAGCTCTGTCATTTATACAAATACATACAGGTATCTTAAGTTAATGGTGCTACTACTGAACGGTGGAGATTATCACCCACATTTATCAAGGCTTGGACAGGGAGTGATAAAGTTTCGGGAGATAAAGTACCAACCACTCAGCTCCTAACTGCCATGTTACAGACTGTGTTTGCAAAAATGTCAGTTACAGTAGGAGCTGGTTGGTTGGTGCTTTATCTTAATCCACTGTATCACTCTGCAAAGCTTGATAAATCTCTGTCAGCCTCCAGGGACTGTGGGTGGGTGTGTGTCAAAGGCACTACTACTGTGGCCATTTACAGTATTTCCTGTGACCTACTGTAGTGTACTGTACATACCTGTACATTATTTTTTTTCACTCACTACAGTGTCACTTACCGTACAGTGTTATTTTTCCACTGTACCACAATGTGTCCAACACCCCCGCAAGGAGGAGGTGGCGGCAGCTGGTCCACCCAGCCCGCCGGAGGATTATGCTGCCTATTCACCAAGTGGTAATGATTACAGTATGTTATGGACACATTGTATTGGTGTACTGTTACTGTACATTTTTAATTTTACATTAATGTTTATTCTTTATTTTACACACAGATCTAAACATCATTGTGGAGGACCTGGAGGAAGAGCATAGCAGATCTGTGGGCCACACCAACCCACCACCAGTCAGTAAGTACTGTACAACTTATACAATGCATATCCTGCACAGGACACTTTTGTCATTACTACTGTACTGTGCTTTGCTTTTTCTTGCTACTGTTTCCTCTACTTAGCCAACAGTGGCGTAACTATCGAGGGTGCAGGGGATGCAACTGCTATGGGGCCCGGGACCCAGCAAGCAATCCCACTGTAATTTTTTATTACAAGTGTGCCTGGGCACAGTTGTTTAGTGATATAAAAGGGGGTGGAAGGTGTGCCACCGGGACTGTATATAGTAACTCATTCTTTGTGTACACGGAGCATACAGCAGGACTTGCAAAATTATGACATAATCCTCCCACAAGTCTTTCTATAGGTTCTGTGCACACAATAAGGTACAAGTCCAGAACCATACTGTACAGATGTTCCCAGCTAGTTTGTTGCTCATAACGCGCCATTCAGGCCTCTGTGTCGCGCCATGTAATACACCGCTTAACCACTAGGTGGCAAGTGCTCCACTAATTTGTACTGAATACCATACTGTTAAATTGGATGGATATCACATTCACTTAGTGTATCTGCATATTGCATGTTCGCACAACCAATCTTTTTAACATCACATAAACTCTCAGAACGGGGCGCAAATCAGTACACATACATAGCTGTACAGTAGTTTATTTGCCGTGTTCTTATGATGGTATAACTGATACTACATACATTAATGAAATGCACTCACAGCTTTCAATGAGATGGGACGAATTATTCTCTAACGGTGCGGTACTGTGTATATACTGTATGTACTAGTATAAAATTTTGTAAGGAAGACACTTTTTTTATTATTTAAAACAGCAGCGGGTGGGTGGAGTGCACAAGGATGAGCCTGCTATTGACATTGTACACATTGCCTGCTGTAATTCGCAGATGTCACATCACATACATGACAGGTGCAACTCTTTATAGGACTGGCATGTGGGCTAGAGGTTCGGTGAGACCTTGAAAATATATATATATATATTTTTTTTTTTTAAATCTTCACTACAGGATTAGAAAGAAATCACTTGGTGGTGTGTGACTTCTGTCATTTATACAGCTACTGTATCAGTGTTGACCAAAAAGATGCACTCCCATCATTGCATAAATATCAAGCTATTGAAGTTCAGTATTGTTATCCAACCCTTACTGAACTCAATACATTATCCACAACTTCCCACCACCTGGTATTTATATGCTACTTTATGCCACTGTGTGCTCGATAAAGTGGTGTACGGCGCTCCAATATAGTACCCACGTACCACCCTGCTAGTCGCACTATGGTGTTTAGAATCTATTTGTACTGTGCATGCCCAGTGTGTCAGGAGTCACACACTGCATCCCAGACTATAGTGATTTCATGACTTTAGAAACTAGTAGTGGGGTCTGTTTAAAAGTGGGGTCTCTGTATTACAAACTTACTGTGTGTTTTAATCCGCACACTTGCAGCACTCAGCACGTCAGCGCTGTGGTGGCTGCCAGCTCTGTGGGTTGCACATGGGATCTCTGGCACATGCCTAGTGGAGCTGCTCCATTAGCCATGTACTGTAGCACCCTGCTAGTCGCGCTATGCTGTGGCGAATGCCCAGTTGAGCTGTTTGGGAGTCACGCACAGTGCAACAGGTCCCTTCCCCCAAAGCAAGCAAGAGCCATTCATTACCATAATAAAGGATGCTCTGTTACCCATTTAAACAGTCAGCTAAAGGTCTGCCATTGTGTCCTGAAAAGGCAAGGAATGGTGACCATTGCCAATGACACATCCCCCATCTGCTAGAACAACTAATGTGCCGCGAATGTGTCAGTTGCTGCTGCACTGCAGAATACGATAGCATGTTTTAGCAATTTGTAGTGCTGTCTTAACAGGGTTGCATAAATTCATCACTGAACTAGAAGTCGGCACTGTCCCAGACTTACAGTAGATACTGTAGTGAATGCATGTCTTAGAAAGTACAGTAGTGGGGTCTGTTTAAAAGTGGGGTCTTTGTATTACACACTGACTGTGCATTTTAAGATGCACATTTGCGTCAATGTCGGCACTGTCCTAAACAGATATTACGTAACTTTAGGAACTAGCAGTGGACTCTGTATGAAAATGGGGTCTCTGTATTACAAACTGACTGTGCATTTTAGGACTAACTCTGAGTTTTAGGACATACACTTACGGGACTGCTGGCACTGTCAGTGCTGTCTCACACTTAGACACCACTACTAGTTTCTAAGACAAGCATTCACTACAGTATCTAAGTGAAAGAGGGGTCGCTGTCTGTTCATTTTAAAGTGCACACTTGCGGCACTGTCGGCACATCGGTGGTGGTGTGGTGACAGGGATCTCCAGTGCATGCTCAGTGGAGCTGCTCCAAAGGCCGCATAGTGCCCTGTTAGACACGCTATGCTGTGGCTTATGGAGGCTCATACTGTAGTAAAGCACATGCCCAGTGGGTCGGGAGTCACACACAGTGCATCCCAGACAGACACTATAGTGGTTTCATGTCTCACACACCACCAAATGATTTCTGTTTAAATCTTTGATTTCATGAATTTGGAAACTGGTAGTGGGCTCTTTTTAAAAGTGAGGTCTCTGTATTACAAACTGATTGTGCGTTTTAAAGTTCACACTTGCAGCACTGTCAGCATGTCAGCACTGTGGTTGCTGCCAGCTCTGGGGGGTTGCAATGGGATATCTGGCGCATACTTCTTAATTGGCAGGTAACCTCATTGCTGCAGATCGTCTAATTTTTAATTATTTGAAAAGTGGACTGCAAACTAGGTAACCTCATTGCTGCAGATTGTCTAATTTTTAATTATTTGAAAAGTGAATAGATTACTAGTCCTAGTTCTTCTTAGCTTTGTGGCATTCACTGTTTGTTTATGTTAGGACATTTATTGCTAGCCATATTAGTGGGAGGGTATTGGGGGATGATTGGATTCATTGCATACACATGCAAGCACTGACTATTTAAGTTCATAGCAAGGCTGAAGGCCCCTGGGCTGAGTAGGACATAATTATTAGAAGTGCATTTCTTACCGAATTTGGCATTATACCGGCATTAAACCGAAGTTAAACTGAAGAAGACCACTCTAACCTTAAACTATTCTTTAACACGAACATATGGACAAAGTATAATCAAGAAATGTAAGTTCACGATATCTACACTACAAGCAACTGCTGTCTGCATCACCTGGACAATCCTCATTGGCCTCTGTTTGCTCACTATAAGAACTTACACCTGCTATTATTTGTACTGACTCGCTCGTTTCACAAACAACTCTTAGCTTACTGTATTCAGTGCCAATTTTAGTATATGTATTAGAAATAATATCTTCCCACCTCTCTTCTTTTCCTAGCCTGTCATCTGTCTTCTAATTCAGTTTATTTTAATATTCCATTTCTCCTCTTTTCCTCTGCTCAATAATAGTCTGGAAATTTTGCAGGCACATTTTCCTCCATTGTACTATAATGGTGCATACACACGATCAGATTTTTCCTTCAGATATGAACGATAACGATTTAAAAATCATTCAGTCGTTCATATCTGAAGGAAAATCGTTCATATCTGACATGCCTGAACGATGGACGATCAACGATGCGCGTTCCCGTTTGTCAGATAACGATATCTGACATCTGATGTGTTTGCAGTCAGACTTGGACGATTCCATTCATTTTAATGCAGTCAAAAATCGTTCAATCGTTCAAATCGTTCAAAACTTTGGTAAAATCGTTCAAATCGTTCAGTCGTTCAGTCGTTCATCTGACAAATCTGACAAGTCTGACAAATCTGACCGTGTGTACGCTCCATTATACTTGCTTCTCTGCACTCATACTTTATTCTTACATCTAGTTTTCCTCCCCCTACCCAACTCTTCCACACCATTATCATGTGTACCCCCCCCTCCACTCACTGTCTACCTAATACTCTGCTCTACCCCCTTTTACCTCCTATATAATTTCCCCCTTGTCTCCTCCACCTCCTCCTTCCTTTATCTCCCCTCCTCTGTCTGCCGTCCTCCCTCTCCTCTCCCACTACTACACTTTCATTCTCTTCTACCCCTCCTTTGTCCTACTACCCCACTGATAATCCTTCCTCCAAACCTCCTCTCTATGTCACCCCTACCACCCCCATCATATTAAACTCCCTCCCTGCCAACCACCTACAGGTTCCCTTCCCAGCACTGATCCCCACATAATCTCTCCACTACATTCATCTCGGCCTCCCATATTAAACTCATCTTCTCGTTACAGCAACCCAAATAATCTAATTCACATTTCTCCCACAAACACTGTCCCTCTATCCTGTGCCCTCTGGAATGCCAGATCAGTATGTAACAAACTCGTACCCACCCATGACCTTTTCATCTCTCAAAACTTGCATCTCCTTGCCATTACTGAAACCTGGATTTCACCCTCTGACACCACTACCCCTGCTGCTCTCTCCTCTGGGGGCCTCATCTTCTCTCATACCCCTCGGCCTGGGGGTCGCCATGGTGGTGGGGTAGGGGTCCTTCAATCCCCCGGTTACTCCTTCCAACTCCTACCCTCTGAACCAGCTCTTACTTTCTCTACATTTGAGGTTCATGCTATACGCCTCTTCCAACCAGTTCACCTTAGAGTAGCTACTATTTACCATCCCCCTGGCCCTCCTTCCAAATTCATTGACAACTTCGCTTCCTGGCTTCTTCACTTTCTCTCCTCTGACTTTCCCTCTATTATCCTAGGTGACTTCAATATTCCTATTGATATCCCCACAGAAGCCTCTGCCTCCAAACTCCTCACCCTCATATCTTCATTTGGTCTCTCCCAATGGACCTTCTCACCCTCCCATGTGAGTGGGCATTCGCTTGACCTGGTCTTCACTCACTGTTGTGATATTTCTGATTACTCCAATTCCCCATTCCCCCTCTCAGACCATCACCTTCTCTCTTTTAACCTATCCCTCTCTCCTTCCCTTCCTCTACCTCCTATGGCCACTATCACTAAGCGTAACATTGATGCTATTGACACCGTTTCTTTTTCTTCCCAGCTTGACTCACTTCTCTCCCCTATCCTCTCTCTCTCTCTTGCCCTGAACAAGCCATTTCTCTATACAATACCTCCCTTACTTCAGCTCTGGACTCTGTTGCTCCGGTGATCACTATTCACCCCCGCAGATTTACACCTCAACCCTGGCATTCCAAATGCACCAGATACCTGCAAAAGTGTTCGCGAACTGCCGAGCGACAGTGGAGAAGATCACGCTCTAAGGCTGATTTTCTCCATTTCAAATTTATGCTCTCATCTTACAGTGCTGCCCTTTCCCTTTCTAAACAGTCATATTTCAAGAACCTCATCTCCTCTCAGTCCTCAAATCCCCAACGTCTCTTCACCACTTCAACTCCCTCCTCCACCCACCCCCTCTTCACCTCCCCTCCTTGCTCTCGAGCCTTGACTTTGCTACCTACTTTACATCTAAAATTGACTCCATACGTCAGGACATCACATCCCACCAGTCCCCCTGCTATCCACCTCCTCTCTTCCCAGATCACCCCTCTCCTTCAATTCTACCGACTCTAACTTTCTTCACCCCTGTATCTGGAGAGGAAGTCATGTCCCTCATCCAGTCCTCCCCCCCTTCCACCCCCCCTTGACCCTATCCCTTCACGTCTCCTCCGCTACCTCTCTCCTTCTGCCTGCTCCCATCTTGCCCACCTCCTTAATCTCTCCCTATCATCAGGCACTGTCCCGTCTGCATTTAAACATGCCCTTGTCTCCCCCATACTAAAAAAACCAATCCTTGATTCCAACACTCTATCCAACTACCGTCCCATCTCTTTCCTCCCTTTTGCTTCCAAGCTCCTTGAGCATGCTGTTTTCAAGCGTCTTACCACCTTTCTTTCCTCTCATTCCCTTCTTGACCCTTTTCAGTCTGGCTTACGTTCTCTCCACTCCACTGAATCTGCCCTCACAAAAGTCAGCAATCACCTCCTTGCTGCTAAATCCAAGGGCCACTACTCTCTGCTCATTCTCCTTGACCTTTCTGCTGCTTTTGACACTGTGGACCACCCTCTCCTTCTGCAAATCCTTCACTCCCTCGGTCTTCGTGACACTGCCCTCTCCTGGCTATCCTCCTACCTCTCTGACCGATCCTTCTCTGTCTCCTCTCATGACTCCTCTTCTCCCCCACAGCCTCTTACAGTGGGTGTTCCCCAAGGTTCTGTTCTTGGACCTCTCCTTTTCTCACTCTATACATCCTCACTAGGTGAACTCATCAGCTCTTTTGACCTCCAATATCATCTCTATGCTGATGATACTCAAATCTACCTTTCCTCCCCTGACCTCTCTCCCTCTCTCCTCACTCGTGTCTCCAACTGTCTCTCTGCCATTCCTTCCTGGATGTCCCAACGATTTCTTAAACTTAATATGTCTAAGACTGAGCTAATCATCTTCCCTCCCCCCTATATAACCACACTTCCCACCATTTCTTTATCAATTGATAGCACAACTATCTCCTCTAGCCCCATAGTGCGCTGTCTTGGAGTTATCCTGGACTCATCCCTTTCCCTCAAACCACATATCCAGAATCTCTCACAGTCCTGTCGCTTTCATTTTCAAAATATTTCCAAGATTAGACCCTTTCTCACCCAGGATGCCACTAAAACCCTCGTACACTCACTGGTCATCTCCAGATTGGACTACTGTAACCTTCTCCTATCTGGCCTCCCCAAATCCCATCTCTCTCCTCTCCAGTCTATCCTTAATGCTGCTGCTCAGCTCATCTTCCTCTCAAAACACTCTGCTTCTGCCTCCGCTCTCCTACAAGCCCTCCACTGGCTCCCCTTCCCCTTTAGAACCCAATTTAAGGTTCTCACGCTCACTTACAAAGCCCTCAGCCATTCCTCTCCCACTTACATCTCTGATCTCATCTCCCTTCACTCTCCTGTCCGCCTTCTTTGCTCAACAAATGCACGTCGCCTTTCATGCCAGCTGATTACTTCCTTCCACTCCCGCCTCCAAGATTTTGCCCGTGCTGCTCCCCACCTTTGGAACTCTCTCCCGCTTCCCATCAGACTCTCCACCTCTCTACAATCCTTCAAACGGGCTCTCAAGACCCACTATTTCATCAAAGCCTTCCAGCTCTCATCTTATCTTCCTGCTACATACTCCTTCCTCCCTGCCTACCCCATCTGTGTCATCCCTGTTTGTCTGTCCCTCCCCCTTAGAATGTAAGCTCCTATGAGCAGGGCCCTCTACCCTCTTGTGCATCTCCTTACTATACCTTCATCTACTTCTTACTCTCTACCAGGGCACCTAACACTTGATTGCTTTGCATTGTTGCTTATCTGGGTGTTATGGTCGTGAATGTAGCAATGTATATTATCCATGTCCTGTAATGTATTGTATTGTACTGTACTGTAAGTCACTGTAAATCAATCTATTTGTTTATGTACTTTGTAAGGCACTGCGGAAAACTTGTGGCGCCATATAAATAAATGATAATAATGATAATACCCAGTGGAGCCGCTCCATATGCCAGTCGCGTTATGCTGTGGCGTTTGGAGGCTCATACAGTAGTACTGCACATGACAGAACTCACACACCACCAAGTGATTTCTGTTTAATCCTGTATTGTAGATTGCAAAAAAAATAATAATAAAAAAATTGCACCCTTCCAGGCTTCGAACCCAGGACGCCCACACTGCCTTACACTCTCCTAACCACTACACCACAGATGCCTGCCATACTGATAGCTGCACCTGTCGTGTGTGTAATGAATGAGTGTCGTGAGTGCATCATGCATCTTATAGTGGCTAAAAGATGGTTCAGAGAGATCATTGATTCACCCCAGGCAAGTTTTTTGTTCTGGTAAAGTGGAGAGACAAACCTCTCTCCAACAACCGGAAAAAAAGCTTGCCTACACGAGCGCAAGAAGAGAAATATTAGCCACATTTGGCAGCCAGCGGACTATCCGTGGTCTCCAATGCCACTAGTTGGACCTTGTTCGCAGAGATACACCTTGTTTGAAGAGGATCAGGAGGCGCCTCCTGCACAGTAAGTACAGTATTGCTGTACAATTACAGTAATTAAAGTATACAGTACAGTAACAAATACAATGCACTACTGTGACATACACTGTACTGTAGGGTGCTGGATAACTGACAATGATTGACAGCCGTTACCTCGCACTCACATGACCGACAGAGATTTGATTGATAGGGTCATTAGATCGACATAGACTAATGGGTGACACACTATTTGTCGACCTAGACACTGTTTATCTGTGCCGGCCCTGCCCCCTTTAAGTCTGACATTATGACGTCACGCATAGGTTAAGGGTTCGCCTTCCCTCTAAACTACAGTACAGTATTGCACTGTCTAGAGAGTCTTAAAAATTGTAAGCGCCAGAGTGTGCCTATAGTGTCCAATTCTGGCAGCAGGGTTGCACCCTGCAAGGCAAAAGCACAACTCATGGGGTGGCGACAGTGCCACCCACAGAGCCTTTATGTGAGGTGGCACCACTTGGGCATACAGTACCTTCTGTAATTATACTATATTTTTTTTTACCATACTGTATCATGTTGGGCCCAATGCCAGCTTCAAAGACTAGTTTTTGTACTACAGTATACTGTATTTGTTTGTGTTGTTAATCAGGTAGAGACTTTTCGTACAGTGGGAATTTTGGTATAGTCCAATTGTTTACAATCAAACTTTACTGTACTGTACATTACAGTATTTTTTTTCCATAGGAAGAGAAAGGTGGCTTTTTACTGAGGCCGCAGCCGCCTTCAGTCACCTACCACGCCTTGTAAGTACTGTCTGTACATTGTCTTCTACTGTATCTCTTTTTTTTCCTTTTCATAATGTCTTTCTCCCTCCTGTACTCTAAAAGGCTCATACTGCACACACTAGACCAGTGATTTTCAACCTTTTTCAACTTGAGGCACACTGCACAAGATTTCAAAATTGCCAAGGCACACTGGGCTTCATGCAGAGGCGGTCGTAGGATGCAAACGGTCGTTCTGAAACAGGACGGCTGCTTGCATCCTGAATGGCCGCCTCCATGTCAGTCGTTAGGCTGTGGGTTAACACCCACAGCTCTAATGACTGCTAAGGGTGATGGTCGCGATGGTCAAGACCATCGCGACCATCGGGGATTACGACGAGACCCTAAGGTAGGGTCTCGTCAACCTTAAGCCCCAGGGAGCTTCCTGCTCTGTTTGAGCAGGAAGCTCCCCACTGACATCACTGATGATGTCAGTGGGGCCGCCCCCAATTGGCAAGCATTCCGATAGGAACGCCTCCGTTTGGCCTGGCACGCCCCCGGCCCACCCAGCAAACGGAGCGAGCGGTCACTCAACATCGACAGCTCACCCCATCTGCTACGAGACCACTAACGATGGATCACCCATCATTAGCCGGGTCTCGCGCATGCGCACGACAGAGCCAGCTCCGTCGTGTGCATGTGCACTGGAGAAACATCGACCCGGTTGCGAGCTCGTAGAGCTAACGACCGGGTCTGAATAAGCTCCACTATCCGGAGATGCGGCGTGCGTGACCATTGAAAAAACATACACATTGGCCCCCACATAAAAAATACACATTGGCCTTCACAAGAATAAAACACACTACATTGGCCTCCTCAGGAATAAAACACACTACATTGGCCTCCAAAAGAACAAAACACACTATAGTAAAAGTGCCCTGAGCTGACAGCCGTGGCACACTAGTATGCCAGGGCACAGTGGTTGAAAAACGCTGCACTAGACGATATGCTCTATGAGCGATATCATGTAGTGTTTATCATGCATATACACTGGACATTCTGAAACCATGTGAATGATAACAATGTCATTATCGTCAAAATCGTTCAACTAAAAAGTCTACTGTCTACGCTTTGGCTCCATTTACAGTACTGACATTTTTTAAATTCTTCTGTGTCAAAATTAAAAAAATTTTTTTCACAGATCGCCACCACAGGCCCCAGCCCCCCACCGCCCAGGAGCCAGAAGCTGGCCCAAGTGGCCTCTCTGGCCTCATAAGTACTGTACACTACATTGTCTTCTACTGTATCGCCCATCAGCAGCCCCCCACCACCCAGGAGCCTCCTTAAACACTTATTCTCTCTGTACTTGTGTAACAGGAACATTGTTTTTTTTCCACAGTTTCAGAACATGAAGAGCACAAGCACCCCACCACCCATCAGCAGCCCCCCAATGCCCAAGAGCCTGCACCCAGGCCCAGCCTCCTTTCCAGGCTGCATAAGTACCATACACTACATTGTCTTCTACTGTATCTCTCTCCTTTTTTTTCTTTTCACAGTGTCTCTCTCTCCCTCCTGTACTCCAAAGACCCATCTCCTGACCGGCTCCACTGGGCATGCGCAGTACTATGAGCCTCCATATGCCTTAGCATAGCATGACTAGCAGGGTGCTACATAGTGTATGGAGTAGCTCCACTGGGCATGCACCAGAGATCCCATGTGCAACCCTGGAGCTGGCAGCCACCACAGCACTGATGTGCTGACAGTGTCGCAAGTGTGTGAATTAAAACGCAAAGTCAGTGTGTAATACAGAGACCCCACTTGTAAACAGACCCACTACTAGTTTCTAAAGTCATGAAATCACTATAGTCTGGGATGCAGTGTGTGACTCCCGACACACTGGGCATGTGCTGTACTATGAGACTCTAAACACCATAACGCGACTAGCAGGGTGCTACATTGGTACTGTATTGGAGCACCGTACACCACTTTCTTCAGCACACAGTGGCATAAAGTAGCATAGAAATGCCAGGTGGTGGGAAGTTGTGGAAAATGTATTGAGCCCAGTAAGGGTTGGATAACAATACTGAACTTCAATAGCTTGATCTTTATGGAATGTTGGGAGTGCATCTTTTTGGTCACCACAGATACAGTAGCTGTATAAATGACAAAAGTCACACACCACCAAGTGATTTCTTTTTAATCCTGTAGTGAAGATTTAAAAAAAATAAAATATATATATATATATTTATTTTCAAGGTCTCGAACCCGCGGGACAAGCACTGTAGCAAGGCGATCACCTAACCTCTAGCCCACATGCCAGTCCTATAAAGAGCTGCACCTGTCATGTATGTGATGTGAAATCTGCAAATTACATATCTGTATAAATGACAGAAGTCACACACCACCAAGTGATTTCTTTTTAATGTTCTAGTGAAGATTTAAAAAGATATATATATATTTTTCCAAGTCTCAAACCTGCAGGACAAGCACTGTAGCAAGGCAATCACCTAACCGCTAGCCCACAAGCCAGCCATGTCAAGAGCTGCACCTGTTGTGTATGTAATGTGACATCTAAAAATTACAGCATACAATGTGTACTGTGAGCCTCCATACGCCACAGCATAGCTGTAATAACCAGGGTTTCTCAGCATGGCGGTCAGCGGTTGATACCTGTGAGGACACTATGGTGAGGGGCGTCTGGCGGTGGTGCTGGTGCTTGGCGGGGAGCATTGGCTGTGCGTGGTCCTGTGCGGGCATGTTGTTATTCTGGGCTGGTTAGTGTGAGGTTCTGGTTTTGTTGTGGACCCTGGCTAGTAATAGGAGCAGACACAGAAGCATGAATGTGGCAAAACAGAAAGTCTGGGTTTAGCACTAAAGTGCACTTGGGAGCTGTAGTGATGCAATGGGAAGAAGTCCAGGTAGTGATAACAGGAAGGCAGTCCAGTATTCCACATTTTGTGAGGCTGAAATGATTGCAGGCTGAAGTGAATTGTCCAGAGGAAATGTAAGTAGAGGCAGAGTGCAGGGTGCAGGGTAACAGCTGACACAGGTAATCAGGTAAGGGAGAGGCAATAGGAGGGAGCAAGGGATTCCAGCAGGGTGTGGAACAGGTCAGGTAAAGCAGGCTTATGCAGAGATCCAACAGGCAGACGGACAAGCTCAGGAACTCTCTCAGCTTGCGCTGAGAAACACATTGCATTGGCTCTGAACTCCCCTAAATACCCAGTACCAAGCCGTGACTGGTCAGAGAGTGAGCATGTGACACACCAGGATTGGCCGACTAGGTCACATGGCCGAAAGCAAAATGGCGGTGCCCATGCCAGAGCGGAATGGAAGCACCACCAGGCCTACCCAGCACAGAGTGACATGCCCAAACAGGACCATGCACAGCCAATGCTCCCCACCAGCCACCTGCACCACCGCCAGATGCCCCCCGCCACAGCATCCTCACAGGTATCACCTGCCGACAACCATGCCAAGAAACCCTGGTCATGACAGTACCCCCCCCCTTATGGGTGGGCTCAGGGCACTCACCAGGCTTTTCAGGATGGGCAGTATGAAACTTCCTGACGAGTGCAGGAGCGTGGATGTCTCGAGCATCGATCCAGCAGCGTTCTTCCAGGCCGTAACCCCTCCAATCCAGGAGATACTGTAAACGACCCCTTCGGACATGGGAATCCAGGACCTGGGAGACTTCAAAATCCACGCCTCTTTCTGTCTGAACATGAGAAGGAACAGGTAGAACCTTGCGGAATCTGTTCAGGATCAAAGGTTTGAGTAGG
Source organism: Taudactylus pleione (assembly GCA_031769625.1). NCBI lineage: Eukaryota > Metazoa > Chordata > Amphibia > Anura > Myobatrachidae > Taudactylus > Taudactylus pleione. The sequence continues at coordinate 15,265,242 of JAUIMM010000384.1, forward strand.
GAAATGTGGAAGGAGTTTGGAACTTTCAAATATGAAGGGAGCTGAAGGCCATAAGTCGCAGGATTAATTATTTCAATGATGGAGAAGGGTTCGATAAAACGTGGAGCAAACTTCATTAAGGGTACTCTGAGCCGCAGGTTCCGGGTAGACAACCAAACCTGATTCTCTGTTTCTTACCTGCCTGAAGTTAGTAGCGAGAGGACGCCTTCTCCAAATCAGCACGTACCTGAGCCCAATTTGAGGCAAACTTCCGTACATTATCGTCCACAGCTAGAACATCGAAAGCAGGAAGGCTTTGGAACTCGGGAACTCGGGGATGGAGACCGTATACAATCTGGAATGGGGTTTGATTTGTGGAGGAATGAAACAAAGCATTATGTGCAAATTCAGCCCAGGACAATAATTCAGACCAATTGTCTTGAGAGGATGACATGTAGATCCTTAGGAAGGTTTCAAGGTCCTGGTTAACCCTCTCCGTGGATCCATTACTTTGTGGATGGTAAGCTGTAGAAAAGTTTAATTTTACTTGCAGAACAGAACACAGAGCTCTCCAAATCCTTGTCACGAATTGAGCTCCACGATCAAAGACTATTTCTGTAGGAAGTCCGTGGAGACTAAATATATGTTGGACAAACAGATGAGCGAAATCCGAGGAAGTAGGAAGTTTATTTAGGGGGACATAATGGACCATCTTTGAAAATCGGTCTACAATGACCCAGATGGTAGTTTAACCCTGGGAACTTGGCAAATCAGTCACAAAGTCCATGAAGAGATGCGTCCATGGACACAATGGGATAGGCAGGGGCAACAACTCACCAGCTGGGGCTTGATGCGAGGATTTGTGCTGGGCACATGAGGTACATGACGAGATGAATTCCAAGACATCAGCTTTCATCGATGGCCACCAATAGGCTCTTTTCAAGAGCTCCAGAGTCTTTTGAGTACCAGAATGGCCTGCAAAGCGTGAGGAGTGAGCCCAGGTGAGAAACTGCTTCCTTAACTCTGGGGCCACAAAGGTTTTCCCAGTAGGTGCTTGCATTTGTATGGTGGGAAACACCCTTGACTGCGCAGAATTTCAGAATTGTTGTTGCAGGAAAGAGACCTTGATAAAGCAGCTGGTTTTTGATTGAGAGCTCCAGAACGGAAGGTCAGAGTAAACTGGAAGCGAGCAAAGAATATTCCCCACTGGGCCAAGCGAGGACTTACACACTGGATATTTTTGAGGAAGAGGAGGTTCCTATGGTGGGTGAAAACAGTAAAGGGAAACTTGGCCCCTTCTAACAGGTATCTCCATTTCTTTAGTGCCAACTTTACTGCCAAGAGCTCTTGTTCTCCTATGGCATAGTTTTTCTCTGCAGGAGAAAAATTTTTGGAGAAGAATTCACAAGGGTGAACTCTGTTATCTTCGTAGCACTGGGACAGGACGACTCCCACTGCCTCTGATGATGCATCGACCTCCAACAAGAAGGGTCTATCCTGGTCTGGTTGTCTTAGAACTGGGGCTGTAATAAATGCTTGCTTAAACACCTGGAAGGCTGTCTCTGCCTCAGGTGACCATAGAGTAGGACTAGTGCCTTTACGAGTCAGGGCCATGATGGGAGCCAACAAAGAAGAAAATCCCTTGATAAAACATCTGTAATAATTGGCAAATCCAAGCAGTCTCTGAATGGCTTTTAGAGTTTGAGGTCGGGACCAATCCGGGATTGCCTGAACCTTCTTGGGGTCCATTTCTAGACTAGAACCAGACATGACATAGCCGAGGAATGGCACACTGGGTACGCTAAAGACACATTTCTCCAGTTTGCAGTAAAGATGATTCTTCCTTAATCGAGATAACATCTCCTTTACATGTTGATGATGTTCTTCTGGAGAAGACGAGACAATCAATATATCGTCCAAATAGACAATTACTGAGATCTATAGTAAATCCTGAAAAATTTCATTTACAAATCCTTGAAAGACTGCAGGGGCATTACATAATTTGAAGGGCATCACAAGGTATTCAAAATGACCATCCCTGGTATTAAAAGCTGTTTTCCATTCATCGCCCGCGCGGATTATAGGCCCCTCGCAAATCTAGTTTTGAGAATATGACGAATCCTTTGACTCTGTCGAATAACTCGGTGATTAAAGGAAGTGGGTACCGATTCTTGACTGTTATATTATTAAGGCCCAGATAGTCTATACATGGTCTTAGGCCTCCATCCTTCTTAGCAACAAAAAAAACCCCAGCTCCGGCAGGAGAGGCGGAAGGACGGATGAACGCCTTCTCCAAATTCTACTGGATGTATTCGGACATAGCTTTGGTCTCTGGCAAGGATAGAGGATAGGTGCGACCACGAGGAGGCATGTTGTCTGGCAATAAATTGATTGGACAATCCCATTCACTGTGAGGAGGTAAGACATTTGCCTGCTGTTCAGAAAAAACATCAGTAAACATTTGATACTCTTTGGGAATTGCTGGAGATACTAATTAGATTGTTTTCCTCACAGGTTATATCTTGGGAAGACAGGATTTCTGACAGTCAACTCCCCATGAAAGGATTTGCATTGAGCACCAGTCGATCCTGGAATTGTGCTGGCGTAACCAGGGTAGCCCTAAATGATTTCGGGGGAGGCCTCAGGTATCACTAACAATTTTAGAGACTCAGAATGGAGTGCCCCAATACGGACCACTACTGGTTGAGTTTCCTTGGTGACAACTCCGTTAGCCAGAGGACGTCCATCTGCAGCGGTCAGGGAAATCGTGTGATTAAGGGATGAACAAGGAATCTGTAACTTGTTAACTAAGCTGGAGGTCATAAAATTTCCAGCTGCTCCAGAATCTAGTAGAGCAGTAACGAAGACAGGTTTTGACTTAAGATCTATGGCTAAGATCAATATGAAATCTTTAGAATTTGGGGATGGGCTCATAACTCCTAACTTGATGTCCCCACGGTCAGTTAGGAGCGGCGTTTCCCGATTTATGGGAACAGGAGGCCACCAGGTGACCCGATTCTCCAAAGTATAGGCAGAGGTTTTTTAATATTCTGATGTTCCTCTTTGGAGAGATGGGTATGATTCACCTGCATTGGCTCTTCATCTGTAGAAGGAGGGGTTGGATGGGTAGTAGAGGGAGGAGTAGATGACTTTTGCCAGTCAGTTCTGTGCTTTTCAGCCTGATGTTCTCTGAAGCATAGGTCAATCTTATTACAGAGGGAAATCTTATCATTTAGGTTAGCAGGAAGGTCAAGGGTGACCAGATCATCCTTTAGTCGATCAGAAATCCCATGCCAGAAAGCTGAGGTGAGGGCTTCCTCATTCCACTTGAGTTCTGATGCTAAAATCTGAAACTGTACGGCATATTGGCTGACAGGACGAGTTCCTTGTTGCAGTGTTATAATACTAGATGAGGCTGATACAATACATCCAGGCTCATCAAAAATCCTCCTGAATGATGACACAAAGTTGGTATAGTTATCCAGCAAAGAATCTGAACGCTCCCAGAGTGGGGAAGCCCAATCCAAGGCTGAGCCAGACAACAGTGACATAATGTAGGCCACTTTAGTTCTTGCAGTGGGAAAATTATCAGGCTGCAAGGTGAAATGTATATCGCACTGATTCAGGAACCCCCGACACAACTTGGGATTACCATCAAATTTTCTTGGCAAAGGAAGGTGTAACCGGGGGGATACCCTGTACCCCGTATTTTCAGACAGAGGAGCGGGAGTAACTACTGTTACATTACGGGTAGACAGAGAGGTTTGTAAGTTATCCTGCCATTTAGTCATAGCTTGCAGGAACTGGGCCATTTTTATGCTGCATAGCTTCCAGGTTTTCCAAATGGCCTGCTATGCACTGGAATAAATCCGCTCCAGACTCCTGTCCAGTGGCTGAGTCCATTGGGCCAGTGCAAACTGTGAGGTTCTGATTTTGTTGTGGACCCGGGGTGGTAATAGGAGCAGACACAGAAGCAGATTTAAAAATAAACGTGGAGTTTTTAATGAGTGGCTTAACAGACATGAATGTGGCAAAACAGAAAGTCTGGGTTTAGCACTAAAGTGCACTTGGGAACTGTAGTGATGCAATGGGAAGAAGTCCAGGTAGTGATAACAGGAAGGTAGTCCAGTATTCCAGGTTTTGTGAGGCTGAAATGAATTGCAGGCTTAAGTGAATTGCAGGTTGAAGTGAATTGTCCAGAGGAAATATAAGTGGAGGCAGGATGCAGGGTAACAGCTGACACAGGTACTCAGGCAAGGGAGAGGCAATAGGAGGGAGCAAGAGATTCCAGCAGGGTATGGAGCAGGTCAGGTAAAGCAGGCTTAGGCAGAGATCCAACATGCAGACGGACAAGCTCAGGAACTCTCTCTCAGCTTGCGCTGAGAAACACGTTGCACTGGCAATGCAAGGGAGCTATGAACTCCCCTAAATACCCAGTGCTAAGCCGTGACTGGTCAGAGAGTGAGCATGTGACATGCCAGGATTGGCCAACTAGGTCACATGGCTGAAAGCAAAATGGTGGCGCCCATGTCAGAGCGGAATGAAAGCACCGCCATGCCTACCCAGCACAGAGTGACAATATGCCCAAACAGGACCACGCACAGCCAATGCTCCCCACCAGGCACCAGCACCACCACCAGATGCCCCCTGCCACAGCATCCTCACAGGTATCACCTGCCGACCACCATGCCGAGAAACCCTGGTCATGACAGTTAGGCCTGGCATGGGCGCTGCTCTCTTGTCTCTGGCCTTGTGACCTTGTCACCCTATCTTGGTGTGTTATGTGCTCTCTCTCTGGCCTGTCACAGCAAGGCACTGGGTATTTAAGGGAGATCAGAGCTCCCTTTCATTGCCAGTGCAACGTGTTTCTCAGCAGAAGCTGAGAGAAAGTTCCTGTGCTTATACACCAGTCATTGGAATCCCTGCCTAGCCTGCTTCACCTTGCCTGCTCCAACTCCGCTGGATTCTCCTGCCTCCTCCATTTACCTCTTCCTTGCCTGAGTACCTGAGTATCCTGTACCCTGCACCTTGCCTCCACTTGCATTCCACTGGATCCTGTTTTCTTCAGCCTGCACTTCAATCCAGCCTCACAAAACCTGGAATACTGGACTGTCTCCTGTCTGTCACTACCTGGACTTTTTTCCCATTGCCTCACTACAGTTCCAAGTGCACCTTAGTAGTACCCGGACTTTATGTTGCTATATTCATGTCTACTAAACCACTCATTAAAAGTTCCACATTCTCTTTTAAATCTGCTTCAGTGTCTGCTCCTAATACCACCCCAGGTCCACAACAAAACCAGAACCTCACAATAGCACAACTGGCGTATGGAGCGGCTCCACTAGGCTTGTTCCAGAGATCCCATTGCAATCCCCAGAGCTGGCAGCCACCACAGTGCCGATGTGCCGACAGTGCCACAAGTGTGTGGATTAAAACCCCACTTTCAAACAGCTCACTGCTAGTTTCTAAAGTCATGAAATCACTATAGTGTTTGTCTGGGACAGCGACGGCATTGACGCAAGTGTGTGGATTAAAACGCACAGTTGGTTTGTAACATAGAGACACCACTTTTAAACAGTCCACTACTAGTTTCTAAAGTCATGAAATCACTATAGTCTGGGATGCAGTGTGTGACTCCCGGCACACTGGGCATGCACAGTACTATGAGACTCTAAATGCCATAGCGCGACTAGCAGGGTGCTACGTGGGTACTGTATTGGAGCGCCGTACACCACTTTTTTGAGCACACAATGGCATAAAGTAACAAAGAAATGCCAGGTGGTGGGAAGTTGTGGATAATGTATTGAGTTCAGTAAGGGTTGGATAACAATACTGAACTTCAATAGCTTGGTCTTTATGCAATGCTGGTAGTGCGTCTTTTTGGTCAACACATATCTGTATAAATGACAGAACTCACACACCACCAACTGATTTCTTTTTAATCTTGTAGAGAAGATTTAATAAATAAAATATTTTCCCAGGTCTCAAACCCGCAGGACAAGCACTGTAGCAAGGCGATCACCTAACAGCTAGCCCACAAGCCAGCCATATCAAGTGCTGCACCTGTCGTGTATGTGATGTGACGTTAGAATTACAGCATACAATGTGTACTGTGAGCCTCCATACGCCTCAGCATAGCGTGACTGGCGTCTGGAGTAGCTCCACTGGGCTTGCGCCAGAGATCCCATTGCAACCCCCAGAGCTGACAGCCACCACAGCGCCAACAGTGCCACAATTGTGTGGTTTAAAACCCCACTTTTAATCAGCTCACTGCTAGTTTCCAAAGTCATTAAATCACTATAGTGTTTGTCTGGGGACAGCACCGACGTTGAATCAAGTGTGCAGATTAAAATGCACAGTCAGGTTGTAATATAGAGACCCCTCTTTCAAACAGAGCCCACTACTATTTCCTAAAGTAATGACATCACTATAGACTGGGACAGGGCCAATATTGACGCAAGTGTGCAGCTTCAAACGCACAGTCTGTGTGTAATACAGAGCTGTGCGTGCATGTGAAATATTTTTTAAAAAAATTACAGGGTTCACACACTTAATGTAATGTTTTAAAACTTTATTAGACATTCTTCTACAGCTCTGATTCCATGAGGAAAACGCTGTACTATAGTGTACCAAATCACTGCTTCTGTCAGTCAATCATCGGGTGGTGATACTGAAAATGCATTGGAAATCTGACGCATACACTGTGTAGTTTAGGAAAAGTGACACCTGGTGGACAAAAATTTGTATTACACTTTGACTTTTTTCCTGTGCTACGCTACATTCCCAAACATTCTGTGTGGCATGACTCATGGTGTAGTGTGTGGCGCGAGATGCATGGCGCGCTACATGGCGTATGGAGCAACAAACTAGCTGCGCACATCTGTACCTCACTACAACAGTGGTTGACTGATGGACCAGTGAGCAGTTGAAGCCTCAACAGTCCCACTATCCCTCCACCCTTGGCCCAGGCTAGATAATTTGGCACTTACAGTACTTCCCTCTCTCTCCATAACACTCTCTTTTGCTCTTCTCTCGCTTTCTCCTCCTGACACTGTCTATCTCTCTCCCACATACTAGCTCTTCTCTCTCGTTCTCCCTCCCTCCCTGACACTCTCTCTCTCTAACTCCCACTCGCTCTTCTCCCCAGGATGTACTGTAACTTGAAGTTTGGGGGCCTAATAGCAATATTTTTAAGGGTAACCCCAACTCCGGTCTCAACCATTGCTTGGATGGTGGGCCCCCTAAGCCGCCTGTCCCAATAGCAAGTGCACCCCTTGCACCCTGTATACAGGACTTACACTAATGCTCCTCCACCCTCTCTCCCCATGACATCCTCTTCATTTCACTCTTACTCCTGCTCCCCTAAGGGCCACTGTAGTGGTAATGGTGGGGGGGTGGCCCTTTTGAGATTTAGCTATGGGGTACAAAAATTATTCTTCAGTATTTTATTGGTATTCAAATGTTTATTTTACAAATAGAAAGAGCAATGTTTTTATACACAGTACATTCTCCCTGGCTGTCAGAGGGTGATGGCGAGTGACCTCCCACTACTCCAAGTACGTAAGTACTACAGTACTTATCTTTCTTTTAAAAATATCTACAGTACTATACTGTACTGTATTTACTGTACAGTATTTTAACACAATACTACAGTACATGCAGGGCCATAACTAGGGGTGTGCGAGCGGTGCGGATGCACTGAGTGCAGCGCTCTGTGGGCAGCATTACCACTGACTCACAGCTCCTGCCTTTGGCTAGCAGGTTGCCTGTAATGGCACCCTGATGCCAGAATCTGTGTAGCAGTGCTGCCTGGACTGTCCTTACGATGTTCCAGACGGTGACAATGGTGCCCCTACAGCACCCCGTAGCATCCTGAGGATACTCCAGGCATTGCTGTAATTCACCCACTCCCAGTGCTGGGTGCAGGCCATGCCCCTCCATGTGATGTCATAAGGAGGGTGCGTGGCCTGCACCCAGAGCACTACAGTACCTACAGCTGTGGCTCCATGTGCAGTACTGTACATTATTCTAATGTTGATCTTAGACTGACAGTGAGTGCTATTTTTTGCCACAGCAACTCCACCGCCAAGTTGGTCACAGGAAGAGGAGAAGGAAAAAAATGCCAGCCAAGGTACACTATGTACTTCATAGTTACTTAGCTTTGATACTGTACACTACTTTATACTGTACTAAAGTATATACTGTAAGCCTACAGTATTTACTGTATTTCCCTTTGTATTATAAATGTGACATTATTGTAAAAGTTCTGATTTTCATGTGTCAGTTTTTCCTTCTTGGTATTGTGTATGTCAGGATCAGGTCAGTACTGTATCCTTCCATCCCACAAAGTACAGTAGTAAATCATAATCAAAGTCTTTATTACAGTATGATGCACTTGTACAGGTTTACAGTACTTTGTCAAATTTATCATGCTCCTACAGTAGATAATAATAAGTTGACAAATGAGGATGTATGATGAAGTTACTGTATAGTATCCTGTATTACTGTTCTAATACAGTTTCTTCCCCCCCCCCACCCCCCAGTTCGCATTACACAGGGCATATTTTTATTTATTTGTTTTTTTATTTGGATAATTTACCAATTTAGTAATTTTTTGTTTATTAAAGTTTTGTTTCTTTGCTTGTGTGTTGTTTACTTTATATGGATGTATGGAGACATACAGTACAGTCCTACAGTATAATGGCTTTTATTAATTTGCTCCAAAATTGTCACCCACCTGCTCTGGAGGTATGTGAATAAAAAAAGACTGTGATTTGTATGTTCTCTCCTTTAATTTAATAGCAAATACTCTAGAATACTGTAGATCTCCCACCCTTAATTGAATCCCCACCATGGTAATACTGTATACAGTATAGTACTGTATGACACTGCAGTACTTCATAATTCCAAATATGACACCACACCAGGTTTATTTTCTGTATTTACAGCGGATTACATTCGTGACAAATTCAAACTTTAAAATACAGTACAGTATACACACTGAATAGTAAATCTGTAAGATTACTTACCCAACAGTACAGTACTGTAACTTGTGAATGTATCATTATCTAATAAGACTGTAAACATACACTAATGTATGCTGTGTTGTACAGTATACAATGGGTACAGCACACACAATTTTGTACCCCATGTTTGTTATTTTTTTTCCCTTTTTATATTTTTTTTAAAACTGTTTACAAATGACACTGCAGAGTTACTCTGCTTATGTGAATGCAGTGGGGTATGGCCTGCAACGCTACCATACTTGTACAAATAATACTGTACATTGGGGTACAGCTCAATTTTTTTTATTGTTTTTAATATATATATTTTTATTTTATTTACACTGGACCATATGGACACAAGACAGGTGTGTCTGCATAGCAGGAGTGGATGGACACAGACAGCAGAACCTGGAAGGGAACCGCACAAGCCATAGACTGGTGACAGGGGGGTACAAAGGAGACACTTGTACCAGGCCTTGAGATTTCTAGGGGCCTGTTACACCCATAAAATATGACAGGGGACTGAGGCTGAAAGACAAAGTGGATAAGCGTGAGAAATGGGAGTGGTCAGGCTTTTTAGCCATACAGTACAGTACTCTAGGAGGAGGATAAGCTTTAGAGATAAAGTACAACAGATGTGATTTAGGTGGAGACACAGGCAAAGGTTGGGGAAGGAGCTTGAGAGGCATAGATGGAACAAAGGCAAGGATGAGGTGAGAGACATGGGGGGGATAAGGCTGGGGAGACAAATGGAGATGAGTCAATAGCTGACCAGCCTTTACAAACTGTGCAGGGATGGTGTACATGCTGGGCCTGCGTAAACTATACACTGTAGAGTACTGCCAGTCTTTCATATTCTGTGTACACGATCTGTAGCAGTTAATGTTTTCAACGGCATCTGTGAAGTTGTTAAAATGTGGCATTAACAAATACACCAGTATAATACAGTTCTTAAAATACTCATTAAAAGGGACTTGGGTGGCCATACACACAGAAATGGCCCTGTAATGTGTACAATGCAATGTCAACTGCATAGCGATTTAGCTTAAACTGCTGCTACAGGTGGCATACAGTAGCATAGACATGCCAGGTGGTGGGAAGTTTAGGGCAATGTATTCAGTTCAGTAGACTTGGATAAGAATACTGAAATTGAATTGCTCAGTCCTTATGCAATGCTGGGTGTGCGTCTTCTGGTCAATACAGATACCCGTATGTATTTGTATAAATGACAGAACTCACACACCAAGTGATTTATATTTAATCCTGTAGTGAAGATTACAAATAAATAAATTGTCAGGTCTCGAACCCAGGACACCCACTCTGCAAGACGCTCACCCAAACCTCTAAGCCCACACACGCCATCCTTGTCAAGAGCTGCACCTGTCGTGTATGTGATGTGACGTGTGTGAATTACAGCAGGTATTTTGTATTCAATGTCAATAGCGGGTGGTGTTGAAGGGACTTGGGTGGCCATACACACAGAGATGGCCCCATAATGTGTATAATACAATGTCTACTGAATAGCGGTTTAGCGTAAAATGCTGCTACTTTAGGTGTAAAAAGAATAAGAGCAGAATTCTGCATGGTTTTCAAAAACTGTACACAAAAGCGACTTTAGCGAGAACCGAACCCTTGGGAAAGGCTATGGCAATCATTGACGATACCACTAGTTTCCATTAATTGAGCAATCACCACCCAGCGGTGAAGCTATGTAATTGCATGCTGTGGAATCTCTTGCACCTTAGCTTGCCAACCTGTGCTATGTTTATGGCGCAACTAGGCTGTCTGTATGGCGTGATAGCAGCAATGATGAGCATGGCTACATCTGTAGTGATGTTCCGCTCCTATAAAAATGGGAGCTTAAAGTTCTACTTCAACACTTTTATGCATGTGGCTCTAATGCATAACTAAATTTGCAAGGAGTCTATTAAGTTAATGCTTTAAATTCAATATAAAACACACCTGGTGTTAGTGAAAATACTGTAATTGCCCCTTTAAATCCAGTGGCTGAGAGCTGTGAAGGTGTAGTGCTTTGAAAAGCGCTGAATAGTAAATTTAGCCCTTAGTTTCGATTTGCACATTTGTTTGTAGCTTTTAAGGGATGCAAATATACTGCTCTAGTTTTGCACTCTATCTGTCATTGAAAAAGACAGAAGTGTTATAGATCACTGTTGGTGATATAAGGTTGAGGTTGTTGCAATAAGCCAGCCACCATATTTTGTCCATGAGATGTGCACTTCCTCAGGGACAAATTGGTAATGTCAACTAAAGCTTTAATACCTCATACTATGAGCCATATTCAATTAGAGGAGAAGTTTTCGCCTGTCCGACTGTTCGCTTTATTCGCCTGTTTCAGAGGCGAATTTATTCCGTGCTCGTCCCCGCTTTTCGTCCTAATTTAATTGTAAAACAGGCGAAAACGGAAATAGGCGAATGCGGAACAGGTGAAAAGTACTGAAAGAATTGGGGAAATCAGTCTGTACCCCAGAAAAAGGCGAAAACTTTGCCTCTAATTGAATATGGCTCAAAATGCAAAGCAGATGGTCTACACTTCATAAGAACTTCTTCCAGATTTTCTTTTTGATAATGTTATCACTTTATTAACAATTTTTGCATAAACCATAAAACAGAATAAAATACATAGGAATTCAACGACACTTTGTAAGCAGAGTAAAAAAAAAATTTTTTTTCCAACATGTCATCGTAATAATAATAATCTGCGGGTTGTACAATGCCACAGATGTCAGTCACATAGCGGGCACCTTTTCCTTGTATGTGTATGGAATGATGTCCAAGTAACTTTTAAAAAGAAATTAATGGTACAGTACGTTTATCTCCAAGGGTGAAAAAGAATGAGAAAACTCCCCAGTAAGGTATCAAATTTTTGGCAAAGAACAGTTCTGTAAGAAGTTTATAGTGCTACCAATTTTTAGAGTGTCTTTCAGATGTTTACAATGTTGATTAAATCAAGCCAGTCTTTATATATCCAATCTTCCAATACACTCGTGAGGTTGTGCCTGCAGCCACTTGTCCTTGAAGCACAGAGAAGGGTGCTTTGTCTGATCACTGTGCAGTAATAAATAAATTCTGGGAAAATAAAGTCCAATCTGCAAATAAACAGACAAGTCCTCTCCATGCTGTCATACAGGAAAGGGAAGCCATCACTAATCAGGGCATAAGTAACAATGCCTGTATTCCATGTATCAGAGGTGATAGAGACGGGGTCTCTGAGTATGATCTCTGGAGCTGCAAATTCCGCAATCGCCAGGAATTGCTGGATGCTGTAGGTCGTATTAAGAGCTGAAGTGCATCACTAATATCACTGTGTTACTGTTGGCTTGGATGTGCTCTGTTCCACAAGAATAACTTCAGGCTGCAGGCAGAAGAAGAAAGAAAAAACAAGGTCATACAGTGTATTACATCACTCCAACATAAATGTGTAGTCTATAATCAACGATTAGAAGTACAAAGGCATTTTTTTGTGAAAATTATACTATGATCCTTTAAACTCATAGACGTTTTGTGAAGTAAAACACATTACATATTGTAACTAGTGATTTACAATACCTGGTCACATAACTAAACTGTTCACATACTTTGTACTGATTAATGACTGTAAAATTCACAAACTTTTAATGTAATGTTATAATTTTGACTATTTTATTAATTAGAAGTAAAACAATATTAATGTTTTGTTTAACATTTAACTGCAAATATGAAATGCAATTAATTGTGAATTACAAGGAGCCAAATTAGTGTGATCAGCAGATGAGTTTGCAACTATTTGTGATGCCTCTTCTATTTGTAATGGAAAAAGTGTCCATTTTAGAACATCATTTATCAGTCAAATTTCAGCAGTGATGACGTCTTACTGTAAGTTAAATTCTTAACCAGGGCAATATTTGCGTACAGTATGTATAGTCTCCCGGTGTTTTCTCTGGGTGCTCTGATTTAGCTTTCACATTCCAAAAGCATACTGGTAAGTTAACTGGATGCTGACAAAATTAACCCTAATGCACTTATATGAGTATGTCAGGAAATTTATACTGTAAACTCCAATGAGGCGGGGAATGATATGAATGACCAATAGCATTATATAAACAATAATAAACAAAAGTAAAGGAAATAACAGAAGACAACTAGTTATAGAGTATATATATTGTGATAGAAGCACTGGTAAAGTGGTCAATGGCAGGAACATTTGTCCTAAGTTTTTGGCCTATGTGTTCTAAAAACCCCCAGGAGAAGACTGTTTTGTAAGCAGACCAGAGTGTCGGCTTTTGGAAAAGCCGGTTTTGGTCCTGGGGGTGTGGATGTGAGGAGAGGGAGGACACCATCCAGAGGCCACTCCAGGTTTTGGGCCTTTCAGCCTGGTAACAGGCTCATTAGGACTTGCAGCTGGAAATGGCTAATATAAGCATGGTTTGTTTGTGGCTGAGTGTCTCACACCTGGGAGAGCAGGCAGACTAGTCTGTTCAGACACTTGGTGATAACCCTTGTAAGTACTGTGCACGTGTTTTGTTGATGGTGAGAGCAATAGGCCCTACCATTATTATAGAGAGAGAATCTGCTGTGTAGCTAGTGCCCAGCCGGGCTAGGACATGTTTATGTTTTGTTTATGTTTATATTCATTTGCAACAATAAAGACTGGCGCCGACCAGTTTGTACGAGAACCCCTGACTTGTATCCTGTTTCTACAGCTGCTGTGTGTGTAAAGAGAGTCCATCTACCCCAGGAGAGGGACCACTATCCTCACTGTGTCACATTTGGTGGAGAATGCAGTCAATCACACACTGAAGTTTGCAGCAAGGAAAAATTTGGTTTAAAATTTAAAGGGACAGCTACCAATTCGTCAGGGTGGATATAAAGTTGTGTCCTTTGAAGTCCATAGAGGTGGCGTCCGCAGATGCTTAGGCAAGCCAGATTCTGCTTCCAACCTATACCCCTGGACAAAATGGAGTACATGGTTAAAGCCTTGTTCAAAGCTACGGCAGCTCAGCAGAAAGCTACCAGGGCTCAGCAGGAATCCACCCTGGAGCAACTATTGGCCTCGGAGGCAGCCCAGAGGCAACAACAAGTCACCATCGAGGAAACCGGCCAGGCCATAGCGGAAAACAGCCAGGCCATAAAAGAGGTGGTGCAACAGCTTGTAGTCCGGTCTGGAGATGCTTCCCCTGCTAACACTCACACCATACGGGCCAGTTACTTCCTGCAAAAGATGACCCAGAGTGATGATGTGGAGGCGTACCTTACGGTCTTTGAAAGAACCGCCGAAAGAGAGAAGTGGGCAAGTCTTGTGGCACCCTTCCTGTCTGGAGAACCACAAAAGACCTACTATAATATATGCCTGGAAGATGCCAAGGACTATGCAAAGTTAAAACCGGAAATCCTAACCCGCTTGGGAGTCACCTCATTTGTTCGGGCCCAACGAGTCCACCGCTGGGAGTTCCAAATGGAAAAACCTCCACGCTCACAGATGCATGACCTCGTCCATCTAACCACAAAATGGCTGCAGCCCGAGATGCTGACAGAACCACAGATGGTGGAAAGAGTCATGATGGACAGGTATCTGCGATCACTACCTGTGTTTCTGTGCAAGTGGGTGAGCCATGCAGACCCTAAGTCCGCAGACCAGCTAGTCGAACTGGTGGAAAGGTACGTGGCAGCTGTGGACTTGATGAGTGTGCCTCACCGAGCCCCGATGGCGCATCGGTGAACTCCCATTGACACTGGTAAGACTGTTCCAAGGGAGAAGGGTGCTGGGCAGTGGAATGTACTCAAGACTTGGGTTGTGGAACCTGGAGACGGGACAGCCAGGCCAGGAAGGTTCCTACCCCGTAAAAGACTAGATATTAATGTCATTCAATGTTTCCGATGTGGTGGTTTCGGCCATATTGCGGCTAATTGTTCGCTTGCCTCTGAACCTATGCAATGTGATACTGCTCATGTCGACCGCAGGATGTCTTTCTTTGCACAACCAGCCTGTACTGCTGACCTGCAGGTTGAGACAGATAAGCACATGTGTATACTCACTGTAGAAGGCAACCGAGTACAGACTCTGTTAGATTCTGGTAGCCTGGTTACACTTATGAAAGCTGAACTGGTGAACCCCTTGAAGTGTAAGGGAAAACTGTTGGTGTGACCTAAATACATGGGGATACCCGGTATTATGATACTGCAGAAGTGCACATAGAAACACCATGTGGTTCCACGATAGTCTCTGTGGGTTTGGTACAGGGCTTAATGTATGATGCAATATTGGGCAGGGACTTTGCTCACTTCCGGAACTTGTGGGAAAGCCATTTTTGCAAAATCACCCTGACTCGTTTGAGAGGGTTACTGACGTAGTAGTGGAGTCATAGATGTTCCCTTTTTCTAGTATGATTGGTGAACTAGAGTATGCGGAGCCTGATGGTGGCTCACCAAGTGGTGTGCCTCCCACTGAGGTGAGGAGCGTTATTGAGCCCGTGGACCGCCTGCCTGATCTTGAGGTCAGGAGAGAGGTCTTTGCCGTGGAGCAGTTGAATGACCCTACTCTGGTAAAAGCCAGGGAGAATGTCAAGGTGATCAATGGTAAACCCATAGACCCCAATAGTCCTTTGTCATATCCTCACATGGCAGTATGTCAGAATTTGCTGTATCAGGTGACTAAAAAGGGGGAAGATATTGTGGAACAATTAATAGTTCCCAAAGCATACAGAAGAACAGTACTAGATCTGGCCCATGGTCATATAACGTAGGCCACCTAGGGGTAGAGAAAACTACTGAGCGAATTGTGCAGAGGTTTTTTTTGGCCCGGGGTCCATAAAGAGCTATCTGACTATTATGCATCCTGCCCTGAATGTCAGTATCATGCTCCAAGGCCACATTTCAAAAAGTCCCCTGGTTCCGTTACCCATTATTGAGGTTCCGTTTGAAAGAATAGCTATGGATTCGGTTGGGCCATTAATGAAATCTGCCCGGGGCCATCAATATATTCTGGTGATAATGGATTACGCTACCCGGTACCTGGAAGCGATACTATTACGCAATACGTCAACCAAGACCATTGCTAGAGAATTAGTCCATGTCTTTAGCAGGTTGGGAATACCCAAGGAGATCCTGACTGACCAAGGTACCCCATTTATGTAAAAAATCATGAAGGAGTTATGCCGCCTGTTTAAAATTGACCAATTAAGAACCTCTGTTTACCATCCCCAGACCGATGGGCTGGTGGAGAGGTTTAATAAAACTTTAAAACACATGCTAAGGAAAGTAGTGGACAAAGATGGTAGAGATTGGTATTACTTGTTACCTTATTTGCTGTTGGCCATAAGAGAGGTTCCCCAATCCTCGACAGGGTTTTCCCCTTTTGATTTATTGTACGGGAGACATCCAAGGGGGCTACTTGACATTGCCAAAGAGACATGAGAGGGGCAGTCCAGTCCGTATAAAACAGTTATTGAGCATGTCTCTCAAATGCAAGAAAGAATTGCTGCTGTGGTGCCGATAGTAAGAGAGCAGTTGGAACAGGCCCAACAGGCACAGCAGAGGGTATACAACCGCAATGCTCGCTTACGCAACTTTGCTCCTGGGAACAGAGTGTTGGTTCCCACAGTACAAAGTAAACTTTTGGCTAAATGGCAAGGACCCTTTGAAAAAAGTGGGGCAGGTCAATTATAAAGTTTACCAGCCGGGAAAAGAAAGCCAGAACAGATATACCATGTAAATCTTATAAAACCCTGGAAGGATAGAGCAGCACTGTCAGCTGTCCGAGCCCCTCCAGTAAACCCAGGGCCCATGGTACCTGAAGTGACAGTGGCAAAAACCCTGTCAGCCAGTCAACATCAGGAAGTTAAGGAATTTCTGATCAGAAATAGGGCGCTGTTTTCTGACATATCAGGGAAAACCACAGTCATTAAACATGACAATCACTGACCCAGCTGTTAAGGTTAACCTAAAGCCCTATAGGTTACCAGAAGCCCAAAGAGAATCAGTGTAGAAGGAAATTAAAAAAATGTTAGAGTTGGGTGTAATTGAAGAATCGCATAGTGAGTGGTCATGTCCCATTTGTGCTCATTCCAAAACCCGATGGGAGTGTGCGATTCTGCAATGACTTCCGGAAATTGAACAGTATGTCAAAGTTCGATGCCTACCCTATGCCTAGGGTGGACAAACTAATTGAAAGGCTGGGGACAGCCAGATATTTAACTACTCTTGACTTAACCAAAACGTATTGGCAAGTGCCGTTAACTGAGAATGCCAAAGAAAAGACAAGATGTTGCCCTTTGGGCTACATGGGGCACCTGCTACCTTTTAAAGAATGATGGATAGGATTCTAAGGCCCCATAGACAGTATGCTGCTGCTTATCTGGATGATGTGGTCATTCATAGTCCTGATTGGTAGTCTCACTTGCCAAGAGTACAAGCAGTGTTGGACTCCATCTATAAGGCAGGTTTGACAGTCAACCCAAAAAAGTGTTGTCTGGGGATGGAAGAAGTAAAATATCTTAGGTACACCATTGGCAGAGGTTTGCTAAAGCCACAGCTCAATAAGATTGAGGCAATCCCAAACTGGCCACGACCCCTGAATAAAAAGCAGGTGAGAGCCTTCTTAGGGATCACTGGGTATTATAGGAGGTTTATACTCAATTTTGCCACCACTGCAGTCCCACTGACTGACCTTACCAAAGGCAAACAGAAAGTCATGGTGGAATGGGGTCCTGAAGCAGAGAAGGCTTTCCAGGAGTTAAAAATAGCGTTGTGTACCCAACCAGACAGAGAGTTTGTTGTACAAACTGATGCGTCAGATGTAGGAGTCGGAGCGGTCCTGTCCCAAATCAAAGGGGGTGAAGAACACCCAATTTTCTTCTCAAGCCAGAAATTAAATGTACATGAAAGAAACTATGCTACGGTCGAGAAAGAAGAATTGGCCATAAAATGGGCGTTAGAGACTCTCAGGTACTACTTGGTGGGAAGAAACAAAGTCAAGTATCACCCTTTGGCGCTGCCACACAATGTCTCCTTATATTTCCAAAATGGAACCACAATGAGATCCTCTGTATGTAAATCTTCCAGGATTTATTCCTCAAGATGTGTGAATTTCCAATTCCGCTTCCTTTGCATCAATATCTCAAAAAAGAGAAACCAAACATAGTGCAATAATGATAATAAAATTACACTTATAATGGTGATGACAAAGGAACACTCACATGTTTCAAAATAGGTAGAAAACCTATAGTATCTCCAGTCTGTAACACCATAGGAAATTCCAACTTCAAGTGTAGATCAACTCAAAAAGAGAAGAATTTACCAAAAATAGTGCAATACTGTATGTATTGACAGAAAATTTTATTCAGACAAAGAAACACTCACATTTAGACAGAATAAAAACCGCTTATATATATGTATCACACCGGAAAGGCAGGATGGGGTTATCGATATAAAAGATGTAAATAGAAGGAAACCAGTGGTTCCGGATACCAACGTGATCCCTCCTGTAGTTCACGATTCCCCCGTCTCAGCGTTCCATGTGCGGTCACCGGCTCAACGCGTTTCGAATTGCTTGATTCTTCCTCAGGAGCATGGTGAGTAAGCGTCTCCAGGGTTTTAAATACCCCTTCCAATATCCAGAAAATAACTACATTTTCCCGCCTCATCTCCTCCTCGTGGTAACCGGAAGTGCCGTTACCGGAAGTGACGTCACCGGAAGTGCCGTTACCGGAAGTGACGGTACAGGAAGTGCCGTTACCGGAAGTGACGTCACGCTCGGTAACGGCACTTCCTGTAACGTCACTTCCGGTGACGGCACTTCCGGTTACCACGAGGAGGAGATGAGGCGGGAAAATTGAGTTATTTTCTGGATATTGGAAGGGGTATTTAAAGCCCTGGAGACGCTTACTCACCATGCTCCTGAGGAAGAATCAAGCAATTCGAAACGTGTTGAGCCGGTGACCGCACATGGAACGCTGAGACGGGGGAATCGTGAACTACAGGAGGGATCACGTTGGTATCCGGAACCACTGGTTTCCTTCTATTTACATCTTATATCGATAACCCCATCCTGCCTTTCCGGTGTGATACATATATATAAGCGGTTTTTATTCTGTCTAAATGTGAGTGTTTCTTTGTCTGAATAAAATTTTCTGTCAATACATACAGTATTGCACTATTTTTGGTATATTCTTCTCTTTTTGAGTTGATCTACACTTGAAGTTGGAATTTCCTATGGTGTTACAGACTGGAGATACTATACGTTTTCTACCTATTTTGAAACATGTGAGTGTTCCTTTGTCATCACCATTATAAGTGTAATTTTATTATCATTATTGCACTATGTTTGGTTTCTCTTTTTTGAGATATTGATGCAAAGGAAGCGGAATTGGAATTTCACACATCTTGAGGAATAAATCCTGGAAGATTTACATACAGAGGATCTCATTGTGGTTCCATTTTGGAAATATAAGGAGACATTGTGTGGCAGCGCCAAAGGGTGATACTTGACTTTGTTTATTTGTATGTTTTTTTAGAGGACAAGTGAGGAACCTCTTAGAAGTCTCCCCTAGGCTGCAGTCATTGATTGCGCATATTTGGAACATTCCAATATTATAATTGACTACTTGGTGGGAAGAAAGTTCAGATTGATCATTGACCATGCCCCTCTGAAGTTGATGTCAGAAAACAAGGACAGTAATGCGAGAATAATGAGATGGTTCTTGGCATTACAAACCTTTACATTTACGGTAGAACACAGGCCAGGAAGCCAGCTGGCCAATGCAGATGCTTTGTCACGTGCCCCACAGGTCAAAACAAAGGGGGGATATGTGATAGAAGCACTGGTAAAGTGGTCAATGGCAGGTACATTTGTCCTAGGTTTTTGGCCTATGTGTTCTAAAAAAAAACCCAGGAGAAGACTTTTGTAAGCAGACCAGAGTGTCGGCTTTTGGAAAAGCCGGTTTGGGGGTGTGGATGTGAGGAGAGGGAGGGGCTCCATCCACAGGCCACTCCAGGTTTTGGGCCTTTCAGGCTGGTAACAGGCTCATTAGGGCTTGCAGCTGGAAATTGATAATATAAGCATGGTTTGATTGTGGCTGAGTGTCTCACACCTGGGAGAGCAGGCAGACTAGCCTGTTCAGAGACACTTGGTGAAAATCCTTGTAAGTACTGTGCACATGTTTGTTGATGGTGAGGGCAATAGGCCCTACCATTATTATAGAGAGGGAATCTGCTGTGTAGCTAGTGCCCAGCCAGGCTAGGACTTGCGTTTATGTTTTGTTTATATTCATTTGGCACTGACCAGTTTGTACGAGGGTTAGGGGTGCCTAACCCTCCCCCCATAGGGGTGCCTAACCATAACATTCCCTCCCCAAAACCTAACCCCGCTAGAGTGCCTGACCCTAACCCTCCCCTTCCCCTGCGGATAACGCTAAGCACACCCCGATTTTGCCTTAGTTCGGGCAGGCGTCCTCGGTGTTCCTGCGTCGGGATTAACATAGGCATCGGTATTTTGACGCCTATTTTAAATCCCTTGATGGGATTCCACTGTCGGGACTGAGACCAGCGACCATGTGGCCGCCAGTCTCATAACTACATCCCCTATGTGATATTGTTTCACTGATCGCCTGCCTTGAATTTCTGAATTTACAATGTTTAAATAGTTTTATCACTTTTCTACTGCAATCCTTGTATAAGCGGCAAAATAATATATATATACATTTGAAATATTAAGATATAACTGGTTACAAAATGTCAGGAAGGCTGGCCATGTTGTGGGTGTACAGTAGTGGTCTCTGCAGGATTCCAAGACTTGATTTATTTTCACTAGCCTCTTATTTACAAACGAGATAGCTAAAGCTGTTTTTGTTACTTTTACAGTAGCTCACAATTTCAAAATTGAAATTTTACGTCTGCAAAAACAGGTATAAATGTTAAGCTAAAATAAAGTCAATATAGGCTATAAAAAATAATATGTTATGTAGACTGTCATGCATCATATTCTGCTTGACTACAAAGATAATTTTATATTTAGAACATAGAATTGTAAGATATAAAGAATATCTTAAGTGTGCAAAAATATTTTAAGATGAATTATCACCTAAGCTATACTTTACTCCCATGCTCCTTCCCCTTCCTGAAGACCCAATAATGTTTCATACATGACTTTTTCCTGGGGCTCTGTGGTTAGTCTCCCAAATCTGGTCATTGTCACAGTGCACCACACGCCGGTTTGTACTTACCGGGTCCTAAGGGAGCATTCCTGTGCCAAAGTATAGGCTCCATTACCTTACTCCAGCATTCCTGTGCATTACCTGTTTGTTGCTGACCTTGGCTTTGTTCGTGACTCTGATTCTGTTTGATCCCTGGATATGCATTTGATATCTGGTTCTGACCTTGGCTTCCCTGTGACCCGCATACATCTGCTCCCTGGTACCGTCGTACCCAGAGGTTCTGGCCCAGCCTGTTGACTACACTACAAGTCTTCTCCACTTCATCCAGAGTTCGCCAGCATCTGTATAGGGGAACCTATTCTAAAGGCCGCGACCTGTGTGTCAGATGCAGCCAAGTCCACACCTTCTTGTGAGGGTCCCTGGTGAATACCGCCGGCACATTAGACTCCGCACCTCGGAAAGAGGTCACGCCAATCCCTAAATACGGATTGCATCCTGTCTACCCAAGACTTTGTCACTTCTGACTGGTATATTGCTCACACTCCATCATTGTCACAATCTGTGCAATTGCAGCTTCTGGTTTGTTCTCGAACTCCATATGCAGAAATTTTAAAGGGATAAACATAACCACTTGCTTGATCACATCAGATGTGTCCATGCCAAGCAGGAGTTTCCCAGACATGGTCGCCTCAGATGCGACCATGTCAGAGATGCCTGCTTGGACGTTGCTGGATGGTAATCTTCTGGCAGCCTCCAGGTTCAGCACACCCAGCCGTTCTCTCGGTTGCCATGGTAACCTCCCAGCCAGGGTACAAAAGGGCAATCCAAAAGGATCCCCCACCTGCGGCTGCAGGAAGACATTCTTCCTGCAGCCCGAGCTCCGGGAAGATGTGGCCTTCCTTCTTTCTCCAGTCATAGTCACTGCTGGGGGACGGCTGCAATTGGTGAGCCAGATAGGATTGCCCACCAGCCTGCGCCTACTGCCTACCACATCTCCCAGCCAGGAGTGATGAACAATCCTCAGAATCGCCCATTTCCTGCAGTACATGTAGTGTAATTAAAAAGTTTTATATAGTTGAAATTAAAGAAACAAGATTTTGAGGTGTGTGTGTACCAAAATATAATATGTCAAGGTGCACAACATAACCACACTACTAAGAGATGACTATACATACAGTAAAAAAAAGACACTCAAATGGGACTTCTAATGACATCTTTAATAATGGCTCAGCAGCAATGTTTCGGAGTATCCACCTCCTTTCTCAAGCTACATCATAGCCGCAGATGTTTCCACTTAAATGCTTAAGATCACACCCATGCCAATCATTATTTATTTATTTACAGTTTCTTATATAGTGCAGCATATTCTGTTACACTTTACAATTGGAAGCAACATAAATAGAACAAGACAGGTTAATAACAGACAGACAAATAGATAATTGGGCCCTGCTTGCAAGCTTACACACTATAGGAAAATAGACATTGATACACAAGAATAGGTGCTACATATTGCATACTGGTCCAGCCAGATTGCAGAGGTTCTTGGTGGGCTGTATGATCCAGTCACACAGGAATGTTGGCCTAGGATTAGGATGATGTGAAAGAAAATATGTGAGGTTATGTGTGGACTGTAAGAAGGGATGTAATTAGATAGGGAAGCTATGAAGTTTATGTGGGTAGTTCTGGAATCTGATAAGCTTGCCTGAGGAGTTGAGTTTTCAGGGAATGCTTAAAGGTTTGGAGACTAGCGGAAAGTCTAATTGTGCGTGGAAGGGCATTCCACAGAGTGGGTGCAGTCTGAAAACAGTCCTGTAACCGTAAATAGGAGCAAGTAATGCGTGTGGATGAGAGACGCAGATCTTGTTCAGTGTGGAGAAGTCGGGTTGGATGATATTTTGAGATAAGTGAAGAGATGTGTTGGTGTGGTTTGGTTAATAGCCTTATGTAGAGTAAATATTTTATATTGTGTACGGTAGAAAACGGGTAACCAATGGAGGAAATGACAGAGCGGATCAGCAGACGATGAATGTTTGGTGAGGAAAATCAGCCTCACAGCTGCATTTAAAATGTATTGTAGAGGCAAGAGTCTGCTTTTGGGAATACCAGTAAGGCGACCCATTGCAATTGCCAATGCGGGAAATGATGAGTGCATCAATTCGAGTTTTGCAGTGTCTTGTGTAAGATATAGTTGAATTTTGGATATGATTTTTAGATGTACAGTACTTGTCAAAAGTCTGAGCACACCCCTTCTTGCGTTCCAAACTGTCAATAAAGTTTCCTGAAAGCTCCAGTTAGTCAAAAATGGCCCAAAAGAACTGTGAGTTATGTGTGAAAACACGCGCTCAAATAATTATTTTGAGGGAAGGTGGTTATTCTTTGCGGCAAATCCACAAACGGTTGAAGGTATCCGTTGGGGCCGTATGTTGGACTATTTAACGAAAGTCAAAAAACGGTCAAAATGTTACAAGAAAACGAACTGGTCGTCCAAAAACAACAACTGTTTATAAGGACAACTTCATTGCGACTACTAGCAAGCGTAACAGACATTTGACCGCTCCGGAAATAGGTAGGGAGTTGCGGAAAAGTCGTTCCCAGCCTGTATCCGATAGGACGGTGGTCAGGCGCTTGCAGGAATATGGCCTTAGCGGTAGGGTTGCAGTAAGAAAACCACTTCTATGTGCTACAAACGTAGCAAAAAGGTACACATGGGCTAAGAAGTATAAGGATTGGACTGAGTAACAGTGGAAGAGGGTGCTTTGGACTGACTAATCGAAATTTGTACTTTTTGGCTCGCATCTTTTGTGCATCGTCGTCCAGGTGAGCGCTTTCTCCCAGACTGTGTACCGCCAACAGTTAAGCATGGAGGAGGCAATGTGATGGTTTGGGGATGTTTTGCCGGTAACCAAGTTGGTGACTTAGTCAGAATTGACGGAATTATGGATCAAAAGGTGTACCACAACATATTAGTGCATCATGCGATTCCCTCCGGAAAGCGACTTGTGGGTCAGAACTTTGTTTTCCAACAAGATGCCTACCAACACTGAGGGCCTCTGGGAGGCTCTTCAAAGCTGCTGGAGTCGAATGGATCGCCAAAAGCTGGAAAAATTTGTAAATAGGATGCCAAGGATATGCAAAGCGGTTATCAAAGCTAAGGGTCGTCACGTCAACGAAAGCAGACTACCTAAAACTACCTAAATAAACTTGCCTAAGAGTCAAAACAAGTTTTTTTTTTTTATTCCTTATGCTGGCCATACACGCTACAATTATCGGGGCGATCCGCCTGATATCGGCGGATCGCCCCGATAATTTTAGCGTGTGTGCGGGCGACCGAGGGTTAAATATTGCTCGGTCGGGCATGCAGGATTGTCCAGCATGCCCGTCCGATGCGATTTTTCCCGGTAAACTGTCGGCCGCATCGGGCAGTGCATGCCCAGCAGCGGCCGACAGACAGACATTTCCTCTGTTCCTTCCTACGGAAGGAACAGGGAAATGTCTCCTCCTCCGGGGGCGGAGCGCAGATGTCTGCCGAATACACGGAGAGAAATCTCACAGTGTATGCCGGCGACATCTGCGGCTGGCAGCCGGCCAGATAAAATGTCTGTCGGTCTGACAGACATTTTATCTGGCCGTGTATGCCCAGCATTATTGTTCAAACAGTTGTTTATTTTGTAAACAAAGCCAATATACAGGTTTTATTTAGTTACTGTGCAGTTAAATTGAAAATTCCATAAAATATACTGGTGTGCTCATACTTTTGACACGTACTGTATGTAACATGATTTAAGACATATTGAATATGGGGAAGTCAAGGATGAGACCTAGGCAGCGGGCTTGTGGTTTGGGGTTAATTGTCGAGTTATCAGATACTATTAGCCAGTGGAAATATAATTAGGTCTGTTTTTGATATATTGAGTTTGATATGGCGTGATGACATCCAAGATGAAGTGGCAGAAAAACATTCAGTGACACGGACCAATACAGA
Organism: Taudactylus pleione; assembly: GCA_031769625.1. Lineage (NCBI taxonomy): Eukaryota > Metazoa > Chordata > Amphibia > Anura > Myobatrachidae > Taudactylus > Taudactylus pleione. Next base: position 15,290,354 of record JAUIMM010000384.1, read on the forward strand.
TGGTGACAAATCTGCGGAAGATAGTTAGATTTGTGTATCATCCGCATACAGATAATCCGTAAATCCGAAAGAGCCGATTAGTTTGTAAGAGAGGTGGTATAGATTGAGAAAAACAGAGGACTTAAAACTGAGCCTTGTGGTACTCCAACTGATAAAAGTAGCAAAGAGGAGGCAGAATCAGAAAAAGAACAGTGAAAGAGCGATTAGATAGGTAGGATGAGAACGGAAAAAGGGCTGTGTCCTGAAGATCTAAATATTGTAGTATTTGTATGAGAAGAGAGTAGTCAACAATGTCAAAAGTAGCAGAGATATCTAGAAGAAGAAGAAGTGAGTAATGGCCTTTAGACTTGGCAGTGACCAGATCATTCACTACCTTAGTCAGTGCTGTCTTTGTGGAGTGTTGGGTATTATAGCCTGACTGAAGGAGGTCCAATAAGTTGTGTGAGTTAAGAAAGTGTGTGATGGGAGTTTAGGCAACTGTCTCGAGTAGCTTGGAGGGGCATGGGAGCTGAGAGATGGGACTGTAATTTGCGAGACAGGGTCAGAATTTTGTTATTTTCAGAATGGGAGTAATCACTGCATGCTTGAACAGTTATGGAAAAATACCAGTAGAGAGAGATTACAGTTTTTAGTTTGGTTGGAATGAGCACAGGAGACAGAGCTTTATTGATTTTTGAGGGCATAGGATCAAGAGGAAAGGTAGCAGAGTAGGAGGATGAGAAGAGTGTAGATACTTCATCTTCAGTTGTGGGGTTAATCGGAGAGAATGTGTATATGTTTCATATACACCTTATACACACAGCCTGAAGGTAATTTTATACAATATTTTTAATAATTTGTGCCTTAGACAAAGTTTGTGTACATTGAACCATCACAAATCAAAGGTTTCATTACACTATACAACAATGAAAATGTTTCCGATGTGAACTAGTTACTTCTAATTGATTTCAGCATGCAAAGAATGAATATGACATTTAAAACTCTCAGTTAGCTCTGAGTTCCGAGATATAGCCCATTTATGACGATGTAGGGGTATTCCTAGTGAAGTGGGCAGAATGGAGGGAATCTTACCAGCAATCTGCGTTCTGCGTAGAGGGGGCGGGGCCTAATGTCCCAATTAAATTAATGTTATTTGTCCCCTCCTCTATTCAAATATATGCGATTCACAGGATTACCCACACAAGATAACTGTGGTGCACTGAGTGACAAGCATAGTGAGCGATTCCACCAAGACATTTCAGCAATGGAACAAAGATATCAGGGTAGGTGAATCACTACTGTTGGACAGTGACAAGAGATGCCCCAGAAGAGAAGTACAAGCAACAAGCAAAGAGAAAGCACCCCCATGAATAGGCCACTATATTAGATAGTACTTTCGTATGCTGTATGTTTGTTTCGTATGCTGTATGTTTGTTTCGTTTTGTGTTCTTATTTGTGATTGATAGAAAATAAATAACAGTTGTTTTAATTCAATCAAGAAAATATCAGATTATTTTAAAATAGCTTTTCACTATGACTATATTACTAATGTACATACAGCATAGTGCAAGTAGTGTAGCTCAAAAAATAGAGCTAGTAAAAACATTCTGAAATCATTTAAATTTTTTTCTTCACCTCAAACTAGTAATGTATGACTAATTTTAGAAAGGAAACAAATTAAAAGTATTAATTTGTTGTACAGTGTTATCTCAGTCATGCCAAAATTATTCCGTATTTCGGAATATTTGGATATAGGAGAGTTCTGCCAACTTATTGTGGTCCCAATGTGAAAACGAAATATAGGTCTAATCATGTGCAGACATACCAACAATGTGACTTGAGAAGGAGGAAGAAAACAAGACAATATTTTTACGCCTTATCATTCAGTTGGTAATTATATAGGCCAAGACTCAGTTCCCTGATGATTAATGCATAAAGCAGGTACCACACATCTGATTTTGTGCTAAGAACCTCATTGCAAACCACATCCCAAACAAGTTGGAGAGATCATAACACAAAGGGACAAACCGGGGGGAAGAGTACAACACCATTGCTGAGAAATTGGACATTCTTCAGAGTTCAGTGCCGTCCAGAGATCACAACTGGAAGAGGTATGAAATCACAGCCACAATATATAGATCAGACCCTCTATAAATGTAGTTGTTAGGCACTTGCTAGAGAAGTAAATGAGAGGCCACCTGCAGGGGCGGATGGGTCTTAGGTTTCATTAGCAGTTTTTTCCCGGTGGGCCGATGGCTCAGGGGACTGTTCTATAAATCACAAACACTCTCTACAATTAGTCTCATGCGTATTTCTACACTAGACAAATCAACATCAGATAAAATCTATAATACTAATACTGGTTACTAGACAGGAAATCCCAGAACCACTGACATTGCCAAATCAGTGATATAAAGAAACACAGCACTTATAATATTCAGGGGCATAGAAAGCGCCACCGGGCCCAGGTAAAGAGGGGGCGTGGCCTAATCACAGAGGGGAAGCCATGCCCCCTTGAGAAAAAAAAACATAAAAAACCCCACACTTTTGCAGTGCGCTGGAGAGGTTGTGCTGTGAGCCCCTCAGCCCGGAGCAAATTTTCAACTTTTTTATTTTTATATGGGACTGGTTGAATCACTTATGAAAAATCTTTGAGATTCCTTGTTGGAACTCGCATGGGACTATTAGGATTTCCCCACATAAGTACACATTTTTATCAGCCATCTAATGGTAGCGCTTGTGACTAGATTTACAGGGGTGTATCTAGGGGTCCAAGCGCCCCTGGCAAAGTAATGGATTGGTGCCCCCCTTCCCCCATATTTTCTGAATTAGATTCTGTACTTTTAACGTCTCCCCAGCCAACATTCTTCAGTCACCTCAGCCAACCCCCTTCTGTCTCCCCAGCCAACATTCTTCTGTCACCTCAGCCAACCCCCTTCTGTCTCCCCAGCCAACTCCCTTGTCTCCCCAGCCAACCCCCTCCTGTCTCCCCAACCAATCCCCTTTCTGTGTCCCCAGCCATCCCCATTCTGTCTCTCCAACCCATGTCCACCTATCTCCCCCCCGCCCCCCCTCGCATCCAGCACCCGAAGCTCACAGACTTACTTTCCATCTTCTTCTGGCAGGGTAGTGGATAGATCCCCTTCTGGCTGCGGCTGCAGCCGACTCCTCAGTGTCACATGCAGCTATGTGCCGCGCATGATGTGGTGACATCACGTGCCCCTTGTCTCAAAAAAAAAATGCAGTCCTAAACCCTCCTTTAGATAAAAATCTCCCCTGCCAGCAGATTACACTCTCCAAGCTGGGGATACATATCTACAATAACTTTGAGCGTGGGTAAATGCCGGTAACATGGTAATTGCATTGAAAAAGCCGGAAACAATGTAAAGTGTATTGAAAAAGACGGAAATCTTATTAAATACATTGAAAAAGCCGAAAACCATAGTAAAGGTATTGAAAAAGCCAAAAACCATATTAAATGCATTCAAACAGCCGGAAACCATGTAAAATGTATAGAAAAGCAGGAAACCATAGCAATGATATTGAAAAAAATGGAAACCATGTACAGTATATTGAAAAAGCCGAAAACTATGTAAAATGTATAGAAAAGCTGGAAACATTAAATGCATTGAAAAAGCCGGAAACCATAGTAAATGTATTGAAAAAGCTGGCATTTTCATTACATTTACTATGGTTTCTGACTTTTTCATTACATGTAATATGATTTCCGGCTTTTTCAATACACTTTACATTGTTTCCAGCTTTTGCAATGCATTTAATATGTTTCCAGCTTTTACCCTCTTCCATTAACTGCAACCCTCAAATTGACAGAACCTTCATGGCTACCACAGATAGATCTTATACCTACCACTCAGTTGTTCATTATTCCTTTTCACAGATTGACTATTTCTTTATTTCTGACTGAGAATGTCTATTGTTCGCTAAGAGAAGGCACTGTCATAATTTGCGGCTTATTCCACTGCAACAGGTGAAAGCAGTATTATAAACTCAGTATATAAGCCCTAGGATTGCTAAAGTAAGAGGTCCAAAAAGCCGAAAGAGTTATCATAGACAAACTAATCACACCAAACTTAAAGGATTTTATAATAATGCAAGTAAGCAGGTATTTTCTCCCTGGATGCCAAGCAGGGACGGAACTACTGGCGGTGCAGCTGGTGCGTTGCACCATGGCCCCTGGGGAGTAAGGGGCCTGCAACACCCCCCGACACATCGGGCGATCCGCAGTTCTGGCAGACGTCAGACAGAAGGCTATTGGCGGCTGCTGCCCGTAACCAGTCTGGGATTACCTTGGACCATGCAGCTAGAGAGCAGGGCAGTGACTGAGAAGGGGTGGCACTAGCAGGGTAGCTGAAGATGCAATCATGCTCCTGGAGCCGGATAGTATCATGTATACTAACCCAAAGACTAGGGGGAGAGACGAGGGAGAGCAGCGAGTCTTGACAAAGTGTGAGGTTAGCTGCCAGCATGAGGTAGCATGCAGGAGCCACGGGAGCTGTATACCGAGTTTCAGATCATGGTGGAACCCCACTCAGCTCTCATCAAATGTTAAAAGATATGTTTTATTCTTTCACTTTGTGGGTTGATATAAAATGTATACTGTATGACAGTTAGCTGTGCATTGTGAGAGTATTTCAGTATAGTACAAAGTATGGGGCATTGTAAGATTCACTGGACTAATCAGCCACACAAACCCCTCCCACACAAAGAGATCTTTTCAAATTCTAAATAAATAAGACTGTAATCATGAGCTTCATTAAAAATTCAGTATATAGTGGTACTTTTATTAAAAATCTCTGTTGATTCATTCCCAAAAAGTCTTAATAGTACAGAGGATCTTAAAATTACACTTATAATGGTGATGACAAAGGAACACTCACATGTTTCAAAATAGGTAGAAAACGTATAGTATCTCCAGTCTGTAACACCATAGGAAATTCCAACTTCAAGTGTAGATCAACTCAAACAGAGAAGAATTTACCAAAAATAGTGCAATACTGTATGTATTGACAGAAAATTTTATTCAGACAAAGAAACACTCACATTTAGACAGAATAAAAACCGCTTATATATATGTATCACACCGGAAAGGCAGGATGGGGTTATCGATATAAGATGTAAATAGAAGGAAACCAGTGGTTCCGGATACCAACGTGATCCCTCCTGTAGTTCACGATTCCCCCGTCTCAGCGTTCCATGTGCGGTCACCGGCTCAACGCGTTTTGAATTGCTTGATTCTTCCTCAGGAGCATGGTGAGTAAGCGTCTCCAGGGCTTTAAATACCCCTTCCAATATCCAGAAAATAACTACATTTTCCCGCCTCATCTCCTCCTCGTGGTAACCGGTAGTGCCGTTACCGGAAGTGACGTCACCGGAAGTGCCGTTACTGGAAGTGACGTTACAGGAAGTGTCGTTACCGGACGTCACGTCACGCCCGGTAACGGCACTTCCTGTGACGTCACTTGTGAAGGTGTAGGAGGTTGTCACAGATCAAGCCAGACCACAGTGGAAAGGTGTGTCCAGCAGCGGGGAGGAGACGGCTGTTAGACAGGGAAGGCTGCCTCCCCTGGCGAGCGTTTAACCCCTGGGATGCTGGAGTGTTCCGAGGAACTCCAGTCCCAAGTCACAGGTGGCTTAGTGTGGACGCAGGACTCAGTGACTGGCCACACTTGCTGTCATCCCCAGGGTGTCCCCCAACCCTTAAGAAAAAAAGACTGCATCTCGGCATGCACCACCGCGGTGCGTGTCGCTTACCTGCACCCCTTAGCATCTAGCTGCAGTCTAGGAATCCTCTGGGGTCCCTGCTAGCCAAGACTCCTGAGGCCCGCCAAGAGGCACGGATCAGTACCGGCGTCTCAGCACCAGCGAGGTGATGAAGCGGCCGTGTGAACTTCCACTGGACTGTTCACGCTGACCGCACTTAGAAAAACTTTACATTTTCAGGGCTGTTCGTAACAGCCCCACTGCAATACAGTGACCTGACTCCGGCTGGGCACCAAATGAAACTGAGGAGCCTCCGTCCCCATGTAACTGCATGGTGACCGGATGTCTTCTTCATCACCTATACCCCCCAAGGTTTCCTGTGGACCTTCTATGGACCCCGAAGTAGAAAATAAGTGTACAAAATATTTTATTGAACAAAATATGCCCTCCTCCACCACCATGTCCTTAGGCACCATTGTAAAACTTCCACCAGTGTCAATATATCCACAGTATCAACATATCCCTAGTGGCATTACCCCCCCATCCTCTTATTGGTGATAGATCCCCAGTGACACAACCCCCACGCCACCCAGCAGTGTTCAAAGGCCAACTGTATCAGTACCCCCAAGTGTGACTATATACAGGTTGAGTCTCCCATATCCAAAATACTTGAGACCAGGGGTATTTTGGATATCGGAATATTCCATATTTTAGAATATTTGCATACTGTAATTAAATATCTTGGGAATAGGACCCAAATCTAAGCACAAAATGCATTTGTGTGTTATATACACCTTATATACACAGCCTGCAGATAATTTTATACAATCATTTCAATAATTTTGTGGCTCAAACTAAGTTTGTGTACATACATGAAATTTATTTATGTTTCATATACACCTTATACACAATGCCTGAAGGTATGTTTATACAATATTTTTAATAAGTTTGTGCCTTAAACAAAGTGTGTGTACATTAAACCATCAAAAAGTTTCACTATCTCAGTCATGCTAAAAAAAATTCCGTATTTTGGAATATTTGGATTTGGGAGACTCAACCTGTATGTATATAACTTCCTCCCCCTCAAGGTTCAATAAAACTTTTTGGAGGGCATCACCTCCCGACCAGTGGCAAAAGATCACCCTCCATGCTTTCACACTTCGCATAAGTTGTCTGTTGTGGACATGTAGATGGAGCTTCAGTATTTTCACTATTGCCACTCTGCATCTTATTATATTATGGTGCAGCATAAAGCCAATGTAAATAACTTAATACATTTTAAATAGAAGACACAAAAATAAATTACTGAAAGTCTATTAAACAATCTTTCTACATCATACTTGCCCACTCACCTGGAACTTTAGGAGAGATTCTCCCAGCTCCCTGAAAGTAGGCAGCTCTCCTGCAACCTGCCGTCTGCCACCACTTCTCAGGTAATGTGGGCAGTGAAAGAGTCATGAAGACACAATTTGCTATAAATCACATTATTACGGGCACCACCCTCAGCAATGCAAATCTGGGAATAGTAAAATGACACAAAGGGACAAGGCAGCAATGATGCAAATCGCTTCACCCCACCCCACCACATCCACCTGGACCTCCCATAGAGAGATTTGAGAAAAATGGCAAGTATGATAGTCACAGATAAATTGATTGTATTGTTAAACAAATTTCCATTCATGCGTGCATTAATAAATTGGAAGGCAATCTCAGACAAGACAAAAAAATATTGTAATGTCACTTGTACTGATACAGTCAAAAATGTATTTGGCATAATCTATTTTTAAATGGCAAACAACTGTAATAAAATGCATATCCACCTACTGTACACTAAGCACTACAATCAATAATATATATGGTCTAACTAACGTATGGAACATGCATAATACACAACTCTCAAAAAAAATTTAAGAACCTGGTTTCCATGGATCACACATATTGAGACTGAACCTTCAATAAAAATCAACTAAACTAACTCCCAAATAATGAGTTAGCCAGATAGAGTGACTCCTCTCCCAATAACAATATCCTGCCAAAGACTCTACCCTCTTCCTCTACTACCAGTAACCGCAGTCTTCCCAACAACTCTCTCTTAAAGACAGAAGCCAATGCTCCCTTTGCTCCTCCCGGCAGTATAACAAACAGAACATCCACATTTACACTTTCTTTTATCTACCCCATACCTCACTCACATGAAATTTTCTTAAAAGTCAATAATAAAAATAAAAACAAAGTAAGAGACCATTTGACTTACTCACAAGCCACTGAGGAAGAAAAATGTGTGAAATATGTCTCGATTTAGGGTGATATGCAAGTAGCCCTTCAGGCTTCATGTCATGCATGTTGGGTTACAGCTGACTGCTCACCACTATCTAGATGGTTACTATCAAAAGTTTTGTGAAATTCTTTCCACTTTTTGTAAGAAATAGATTTTATCCTAATACTTTTTTCTGCAGTTTTTTTTGATTCACTGGTACTGTATGGTGGAGACTTAATTCTGGGAGACAACCACCGTGACCTCTGTTATATTCAGAACAGGCAACAGTATTTGACATTATATTTATCTCTAATTTTGTAACAGAACTGATAAATGACATTGATCTAGATATAATATATAGGGCCACATACCGTTAATACAGAGCCCATATGCAGAAGATTTATGTAGTTTTATTGTATTTTAATAGTTCTGCTAAAACAGTTTGAATAGTCTGATACATGTTAAAAACCTGTAAAGGAAAATAACATCTGTTTATCGAAATGAAGAATTACAACTTACCATCATAAATATAATTGGGATTCAGGAGCTGTTCAAAGAGGAACATAGAAAGTATATTAACATTAGTTTCATAATAAAAGAAAAATGTAAATACATCTACACATGTTAAACAAACATGTTAGGTTGACATCAATATATGAATTACAGTTATATTGACTTATGAATCTCTGTCCCTTGCTACCACAAAATTATATATTCATAGTTAAATAAGAGTAGTAGGAAACAAGTTAATGCTAACTATACTTTGCCAAGGCTCCATAGTTCAACAAATACTAAGTAAACTAATTTTACTTTATTATATTTAGCTGTTTTTTTAAGGGGTGGTTCACTGCTTATTTTGTTGAAAACATTTTTTTGTAATAGATCTATGTATCAATTTACATTTTTTTTTTGTTAATGATACAATTATTGCAGTTGTGTCAGTAGTGCCACCTCTATCAGCTCAATGTCAAGCGTGTGCAGAAAGGCCTCGGTGCTTGTCAGAGTGGAGCTAGTAACCTACAAGAGAGTGAGGGCATGATATTACATTTGTCCACTCCTCCAATGTACTATAGGCATCCTGACAATCTTGGGTATCCAAGCAGGTCAACCCCACACCACTGGTTTCCGAGAGAGATTTTATTTGTTAATCCAGGGCTGAGACAGGGAGCTGCCTTTGCTGTTTTTTATCCATTGCATTTCTATCTTTAACTTGCAGTTCACATTTAGCATGATGTTTAATAAGAGGGACATTGCTGGTTTGGTTTTCTTAGCAACTACTGCTCATTGATGAATATTAAAAGTGATAATCGTTTCATACTGTATTTTTTAAAAGTTGCACTTTATTGTTGTCTGCATACTGGTGCTGGGTACCTGTCTCCAACATACAGTATATGCAGTGTTGACATGATGATTAAACTGCCCTATGTATTCCTATTAAATCTAGTAGGGCTGACACTTTGAATATTTCTAAGCTACTGTTGATGAGTTCTTCAGGGATGTTTTTGGAAACAGTCTCAAAATTTTATTACATACACTCACACTATACTCCCATTGTCCCCGATGTTTGGTCCTCTGACAAGAGACAGTAGAATCCTGCTGTTTGAACACTGGGGACTATGTAATAAAATTTTACTTTTTAACAGTGTGTGTGTACTGTGTTTATTTTAATATTTCTATTACAGGAGGACCACAAGCACCAACAGCCCTTAATGCCCTGCATGCTGGCACTTGTAGATCCACAAGTACCAGCATGTGGGGGAGGCATGCTGGGACCTATAGTCCACCTGTAAAAGACAATCATACTTTATATAACATTATTTAACACATGAACTCCGCACCCACCGGCCAGGTGTGCAGAGCATACCACCGGACTTCAGCCCAGGCCTGGGCTATCCAGGAGAGGGGGACCCCTTAATTGGGGATCCCCAGCCTGGGCTGACTAGTGTGGGGTGAGAATGCTTTAGCCGGGGAACCCTGTGAAGCGGTCCCTTGGTTGCGGCATTACACCCCAGCTAGTTAAGCCCAGTGCTGGTTGTAAAAATATGGGGGGATCCCATGCCATTTTTTCCCTGTATTTTTACAATCAGAACTGGGGCCAAGAGCCCAGTGCTGGTCATGAAATACGGGGGACCCCTACGTTTTTTGACCCCTGTATTTTGTGAACCAGCGCTGGCTCAAAGAGCCCAGTGCTGGTTATGCTCAGGAGGGGGGACCCCACGCAGTTTTTTTTTTAAATTTTAACTTTATTTGCTTAGCAGTATAGAAACATGCAGCCTCCATGTATCTCACAGATATGTGCAGGCTGCATGTTCAGGTGTGTTTGACTGCGGGAAACAGTGGTAGGAAACACGATCACATACACCATTGAAAAACATGATTCAGCAAAACATGATTCTTGGCAAATTTGAGAGTTTCAGCTGAAAAAAAGTCCCCCGTGTTCCTGCAATACTGGGTGTATTTAAACTTCTTGGACCAGACACGATTCTTAGTAAATTCACCCCTTAATCTCTAGATTCCCCTTTTTTATATTATGTAAATTTGTGACTTTTTCATTGCTTTGTTCATTATTAATGTTTTTACTACTGCAACTTCATGACTGACTGACCAGACATCTGGATCTGTAATATTTCCATATGGATTGTTAAGTGCAATATTATTTACATTGTACTTAAATGTTTCAAACAGGTAAGGAAGGTAACCAGAGATTTGCTATCCACAAATAATATTTAATACTTTTGGACTGTTAAGGATACCATTGATTTTTGTGATTTTGTTTATGGCATACAATATACTTTCACAATTCAGTTGTATTTAAATAGACTAAAGTTTTCTTAGACACAAACACCTTTTATGAAAGCCTGCATGTCATAATGGCTACATCTGACCTGTAATTCACTGGTTGGTCAGCTTGGATGCATATTGTTTGGTTAAATAATTGTGTTATGTCTGTACTTTCTCAGCAGAATATTAATTTATTCTCATACTCAACAGTATTAGAGAGTATGAAAATGTTAAGTTTAGTGTGCACACTAACACGTCACATTTACCTTCACAGATACTTTATGGACTTGTCCTTCTGAAGATTTTCGATAAGTATTTTCCTTTTTGCCTTCTTTAAGTTGGTTTTCTGATTTCTTTTGTAATTTTAGTGCTGTATGCCAAGATGACTTTTTTCTGGAGTGATCAATACAATATGTTGTTAAAATTACTAATAACTGTATCAACAGATATGACAACTACTAGTTAATATTTGTTAACAAGAGACTTCTTTATGTCTATGCATTTTATAAAATAACTTTTACCACATCATCCACAATTAGAAATTAAACTGTCTCCCAGCTACAGTATATTACATAATACATGGAAATCATCCAGCCCTAATATAGAAACATAGAATTTGACGGCAGATAAGAACCACTTGGCCCATCTAGTCTGCCCCTTTTCATTTATCCTTTTGGCAACTTCAACCCTACTTGCTCCTTACATCTCTCTTAAGGACATTCTTATGCCTATCCCAAGCGTGTTTAAATTGTTCCACCATCTTAGCTTCAACCACATCTGATGGTAGGGTATTCCACTTATCCACTACCCTTTCTGTGAAGTAGTTTTTCCTCAAATTTCCACTGAGCCTACCTCCTCCAGTCTCAGTGCATGTCCTCGTGTTCTTGTAGATCTCTTCCTTTGAAGAATGCTTCCCTCCTGTACCTTATTAAAACCCTTGATGTATTTGAAAGTTTCTATCATGTTCCCCCTTTCCCTTTTCTGTTCCAAACTATACATATTATATACACCATTTTAGTTACCCTGCTTTGTATCGTCTCTAATGTGTCTACATCCTTCTGGAAATATGACCTCCAGAACTGAACACAGAATTCTACATGAGGCCGTACCAAAGACCTATACAGTGGCATTATCACTTCTTTTTTCCTGCTACTGATTCCTTTCGCTATGCAACCAAGCATCTGACTTGCCTTCCTCAATGCTTTGGTGCATTGCTGGCCTGCCTTCAAGTCATCTGAAATGGTGACTCCTAAATCCCTTTCCCTCCTCTGTATTTTCCATTATAGTGTCCTTGATACTATATTTAGCCTTGAGGTTATTGAGACCCAAGTGCATGATTTTGCATTTTTTTACATTATACTGTAGTTGCCATGTTCTTGCCCATGCCTTTAGTCTACCCAGATCCTCGGTCATTTGTTTTACCCCTCCTGGTGTGTCTACCCTGTTGCATACTTTTGTGTCATCTGCAAAAAGGCATACTTTCCCTTCAATACCATTTGTAATATCACCAACATAGATATTAAAAGCACTGGCCCAAGTACAGATCCCTGGGGAACTTCACTGGTATCCTTTCCCTCCCGTGAATACACTCCATTTACTACAACTCTCCATTTCCTATCCTACAACGGAGATCTTATCCATTCAACAGTCATAGAATCCAATCCCAAGCTTTCCAGTTTGTTTATCATTCTGGTCAGGACAGTGTCTTACTAAAGTCTAAATAAGCTACATCTACGGCCCCCCCTTGATCAATTACTTTTGTCACCCAGTCAAAAAAGTCAATAAGATTTGTTTGGCATGATCTACCGTGAGTAAATCCATGCTGTTTGGGACCATGTAAATTGCTAGATTTGAGATATTCCACCACTCTTTCTTTTAATAGTGTATCCATTATTTTTCCCACTACTGATGAAAGGCTCACTGGTCTGTAGTTATTTGCTATGCAATGTTTAAAAGTTTATTATATGTAAAAATTAACTAATATGTATAAAAAAAATTATAAACACAACAATAAGGCAGGGAAACCTCACCACTAGTTAACAATCACTGAAATACTGATATAAAATAATGGACAGAAATAGAACGGACAAGGTAACAGAAATGTATCTAAATTCAAGGTCTGAGACTAAAGAATCATCAGGATCATCCTAGGGTAATGACAGGCAGATCATTATCAGTGTCAAGGAACAAGCGAATCCAACACCAGGAATCAGAACTGATGAGAAGCACAGCCAAAACCTACTGAGCAGGAAGTTATAAAAGGAAGAAACTTTGTTATTTTCCTGATTGTAGAAGGCAAGGATGTTAATATAATCTTTCTATATATAAATCTATAAATATAAAGCATAAAAAATGATGTCATGTTGGAATTTAGTGACAGTACCCCTCTCCTCCGTGTCAGTTATATTATTTCCAGAGAGTTCCAGCATAACACACACCTACAGTCACAAAACAATTCTGTTGTGTCCCATACTTGCTCATCATATACCACATCACGATGAAAACAAAGACAATCCTGAAAATCACCCAATCGCAATATCACAACCAAAAATGTATAAGTATATATGTGTATAGAAGGAAGGAATAAGACACACAGGGATGCACAGGATACATACAAAAATAAAAAGCGAAGGTGTCCATAAAAGTAAAAGAAAATAGCAAAGATGAAAAGAAAAAAGGTAATGCTTTGAATAATGTATATATTATAAAATCGAGCGCTGACAAGAGAAATGGAAAGATGAAGTGGATGAAAGAGAAGGAGTAAGAGTAGGAGTGAGAGAAGGAAAAAAAAAAAAAAGAGTGGAGAGAAGAGGAGGAGAAATAAAGAGTGAGAAAGAGGATCTATCCAGTGCCGAAGACAACATCTATTATTTTATAATTTCATAAAAAAGGATAGTCAAATTTAAAGATAAACTGTAAACCTACTTTATTGAAAAAAATGTGTACTCAATGTTGCAAAGAGAAAGAAAAATGTATACAATTACATTGTGGAGGGAGAATAGTTTTTTGAGAGTACAGTAAACTGACCAAAGGAGTGAAATACTGTCACAACTCTCGGATGGATTATGGATGCGGCCCGTATTTAGGGAATTGGCTAGACCTATGCCTGAGGCGCGGAGTCTAATGTGCCGGCGGTATTCACCAGGGACCCTGGCAAGAAGGTATGGACTTGGCTGCGTTCGACACACAGGTCGCGGCCCTCAGGATAGGTTCCCTTATACAGGTGCTGGTAAATTCTGGACACAGTGGAGGAGACGTATAGCTTAGTCGACAGGCCGGGTCAGAACCAAACTGACTAAACGGTACCAGGGAGCAGACGAAAGCAGGTCACAGGGAGTAGCCGAAGTCAAAACCAGATATCAGATGCAGTACCAGGGGTCAGGCAAAATCAGGGTCACAAACAAAGCCAAAGGTCAGAATCAGGTAACAGAGTAACACAGGAATGCTGGAGTATGGTGAATGATGAATGGGCAGCACAGACAGAGGCGTTACTGCCTCACAGCACTGAGGTTGTGGGTTCAATTCCCACCACGGCCCTACCTGTGTGGAGTTTGTATATTTTCCCTGTGCTTGCGTGGGTTTCCTCCCACACTCCAAAAATATATACTGGTAGGTTAATTGGCTCCCAGCAAAAATTAACCCTAGTGTGTATGTGTGTGAGCATGTGATGGGGAACATCGATTGTAAGCTCCACTGGGGCAGGGACTGATGTGAATGGCCAACTATACTCTGTAAAGCGCTGCAGAATATGTGTGCGCTATATAAATAACTGGTAATAATAATAATAATGAGCCTATACTCTGGCACCTGTCTGGTGCCAAAGACTCCCTCTTATAGGGAGAAGTCCAATTCTCGCGCCAAACGTGACTGCACTCTCCGCCCGCTACCGAAGGTTCCAGTGCTACTGGACCCGTTAAGTACAAGCCTGTGACAAATACATAAGTTCTTGACTAAGTATAGAGGGTCTAATACTAAAGGTGAATATTGCAAACATGTAGCCACACAATACAAAGGCAAGAACACTTCTTGTAGGAATTGAAAAAAAAAAAGAAGTTTAAATGGTTTCTTAACATTTATTTATATACCACCAAAATCTTCCACATTGCTTTACAAATGGGAACAACCACAGTAATACAATAAAAGTGAGTAATAAGAGACTGACATATGAAGGACCTGCACTCAAGCTTACAGTCAGGTGCATAAATATTGGGACATTGACAGAATTTTCATAATTTGGCCTCTATTTTTGGCCCCTTAAAAAGTGGGAGGCACATATAGAAACCGTTGTAATTCCTACACCGTTCACCTGATTTGGATGTAATTACCCTCAAATTAAATCTGAAAGTCTGCAGTTAAAGCACATCTTGTTTGTTTCATTTCAAAGCCATTGTGGTGGTGAATAGAGGCCAAAATATGAAAATTCTGTCAATGTCCCAATATTTATGCACCTGACTCTGGCCCTCGTTCAGAGCCGTACGCTCTGAGCAGAGCGCACGCTCTGAATGAGGGCCGGCCTCCATTTTCATGGAGCGTCCTCCTGGACGCTCGTATAGCTGTGGGTCACCACCCACAGGCTATACGAGCGTGCATTGTGATGGTCGCGATGGTCGAGACCATCGCGACCATCGAATTTGCGAGCCGGAGCCTGCGGTTGAGGTTTTCAACCGCAAGCTCCAGAGTGATTTTGGCTCTATCAGAGCCAAAATCACTCCCACTGACATCACTAGTGATGTCAGTGGGCCGACTTCTGACGGGAGGCGTTCCCGTGGGAACGCCCCCGTCAGGGAGGCACGCCCCCGGCACGCCCACCAAAGGGGGCGTGCTGTCAATCAACATTGACAGCACGCCCCCTTTGATCGGACACAACGAGCGAAGGACTTTCCTTCGCTCGTCGCGTCTGGCGCATGCGCACGACGGAGCTCCCTCCGTCGTGCGCATGCTCAGTCCATAACATCGACCCACTTGCGAGCGGACAGCCGCTCGCGAGTGGGTCTGAATCAGGCCCTCTATATGTATAGGAAAACAAGCATTTGATACACAAAGTTTTTTGGAGGGTCAGAGGGTTGTTTACATATAAAAAGAGACTACTTGTAAGTTTAATATGCGTAGAGGGGTTGTGATCACCAAGGTAGTTTAGGAACTTGATAAGCTTGCCTGAAGAGCTGAGTTTTAAAGCATTAAGGATAGAAAAAAAACTAATGTTCTGTGAGAGTGAATTCCAAGGAGAAAGATGCAACTTAAAAAAGTCCTTTAACTAGTAGGTAATGCATTTAGAAGAGAATGTAGATGAGAGATGTTGGTTTTGTCTAGAGCAGATGGGTTGAGTTGTGAGATAGAAGAAACAATCACAAAATAGGTATTGTAGGACCTGTTGCCCAAAATTAGTACACAGTGTAACTAAATGGGGACACCTGGAGATACAGAAAGATGTGGTTGGAGCTAAAACGGTGGAACAATTTAAACACGCTTGGGATAGGCATAAGAATATCCTTAAGAGAGACGTAAGAAATAAATAGGGTTGAAGTTGCCTAAAGGACACATGAAAAGGGGCAGACTAGATGGGCCAAGTGGTTCTTATCTGCCATCAAATTCTATGTTACTAGTTTGAGGAGCAGCGGAACAACAAGCATGGAGGCAGCCAAAAGCATTAAGCCAAAAGTTGGCACACAATAAAAATATTTTCACTATGCAGAATTACTAAGACATGAGAATAAACTTGCAATAACGATGACTACTGGAACAAGATTCCTTTACATAAGGCCAGCATTTCTGACATAATCTGCTGATATTACTACAGAAGTTTATATAGCATGTCCAATGCTACTGAGCACTGGGACAGACAGAAGCAGTGATTTAAAGGGTGCTGGCGGGCTTTGAGCTGTGAATAGCCATGAATCATAGTGCTAGGCAAGCAGCTGAAATCTGCCTTTCCAGACCTTGTAAATGTAGCATAGTCAGCTGCAATACAAAGCTACTGTTCGTAATAGTGTATCCCTCTTCCCATGAAGACTACCAGGTGCTCCTGGATTAATAGGGTATTAATAGGAAAAGGCTTGAATACATTTGGTGGCACTGATCAATCACGTGTTTGTTGCTCAAAACTAAAGCCTTTCTATTTAACAAAAGTTGAGCATGACAATGGAATACATGGTAATCTTTTCCATAACATATATCTCTTGTCCATTGTCCTTAATACGTTATGTAATAGCATGATTTTATGTGAGAGATATGGAAGCCAGAAAAGATTTGTGGCATTTTTCATTAGATAGCTATGAAATAGCTTGAACAATAAATGGCCATACAAAGCTATCTACTAATGTAGATGAAGACTGTTTTAAGTTAAAAAATTTAGGGTACAGCTAGAACATTTTGTAGTTGATTTTTGATGTCTGTCTGCTTGAATGTTGACTCTCTTTTGAGCTTCTTGTTTTCACGTGAATATAGTAGTGATGCTACTCAATCTATTCAAAGGAGAACCCCAATGGCTGGAAAGCAGGGATGGAACTTAGAATGTAGTAACAATAATAAGTAAAAAAGCATAGACAGAGCATATACTTATTCACCAAGAATATTTAACATTGTATCTGGTTCTATAGATAATCAGAAGTTAATAACAATTGCAGAACAGAATGGTACTAGTACTATATAAAGAATAATCAAAAGGTACTTTGGAATTGATGAATTGTTTGGATAAGGCATCTGTTTTGCCTTTACGGATGCCAAGTCAAAGGCCTGTATTCAATTAGCCACGATAATTTCGCCGCTGGCAGAATCTAGTTTTCGCCTACATCACGTATTTTGGACGCGGAAACTCATCGGGCGCCCGTCCGCTATTTGCTCTATTCAATTCCAAAGGACGCGAAAACTGCAACCGCCTTGGAACAGGCGGAAAGTGCTGTCAGAAATGGGAAATCAGCCTGAACCCCCCAAAAAGGTGCACTAACATTGGGCATCAATGTAGATGTCTCCGAATAGGCTTAATAAAGCTGTTTGTGGTTCTTAAGTTGTTTCAAAAGCTTCTAATTAGCGTCTTTGCACAACTGGTGAAGAATGGCATAAAGCATTATTTTTTTTGTGAAAATAAGTAGTCCTGTCAAATTTTGAGTACTTCAAAATGGGTGCTAGCATTTTTTAAAGTCTGTAAAGTGAAGATAAAAATACTGTTAAAACCCCACCTGTTGCAAGCACCTGCAACCAAAAAAACACCTCACCCCTACTTGCAGACCCCCCAAAAGTCTATTTCGCTACTTTTTGTGTTTGTCCCCCAACTTTGAACTTTTTCGCTCCCTTATTCAAAGTAATTTTTTGGCGTATCCCTCGCTTCTTTTTAATTTTTTTACGCAGTTATCCTTTGGGGGGCTGTTTCAAGGGTGCTGAGTGATTTTCTGGTGTTTGCACCCCTAAATCCCAATTCTGCATTTTTTTCCGCCTGCTTTCATAGGCGAATCTTTTCCGCCTATTAAATTGCATTGACTTTCCAAGTACGCGAAAAGTCTTTGCAATTGAATATGGCGAAAAGTTTCCACCTGGCGAAAGGACGTCATCCGCAATACTATTCCTCGGATTCCGACTTTTCGCGGGTAATTGAATACGGGCCTAAATGCCAGGACAAAATGGAATCGGGAGAAAAAAAGACTTGAATAAAGGCTTGTCGAGAATTAAGTCATTTTGGTATTTTTAAATATTCAAGTTTTCTGTGATATGCGAAAATAGTGATTGGGGAGCTATAACGTCTGAAAAGATGGCAACATTCTTACAAAGCTAAATAGATGGGCAACAATTCACATTCACCAAGGGTATAGTGTTGATAAGTAATTTTTTTATAATAATAAGCACAAGGATGTATTAGGTGTCTCTGTGACAATATTGCCAACCACTGCAATCCCTGATATGTTTTAGATCTTGAGGCACTGGTTAATCTTGAAGGGACCCGGTCTGGTTAGGGTCCATACTGAGACCTTGTGAGGGTACAATGTACCCAAAGAATTCTACTGTATGCTCTCCACCTCAAAAATACATTTTCCCAACTATTATACAAATTCTGAATGCTTAGGCAGTCTAGAACCATTTTGACATGTGTCTGATGTCCGCATGGATCTTGAGTGTAAATTAAGATACTGTGAAGTAGATACCAACAAAGTGGTCAAAGATGTCCCAGAAAAAAATTGTTTAATAAAAATTGGAAGGTTGTAGAGGCATTAGCTAAGACAAAGGGCATTACAAAATATTCGTAAAGTTCATAATGGGACTGAAAAGATGTGTTCTAGTCAACTCCGGGACAAATACAAACTAGATTGTAGGTCCCTTTTAGGACTAATTTGAAAAGTTCCGGAAATAAATGTAGAGGATTATCGCTATGTATTGCATATTCAAGCCCTATAATAAACATGTTTACAGTCTTCAAGGAGTACTGTGGAGGAAAATTTGATCAAAGTACAAAATAAATTGTCTACACTATACTCCTTAACATTGACTAGCTCAGGTTCAGAGAGGTAATAGATGCAGCTGAATGGAATAGAGGGCCCAGAAATTAAGGGTTTGATTCCGAGATTTATGCTAATGTAATGGCAATCTCTCACAGATCGAATGCCAATGTCTTCCAAAGCACATCCGATCGATGATGTAAAACAGAGTAAACATCGGTAATATCGACACACATCGAGCAGTCACGCAGCATGTAAGTCAAGTCTGACCAGCTGCAAAGACTGCAGCTCTCCTGACATGCAGAGAACTCTCATGCTGTGAAGATTACAATGGCTAATTCATGCATGCCCATGAAAGGGTGTTTAAATGGTCAAACACGCCTTCATTTTCTAAACCTCCCCCCGTTACCACCATCAAATGCTGACTATCTGTCACTGACTTTGCAAGTGGTTCCTCTGTACAAGCGTAATTTCAATGCAATCGCTGCGCATGCGCAATGGCAAACAATCACTCGATCTGCGTAAATGTTGGCTTTGCAAAAATCTCTGAATCAGGCCCTAAGTCTGTAGGGCAATTGGATAGGTAATGCAGAGGGAAGGTTTCAGCCTGCTTTAACTTTCATGTAGTCTAAGTAAGCCATAGGTATGACTGTCTTTGTATTAGTATTTGTAATACGGTTAAGATGTACTCTGCTGAAATCAGAACAAAAGGTAATTTCTTTGTTTTACCAGTAGTCTGTGCATTGTGCTTGACTAACCATAGCAGAACAAGGACAATTGGAATATTGGGAGACAAAATGATATCTAAAGTAAGTTTTCCTGACAATTCTGGGAAAAATTATACTATTAGCGGTATGGTGTCCTTTATCACGGGTCCAGAGGTGGTAGGAGTAGGCTAGAGTTTCACCTTTCAATAATAATGAATCCCATCTGTAATGAACTAGAGCAAGTATGTGGAGGCTTTTGAAAGACGAAGTAACACTGGGCCTGATTCAGCTTTGTGAATAGAGTGAGAGAGAGCACGTAACTGTGAACCAGGACAAACCATGTTGCAATGCAAGGGGTGCAAATACACACATTTTATTTTGCATGTAGGATAAATACTGGCTGCTTTTGCATGTAGCCCACAAATATTGCACAGCTTTATTTTTACACTACAATTTACATGTCAATTTGGACACCTCCCTCCCAAATCTAAATCTCTCTGCACATTTTACATCTGCTCCATCTGCAGTGCCACATGGTTTCACCAAGATGATCAGGTACATGCTGTTTCTCAATCTATTCTCAATGCTGAATCAGGCCCACTGAGCCATACATTTTCTGTATGGAGAATTATCTCTGTCAAACTTTCCTGGTAACTTTATCAGAGGTTCAGGTTCTTGGAGCAGGTTGAGGGTTACCAGGTTGTGGCAATGGTGCACAATGCAACACAACTTTGGCTGCTTCTAGTTAATCTATTCATCATTGCATAACACTAAGCTGTGCCTTCAAGGCTTGGATGGCTTCACTCCAGAGCCGTAACTAGACTTTTTGGTGCCCTGTGCCAGAAAGAGCATTGGCGCTCCCCCCCATTTTTTAAATAGGAACATAACACCTACAAAATGGGCATGGCTTCATGGGGGAGGGCCAGAGATACTCCTGGGGGCAGCCAGGAGATGCTGGGGATAAAAGAAGAGGGAGCTAGAAGTGAGAATAATAATAATCAGAAAAATTGACAGGCCTAAACAGCACCCCCTGCCCTGCAGTGCCCTGTGCCATGGCACAGGTCACACTACCCTAGTTACGGCCCTGCTTCACTCAATGTGGCTTCAGAGTGGCTGCAGTGAAATAAATGAAATATAGGTTCGGTTATTCTTTTACAAAATAGGTATTATAGTACCTGCTGCCCAAATACGTATTTTCGTGCCTGGAGGCAATGCACTCTCAGGAGATTGGCATGGAGCGTACAGAAATCCTCAGCAGTATTTAGCTTGAGAGGGTTATTAGCTAACAGCATGAAATCCTTGCCACAATTCAATACACAGTGTATCAGCCCAGTCGAGAGCATATGAAGTAAATGGAAATACCTGGATATACAAGTATGAGGAGCAGCAGAATACCAGGCAAGGATACAGCCAAAAGCATTAAGCCAAGAGTCTGTACACAATGAGTTTGCATGCACTTCAGAGGTACAGATGTGTCCTCATACATCTAGATACCCGCGCCTTAAACAGTCCTTCTAGTCGCGCCATGTCTCAGTAGCGCCAAGCATCTTTTCATGTGTCTTTTTACCTTTGTGCGTTTTATTTGCACAGCGATGTGAATAGGATGCACAAGCAGCTTCTACTGATTAAAATATGCAGAAAACCTATATTCTGTGTGCAACTGCCGATGTAACTGCATATGAAACGCTACAATAGTGTCACAGATGCAATATAGCATTTTGCATGAAAATACACCCGCAGTTGCACACAGAATATAGGCATGCCACATATTGTAATCAGCAGGAACTGCTTGTGCGTCCCATTTGCATAGAATAAGACGCATTGGACGGTAAACAGTTGCACGAAGACGCTTTGCGTTACCGAGTCACAGAGAACTCACGCGTTATGTGTAATACGACCGCTCTTCTTAAATATCTAAGTCAATGGTTCCCAAACTATTTTGTATCAAGGCGCCCTAGTGTATCAGCATTGTTTCACGGCATCGCTAAGCCAAAAGTTTGTTATTGAAGAATTCAGAAAAAGATGTAGTAAAGTGAAATAAATTGTGCTTACCTGTCATTCTTAGGCTCAGTTATTGGGTGGAGGACAGGTTTGCGCTTCTGTTTGTAATTTGATTTGATGCTGGACCACCAACCTGAGGCACCCCTGGAAGTATCCCGAGGCACTCCAGGGTGCCACGGCGCACAGTTTGGGAACCACTGGTCTAAGATAAATTAATTTTATTTGAATGTATTTTAAGTGTTTTGGCAAAGTACCTCTATTCTCAACTAAAAAAACTCATACATGTATGAGCATTTTACGTAAGAAAATTCAGGCTACTGTAGGAAACGAATTCAACCTAATTTTTCACTGTCTGAAAATTAAAATACCCGAGATAAAAAAAGATTAAAAAAAGGAAATTTGGCCATAGCTAAAAGTACATACAGTTGCACTTTTGTGTTATATCCAGTGCTCCTTTATGTTTGATGAAATGTTAATCACACCTGAAATGTGTAGAATATTGTTGTTAGTAATGTGATAAAGAGTTCCCTGTCTACAGAAAGGGTTGCTGTACACTAAAGCAAACATTTTTATTTATTAGGTTATATAGTGCACATAAATTCTGCAAAGCTTAACAGAGATTATATAAGTCATATACAACAGTGCCAAGGGGAGCTAACTATAAAGCCCCCTACAACATGGGCACACACAACCAGTATGTTTTTGGATCAGAGTACCAGGAGCAAATCCATGCAAACAGGAGAAGATCAAAATTCCACACAGATTAAATGAAACCCATGACCCTATTGCTGTAAGGCAGCAATACTGTCTGTCCTGGCGGGATGTAGTTATGAGACCGGCTAGGCCGTCGGTCTCAATACCAATAGGGGACTCCCGACAAGGGACTTAAGAAAGACGTTGAAATACCGACGCCTATCTTAATCCTGATGCCGGAATGCCGAAGGACGCCAGCCTAAACAAGGCAAGTCTGGGGCCCCCTTAGTGTTTGCCACGCGAGGGGATAGGGTTAGTGAGCATAGAGTGGTTAGGTTTTTTTGGGGGGAGGTTAGGGTTAGGCACCACTGGGGGAGGGTGGTTAGGCACGAAGGGGGAGGGCTAGGTTTACGTTCTAATGGGGAGGGTTAGGGTGCGGGGTGGGTTAGGCTACAAAAAGGGAGGGTTAGGACGGGAAGGGGGGAGGGGAAGTATACTTACCCGTCCCCTGTCGGGATACCAACCGTCTGTCTGACTCTTATTGGCTGGAGTGCTAAAACAAACACACCACCGCTGTGTTTGTTTTAATGTAGTGTAGTGCCGCGGACCACATGTGCCCTGGACTGCGGCCTCACTCCCAGTCAGTCACTTTACATGCCTGATAATTGTCATTCTCTAAAGCCAGCAGTACCTACAGCCCCTTCTCTGTGCTTTATTAATAATGGTTAGTTATTAATGGGCAACTATTTGTAACGTTTCATTTGTGAACTAAGGCTAAATCAGTGGAGTCGATAGTGCTAAGATAGTACGTGGCCTTTACTTCCATTACATTCTCTTTCATCAAAAATCCAACCAAGTTTGCTCTATCATCATAATCATTCACCAGAGAACCAATCTTAAAGTTTCACCGCACTGCATACACACACTATATACTCACAGTATCCACTGAGTTGCAGATATTAAATCACCAGAAGAGGATTGAAAACAAATTTCACCTAAATGTCGTAAACTGCTTTACAGATAGATGATGTATGGGTGAGACTCTAAGGAAGAGATACGTTCAGTATCCCAGCACAGGGGATGCTGACGCTTAGAAATACCGGCGCCAGAATCCTGACACCTGTCAGAATCCAAGCTCCGGCATTCCATCGGTAAGTAGCTGGGTTGGGGGGAGGATAAGGCACTAGGGGGAGGGTAAGGGTTATCATCATCACCATAATTTATTTCTATGCTTCCGCAGTGCCTTACAAAGTACAGAAACAAATAGGTGACCAGTGACTTACAGCACAATACAATACAATACAATGCAGGACAAGGACATGGATAATATACATTGCTACATTAGCGACCACAACACCCACATAAGCAGCAGAGCATAAGCAACCAAGTGGTAGGTGCCCTAGTGGGGAGTAAGAAGTAGATGAAAGTAAAGTAAGGAGAAGCACAAGAGGGCCCTGCTCATAAGAGCTTACATTCTAACAGAGAGGGGCAGACAAACAGGTGTGACACAGATGGGGTAGACGGGGAGGAAGGAACATGTAGTTGCAAGTTAGGATGAGAGCTGGAAGGCTTTAATGAAGTAGTGGGTTTTGAAAGCCCGTTAGAATGATTGTAGAGAGGTAGAGTGTCTGATGGGGAGAGGGAGAGAGTTCCAAAGGTGGGGAGCAGCACGGGCAAAATCTTGGAGGCGGAAGCAGGAGGACATAATCAGTTGGCATGAGGGGCGGCGAGCATTAGTTGAACGAAGAGGGCGGACAGGAGAGTGAAGGGAGATGATATCAGATGTAAATATGAGAAGATTGGGTAAGGGCTTTGTAAGCGAGCATAAGAACCTTGAATTGGTTTCTGAAAGGGCAGGGGAGCCAGTGGAGGGCTTGTAGGAGAGGGGAGGCATTTGGAGAGGAAGATGAGCTGAGCAGCAGCACTGAACAAAACCTTGGGGACCACCTACTGTAAGAGGCTGTGGGGGGATGGGGGGTGGGGAAGAGGAGTCATGAGAGGAAACAGAGGATTGGTCACAGAGGTAGGAGCACACCCAGAAGAGGGCAGTGTCACGTAGACCAAGGGAGTGAAGGAATTGCAGCAGGAGAGGGTGGTCCAGTGTCAAAAGCAGCAGAGAGGTCAAGGAGAATGAGCAGGGAGTAGTGGCTCTTGGATTTGGCAGCTTGAAGGAGGTCGTGGCTGACTTTCGTGAGGGCAGTTTCAGTGGAGTGTAGAGAACGGAAACCAGACTGACAAGGGTCAAGGAAGGAGTGGGAGGAAAGAAAGGTGGTAGGGTGGCTGCAAACAACATGCTCAAGGAGTTTGGAGGCAAAAGTGAGGGAAGAGATGGGTCAGTAGTTTAGAGAGAATGTTAGGCTCAAGGGTAATAATGGGGGAAGACTAGGGCATGCTTGAATGTAGAAGGGACTGTGCCTGATGAGGAGAGATTAAGGAGGCAGGCAAGATGGGAGCAGGCAGGAGAAAGGTAGAGGAGGAGGCGGGAGGGGATAGGGTCAAGGGGGTTGGTGGAAAGGGAGGAGAACCGGAAGAGGGCCATGACTTCCTCTCCAGATACAAGGGAGAAGGTTGTCAGAGTCGATAAAATGGATGGGGAGGGATGAACCGGGAAAGGAGGAGGTGGAGAGCTAGTGGACTGGTTGGATATGATGTCCGGACGTATGGAATCAAATTTAGATGTAAAGTAGGTAGCAAAGTCACGGGCAGAGAGCGATGAGGGGAGACTAGGAGGGAGTTGAAGGTGGTGAAGAGACGCTGGGGATATGAGGACTGGGAGATGAGGTTCTTGAAACATGACTGTTTTGAGAGGGAAAGGGCAGCACTGTAGGATGAGAGCATACATTTGAAATGGAGAAAACGTGCCTTAGAGCGTGATCTTCTCTACTGTCGCTCGGTGGTTCGTTAACACTTTTGCAGATATCTGGTACATTTGGAATGCCAGGGTTGAGGTGTGGATCTGTGAGGGTGAGTAGTGATCGCTGGAGCGACAGAGTCAAGAGCAGAAGTAAGGGAGGCATTGTATAGGGAAGCAGCTTGTTCAGGGCAGGAAAGAGGATAGGGGAAAGTGAGTCAAGCAGGGATAAAAGGAAACGGTGTCAATAGCCTCAATGTGACCCCGAAACATTGATTTGGAATACACTAATATTTTGTTGATTTAAGCCTTTGAGTGATGTTTTTTAGCTGGAGTACTATATATAATATATATATACATACATACACACACACACACACACACACACACACACACACACACACACACACACACACACACACACACACACACACACACACACACACACACACACACACACACACACAGTATTACAACACTGGTCCAATCTGAATAGAAAAATCAATACAAGTTCAATATTGGGGCCACCTTAGTGAGTTAGAACAGACAGACAGAGCTACTTAAGTACAAGGGCATATACACATATACATGGCTGTGTTAGCTGTTTTTAACCAGTATTGTCTTATTAAAATTTTATTCCCAATTATAAAGCGCAACATAATATTCTGGTGCAATATACTATAAATAAAAATGAGAAGCATTAATCTTGTGGCTATCAAGTACCTTCCAAAGGTTTTATACTTTGCACAGAGGGGCCTGATTCAGACCTGCTCTCGAGCGCTGAGCGCTTGCAAGCGGATCAATGTTGGCCAAGTGTGCATGCGCACGACGGCTCCGTCGTGCGCATGCGCGAGACTCAAATAACGACGGCCAAGCCGTCGCTATGAGTCTCGCACTAAAGGGGGCGTGCTGTCGATGGTGATTGACAGCACGCCCCCTTTGGTGGGCGTGCCTGCCCAGACGGAGGCGTTCCCATGGGAACGCCTACCGTCTGGGGCCGGCCCCACTGACATCACTAGTGATGTCAGTGGGAGTGCTTTTGGCTCTGATAGAGCCAAAAGCACTCCAGGGCTTGCGGCAACGAGACCCTACCACAAGGGTCTTGTCACAAGCCCGATGGTCTTGACCATCGCGACCATCATTTTGGCAGCTCGCTATAAAGGCCGCTCCAAAAAGTAAGAGGGACGGCCCTGATTCAGAGCGTCCAGCTCTGAATCAGGGCCACTGTCCGCTCCAGAAGTATACCACAAAAGAATACACATGATTTTTGAACATATTCCAGGTGTTGAAACAATGATGGATGACATTATTATCAGGAGGCCGCTCTTAAATTCAGAGGGAGGGCCCTGATTCAGAGCGAGCGCTCTGTCAGAGCGTCCGGCTCAATCAGGGCCAGTGTGTACTTCGAGTGAACCTTGCAAATTTAGGTACAGAGTGATTTTTTTCAGGGGCAGTTCGAGACTCAAGACCAAGATGTAAGTTGGGCCAACCAAGACCAAGAAGGGCAGACAGAAAAGCTATGCATTTGTTAAATAATGTAGCTCAAACTTAATTTTTAAAAATAAATCACAGAATCTCATAGTGACTGAGAGAGCCACGCACATGACCGCTCTGGGCAATAGTGTTTAATGGAGCAGGACAGAACAATTTGTGCAAACTGTGTCTGTGCTCATGCGAGCATCCATCTTGCATAGTCGCAAATGGCTTTAACAGCGCTCCTTGCAATTAATACAGGGTTCTATGATCCCCAACTAAAGTTCAGTTTGAGCTGTATTGTTTTCTGTTAAACTTACAACAGAGAATGACTAAAGCAGAATGTGGTTTGAATGCCAATTATGCATGATACCATCTAATATACTGAATAAAGCCTTGCATTATCTACTGAAACTGAGTGCTGGTCATACACAAGGGGGGGTCAATCCTATTCCATGCTAAGGGTGCGAGTTGCCATTGCAACAGCGTTAAAACGCTGTATACTGTTCTAGGTGCTGGTATTCATCTAAAGCTGCAAGTCCATGTATGATTTATAGTAACTTCCATATTCTGGACAAGCCTTTAGATGCTTATTTTATTGATGTCTGAGATTTGCCTGATATCTTCATGTTTCCAGAATGTCTTGAAAGAATATGAAGTTATACAAAACAAAGGTGTACTGAGTCACACACACAATATGGTTATAAGTGTAATTCCTACTTTCTGTAAAAGTGCCCAAAATTAGCAGCAGTAGTCCATATATTGCAACACTTCAGGCACTTTGTTCAAAAGTGCAGCTTCATTAAGCCCTTCCTCAAAGGGTCACACACGATTATCTGCAATAAATAAGTATGGCACGCACAATCATGAAGTAGGTTATTTAAAAGGAATTTCTAATAAAGAATAAATCACACGTATATATCAGAAATAAAGCCTTGAAGCATTAGTACACTCATCCGTGATTCCAGACTCAATCCTTTTACATCAGTCACCGTGCCGACTCCGCATTCCAGGAATGCACACTTGGTTTCCACAATCTTTTGACAGAGGACTTGTCTGCACAAATGTCTTTCTGCAAGCTGCGCCAAACTATTTTCATCAATTGTGACCCAAATCCCTGCCAAAGTCACAAATGACAAAAATAACTGGGGGTGGCTTGGAGTGATGTTGTTGCAGACAAGTCCTCCGACAAAAGTCAGCACTGTGACCGATGTGGGACTGAGCCTGGAATCATGTATAAGTATTAATGCTTCAAATCATTTTTGATGTACGTGTGTTATGCTTTATAAAAAAAAAAATATCTTTTTTTTCAATTCCTCTTTAAGCGTAGTTACACTAGGTGCAAACAGCTATTACATCAAATACAGACTTGCTTAAGGAATACAATATATTTTCCCATCTACACTGTATGTATGCCTTATTTGTCACTTGCATTTCTCTGCAGTATACAACATTGTATAATATTTTCTCATGGATTGTACATTTCCTATAATTATTTTCTTCCTGTAACAGGAAAAAAATTATTATAAGAAAATGTACAATCATTGAGAAAATATTATACAATGTTGTATACTGCAGAGAAATGAAAGTGACAGGCCGTACGTACACACAGCACGATTGACAGATATATCTCCAGCACAGCCGATGCGATATATGTCTGTGAACGACGTTGGTACACACAGGCCGACCGTCACACAATATATTGGCCAATCAATTGACCGGACAAATATATCTTCTATAGTGGGGATTAGCGGTTCAATGCTGATTGGTACTTTTCTGATCTAATGTAGGTATGTTTGAATCTGATTTTTTTTTTGTACAAAACATAATTCACTATTGTGCGCTCCATATTATTTTCTTAAAGGAACAATTTATATACCTTTTTGAAGAAAAGGTTATCCAAGGAGAGCTGCATTGCAAAAAAACTGAGAAAAAGAATTCTGCTGTAGAATTGTTTTCTGACACTACTTAACAAGAAGTATGATTTGTGCATGAAATTGTCAATTTGCTATATTTATATATGCATACATACAAAAGCACACCGATGATTAAAAAAGGAAACACATGACAGTGTGAAATAATGTAAAGTTTACTAATTAGGTCCTTAATGATGCTAGAAAAAGCAAAGGCTTAGCAGATCAATTGGCTTATATTTTAATTGCCATCTGCTCAATTTAAAGGTTTCTAGAGGAACAAAGGCTAAGGTTATATTGGAATGGACAAATATTATAAAAAAAACACAACCAAAAAAGTGTTATCCGTTTGCCACCATGAAATATACTAGTTGAGCTAATATGAATCTTTGGCCTGCTAAGCTAAATCAAAGCTTATCCATCACAAACACTTGTATGGTTAGGCTGCTGTACATAAACTCCATGGTCTTCTACTATGTAAAAATAATTGAGTGTAAACACCCCTCCACCATTACATACCAGTTTACAGCCTATAATCAGTGAGGTTTCCATATTAACAAATACCAAACACTCTGCCATTGGCCCAATTAGGATATGTTTCCTAAGCTGTCCATATTAAATGTATGTGTGCATGTTATTTTATGCTCTATTTGTGACTATGGTGGTTATTCCTCCTAGTGTTCAACAGATTAAAACTGTACATTTGTATTATTTTATACTTCATATTAACCACACTTATTGCAAGTGACTCAAATTTATTTGCAAGCTTCTTGCACCCGAGGTTGTGACATTCAGTAGGCATCATTAGCATACCACCATATAATTTAGTTTCTCTGCTCATCCTGGAATTCTATTGCATCGAGCAACCTCCTGTAGGATCAGGTGTTTCAAAAGACTGTAAAATCCTTGTATGCTAATCTTCCTTATGATCCCAAACTCATGCTAGACTGAGTTGAAATAGTGAATCTTCCACTTTCTATTAAACATTTACCAGTCAGTAAAGTTCTTCTCTCTCATCTCAGTTGGACCATATATACTTCCATAGTTTTATCACTGAGTTGGAAGTAGTCTCTATTTTTGTTATGTTGGTGATGGAGGTTGTTGTGTGCTTGGGTCTACTTACAATTTTCTATGTGTAACAGTGAGCAAACTGGTGAAACAGACAGAGGTCTATGGACTCTTTGAAAGCATGCATGTGGGTCAGACACATTATCATCCTCCTATCATTAAAAAAAAATCAATCCTGATTAGAAAGGAACTTTTGAGGATGACAATACTATTATTCACAGGGTACAAGGGGTAAACATTTGATGAGAATAAAAACTGTGAAAGACATTAGCACTGGTTGTCCCACTCACCAGAACTCACTTATGGAAAATTCCAGAGCACCATTGGAGTCAATGATAGCCACCTGTTAGCTGATAGAATTTCAAATTGAAGAATGGTATTACATCCCTATGAACAAGTTTTAGACACTTGTGGATAGTATGCCAAGGTGCATTCAAGTGTTTCTAGGGAGGGACCAAAGGGAAAATAAAAAGTTATGTAAGTGCTTCCTTCTTTTTTTGCTTCCTTCTAACCGTCCTAAATTTCTAGTGATTGGTATTTTTTGTGATGGGTAAAAAAATGAGCTAACACTTTATAGAAGGTATGTTAATAATTAAATAATGTATTCTACTGTAAAACGAGTGGGATGTTGTAATATAACTAGTAATGACTGCCCTACAACTAAATTGTTATGAGGCCCGGTACCCTTCATGAGTTATCATACTATTTTTAAGATCTGCTGAACCTGAAAACAAGGTCCTACAAGAAAAAAAAAATTGAAAAACAGACATTTATTTGAACACATTGCCTTCATCAGTGATTACAAAGTAACTAAGCAAAATAACAGTAGAAAAAGTTGCCAAGTGTTATGTATATCCTTAACCAAGCCCCCCCCCGCCCAAAGGAAAAATAAAAAGTATTTCTTAAAGATATAATATTTTTTTCAATTCTATTATTTTATTTAAAAAGCATATTTACTGTACACAAATCCACAAGAGGTGGTGGTTGCTTAAGCAGTGTTGCACAGAACGTTTAGTCAGCTGGTGCCTTTTAGCTTGCGGACACTTGTAGTCCTACAACAGCAGAACGACTATCATTTTTCTTATTTCAAGTATGCATCCTTTTTGGGTGCTTTTTTTCCCATATATCATCTTTTCATATGGTTTTCGATTGGATTTACAGGGAGTGCTAGACTCTGCTGACTATAGAAAATAACATTAACAATTGTTCTTCAGCTTTTTTTTTTTTTTTTTTATAAAGTCTCTGTGGTGTCTGAAATTTGTTGATTAAAAATGTATTATCTGAAACATTTGGGTGGTATAATGAACAGGGGGGTCTTATTGATCTCTTGTTCACTGTGCATGGATCACAGGAATGTCAAAGTTACTGCTTCGGTGGTTCCATTAGCCATTCACTCAGGTGGGTCTAGGCGATTGTACATCAGCCCCAGACTAGCTCACAGGCAAGTTATAGACTTTTACAATGAACATGACTGTCTGCTTTTTATTAAGTTTACAGGGAAATCAGGGGAAAGCTGGGAGACTTTTTATCTCTGTTCATTGTTTTTATTAGCATAAAATGGGAGATCTCATGTTAAATTACAATGAGTAAACCAACTGAGATAGGACCAAAACTGTAAATAAAAACAGCAAACAAACCCACCTATTTAAACGGTTATAATCAGCACTGTGGTTTTTGCATTACATACTACCTTAAAAAATAAATTAGAAATAAATGCACACCATTTATAGGATAGTTTTTAATTGAACAAAATACACACACTCCCTTCTCCCTCATTCAATAAACCTTTATTTTAGCACCAGTACTGTCAGTACCATATATTAAATTACCCTAAGAATGTTGACCTTCACACAACGGCTCAAGATCTGTTGCTATCTTCAATTTGCAATGAATCTCACACCATGCATATTGATATATTTTCACAGAGCCTATTGCTCTCATATATTGTTCAGTGTTGCCATGTAAGTAGTTCAAGCTTAAGATTTAATCGACTGACTATTTTTTTTCCCACTGACAGCTCCAGCACAGGTAGACTGAAAAAGAAGTTTGTCTTATTTTAAGGAGCGGTTTCAATTAACGGCGAGGTCCAATTATAGCCATGCGCTATATGCTCTGCATTTATGGTACAGAGGTGTCCTCTTGCATCCTTGCCACTCGCACTGCAAACGTGCGCTCGCATCGCGGCATGCATTTAGCCGTGGATGCACCAACCGCACCGCACACTGCGTTCGCACCATGCAATCCTATGGGTCGCGGGTGCAAACGCAGCGCGCGTACCCATTCGCACAAGCGGCAAAGATGCAACTTGAAATATCTGTACATAAAACATTGCTTATTTTTGTTTGCAAACACCACGAAAACCATAAAACAGGATATCATGCTTAACTGAATAAATCCTGAAGAAACAGCTACATGAGTGTATAGATAAGCAGCCATACTCTGTCACCCATTCTATACAAACAATGCATCAATAAACACAGATTCTGAGCCTGAAGATACAAGAACACAACGAATAAAGTGTTGTCTGAAATACTAAAATGTTTTTCTTTATTTTTGTGTTAAATACGTAATTTTCTAGCCCCTTAAAATTATGTAATCTATTCTACATGAGAGAATGCCAGAAACGCATGCAAAAATGCACACATAATGATCATTGGGGAAGATGTATTATAGCTCACAAATCCTGCCACTAACGATGAGATGTATTAATAGCTAATCTGCCAGAGTGGGAGTGTGAAAACTCCCCCCTCCAGGGATCGTTGCCTTAGCACACGGTGTATCAGCCAAGTGCTGATGCACTGTCTCACACTCCCAGGCCAGCTCCACTGGGCGAGATCCCGCGTGCAGCTGGCATTGCTGCCCCTGCTGTGGTGATAGGGCAACGGCAGCTGTCGCTATTGATAGCTGCAGCTCTCGGAACCGTACATACACAGCCCAGCTTATCAGCACTGCTATCTTATATATAGCAGCGCTGATAATACCAGGGGCACATATCGCCCCTGTCATTTACTGCCCAACCCCTCAAAAATACATGGGGGGGTGGGGGGGAATGTTATCAGTTCACATAACGTGTGTTGCTACCACTTCTTCCACATATCGACACATAATACATCTAGCCCACTGTCCCAAACATACAAATGAGAATCCTTCACCCCAATTTTGTTCTGTCCAGTCTCAGCCATATCCCAAGCTATGTTGTGTAATTGTATGGTTTACAAGATATCTGAAAAATACTGTAGTTCCAATATTTCCAAAAGAAAGCCCTACTGGTCCTAAAGGGTTTGTACACACCCTTGTTGCATGCAGTCATGGTCCATAATCATAATTGATGCTAAATAGTGGGTGGGACACAAAGGAAAGTTCGCATAAATGTAAAATGTCACAACAAACCATGGTCTAGAACTGTGAGCCACTAACCAACTTCTGTCATTGTACTTGTAAATGTGACTCCAGTCCAGGAGTAGGGGCATAGCGTGGTGCTCCAAGCAGCAGCAGCAGGGGGGAGGGGGCAAGAATGCCAGTATGGGTGGAATGGCTCCTGCTTCCATGTCTTGACTTCCTCTGCACAATGAGATCACAGGCCCATCCAATCGAGGTCGGTGAGAATGCTTCTTCTGCATGGGCTTCAGTGGGAATAGGTAAAGTGGGGGAGGTATGTAAAGATACAGTATATGGAGGTAGTTATAAGAGGTTGGTGAAGAGGTCTGAGGGACATGATGGTAATTATATACCCACTCCCTAACACACACCAGTTCCCCCCACAGCGGTAAAAGATTCAAATGCAGCAGGAGCTTTGTGAAGAACCAGACTATTACTAGTCTTTACAAAAATAAGAGTTGTGCAGATTTGATGATTGTTAACATTGTGGTATGTTTGATAGTCTGATGCCAATGTAAGGGACATGTGGGTATGCCTGAGGAACATTGTGGCCATTTATCATTCTCCTCACACACACTTCAACAGTTCTATCCACAGTGATTATAGATGCGGTAGCAGCATGAACTACAGTACTGTGAAGAGCTAGACTATCCGTAGACTATTGAAAACTCCTCAACTGTACACAGGAGTGAGGTAACAGTGGTGCTTAATTGAGGATTATTGCGAACATTTTTCCATGTGAGGTTGTCTGAGGGACATATGTAAGGGGCTTGCAGCAATAACATGGGGCAAAAAAGAAAAAAAGCACAAATATAAAAAGGAACGTGGAATGCAAAATAGGAAAGTTTATATTGTTTTGCTGAATAAAAAGGCAAACCACGTTACAGTATTTGCATTTAATGTCACCAAATATCCAGCACTATATCAACACACAACATTCTAACAGTGATCAGGAAATTCCAAAAGGTATTGAACTTTGATCGAACAAACTAAAAACTGTGAAACAGACAGACTCCAGTGTTCTACATATTTGTCAAGCAGTACCAGACAGTGATACATGACTCATGTCACATCAGCCACTCGCAACAACACAAAAAATCTAACTAGGGCAGCACAGACGGTGTAATGATTAGCATTACTGCCTCACAACACTGAGGTCGTGGGTTTGATTCCCACCACGGCTCTAACTGTGCAGAGTTTGTATATTCTCCCTGTGCTTGCGTGGGTTTCCTCCGGGTACTCCGGTTTCCTCCCACACTCCAAAAATATACTGGTAGATTAATTGGCTCCCAACATAAAAAATTAACCCTAGTGTGTATGTGTGTGAGCATGTGATAGGGAACATAGATTGTAAGCTCCACTGGGGCAGGGACTGATGTGACTGGCCAAATATTCTCTGTAAAGCGCTGCGGAATATATGTGCGCTATATAAATAACTGGTAATAAATAAAATAAACTATAAAGGCGATTTTGTTAAAAAAAGTGTCTTGCTTGAATTTTCTGTTCCTCTCATATAACAAAGGCATCCAAGTAATGAGAACTTTAAATTGTTCTAGAGACTAGGGCAAATGGAAACCATGCACTGTTAGTGCTCCCTGAGGAATGAGTTTGGGAAACACTGCTCTCTGGGAAGCGATCATATTTACTGTCGCGTCTGTAACAACACTATACTATGGGGGCATATTCAATTTGGAGCGAACAGTCTGTTGCCGGACTTGTCACCGTCATCGCTGGATTCCAGGTTTAAGAGGTATCGCACTCATCCCCGTGATTCCCTGTGTTCAATTTCAAATCTGTGAAAACAGGACCCGACGAAAAGTAAATCTGCAAAAAGTTCTGTCATTTTTGGGGAAATCAGCCTGACACCCTCCAAAAGATGGTCTGACATGGGGGTTCACTATGGATACCCCCGATTAGCCCTGCTAAAGGTATGTGGGGTCTTTAAGCAGTGTCAATAGCTGCTGTTTTGCGTTTTTTAGAAAGTGGTGTAGAATAGCATTTAGCAACTTTTTTGGACAAAATAAGTAGTTCCATTAAATTTGGCGTACATGAAAAAGGGGTGCAAGCATATTTTAAAGTGGCTAATGTGAATTTTGAAAAATCGTGAAAAATCCACCTGCCGCAACCACCTGCAATCAAAAAAACACCAGGCGCATACTTGGGGACCCCCCTGAGTCTATTTCGCTAGTTTAGAAGCTTGTCCTCCTACTTTTATTTTTTCGCCCCCAAAATGAAAGTACTTTTTTTGGGGTGTCCTGTGGTACTTTACATTTTTTTTGACCCAGAATATCTTTGGGGGACTGTCCAAGGGGTGCAGGGTGGTGTTTGGAAGTTTGTACACCAAAATTCCAATTCTGCATTTTTTTTCCCACCTATTTATAGGTGATACTTTTTCGCAGGATCGGATGCACTGACTTTTCGCAGCGGCGAAAATTCGGAAAATTGAATAAGGGGAACAGTGAGAAATGCGAAAATGACGTCATCGGCGATAAAGTATCGCCGATAACGGCTTTTCGCAGCCTAATTGAATATGGCCCTATAGAGAAAATGACCTATTGCTACCTAAGTTTTTTCAGACATTCCATAAATCGTTCCCTTAATTTATAAGTTTAACATTAAATGGGGGAATCTGTTTCAGCTCCATTCCTCCTTAAGCTCCAGCCTGACCTTCCACAACCCCTGGACCTAAAAAAATAAAACAGAGTACCAGTCTGTCTAATACAGGAAAACACACTAAGAAATATGAGGAAATCTGTTATATAACCATCACAAGGAAGCTAACTAATTTTAAGGGCTGCCATGGAGTATTGAAGTTGAAAATGCATCTAAGTAGCAATGTGATGTGACTAGGACGCATCAGCGAACTGTGCTGATTAATTTGATATGCAACACATATATCTGTGTGCGACTGAGTCTTTGAATTCTGTATACGAGGCGCTGCAGCTTTTTTCATATTCCGTTGTGCTTCATATACACACAGATATAAAAGTGCTGCATAGGAAAAATATGAGATATGGTAAGAACTTACCCTTGTTATCTCTATTTCTACGAAGTCCATAGGGTTCCACAGGATACCTTGGGGTATAGGTGTGACGTCAGTCGCTGGGCACCATAGAGTTAAGCTTTTCAGCCTCCCAGGATGCACTAGGGTCCCCCTCCTATACCCCGCCCCCGAGCCAAGGCACCTCAGTTAGTTATCAAGCCATAGGCCGGAGGAGGAGAAGGAAGAGAGAGAAAAAAGATCTGGACACATACAAGAATCACATTCTCACCAGAGGGAGACGGAAAACCGGTGACCAGAGCAAAGCCCATCTGCAGCACAGGTGCGACAGGGCGGGAGTCCTGTGGAACCCTATGGACTTCGTAGAAATAGAGATATCAAGGGTAAGTTCTTACCATATCTCATATTTTCTACTTCAGGGTCCATAGGGTATCCACAGGATACCTTGGGGATGTCCCAAAGCAGTATCCTTTAAGGGTGGGGACGCTCCTGTGCAGAAAGGAGAATCCGCCGCCCGAAGGAAGCATCCTGAGAGGCGAAGGTGTCAAACCTGTAATACCTCACGAAGGTATGGACAGAGGACCACGTAGCAGCCTTGCAGATCTGAACTGCCGAGGCACCACGTCGAGCTGCCCACG
This sequence comes from Taudactylus pleione, assembly GCA_031769625.1. Classification (NCBI taxonomy): domain Eukaryota; kingdom Metazoa; phylum Chordata; class Amphibia; order Anura; family Myobatrachidae; genus Taudactylus; species Taudactylus pleione. The sequence continues at coordinate 15,327,238 of JAUIMM010000384.1, forward strand.
AAGGACCCACAGACCTAGTGGAATGAGCCTTCAGAGAAGGAGGGACCGGTAGGCCTTCATGAAGATAAGCTTCAGAAATAGCCATACGGATCCAGGCTGCCAAAGTTAGCTTTGAAGCAGGCCAACCCTTTTTACGGAAGCCATAGAGGACAAACAAAGCGTCCGACTTCCTAAACGAAGAAGTGCGGTCAACATAAGTCCTTAAGGCCCGCACAACATCCAAAGAGGCCTCACCCACGGAAAGACCCGGTGAGTTAAAGGCCGGAACAACTATTTCCTCGTTAACATGAAACTGGGAAACAACTTTGGGAAGAAACTCGGGCCGAGTGCGGAGCACTGCCCTGTTCCCATAAAAAACCAAGAAAGGGGGTCTACAAGAAAGAGCCCCTAACTCAGAAACACGTCTGGCCGAAGCAATGGCCAGAAGGAAAACAGTCTTAGCTGTTAGCCATTTAAGATCCACTGAGCCCAGTGGTTCAAACGGCGGTCCTTGGAGAGCCCTCAGGACCACAGCCAAATCCCAAGGCGCCACAGGTGGAACAAAGGGCGGCTGAATGCGGAGAACACCCTGCATAAAGGTGCGCACATCCGGGATTGTAGCAATCCTACGGTGAAACCAGACAGATAGGGCCGAAACCTGTACCTTCAAAGAAGCCCATGATCTAGTCCCGCTTGCAGGAAGGCGAGAATCCGAGACAGACGAAACTCCCGCGGTGCATAACCTCTCGGTCGACACCACTGGAAGAACGTATGCCACACGCGATGGTATATCCTCGCGGAAGACGGTTTCCGAGCTCGTAACATGGTACGCACCACAGAGTTGGAAAACCCCCGGGACCTCAGCATGGCCGTCTCAACAGCCACGCCGTCAAAGACAGCCGAGTCAGGTCCGGGTGAAGGCAAGGACCCTGAGACAGAAGGTCCGGTCGTAGCGGCAACCGCAGAGGACTGTCCACGGACAGACCCTGAAGGTCTGAGAACCAGTGCCGTCTGGGCCACGCGGGAGCTATCAACAGGAGCGTCCCTCCTTCCTGTTTGAATTTCCGGATTACCCGTGGAAGAAGGGAGACCGGAGGGAACAGGTATGCGAACCGGAACGTCCACCGGACGGACAGAGCATCCACCAGAGACGCCCCTTCGTCTCTTGTGCGAGACCCGTACACCGGCAACTTGTTGTTGTGCCGGGACGCCATGAGGTCGATTTCTGGAAGACCCCACCTGTCCACCAGTAGTTGAAAAACGTCCGGGTGCAGGGACCATTCCCCCGGATGAACGTCCTGGCGACTTAGAAAGTCCGCCTCCCAATTTAGCACTCCCGGGATGAAGACCGCTGATATGGCCGGAAGATTGCGCTCCGCCCAAACCAGGATCCGAGAGACCTCTACGAGAGCCGCCCGACTGCGAGTTCCTCCTTGCCTGTTTATGTAGGCCACGGTGGTAGCGTTGTCTGACTGGACCTGCACCGGGCGACCCTGGAGAAACCGCTGTGCCTGCTGGAGAGCATTGAAGACCGCACGGAGTTCCAAGATATTTATTGGAAGCTCCGCTTCTGTCGGCGTCCACCTGCCCTGGAACAAGTGTGGACCCGAAACTGCTCCCCAGCCCCGAAGACTGGCGTCCGTTGTCAACAGGACCCAATTTGGAACCCAGAACGGACGTCCCTTGTTGAGGTGGGTCGTCTGTAACCACCACGCAAGGGACAGGCGAACCTCCTGGGTGAGCACAATCGTCTGGGACTTCAGAGACTGAGGCAGCCCGTTCCACTTGGACAGGATCAGGTGCTGCAGAGGTCTGGAGTGAAACTGGGCGTATTCCACCATGTCGAACACCGACACCATGGAGCCCAGTAACCTCATCGCCGAGTGTAAGGACACCCGGCGGCTGTGCAGGCAACTGCGCACCCTTGACTGTAAAGCAGAGATCTTGTCCTCCGTCACGAAGATCCTTTGCTGTCCCGAGTCCAATAAGGCTCCAAGATGCAGAATCCTCCGAGACGGGATTAGAGTGGACTTCTGCCAGTTGATTAGCCAGCCGTGCCGTTGCAGCAGTGCAATGGTCAGGTCCAAGTGGCGTAACAGGAGCTCTGGAGATCCTGCCACCAATAACAGGTCGTCCAAATACGGCAACATGCGGACTCCCTGCAGCCGCAGAGAAGCCGCCATGACCGCCATCACCTTGGTGAAAACACGTGGTGCTGTTGCCAGGCCAAAAGGTAACGCCCGAAACTGGAAGTGGTCGCTGCGGATTGCAAACCTGAGGAACTGTTGATGGTGCAAAAGAATAGGGACATGCAGGTAAGCGTCCTGTATGTCCAATGACACCAAGTAGTCCCCAGGTTCCAGCGCCAGAATGATGGACCGTAGGGTCTCCATCCGAAACTTCGGGACCCGCAAAGACTTGTTGAGTGCTTTGAGGTTGAGAATCGGACGATATGACCCATTGGGTTTCTGTACCAAAAATAGATTTGAATAGAAACCCTGACCCCTCTGGGAGAATGGAACAGCCACTATAACTCCAGCCTGGAGCATAGTGTGCAATACCTTCCGCAGCTCCGTAGCCTTGTTCCGGTCTGATGGGAGACCCGTGGTGAAGAAGCGAGCCGGGGGTCTGTGCCGGAAGGAGAGGGCGTATCCGTGGGAAACCACCTCCAGAACCCAAGTGTCTGTCGTAGTGGTCGACCAACACTGGGCGAACTGTAGCAGGCGGCCTCCCACCCTGGGATCCCCCAAAGGGAGGCCCGGACCGTCAGGCCGCAGGCTTGTCATCTGGCTTGGGGGCCGGACGTCTGGTACTCCATGCCTGCTTCCGGGGCTTGACCGATTTCTTAGGGCCAGCCTGTCGAGGAAATGACTGTGGTTTGGGCCTGCCCTGGGCCCTAGATGACCGAAAGGACGATGGTCCCGAACCAGAAGGAGCAGCGGCCGACGGGAGACAAGCAGATTTGGCTGCCGCCAGCGTGGCCACAATCTTATCCAGATCCGGACCGAAGAGAACTTCTCCGGTAAACGGCAACGCTTCCAGACCTTTCTTGGAATCTGCGTCCGCCTTCCAGGATCGCAGCCACAAGGTGCGACGAGCAGCTACCGCTGCTGAAGAAATTCTAGACACCAGAGTACTAATGTCTAGAGCCGCCTCGTTGATGTAGGTGGCCGAATCACGGAGATTGCCAATCAACTCCGCCTGTTCGGCCGGACAGTCGGATTCAAAAGAAGCCTCTAATGAATCCGCCCAGCGCTCCATCGCTCTGGCAACCCAGCAAATGGCCATAGCCGGCCGTGCTGCCCCCCCTGCAAGGGAATAAGCGGACTTCAGGCAGATTTCTACCTTGCGGTCCGTAGCATCCTTAAGGGAGGACATGGATGGCATCGGCAATGTGGCACTACGGACAAGACGGGTCACGTGAGAATCCACCTGTGGAGGGGATTCCCACTTAGCAAAATAATTATCCGCGAACGGATAAGCCACCGCCAGGCGTCTCTGCGGCTGGTATCTTTTGCCAGGTTGTTTCCACGCCTCCTCTAAATGGTCCACCAACTGACCCGAAAGAGGAAAGACTGTGGCATCGCCCATCACATCTTTGAAAAAGGCATACTTAGATTTAGCCGCTGGGGGAACTTCGTCCTCAATCACCAAGGCTGTGCGGACCGCCCGAATAAGTCCAGGAATATATACTTTGGACTTGGCATCAGCGTCCTTAGTATGGAGAGGTTCCTGATCGTAAGGATCCAGAATCTCCCCATCATCAGACGTCCCTTCGTCATCCTCATAAGGAGCGGACAGAGACGCCACCGGCCTTTTATGAGGCCGCATCACAGACTCCCCTTGCAACACATCCGACAAGTGCTATACAGAACTCGTCAGGGAGTTAACCCACGCTGGCTCCTGAGAACCCGGGAGCGGGGAAATAGGGAGACTGTGGGGTACCACCAATTGTCGTGGGAACCCCTGCATGGGTGACGACACCACAGACTGCTGGGACAAACCCATCGGAGTAAACGCGGGCTGCGGAGCTAACTGGCCCACTAAAGCTGTTAACGCCTGAGCGAAACAAGCCCAGGGTGGCTCCTGTACCGGTGCTGTAACCATAATAGGCCGCGCCATGGACAAACACTGCCGGCAAAGGCCCTCCGCGCTACCCTCCCCCTCCGCTAACGGTACTTTGCACGTGGTACACTGTAGCCGGAGGGGAAGATCACTTTCAGACATGATGGCACCACGTATGTGACCTCTCTCACCAATTAAGTATTAAATAGGCGAGAGACCACCCTGCAGCACCGCACCGCAAGGGCTTTAGCAGAAGAACAGGGACAGTAATAAAGCTGACAGTTTAGTAGAAGAAAAGTTACAGGCAGCGCTAGCACAGTCACATACAATGCAGAGAAATAACAATTCCTGCACTAACAGCGCTGATCACTCAACTACACAGACACAGGGCCTGGTAGGACACAGCGCTGCATACACAGACCTGAGCCACAGCGGAGGAGAGGTATGCGGGGGGACCCAGACCACGATGCTTCCGTCCAGCGCTTCCAGCAGCGTTCACCATGCGTTCTGGAGAAGATGGCCGCCGAGGAGCAGAGAGGAGGCTGGCCTGGGGGAGGAGCGCTGCCACAGGACCAGTCGGCAGCATGCAGAGAGGGCTGTGTGCAGCGGGGGAGGCGCCGGCTGTGAGACAGGGAAGGCGCGCTCCCCTGGCATGCATTTAACCCCTGGGACGCCGCAGCGCTACCGCTCTGCTGCGGTCCGCTGTCCCAGGGGGTAGTGGAAAGCGCAGGTTGGTCGCCTGGCTCCACGCTGCAGCCTGTCCCCAGGGAGCCCCCTGCCTGGGGACTTAGGACCATGTGACCAGCGGGGACCCACCGTGGGACCCCGCTGCTTACCTTTGTCCCCCTTGGATCCGGCCATGGTCCGGAACATCTGGGGTCACCGCTAGCTGTGACCCCAGATGCTCACCAGCATCCCCGGATCGGTACCGGCGTTCTAATGTATCATAATTATGTATCATAATGAAAACAATAATGATAGTATTGGGTGTAGGGAAGACAGCATGGACGTCAGGACTGACTGTCCATGCTGTACATCCAGATGTGCAGCCACAGCTGCACTGAAGAAAGCTTCAGGGGCTCTTCTAGCCCCCCACTCCGACAGGTGCACCCGACGCCGGCTGGGCACCAAACTAAACTGAGGTGCCTTGGCTCGGGGGCGGGGTATAGGAGGGGGACCCTAGTGCATCCTGGGAGGCTGAAAAGCTTAACTCTATGGTGCCCAGCGACTGACGTCACACCTATACCCCAAGGTATCCTGTGGATACCCTATGGACCCTGAAGTAGAAAAACAGCGCTTACCCAGATCAGGGAAAGGTAAAACAGAGGTTTTTGCTACCTCTTGACAACAGTATAGAAAAGGCAATATACTGCGCTTAAATACCCCAAGTCAGGACATAAATTCAAGCACACAAAAAAAAATAATAGGTTTAATTACCCAAACTTATGGTCAGAAAAAGTACATAAATTTACATAGACATAAATACATATACAGTATATACACAACCTAAAGGAATATATGTATCATAATGAAAACAATAATGATAGTATTAGTAAAAATTTAAAATATATAAAAAAATTACAGAGAGTTGATCAGACTCTGTATAGGAACCATTTATTACTTTCCCAGATAGGAAAAAATCCCCAATAAGGGGTGTCCGGAGTAAAACACAAAATCCCAATTTGATTCAGCTTATTTGTTCAATTGTGCACTGATGCATCAAATGCGATACGTATTATGTATAGCAGTGGTCAGGGAACAGGGGTAAATTAACCCACATGGGGTAAAAATTCCTGGGGGTAATGGACGGACAGCCGGGCATGCATATGAATCATTCTATAATGATTCATATGCATGCCCGGCTGTGCCGCAGGGAGACTCTAAACCGGACGCTCGCTGAGATGCTATTACCAGCGGGTGCCCAGCACCTTCCCTGCAGCGCCGCGTTAGCCGGAGGCTGGAGTTCTCTTCTGAACTCCAGCTTCCGGTTCTCTCCATGCGCACTATGGGAGAGACGTCATGACATCTCTCCCATAGTTCCGAGGAGCAGCCGGGCGGACAGGACGGCGGTGGATGCAGGAGCGGGGATTAAGGTAAGTGTTTTTTTTTTTGTACAAGCGGTACTACAGGTGATTATATGGGGGCACTACTACAGGGGCATTATATGGGGGCACTACTACAGGGGCATTATATGGGGGCACTACTATATGATTTCCTTCCTTTCAAACCAAGGGGGAAACGTTGGCGTATCTAAATATATTTTCGGGTAAAAGGTAAAAAAGTTCCCTGACCCCTGATGTATAGGAAAAAATTACTCTCATGTATCCAATTAAATTATTGCACTTTGTATCCAAAATAAGATCCCCACTTGTCGCAAGTGGTATGACAAGTATACAACAGTCCACCTCAAAGCATTCATATAATCAAGAGTTTTACTACTTGCCGTCACCTCTCATCTGCGGCCTCAGTATCAGCTTGAAAAAGGCTATGGCGGTAGCCGAAACGTGTTGCTGCTCTCCTTGTTTTTGGACTTGTATCCTCAGCATTCACCTATTACCAGCACCAAGCCGTCTATTGATCTAACAATCTGGGGACCTACGCAGCAACAGAGACTGACGGCATATGGGAATGTTATCCCACTGATGTACAGGACTCCCTCAGAGTGCAGGTATTACATTCTAGTGATGCCGATTAAGGCCGCAGATGAGGGGAGACGGCAAGTAGTAAAAGTCTCAGTAATACACCAGACCTACATTTCCAGCAGGGGTGCTGGGAAATAGGTGCCTTAATGTTGAAATCAAATTGACAATGATTATATTAATGCTTTGTGGACTGCCGTATACGTCTCATATCACTTGCGACAAGTGAGAATCTTATTCTGAATACAAAGTGCAATAATTTAATTGGATACAAGAGACAATTTTTTCCTATACATAATATGTATCACAATTGATGCATCAGTGCACAATTGAACAAATAAGCTGAATTAAATTGTGATATTGTGTATTACTCCGGAGACCCCTGATTGGGGAGTTTTTCCTATTTGGGAAAGTAATAAATGGTTCCTATACATAGGGCCAAATGTAATAGGGTGAGAGTTTAGAAAAGTGAGAGTTTCTGACACTTTTTAAACTTTACTAATGTAATAGAGTACAAAAAAAAAGTAAGAGCGAACTTGCATGTTTTTTTAAATTTAAAAAACACTCACGATTTAAAATCTCATTCAGATGTTTTCCCATTTTGAAGATAAAACTCAACCAATGTGAGAGTTTACTGCTAAACTCTCACATTTTCTAAACTCTCACCTTACATTTGGCCCATAATATCTGATCAACTCTCGGTAATTTTTTTTATATATTTTTTATTTTTACTAATACTATCATTTTTGTTATCATTATGATACATATATTCCTTTAGGCTGTGTATATATTGGTATTTATGTCTATGTAAATTTATGTACTTTTTCTGACCATAAGTTTGGGTAATTAAACCTATTAATTTTTTTCGTGTGTTTTAAATTCATGTCCTGACTGAGGTAGTTAAGCGCAGTATATTGCCTTTTCTATAAAAGTGTTGCATATCAAAATTAATCAGCTCAGTCTGCTGGTGCATTGTAGTCACATCGCATCACTTTGCGACTTATGACACATTTTTGGCAAAAAAGGAAGCCAACACTAGCAGAGTAGCACAGGACCTTGCGATTCACTCACGAGATGCAAGTCGCGCTGCGTGGCGTATTGAGGCTAGCTGTATGAGGACACATCTGTATGTAGAAGTATATACATATAAAAGGCAAACTTGGCTCCATGCGGTATCTATAGATATTATTTGTCTCTTAGAGGGTGATCTCTGCAGGTTGTGCCACCATACATCAATGCAATATTCGGCTATACATGTATCTGCCATATGTGGTACCCTGAACATGGCTAGTTTATCCCCGCACCCCATAGTGGTGAAGAAAAACGAAACTAGTGATGTTTCCGGCTGCAATGTGCTATTCTGGAACGGCACATTGCAGCCACTGGCCTGAATTGAATTGCTCCCTTAGTCGCTGACTGGTTGGCCACCCCTGATGTAGTAGCATATTTGGTCAGTAAACTCCATTCAACTGAATGTGTTTTTCTCCAATAATATGGTTTGTGGGATACAGAGAATGTTCCTATTTTTAAACTGCATTTATTATCAACACTAAAAGGACATTTTACATTTGTCACCAATATACATCAATTGTGTATACTGATTTACATTTCTGGCAATCAATAAATCACTTACACCCCTTTCACGTGAGCGTACACTGACCCATGTTTTGCTGTGTGTGAATGCAAAATATTTAGCTGACAGACACATCCATTCTGAAAGTGCAGAGATCAGGTGCAGCAGGGGGGACTGAACATCAGTTCCCCCTGACGCATGCTCCATTGTGCTCTGTATTTGGGGGAGGGGTAATTCTCCATGGAAGTGGGTGGATAATACCTCCAGGGGAGGGGGGGATTGTCACTGGGGTTGGAGGGTGGTAATGCTCCATTAAAGTCCTTTTCCCCTGGAGGATGGGGTTATAAATGAGTCAAAAAATGAAAGGTCACTGGGGGAGTGGGTGGAGCAAAATGGGACCCAATTACACTGAAGTGATGTGGTAGGGGGTTATAAGACTGGGGATTTATTCCAATTAGGGTGGTGGGGGGTAATGCTAATGGAAATATTTTGCCTCTAGGGGTCTATTGCCACTTGGGGTAGGAGGGATTTTTTTTTTAAATGTTTTAAAATTAATAAGAAGATAGAAAGAATTGTTTAGGGTAATTTGGTAAAATAAAATTGTCAGTTAAGTGGTTAAGAGTAAAAAAGATAAAGGAAAGGGGCAGCACTTAAAAGAAATGTAAAAATCAGTGTTGGGATTTACTAGCATTTCTGAGATTTAAAATCCTGTTAAAATATATTGGCTTGTTCTAGGGATAAGCTAGACAAACAAAAGTATTTTTAAGGGATTCCCAGATTTACTGTACTAACATCTGCACTTGTATAATTACAAACATTCTTTATTGGATGCTTTCAGATAGAATCAGGTAACAAAGAAAGCAATTTTTTTGGAAGTGCAAGCAGAATGATATTTGGCAAAACACTACTGAAAGTTATATATACACAGTATATACACACACAACTTGATCCAGGAGCCTGGACATGATTAATGTAATATTTCATAAGCGTAATGAAATTTGTATATTAATGTACATTTTGTTCTGTAATGGCATATTGTGAAGTTTTGGACCCTGTTTGCACTTTATATACATATAGGGAGGAATTCAATTAGCCGTGAAAAGTTTTCACTGGTGAAAAGGGAGGTAGCCTTTGGCTTTATCGTCCAAGGCTATTTAATTAGGGTAAAAATTACCGATAAGTGCAGCACTTCGGGGCTAATTGAATTGTCCCAGGGGATCAATTTGCCTACAGTAAATTCCGGCGACTAATTGAATTCCACCCATAGTAAATATAAATGTAATTTTTCAATTATTGCTTTTAAATGAATGGATGACTGAACTTCCAAATTGCTAATCTCACATCACAGAAAAAAAATTACCATCTGAATGTAGAAACACAATTCTAAAGAGGCTCCGCCATCAGATTACTTAATTAGTTTTGAAATAAATGCTGTTTGGAAATTTTAGTACATTTACACTTTTATCCTCCATATGTTTTTCAGCTACATATTTGTCACACGATGTCTCGTTTAATCTTGTTGCGGAGATATACTGCACATATTTTATATTTGGATACAGGCTGATTTTAAGGATTAGTCACCAAATACCACAATATAGGATCAATTAATTTGTACTTCAGTTAAGTACTGAGTGCAAATTAACAATGGAAACCACAAATTAAAGTTTATTGAAGCAGATTACATCATACTAAAATGTGGCACCTTTATAAATTTAATGTACATTTTTAAACCAGCAGTAAACCCAGGAGGTTTTGCACCAAACCTGAAAAAATCCAATCACATGCACTAATATTTTCACTTCCTAGCCTGGTTATGTTAGTGCTCCAGTGTTCATTTATAAAAAGGATGAAGTATGAAACACTGCTAAATGAATGAAACCAGGTCTTTGTAAAATGTAGTTTTGATTTTTTATTATAAAAAAGTAACTTTTAATAATCCATTCATAATTTGAAAGGGCTGGGTGCACATACGGAAGTATTTCATTTTAAATATATTTTTATTTGCCTGTGTTGTACAGCAAGTTCTGTGCAATGTTACATAAAATCAATATAAGCAAAAAGACAAGAAACATCCATAAGGTGCTTGTCTGCAATTCTTCAGAATATTTGAATAAAACAGGTGGCTACCACTTATATACAGTAATTTTGCATTATCACTCATATACAACTTATATAAAACATTAACATTTATTGCTACCTTTCTTAGCCAAATACCCACTTCATTTTCCCATCAGGCAAATCACTGATGACTGCACATGTGTGGCCTAGGACGTAGCTTGGGATCCAGCCTTCAGCTGCAGGGCACTCATTGGTGGCAGCTCGGAATACCAGAAACATGTTCTGCTGATTACTTGCCAAAATTTGAACCACCTCTCCTTGGTAGACATTTATCTCATCCTCCTTCACCGCCGTGTAATCGTGCGTCACCAACATGGTGGAGATATTGCTACTGCTGCTAGTTTCACTCTGGAGGGTAGATCATGAAAAGATTAAACACTCAGACTTGAAATCAGTAAATGATCAAAGAAAAATATTTAAAAAAATACATAACAGTAAAAAAAAAAAAGGGTATAAATAAACTCTTCCAATTACAAATGTTTTTTTTTTTTCAACCTGAGATTTTTATGTAGTTAGGACCTCTTATTAACTAGACTAATATTGCCTACATTAAAGGTGATCTCATGCTAGCAAATCAAGCACTTAAATTCATTATGTATGCCAAACAAAATCAAGAGCAAGAAACATAATATTTCTGTCTGTTTTTGGTTATGTACAGAATTAGATACTGTCACATAAAACAGCAGCATTTTGTAAAATGATCATAGTAGAAAACAGGATTTTCATTGTGATTCAATTCAAATAATATTCTGAATAATTCTGTGTTTTGAGAATTGGGCTAGATACTAGGGAAGTGAAGTTGTGATACTGGCAATGCAGGGTAGTCGGGAAGCTTTCAATACTGTGATTAGTCAGACCAAATATTATAGGTGGCTCAAAATCATGGTAGACAGCCAAGGCTGCCCATGCAAAGGTTTTGTAGTCTTTTTGTCCATGAAATAGGGATCCTGGAGAGGCCAAGTATTTGCTTTCTTTTCATAGTTAATTTAGTTTCCCTAGCCACCACTTATTCAAGGATGGCTATAAAAGATGTCTGCACTTTTCAGTTCCAGAAGCTGGTTGCATTTTGTAGAGGAATTTGTCGAATTTTTGCTCCAGCTCTCCAAAACTATTGGCAACTGAAATGTCTATGGATTTCAAATCATAATGGTGACTCAAATGCACTCTGGGTTTTCAATTTCACTATGAAGTTCTTCTCTATTTTTTTTAACTTTTGCTGAGTTCAAAAAATGTGTTGTGGCTAATATTTTGGGTAACCCTCTAATGTAGGGGTGGGCAATAAGTGGCCCCCGCAGATGTTGTAAAACTACACATCCCAACATGCCTTGCCACAGTTTTGCTATTTGGGCATGCTAAAACTGTTGCATGGCATACTGGGAATTGTAGTTCAACAACAGTTGGAGGGCCGCTTAATGTGCCTACCACTGTTCTAATGTGTCTCCTTTTGAAGCCTCACTAATATCCTAGTACCCAGAGGCAGTATGATTCAGATATTTCTGTTGCCTTGTCCTAAGAGAACTATGCTTTTTTTCTGCGCACTTTTACACACTGTCATTACAATAAGGATCCCCATGGTACTATGATTAATAGTAATATGATAATTTATTTTATATAAAGTCTGAAGAATTTAGATTTTTTGCAGTTGTGGTAAATTATTTTCTTTAAGTCCAATGAGGGACATTTTTTTAACAATGTTCCAAAGGACAGAACCAGGTGTAAACCAAAGAAATCTACACAGCATATCTGCTCAGCTGAAGCTCCGCGCTGCCTTGCCAAAGTGGTGGAATGTGCCCTCATATTTTCAGCGACAGGTTGTACTTCCATAAAGTATTCTCCCACATTAGTCTGTTTTGATGCTGGCCAACCTTTTTTTTGTGGCTGTTTTAAAACTTTGCACTTAAAAAAACATTAGGTTCCAAGAACAGCCCTGGCTTTGAGAAAAATAAAGTAGCATGAACCTACAAGACACAGCCCCCAGCTTAAAAAACTCTGGAGAAAGGCAACAGGAAGACAGTCTCCCAGGTATGGAACTTAAATAAAAGTTCAAGAGAAGGGTGCGGTACAGCTGCACTACGATGAGATCCCAGTTGGGGGTATGTATGGAGAATGAGCATGCATCAGTCACTGAAAAAAAAGATATGCAGCTCAGATTACCAGTGCAAGATTTCCTGAAAAGAAAACCCTACATGGATGATGCAAAGAACTGATATTTAAACCCCTTACAGAACCTAGTGCAAGAACAGCAGTAGCCATTCCAACAGAAAATAAGAGGTAAGCAACACCTATTATTTCACACCAGGAGATGGAGGTCATCTAAAGCATTTGGTAATTCCGTGCTGAAACAGGCTTTTGAGCCTTGAGCATGTGCTGAACCACATTCTCAGAGAGGAGGAGCTAATTCAAGAAATTGGGTCTTGGTGTCAGGTGCAATAAAGGGCCTTCTGTCATACTTAGACTTATACTAAAACCTTTTGGACCAGTCTGAAGCTATCAGAATGACAGAAATGCTATTTTGTTTTAAAATATTTGAGCACCACAGAAGCATCCCTACGAGAGAGAACAGATAGATCAGATGGAAATGTCAAGAAACCAACATGGCCTATACCAGAAACGGTTGCAGATCTTTTGTCCAGGAGCAGAAGCGCTCCATCTTTGGGACATTCAGGATTCATGCTGACGTCTGGTTACACCCACTACAAACCTGTCCACAAGGTACTGAAAGACGTTTTGATGAACGGACCATTCACCTGGGTGAAGGGTCTTGTCTGCTGAAAAAATCCACTTTACACTTTTTTAACCTCAAGAAGAACACCTCTGCAGTGGCCGGAACATTTTGCTATTCCCATTGCATGATCCTCCTGATATCTCTCATATCCAAAGAACTTTTGTGATTTAGGTAAGTCATACCACAGTCTGACTGGCATCTGTTGTCATAATCATCCAGTTCCAGAGGGAGAATGGATGACCCCTGCTAAGAATGTTGTCACTCGTCCACCTGTTGAGCAACAGATGCACATTTGGAGACCATCAGAAATGCTGGCTTATGAGACTTGTACCATTTCAAAAGTATATTGATCTGAAAAAAAAAACCTCAAATAGAATTGTGCAAATTGCACGGCCTCTAAGAAGTACACCATTTCTCCTTTGGTATTCATGCAAGAGGATTTGGTCCTCTGGTAAGAACACACTCTGCTGAAAAGTATTGAATAGTGAGGCTAGAAGATCATAGGCTAGGATGCATATCTTGCAAATGATCCAACTGAGATTAAAATCTGGGTTGTTTCCAGAATATAAGCCTGCAGCAAAACCGTAGATTTAGCCTTAATCTGCAGAATATCCATATATAATCATGCCTGCTAACCCATGGATCTAAGAGGAGTAGCTGGAATAGGGTAAGTGTTTGATCCTTTGTTGTGAAAGATCTTCAGTCTAGTGGCAACAACAAGGAGGAAGAATCTATTTCCCCATGTAGCCTGGCAGCTATTATTGGCCAGCTTCGCACCAACAGGTTCTCAGTCAAGTATGGAAGGGACTCCAGAGTTTACCCAAGTTGGAAGCCAAAGGGCATGGACTGTGAAAACTGAAACCTTAGCAAAGACAAGCGACATAGAAATGGTGACTTCCCCTAGATATTTTGAGGCCTCACATATATGCACCAACAATGTTAACAAATATAATTTTAGTCTGTCAGGTGTGCCATTTACTATGATCAAATATTCACTGCCTAATTGCACAAAAGGAAAATGTAGCTGGATCTAAATGAGGCCTCTGCCACCAAATAAATTGTCCTCAACTTTCCCATTTTGTGTTATCCCTTAAGGGGCAGTGTTCAGAACTGGAATGTTGGTGGTATTAGACAACGGAGCTATAGGCGTATCCACCTACATTGGAGATTCCAATTTGACCGTATCCAAAAGAGCAAAGGTGGGGGATTTATCTCAGTTTCCTCGCTGCTCTTATTATCTAGTGCCTGCTGGATGGCACCCATTACTCTTACATTCCCTGAGTGGAATCCTTGCTGGGACACAAGAAAACCTCAAAGGTTGAACCTTTTGCAACATCAACTTACTCTTCAGATTAATACTCAATGTTAAACCTATCTAGAGTATGGACCATAAGAGCCCTGCTAAAGAGCTGAGGGGAATGCAGAAGGCTCCCCCAAAGCCTGAATTAGAGGAGTAGATCAGGGAGGATCCCTGTACAGCTCTCTTGGGCAACAGCCTGGTCCAAAGACCCAGCCCAGGCTGGCTCTGCCATATAACGTGAACGTGCATACGACTCTCCTCCTAGACATAAAAAAATAAAGAAAAAGAGGCCAGCTGCAGTAGCACATCCCAAGAGGATGGATCTGCAGAAGACACATGCTAGAAAAAAATTAAAAGGCTACAAAAAATGCAGAAGCCTACTAGATGGGGAGGATGAGTCATCCTTACCGCCATCATTATAACATGAGAGGGCTGCCTGCAGGAAGAGGCATCATGGTCGCAGTACTTCTGCAGTCTACTAAAGGCACCCCCCATTCATGACTGAGGAAGCATGTTAAAATCTAAATAAATTGACACACACATTATTAATATATATACACATACATACATACACACATATATATATATATATATATATATATATATATATATATATACACACACACACATACATACATAAATATATATACATATACACACACACATTTATATGCCTTTGGACAGGCACTGCAAAAATAGGTCTGACAACCACTGGGGGCTATAGATAGGGATGACCTTGAACTTTTGGAGTTGAACATAGTACTGCCAAAAGCTCTTGTAGATGTCTTCTATCTAGATCCCAATGTTCTACATGGATAAAAAAATAAATATACAGTATATACTATATTAATATACATATCCTTACTTTGAAAAAAGAAATTTGGAAATATCCAAAAAAAATTGTTTTAAGATTCTGCCCAGAGCTGAAATAACACAGAAAATTAAGTAGTTTCAGTTGTGTAACTCATTTGCAAGGAGTTTATGATTACATCATTGATATATGAAAATAATCTGACAGATTACATCAAGATGATGTAATTGATGTAATGAAACAGAACATTTCAAATTTGCCACAACACTGGTCACTGACATCACAAAATGTTACGATAAGACAAAAATATTAATAGTATAAAGCCTTTCAAAATTTATTTACAATGGTCACCCAAAAAACTTGTGGGAAGGATGCTAGTCTCTCTATCATAAAACTTGGTGTGCAAGGGACACTATTTGTTTCTGCGACGATATGAAAATATATTAATTAGTGTCTGCCAGCAGTAGATTGAAATCTAGGTTTAGCAAGGCTACCCATTATGGTGGTTTGCATAAAATATCTATTAAGAGATAGGGCGTGGCACCAAGGTACAATAGGTGGGATTTTCTTAAAATGGATGGTCATCTACTGTTTGTAAAACAGCAACAACATAGTACAGGGGTAATTCAGTATATAACTCTTTCTCCCACCCCCACCCCAGCTGCTGGAGAGTCATATTCTGAATTATCCCTGTACTAAGTTTCTGCTGTTTTACAAACACATCCATGTTCGCCCTGCCACAGTTTTAGCATGCCCTAATAGAAAAATGGTGGCAGAGCATGCTGAGGTGTGTAGTTCAACTGATGTTGTGAGGCTGCATGTTGAATACCCCTGACTTAATATATATGTGGAGAGTAATAATTATGAAGATGTTTTTAACACAAACAGGAGGCTTATTTAATAACATTGCTGAAAATTACATATGTACCTTAACTATCTTGTAATCTCTCAACAGCACTAGATGTATAAAAGCCAATTGCTAAATTTAATGGATAACCTTTCTGGTGTGCTATATTAATAAGCACACCATTATGTACCAGCTGTAGGTATATTTACAATCTACTAAATAATATAGGGATTAAATAATTAAGATGATTGCTAATGTAAACATTGATCTTATGTTGTGATGTCATTCTTCAGTGGTGCAGTAACGTTTAAAATGTTCTTTGTGGTTTTATTAATGATGATTATGTCTAATGTAGCCAAAGGACTGAACAGCAGCAGGTTGCCCCAGGATTGGATGAAGACGTTAGGTGAACCTGTGATAAATGTTTCCAATGTAGCCGAGGGGTTTCCGAACTCCTTCAAGGTTTTTTTTTTATCCCATGTTGGATAGAAACTCAACTTTCTTGTGTTTTTCTTCATATATATTATGTACACTATACAGCATTTGTAATAACACAAAATGAAACTAGCAATTATCAGTAGATGTTTCAAGAAAGCCCTATATGTTGTCTAAAACATATATAATATTGTAGTGACAATAAAACAACTCATGTAAATTAAGTAAGAAAATTAACAAATGTTATTGTTTCTTGTAATCAGATTGAAGATGGAAAAAGAGAAAAAGTTATTAGTACATTGGTTTTAGCAGGCGTCAAGGCTAAGAGTCTTTATGATGAAAGGAAGACCAAAGGATTAATTTAGAGCAGGAAAAGCGCTGTAGAGCCAGATGTTAGTAAGGCAGTGATGGTAAGGCACAGCTCAGTAGCAGGCTTTTCAGAATAGTTTGCAGAACGAAGGGAGCTCTGCTCTTACCCCATTACTCTGAGTAGAGTGAACTGACTGCTCACTGGTTGAGGAGCAGGTGCTGAGACGGTCAGAATCCTTGCTGTGTGGGTATTGACGAGAACCTTTACGTTGCAGAGAGTCACTGTCCCCAGGAAAAGTGATGGAGCCAGGACGGCTAGCTGGGGATACTTGTACTGAGCTCCAAAAAGAGCCTTTATGAAGTGGGCTGCTGGGTGTAGAAGCTTCCTTGCCAAAAGACAATGCAAAATTACATGAAACATGAGAATTAAGAGAAGCTGTAGCTCTGTTTATTGGTTTCCCTAATGTAAGATGACTGTCCTCATTGTTCTCATACAATTTTCTCTGAAGTCCATTTGTTAAACCAGTGGAAAGCTTCTTGTTGCCATCAGGTGCTTTTGTCTTTGGTAAAGATTCTTTATCAGACACACCTGTCTCTTGACCTGGGATAATCTTGTCTGTATTGAGATTTGTAACATCTAAGGAGAAGTTGAGAGGTAATACTGAGGCACCGCGAACAAACATACCTGATAATTTGTCTGCCTCTGCCATAGCGGAAGAGGAAACCAGTACAGGGGAGTGATGTCTGACAGGCTGGGGAATTCGGGAGGGCCTGGATCGGCCCGAGATACTCAGCCCACTTGTGTTGGTAGAGCCGCTGGTGGAAGTGACAATGTTGCCACTGTTGCCATTATTTCCAACAGTGTGATTCCTGTGGTATTCAATTGGTGATGCCAATGCTAAAAATAAAACAATATATATGTATTAAAAGAAAGTAATAGATCACATTTTTCACATACAGATGTAACTTACGGGTCATATGTGATTACGGCAATGGTCCACAAAATACTCAAATACAGTGAAAATATAGTTATATAGTAGATTCCACCTGGCTTTCATACTTCAGGAAACAACACATTGTATGCATGAAATGAGTTTCATATGTAGCCATATTCTGCTTACAGTTAGTTATACTTAACTAATATTTCAGTCATTCAGTAAATGTGAGTGTTCTGAACTACATTAGTGTGTTCTGCATAAGGAAATTTTGTGACGTGTTATACATTACTCAGATTCTGTAACATGCTGGTTCATGGTCTCATTAAATACATAAGACAAGATAGGGTGGGAAAATGCTCTTTTCTCCACTGCTTTTTCTCTTTACAATAGTCTTACCAAGCAAATTAAGGCATACATTGCATTCAAGAGCTGTATTTTCACTGCAAAATTGCCACGGTGTGCTTTGAAAATGGTCCTCACTGTGCTGGTTAAGGGACAACTTCACATTCAGTGGAGCTTTTGGCAATTAAAAATTAAAATATACAGCAAATAGAGTAGCAAGCTCTTTACTTGAAACAGAAAGCTGGATTGCTTAAAATCAAGCTACACTATTACTGCAGACAAAACAAGCACTCTGCAGATATGAGCTATGATTAGACTTAGCCCTCCAGTTCCAAGAGCTGCAACAAAAATAAGAGTTATGGTAGACTTACCTTTGTTAACTCTTTTTCTTCGAGGTCCATAGGGTCCACAGGAATTACCTTGGGGCATTAGGTTGGACTGATCCAGACATCAAACAGTTAAACTGTGCATCCCAGAATGCCCTGGTCCTCCTCCCTATATACCCTGCCCTTGGTCACAGACCAGTCAGTTTTGTAACAAGATAATGTGTGAGGTGAATCCAAAAATAATTCACCTCAGGGCGCGCTCATATGAACATCAGAATCAATATAATACATTAATATATTTGATTAAAATTATATACATTAAAAAACATATAAGAAATGTTGTTTAAATATCAGCAAAAAGGCATATATGACAATTAGCTCATATGCAACACAATTTATACCATTTATACTATACATGGAATCAAAATTTTCATTTATGGAAAGGGTTAAATTGTCTCCTTCCAATGATACATTTAGTATCATTGGAAGGAGACAAGTATCAAAAGCATACAACTTAATAAATGTGTGGACAGAAGACCAAGTGGCTGCCTCGCACAATTGTTCAGCAGAGGTGCCATGTCTAAATGCTCATGATGGTCCCACATACAGAGTAGAATGTGCAGTCACCCTGCATGGAACAGGGAGATAAACCTGCGTGAATGCCTGGGAGATAGTCATACGAAGCCATCGAGCCAGAGTCTGTTTATTAGCTGGCCAGCCTCGCCTGTGAAAGCCATATAACACAAAAAGAGCATCTGACTTTCTCAAGGAGTTGGTACGATCCACTCACGGGAGGGCATGAACCACATCCAGGGAGGCTTCACCTGTAGAAAGGTCTGAAGACTGGAACCACAATCTCTTCATACACATGAAAACAGGATACTACCTTAGGAAGGTAACTTGCCCGTGTACGAAGGACAGCTCTTACTTGGTTAAAAATAAAAAAAAGGAGAGCAACAAGAGAGCACCGTCAAATCAGAGACTCTGTGAGCTGAAGAGATAGTGAGGAGAAAAATTGTCTTTGCTGTTAACCATTTGAGGTCCACTGAGTCCAGTGGTTCAAATGGGGGAGCCTGTAGAGCCCTGAGAACCATTGACAAATCCCACGGTGCCATCGGAGGGACAAAAGGTGGCTGAAGGTGGAGAACCCCCTGCAAAAAGGTTTTAACATCCGGCAGGGGAGCAATCCTATGCAGGAACCAAACTGAGAGCGCAGACACCTGAACTCCCAGGGTGGCCAGGTGGAGACCGAGGTCTAACCCCGTCTGGAGAAAAGCAAGAACCCGGGAAACCCTAAAAACCATAGGGTCAAATTTTCTGTGGGAACACCACTGAAAAAAAGAATGCCAAACTCTGTAATAAATGCGGGCAGAGGAAGGCTTTCGTGCCCTAAGCATCATCTGTATTACAGAGCTATTGAAACCTCTTGCTCTTAAGATGGAAGACTCAAGAGCCAGGTGAGGTAAGTCCAGCTGCAGGCAGGCACCCTGTGCTAACAGATCTGGCCACAGAGGAAGTGGAAATGGAGTGTCTATTTATAGACTGTAAGTCGGTGAACCAATGGCATCTGGGCCAGGCAGGAGCTATTAGTTTTATTGTGCCGCCTTCCTGCTTGAATTTTCTGAGGACCCTTGGGAGGAGGGAGATCGGAGGAAAGAGGTACGCTAGTCTGAAGTCAAACTTCACTGTCAAAGCATACACAAAGTTGGTTGAGGGATCTCTGGTCCTGGACCCATACCTGGGGACCTTGTGGTTGTGACCTGAGGCCATAAGGTCTACTTCAGGTAGCCCCCATTTGTCCAAGAGCTGAAAGACATCTGAGTGGAGAGCCCATTCTCCAGCGTGTATATTCTGGCGACTTAGGAAGTCCACTTCTCAGTTGAGGACTCCTGGAATGAATACTACCGAGATTGCTGGAAGATGACATTCTGCTCAGACCAGAATGTTCGTCACTTCCCTTATGGCTGCTTGACTTAGCGTGCCTCCCTGATCGTTGAGTAGGCTACTGTGGTCGCGTTGTCGGACTGGATCTGGACTGGCCTGCCTTAAAGTAGGTCTTGTGCCAGATTGAGCGTCTTGTATACTGCACAAAATTTCAGGATGTTTATGGAGACTTTCCTAGGTTGTCCATCTTCCCTGAAAAGTATGATGACCTGTCACTGCGCCCCATACACGGAGGCTGGCATCCGTGGTGTGGAGCAACCAATCTGGTATTCAGAAGGGGCAACCATTGTCCAGATGAGACGTTTGCAGCCACCATGAGAGGGAAAGCCAAACCTCCGTCGAGAGACGGATCGTTTGTGACCGTAATAACGGATACTGCCCGTTCCACCGGGAGAGAATCAGTTGTTGCAGCGGCCTGGAGTGGTGGATACCATGGACTCTAGAACCTGCTTGGATACTCTCCGATTGCAGAGAAATTTGCGCACACACAATTGGAGGGACAAAATATTGTCTCTTGGCAGAAATATCCTTTATGCCAGAGAATCCAGGAGTGCACCTGGATGTACCATCCGCTGTATTGGAGAAAGAGAAGACTTTTTCCAATTGAGGATCCAGCCGTACGTCTGTAGACAGGCAATGGTCAGTCTGAGATGATGTTGTAACAGCTGGAGACTGTGCCAATATCAGGAGGTCGTCCAAGTATGGCAGTATTCTGACTACCTGACGCCTGAAGTGGGCCATCGTCACTGCCATTATTTTGGTAAAGACCAAAAGGGGCCATTGACAGACCAAAGAGTAGTGCCTGAAATTGGAAATGTTGCTGTGGAACAGCAAACCATAGAAATTGTTGGTGGGATGGCTTAATAGGCACATGCAGATACGTATCTTGAATGTCCAGGGACACCATAAAATCCCCAGGTTCCATTGCCAGAATAATTGACCGAAGAGTTTCCGTACGGAACATAGGCACATGGATAAATCTGTTGTGGTATTTCAGATTTAGAATAGGCCGGTGGGACCTGTTGGGCTTCTGAATCAAAAACAGATTGGAATAATAACCCCTTCCTTATTGGGCAAAAGAAACTTGGATTATCAGCCCTGAACCCA
The DNA here is from genome assembly GCA_031769625.1 of Taudactylus pleione. NCBI lineage: Eukaryota > Metazoa > Chordata > Amphibia > Anura > Myobatrachidae > Taudactylus > Taudactylus pleione. The sequence goes on from JAUIMM010000384.1 coordinate 15,348,696, forward strand.
GCAGGGAATGAATGGCCTCCTGGAGGGCTAAGGCTTTGGTAGAATCTGATGAGGGAATTGTACAAAAAAAATTTTTTTTTTGGGGGGGGGGGGGGGGGGACACTTCCGGGAAGTAAGGGTGTACCCCTGAGAGACCACTTCTCGGACCCAGCCGTTTGTTGTTGTCTGATGCCAGGCATCAGCAAACTGAAGAAGTCGGCCTCCCACCCTGGGATCTCCCAGGAGGCGGCCCGTCCCATCAGGCAGAGGGTTTGTCATCCGGCTTGGAAGCTGGACATCTGATCGACCAAGATCTCTTAAATTGCGGCCTGGTGATCCTGCGAGAACTGGTTTGTCTGGAGAGGGACTGTCATTTTGCCTTTCATTGAGGGCGAAAGGACCGAAAAGAGGACTGTGAAGGCTTAGAGGTAGCTATCGAGGGTAGCCCGGACGAATTAGCGGGTGCCAAAGTAGCCACAATCTTATCCAATTCTGTTCCAAACAGTATATCTCAAGCAAAAGGCAGGGATTCCAGAGCCTTCTTGGATCCCGCATCTGCTTTCCAGGACCTTAACCAAAGGGCTCTGCGAGCAACAACTGAAGTAGCTGATGCATTAGAAGCCAGAAGTCCAGCGTTTACTGATCCTTCACCCAAATAGGAGGCTGCTTCCAGAATATGGGAGGTCAGCTGTTCTCTGGAAGCATCTGAAAGAGTATTTTCCAATGCCCCTGTCCATTCTTCAATGGCCTTAGATACCCAGGCCGTGGCCATAGCCGGGTGGGTAACAGCTCCAGACAATGAAAATACAGATTTGAGACAGGTTTCCAGTCTTCTATCTGTGGGATCCTTAAGGGAGGAAGCAGATGGTATAGGAAATGTAGAGAACCTGACTAAATGTGCCACATGAGCATCCACAGTAGGTGGGATTTCCCAATTAGCACATTCGCCAGGTGGGAGGGAGTACAACGCTGCTCTTTTCTTTATCAGGAGTACTCCATGCTTACCCATATAAGTTCCGAGAGCTGCTCTGATTTAGGAAACTCAGCCTTAACCACCTTCATTATCTATGTTCCAAGATAGATTTCACCGCCCTAATCAAGGAAGGGGACATCCACTGTTGACAGATGGTCCTCTTCTCCTGAGACAGACTCCTGAGAAGAGCTCTGTGCATCTTCAAACCCTTCCGAAGATACGTCAGAATCTACAGGCTGGGCGGACTGATAGGATTATGTCGACCCCCTCCTGGCTTCAGTAAATACCGGTCTGTTTTTCTTGAAGCATTTGCTGAAATGCAGCAGATGACTTGAGTGGGCATAAACATCCATCCAGGAAGGATGTATAGGGGGCATAAACATAGCAGGCTGTAACTGCTGTGGGTACCCAATAGTGGGAGACGGAGTGAGAGTAGACAAACTATCCACAACCTGCGACAAAGAGGACACCCAAGGTGGCTCTTGTGCAGGGGCTGGTAGACTGGAGTGATGAGGTGGTTCATTATAACAAAGACAATACAAACCATCCTTTAAGAAATCCTGAGGGGACAACCCCGCCAAACAGAATTTACATGAAACCAGCACGGGTGCCTCAACCACCTGCTTCTCCTTACCGTTAGACATAATAAAGTTAAAGTACAACAAACCCCTAACACCTGTAGCAGAGGGTTATGAGGAGAAATAGCAGTGATAGTTATAACTGAGTTTTTTTCAGAAAATTAATGCAATATAACAAACAGCAGAACTAGCATAAGTCACATACAATGCATTAAGCAATATACTTGCAATGGGCTCTTAATCAACTATGCAAAAACACAAAGCTTAGTAGGATATTGAGCTCTGTATAACCTGGTCACCAAAAGAGAGGTATACAGGGAGACTGGCCAAACCTCTTGAGATTAGCAGCTACAGCAGAGCACTGGAATGTCTCTGGGCGTCTCATATACAGAGGAAGCCGGGAAGAGCAACTCAGACGCGCGAAAATCTTGAGCTGGATCGACGTCTGGGCTGGGGGAGGGGCTGCTGGGGAAAGCCCACCTCCCCTAAGCTGTATTAACCCTCCAGGTGCACTGGCTATTAACATGGCCGCCGACCAATGTCCCCTTCACTTTTTCCACATTTTGTTATGTTACAGCCTGTTTCCAAAATGGAATAAATTAATTTTTGTCCTCAAAATTCTACACACAATACCCCATAATGACGTTTTTTTTTAGATTTTTGCAAATTTTATTTAAAAAAAACCCTAAGAAATCACATGTACAAAAGTATTCACAGCCTTTGCCATGAAGTTTAAAACTGAGCTCAGGTGCATCCTGTTTACGCTGATCATCCTAAAGATGCTCCTAAATCTTAATTGGAGTCTACCTGTGGTACATTCAGTTGTTTGGACATGATTTTGAAAGGCATACACCTGACTATATAAGGTCCCACACTTGACAGTGCATGTCAGAGCACAAACCAAGCATGAAGTCCAAGGAATTGTCTGTAGACCTCCGAGACAGGATTGTCTCAAGGCACAAATCTGGGGAAGGATACAGAAAAATATCTGCTGCTTTGAAGGTCCCAATGAGCACAGTGACCTCCATCATCTGTAAATGGAAGAAGTTCGGAACCACCAGGACTCTTCCTAGAGTTGGCCAGCCATCTAAACTGAGCGATCGTGGGAGAAGGGCCCTAGTCAGGGAGGTGACCAAGAACCTGATGGTCCTCTGTAGGAGGAGAGTCTTCCAGAAGGACAACCATCTCTGCAGCAATCCACCAATCAGGCCTGTATGGTAGAATGGCCAGACGGAATCCACTCCTTAGTAAAAGGCACATGGCAGCCCATCTGGAGTTTGCCAAAATGCACCTGAAGGACTCTCAGACCATGAAAAACAAAATTCTCTGGTCTGATAAGACAAAGATTGAACTCTTTTGGTGTGAATGCCAGGCATTATGTTTGGGGGAAACCAGGCACCGCTCATCACCAGGCCAATACCATCTTTACAGTAAAGCATGGTGGTGGCAGCATCATGCTATGGGGATGTTTTTCAGCGGCAGGAACTGGTAGACTAGTCAGGATAGAGGGGAAGATGAATGCAGCAATGTACAGAGACATCCTGGATGAAAACCTGCTCCAGAGTGCTCTTGACCTCAGACTGGGGCGACGGTTCATCTTTCAGCAGGACAACGACTTTAAGCACACAGCCAAGATATCAAAGGAATGGCTTCAAGACAACTCTGCATTTCCTTGAGTGGCCCAGCCAGAGCCCAGACTTGAATCCGATTGAACATCTCTGGAGAAATCTGAAATGGCTGTGCACCAATGCTTCCCATCCAACCTGATGGAGCTTGAGAGGTGATGCAAAGAGGAATGGGCGAAACTGCCCAAAGATAGGTGTGCCAAGCTTGTGGCATCATATTAAAAAATACTTGAGGCTGTAATTGCTGCCAAAGGTGCATCAACAAAGTATTGAGCAAAGGCTGTGAATACTTATGTACATGTAATTTTTTTTTAATTAAGTTTGTAAAATCTCTAAAAAAAACTTTTTACACATTGTCATTATGGGGTATTGTGTGTACAATTTTGAGGACACAAATTAATTTATTTTATTTTGGAATAAGTCTGTAACGTAACAAAATGTGGAAAAAGTAAAGCGCTGTGATACTTTCCAGATGCACTGTATATGCCCCGGTTGTCTGGTGGGGAAGTGGTCGGCCCCAGCTCCTCACAACAGAAACCTTCCTGTAGGTGTCCACCGCCAGAGGTACGGACTGCCACGCGAGCGGGGAACCACCTTACCTGCATCTTCTGGCTGCAGTCCCGGGCCCAGCGTCATCGCTAGTTAAAACTCTGCTGGCGTCTGCCAAAATCACCACTTCCCTCACTGGGGGTTGCGGTGTCGGCGGGGGTAGATGGAGCAGCAGCATGGGCGTCCATTAGGACGCCTAACATTACTTGCTCTGGAAAAAATAACAAAAAAAACCAAAGCATGGGACTGCCTGAGCAGTCACTCTGTCTAAAAAAGTGCATCTGAATCCTGTGCACCAAACGAAAAAAAGGACTTGCCTGTGGCTGGGGTATATAGGGAGGACGACCAGGGCATTCTGGGATGCACAGTTTGACAGTTTGGTTCCTGGATCACTCCAACCTAATTCCCCAATGTAATTCTTCTGGACCCTATGGATCCTGAAGAAGAAAGTCAGTTAAATGTGTAGTTACCCTTCAAACCTGCATTACCACGTAATTGACATGGTTGCAAAGTGAAAGTGTGAGCAGGAGGACTAATTAGATCAGGGGTTCTCAAACTTTTTTGCTCTGGGACCCCGTCTAACAATAAAAAATATTACAGAACCCCAGCATGTTCCTGCAGAATGACTGCCACACGTGTGGTCAGCAGACCGCTCAGGCACAGTAACACTATGGAGACACAAAACTGTAAGGTGTCCGATAATGCGATCATTTAATTTTTTACACATTGCAGGGACGAGCTCTTTTCGAAGCCCCTGTCCGTGCAAGACTGAGGAGACAGTGAGTTACTGGTGAGGCAAAGGGTGACGTAGGAGGAGAAGCTATGGGTGACAGGGAGAAACAGAGGGTGACGGGTGAGGAAGATAGTGGCAGAGGGTGAGGCAGAGGGTGGCATGGAAAGGCAGAGGGTGACTGGGGAGGCAATAGGTGATGTAGGAAGCAGTGGGTAATTGGGAGAAGTGAAGCTGTGGGCAATGGGGAGGCAGAGGGTGCCGGAAGGTGATGAAGAGGCAGGGAGTGGCAGTGGCTGGGCAAGGAGCAGCATAGGGTGGCAGAGGAGAAGTGGGTGACTGGGGAGGCGGTGAGAGGCAAAGGGTGACATAGGAAGCAGTGGGTAACAGGGAGAACCAGAGGGTGGCAGATAGTGGCAGAGGGTGAAGCAGAAGGTGGCATGGAAAGGCAGAGGGTTACTGGGGAGGCAATAGGTGATGTAGGAGGTAGAGGGTAATAGGGAAGAACATGGGGAGGCAGAGGGTGCCTGTGGGTGACGGAGAGGCAGTGGGTGGCAGGGAGAAGCAGTGGATGACAGGAAAAGGGAGTGGATTGCAGGAGGAGGCAGTGGAAGGCAGCAAGAAGCAGTGGGTGACAGGGGAGGAAGTGGTGACAGAGAGAGGCAGTGGCTAGCAAGAAGCAGCAAATGGTGGCAGAGAGAGCCAGAGGGTGGCAGGAAAGACAGTGGGTGACTGGGGAGGCAAAGGGTGACATAGGAGGCAGTGGGTAAGAGGGAGAACCAGTGGGTGACAGGGGGTGAAAGGGAGAGACAGAGGGTGGCAGTGGGTGATGGGGAGGCAGGGAGAGGCAGAAAGTGACAGGGGGAGGCAGTAAGTGAGAAAGACAGAGGGGGCAGTGCATTTCAGGGGGGAGGCAGTGGATGACAGGGGGGACAAGGTTTTTTTTTTAATAAATTCATTTATTTTCTGTTTCCCCCCTCCAGTTCCAACACTATGTGCTCCCCTGTTCCCCCATGGGGTCTGTGCTCAGCACTCCCCTCATTCCTCATGCTCCCCTGCTGATGTTTCTTCCCCCTCCACAGCAATCATCACACATTCTGTGTCCCCCCACCCTGGCAGCAACGGTCCCCCAGGCTGCACTTACTTAAGAACATCTGCACAGACTCCAGAGAGAGTCTGGCAGCTGGCTCCTCTGAGTCTGTCTGCTGCTGATGCTTGCTTCCTGTGTGTCAGTTTCTGCTACTGGGCAGGAGGACAGGAGACGCTGAGCACTGGGGTGGGGGTGGGGCTGCCTGATGACTCCTCGGATCTCTCAGCCAGTGATCCAAGGAGTCTGAAATAACAGACAGTTCAACTGGTTTCACTTTCCTCAGATGATTGGCTGAGAGATCAGAGGAGTCATCAACCTGACCCCATGTGAGTCGCGACCCCAAGCTGGGATGGTCGCGACCCACTTTGGTGTCACGACCCAAAGTTTGAGAACTGCTGAATTAAATGGTTCCAGTTTTTTGTGAAATAAAATAAGCATCTGCACAATTATCCAGAGTGTGGAAGCTGATATAAATCAATGTATAACCTAGGTAAGTACCCACACGTTTTCTAAATACAAGCACCTTTTTCAATGGAAAAAAAGCACTCAGCGGCCCAAGAATGGAGACTGTGGCTTCTTATTGGTTTTCCCCTCTCAACAACCCCTTCTGCATCCCACAGCATGGCTGAAAAATCGTAGCTGTGAGACAAACAACAGCGCCCAGTAAAAATGGATGGACTGCGGCATGGCATCCAGGGAATAGAGTCTTGGGTAAATAGTTATTCATTCAACCAAGGGGTGTAGCATATAATCTATTTTTTTTAATCTTTATATGTGAAGATATACAAACAATTTTAATATACATAATAAAACGATTACACTTAAAATATATCTTACCATTGAGGAAGTTAAGCTGATTCTCTAAGATTTGATTAATTTCATGGATCCAGAATTGTCTTACAGCTGGGGATGTAGAATTCAAAATATACCTTTCATTTGAGTCTGCAGACAGCAGTGCAAACTTGCAAGGATCGCCGTCAATACATTCCTCCAAACTAAGGGAATTCACCTGTGAGAAGCAAAATATATTATATTAAAGATGTTCACACATTTTCAATTCACAATCCCCAATTGATAAAATGAATGGCAAATGTTATTCACTCTCCTATTGCCAGAAGAGCTGCAACCTAAAAAAAAAAAATCTGTGTTACAGATGGGCTCAACTAGTTTGTTGCTCCATACGCCATGTAGTGCGCCATGCACCTCGCGCCACACAGTAGCCTTGAGTCACGCCACACAGAATGTTTCGTAAGGGAATGTAGCGTAGCCCAGGAAAAAGCCATAACGTGTAATACAACTTTTAGTACACCAGATGTCACTTTTCCTAAATTACACACCGCATGTGTCAGATATCCAATACATTTTCTGTATCACCTCCCGATGATTGACTGACAGAAGCTGTGATTCGGTACACTATAGTACAGCGTTTTCCTCATTGAATCAGGGCTCTAGAAGAATGTCTAATAAAGATTTAAATCATTACATTAAGTGTATGAGTCCTATACTTTAATACAAAAATATTTCACACGCACACACAGCCTTTAATGAGGCGGGATAAATATTCACTAATGCTCCCAAACCATCATTCGCTTCTGTTCAATGCCGCCAAACTCAATACATTGTCCACAACTTCATACCACCTGGCATTTTTATGCTACTTTATTCCATTGTACTGCTGATGCACTGTGTGCTCAAGAAAGTGGTGTGCGATGCTCCATACAGTAAGACACGTAGCACCCTGCTAGTCGCGCTATTGTGTATGGCGTCTCATAGTACTGCGCATGCCCAGTGGAGCTGGTCGGGAGTAACAGTGCATCAGCGCTAGGCTGATGCACTGTGTGCTGGACATAACAGGTGTGGCTTTCGACATGGCTGTACACATTACAGAGTCGTCTTTCTGTGTGTATGGCCACCCAAGTCCCTTTACCACCTCCCCCCACCATGATGCATTACTATTCAACCTCGCTGAGCTAATTGTATTGCTCCCCCACCATCATTCGCTTCTATTCAATGCTGCTGCATGCTGAGCCAGCTATTGACATTGTACACATTGTCTGCTCCACTGGGCATGCGCAGTACTATGAGACTCCAGGTTTCATGCCCGGGATGCCCACTCTTGCAAGGCGCTTACCCAAACCACTAGCCCATACATGCCAGCCATATCAAGAGCTGCACCTGTCGTGTATGTGATGTGATGTGATGTCTGCAAATTACAGCAGGCAATGTGTACAATGTCAATAGCAGGCTCATCCTTGTGCACTCCACCCACCCGCTGCTGTTTTTAATAATAAAAAAATGTGTCTTCCTTTCAAAATATTATACTAGTACATGTATACACAGTACCCCACCATTAGAGAATAATTCATCCTGTCTCATTGAAAGCTGTGCGTGCGTCTCATTAATGTACAGTATAGGTTATACCGTCATAAGAACACGGCAATTACACTACTGTAGTTATGTATGTGTATTGATTATTAAAAAGATTGGTTGTGCAAACATGTAATATGCCAATACTCTGCGTGAATGTGATTGGGCTGCTCATCAGTGATATCCATCCAATTTAACAGTATGGTATTCATTAGTACAAATTTAATCAGTGGAGCACTCACCACCCAGTGGTTAAGCGGTGTATTACATGCCGTGGCTTATCTTTCGTTGCAGAATACCACGGTATGCCAAAGTACAGCCATCACGTAACGTTCCATGGCACAACACAGAGGCCAGATTTGCGCGCTATGAGCAAAAAACTAGCTGGGCCCATCTGTAAGTGCAGCCTCTAGGGCTTGCCGTGTGGGGTAGATCCGGTCACTTAACCCAGGGGATAGGAGTTAAAGTGTATTAGCTGCAGACTTAATTGAATACTGTAGCTCCAGGCATTAAATCTGTAAGTTGCAGCCATGGGTTACATCCCACGGCTATTTAAATCTGCCCCGAAAGGTTAACACGCAAGGAGACTGGTTATAAAGAAAAATCTGTACCTTTGTATGTTATAGAATTAACATGGCCAAATCCAAATTCCTTTCCCTTACCTCCCCTAGATGTCTGCACAACACCGTCAGATTGTTTCCCTTATCACAACTACTCTCACAAAACTAAAATACTCTGGCATATATATATAAAAGCCAACCTCTCACACCTATATCACTTTAACTGCCCTCCAATTATCGATAACGTATGTTCCCAGTTGTCTTATTGGATGGACCTTAAACTTTCAATGCTAGGGTGAGTGACTATGGTTAAAAATATGCTATTTCCTAAACTTTTGTATCCCATTCAAATGTTGCCTATCAGTCCTACTAGGGCAGATATACTCCGGTGTACTCAGCTTTTTCCACTTTCATCTGAAATAAGATAAAACCCAGAATGACCAGGAAAAAAAAAAAAGGTTTAGGCACGAAGGGGGATGGGTTAGGTTCAGGCACAAAAGGGAGGAGGGTTAGTTTTAGGCACTAACGGGGAGCGTTAGAGTGCGGGGTGGGGAGGGTTAGGAGGAAGGGAAGTATACTTACCCGACCCCTGTCGGGATACCAACCATTGGTATGCTACTGTCTGTATTCTGATAGGAGGCATCACGACAGCCGGCATTACATACCCATTCCGTTTCAGAGGCATACTGTCAAAAATATTTGTAACCCAGCACCTTATTAAGCTTCCCACAATTACAGGTCCATTATGGCTTACCCCAATCTAAATTCTTTTATGTTTCTTCAGGCCTGACACTACATAAACTTATTGTGTTTAGCACCTGTCCTATTTAAAGGCTCTTTCCATGAATTACTGGGATTTACTTGCATTCACAAATTAAAAATTTGTTATTTGTACTAAGAACTCAGTAATGTAGATAATGTCTCTCTGTGGGCTGCTGTGGAACGAGCTTCGCACCAGGAAATACCAGAGTTAGTAGACTTCACTGAAGTTGTCACGCAACTAGACATGACCTTGTTTACTTTCAGCTCAGCTGCATTCCAAGAAACATACCTATGAATCATCAATAGCATGTACATCTCTCCTGGCCAGAGATGCCATTTTGTAGACTCCGAAACAGGTGTCTGCATTAAGTGCTTGCTGCCCTGATGCTACTCTGATGCATAACCTCTGGGAAGGTTGTAAGATAGTTAAGAAGTTTACACTATAATTTAACTATCTTAATGTTTCTTTTAGACTTAATTTTAAATTGAAAAATGTGGGAGCCCTGTTTACTGACTGGAAGGAAGAGACTCCCATATTTATCTTACAGCGTCTCTGACAGTGTTTATCACAATAGTCCACAAATCCAAATATTCCACTGCGCATAAATAGTACTAAACTGCAGACAAATATTTTCTTTATGTAGATTACCTACCTTAATACTATTTTTAAACAGAAAGCCTGGCATAGAATATCCTCTTTTTTTATCTAAGGGTTCACTGAAGATAACGATTTGTTCAAAAAGGAAGACCCTCCTTTCTTTGCAGCGTGGTAGAAGTCCTGTGTCTTGGTCAGTGACAAGAAATGTATCTTGAAGCAGAAGCTTTCCTTGGGCTACAATTTTGCCCTGTTATGGGAAAAGTTGGGTAAATAAAGAAGAGACTTCTCATCAAAGAGAGATATTAGTGTTCAACTTGCAAAGCATGGCATTGTGTCTCATTTATTTCTTATTATTACTGACATGTTAAGAATAAAGGAAGAGGAGACTGAACACAGTTATTTAATCAACTGTGAAATATTGTGGGAGTTCTGTAAAGCAGTCTTAAAATTAACATATGTAAAATAATTGATTGTTTATTGGAGAGATCTTTCAAAATTAAATGTTTAACAATTTTCCTGTTTTTAATGATCTAAACAATAACTAACTGAGGCTACTAAAGGCAAACTGAAATAAATAAGAAAATACTCATTTAAAAAAAAATATATTTTCTAAATAAAATACTGTATTGAAATAACAAGTCACAACAAACTTTCTGGGAACAAGTACCAATATGGCTAGTCAGCCAGGGTGTGTGGGAATAGATGTAAAATATTATTACACTGCTTTGTCAATAAAACTATTTTTTTTAAATAAGCACAAGCAGCCAGCATACAAGCATGAGCTTTTAGTATTTATTTGTAAGGGAAAAACTAAAAATCGATGAACTTTGTGTAAAATGTTTACAGAATGGTCGTATATAACTTATATTTTAAATATTCAAAAGTTTAACATTTTTAATTTACCCAAGTTTAATCGAGAAAGGAAAGAACACAAACAAAAAACTGGCTACAATGGAGGAAATAATGAGGCACAGGCTCAGACTTCAAAACATTAGTTAGTATGGAAATGTTCAAAACTGTCACAGCTTTTGTTAAGATTACCCATTAGTTTTCTGGGATGAGCTTGGGCATAATTCCTAACTTTCTCACAGGTAATCAGTCAAATTGAATGCACATGCAAAAGGAGTGTGGCCACGTTCATTAGAGGAGAAACCAATTTTCAGAAGCACTAGGCGACCCTCAATCCCTCCCCCTAAAATAGCTTTGAAATGTCACATGCACTAACAGCAGGTGCCTTCACAAATTTACATCCCAACCTCCAATAAGCCAAGACAAACATTCCAGATGAGTGTACCTTCAAATTGGGACAGTAGGGGGGTATGGGTTAGGCTATTATAGGGCTATTCAGTGATGTTAAGGTAACCACCATTACTTATTTTGCAAAAATGCAGAAGTGTCCTCCTATAGTACACCTATGCGCAGTGGCGTCCCCCCTGGTGAGGGGAGGGCTGTAGTGCGTGCATTCTGGTAAAAAAGGCCCAAACCCCAGTTGTAATAACTATAGGGGGAGGGGGGGGGGGCCTGGAGGTGTGGACTGCCCCCGGGGACCAGTCTGTTTGCAGTGCCGGCTCCCTCACTGGTAATGCTACTGTGCAGCACCTGGCTCCTGTCACTGAGGAGGGGACGGAACTCTGGGTACGGCCCGCACCCCCCTTGTGATGTCACTGCCTATCCTTTTTACACCATATGGTGCTAGAGATCTGGTGCAATTCCCGTGCTGTGAACTAGGTAGTTAGGATTCGTTTTTTTGTTGTTGCATAGGAATTAGTATATAGTAGCAGACAAAACATAACAATGCATGGTGCAGGTCACAAGCAACAATCCTGTCTTTTGCTTCTTACTATACTTATACTATATACTAGGCACTTAGGATTAGTATTTTTGTAGCAAATAAATTAATATAAAGTCACAAATTAAGCATTATAATTATTATCCTTTTTTTGTGGACACATCTGTGAGCAATATTTGACTTACCATATTACAGGGAAGTATGCACAGATACATACTGTGCAAAGCTCCAGCAGGACCTTGTACTGAATTGAATCTACCCTTTTCATTCTCTTGACAAAGGCTACCAAATTCAATCACTTAAGTAAATGACCAGATAAACAGATGATGTGGCTGAGTAGAATTTGCTAATTAGTCACAAAATCTGTGTAATTTACAATTAAGCAGACAACCCATTCCAGATAACTGTGGACAGTCTGAAGGAATAATGTTGTAATAATATGAGATATGGTAAGAACTTACCCTTGTTATCTCTATTTCTACGAAGTCCATAGGGTTCCACAGGATACCTTGGGGTATAGGTGATGTTGTCAGGCATCGGGCAACATAGAGTTAAGCTTTCAGCCTCCCAGGATGCACTGGGGTCCCCCTCCTATACCCCTCCCCCGAGCCAAGGCAAACCAGTTACATAACAAGCCCCAGGCTGGAAGAGGAGAGGAAAGAGAGAGAAGAAAGATCTGGAACACAGAAGAATCACATTCTCACCAAAAGGAGACGGAAAAACTGGTGACCAGTTGAAAGCCCATCTGCGGTACAGGTATGACGGGGCGGGAGTGCCGTGGAACCCTATGGACTTCGTAGAAATAGAGATAACAAAGGTATCTCATATTTTCTACTTCAGGGTCCATAGGGTATCCACAGGATACCTTGGGGATGTCCCAAAGCAGTATCCTTTAAGGGTGGGGACGCTCCTGTGCTGAAAGGAATATCCGCCGCCCAAAGGAAGCTAATACCTCACAAAAGTATGGACAGAAGACCACGTGGCAGCCTTACACAGCTGAAGCACCACGTCGAGTTGCCCACGAAGGACCCACAGACCTAGTGGAATGAGCCCTAACAGATGATGGAACAGGAAGGCCTTTATGACTGTAAGCCTCAGAAATCGCCATCAGAATCTATCCTGCCAAAGTTTGTTGAGCACTGCAAACCTGAGGAATTCCTGATCCGCTAAGACAATGGGGACATGCAGGTAAGCGTCCTGGATGTCCAACGACACCATGAAATTCCCAGGCTCCATCGCCAGTATAATGGAACGCAACCCATCCTTAACTGAGGCACCCTCAAGGACTTCAGAAAAAAAAGATTCCCTCCAGCTCACTGCAGCAATATCAACAAAAAATACTTAAATCCTACATGATAATAGAGATTCAGAGGTATTAGTTACATACATTTGCAAATATATGAATAAGCGCCAGGCCATCGTCAAGGCTCCTCTATACTGGCGTCCCTAACATTAAGGGGTTCATAAACCCGAGAAGCAAGGTACCCCAAAAATTTCCAGCCAAGGACCATCCCAAGGGCATCACACGAAAAGGGGAAAAAAGGTGATAGTGAAGTTTAAAGAAAAGATGTGTAAAGATAAATCAATAAGTGTTAATGAAATGAGAAAGAATTAAAATGACAAATAAACAAACAATTAGAAGTGATTAAAAAATATCTATGTGAATTAAGTGGTGATGTCCTGAGACTAATACCTCTGAATCTCTATTATCATGTAGGATTTAAGTATTTTTTGTTGATATTGCTGCAGTGAGCTGGAGGGAATCTCTTTTTTTTCTGTGGTTCAGTGTAAACCCCGCCCTTTACAAGCATCTGTGCTATGTCATTAAGTTGATATGAGCGACTACCATACTTTTTGTTTGCAGTCTTGAGAGGCATGAAGGGAGCCAGCATTGGGAGGATGTGCTGGTCCTTATAGTGCCATGTGGAGGTTTCTGGGGTATCTATAAGGTGAGTCAGCTCTCAGCCTATACATGTGCTGTTATTATGCAGTACACTAATTTGTAATTATATGACCCAGAGTGGGTGCTACTATTAAGTAGCAATAATTATTTTGGGGTGAGCGTTTGGAAGTGGGGTTCCGGAGTTGTTCTGGCTGGACCTTTTTCAGGGCATCACCACTTAATTCACATAAATATTTTATCACTTTCTAATTGTTTGTTTATTATTTCTGTCATTTTAATTATCTCTCATTTCATTAACACTTACTTATTTATCTTTACACATCTATTCTTTACACCTCACTATCACCTTTTTTCCCCTTTTCGTGGGATGCCCTGGGGATGGTCCTTGGCTGGAATTTATTGGGGTACCGTGCTTCTCGAACGTGAACCCCTTAATGTTAGGGACGCCAGTATAGAGGAGTCTTGACGATGGCCTGGCGCTTATTCATATATTTGCAGATGTATGTAACTAATACCTCTGAATCTCTATTATCATGTAGGATTTAAGTATTTCTTGTTGATATTGCTGCAGTGAGCTGGAGGGAATCTTTTTTTTTCTGTGGGTCAGTGTAAACCCCGCCCTTTACAAGCACCTGTGCTATGTCATTAAGCTGATATGAGCTACCACCATACTTTTTGTTTGCACCCTGAAGGACTTGTTGAGGGGTTTGAGGTTAAGGATTGGACGGTAAGACCCATTGGGTTTCTGCACCAAAAAGAGATTGGAATAGAAACCCATGCCCCTCTGGCAGAATGGAACAGACACTGTAACTCCAGCCTGGAGTATAGAGTGCAACACTTTCTGTAGTTCCAGGGCTATGTTCTGATCTGACGGAAGGCTGTGGTGAAAAACCTGCTGGGGGGCCTGCGCCGGAAGGAGAGGGCATACCCCTGAGACCACCTCATGTACCCAAGTGTCCGTGGTAGTCAGACACCAATGCTGGGCGAACCGAAGCAGGTGGCCTCCCACTCTGGGATCCCCCACAAAGGGAGGCCCAGTCCATCAGGCCGAAGGCTTGTCGTACGACTTAGGGGCAGGGCGTCTTGTACTCCAAGCTTGTTTCTTGGGCTTGGTAGCCTTTTTGGGCCTGGCCTGTCTTGGAAAAGACTGCACTTTGGACCTATCCTGGGCTCTGGAGGGCCGAAAGGACGAAGTACCAGATCCTGACGGGACTGTAGCCGATGGGAGACAAGCAGATTTGGCTGCTGCCAGCGTGACCACTATCTTGTCTAGATCAGGGCCAAAGAGGACCTGCCCATTAAAAGGCAAGCATTCTAAGCCCTTCTTGGAATCTGCGTCCGCTTTCCAAGAGTGCAACCATAAGGTGCGACGAGCGGCTACAGCTGCAGAGGAGATTCTGGAGGTGAGGAGACCGATATCCAAGGCTGCCTCATTAATGTAAGTGGCTGAGTCTCTGAGATTGCCAACTAACTCTGCCTGCTCCGCAGAAGAGTCAGAGTCCAGAGATGCCTCAAAACTATCAGCCCAGCGTTCCATGGCTCTGGCCACCCAACACACAGCCAACACACAGCCATAGCCGGTCTGGACGCCCCTCCAGCAAGGGAATAAATGGACTTCAGACATATTTCAACCTTGCGATCCGTAGCATCCTTTAAGGAGGACATGGGCAATGTAGCACTTCTCACTAGGTGTGTCACATGAGAATCCCACTTAGAGAAATAATTATCCGCAAAGGGGTATGCAAAAGCCAAAGTTTTTGAGGCTCGTACCGTTTACTCAAGATTTTTCCACGCCTCCTCTAAATGATCCACTAGCTGACCAGAAAGAGGAAAAACAGTGGCAACACCCTTAATATCCTTAAAGAAGGCGTATTTGGATTTGGTCATGGGGGGATTGTCATCCTCAATAACCAAGGCCGTACGGACTGCACGTATAAGGCCAGGTATATAAACCTTAGACTCCGTCTCTTTAGTACGGAGGGGCTCCTGGTCAGTAAGGGCTAAAATTTCACCGTCATCAGATGACACATCATCCTCATCATACTGAGCTGTCTGAGACGCCAAAGGTCACTTATGCGGCAGCATTGATGACTCTCCCTGTAAAACGTCTGACAGGTGTTGCACCGTAGTGGACAAGGAATTAACCCAAGCAGACTCTTGTGAGACCTGGGGGGGTGAAAGAGGGAGACCCTGGGGCACCATCAACTGTCTGGGGAACCCCTGCATGGGTGACAACACCATTGGCTGCTTTGAAAACCCCAGCTGGGGGAACGCAGAGGGATTCGCTAGCTGGCCCACAAGGGTTGTAAGTGCCTTAGCAAAACAAGTCCAGGGTGGTTCCTGCACAGGCGCAGTGACAGAAATCGGGTGTGATATTAGATAACATGCCTTACACAACCCGTCAGAGTTTCCATCACCCTCCACTAATGGTACATTACATGTGGTACACTTTAGCTGAAGAGGAAAATCATGTTCACTGTCAGACATGATGAATGAAACAGAGCTGTATGTGACACACCTCACAGACAAATGCTTATATAGTGAGGCAATAAACACCCTGCAACACCGCACAGCAAGGGCTTTAGCAGAGAAGAATAGGGATAGCAAAATGGCTGACAGTCAGAAGTGAAAGTACAGGCAGCAGTGCTAGCATTAAGTCACATACAATGCAGAATAAACCCTGCACTATCAGCACTGTGATCAACTACACAGACACAGAGCCTGGTAGGAAACAGCACTGCATACACTGACCTTACACCGGAGGAGACATATGCGGGGGGACCCGGACCACGATGTGACCGATGATCAGCGTCCAGCAGCGCTTGCCAAGTCACTCTGAAGATAGCCGCCGAAGAGCAGAGGAAGGCGCGCTCCCCTGGCATGCATTTAACTCCCAGGACACCGGACGTTTGCCGCACAGCCGCGGCCCGCTGTCACAGGGGCATAGTGGAAGCGCAGGTTAATAACTGGCTCCACGCTGCAGGACTGTGTTGTCCGGCGGGGACCCTCCGCGGGACCCCGCCGCTTACCTGTCCCCCTTGGATCTGGCCACAGACCAGACATCCGGGGTCACAGCTAGCTACCTACCTACCAGCATCCCTGGATCGATACCAGCGTTCTGGTACCAGCAGGGTGTAGGAGTGACAGCATGGACGTCAGTACTGACTGTCCATGCTGTACAACTCAAATGTGCAGCCACAGCTGCATGACGAAAACTTCAGGGGCCATAACAGCCCCCCTCTATTACAGGTGCTCCGACTTCGAGCTGGGCACCAACGAAAACTGATTTGCCTTGGCTCGGGGGCGGGGGATAGGAGGGGGACCCCAGTGCATCCTGGGAGGCTGAAAGCTTTATTCTATGGTGCCCAATGCCTGATGACATCACCTATATCCCAAGGTATCTTGTGGATACCCTATGGACCCTGATGTAGAAATGTCTAATATGGCATCACTTTTTTATCTCACTAGCTTTTCCTATTCACTACTCTCATGGAACGTCCATATCTCCCAAATCTCTATAAAGGCTGCAAAGAAGATCAAGGGTTAAATATAAAATAAGCAATGTTAAAAATAACAATAAGAAAGATCATAACATTACGTCAAACCCTTGCAACCGTCCAACATTCATCATGTCGTTACACCGTTTCGGGATGATACACATGACTTCAACAGCTTTCTAAAGCCAAAAATATAAACATGCATTAATTAGTATTGAAATAATAAAGGAAAAAATAAATAAATGTTATGACAGGAGAGAAGTGGAATATTGATTTAGCACCATTTCTGCACTTGTTTCACAGTCGCTTTTTTTACCCACCTTGTTCACATTAGTTTTTTTCTTTATCCACTTACTGTATTAACAAGCGTAAACTTTACTTAATGGCCACTTTAAGCAAAAAAAAAAATGTAATTTAATTTACAATTAATGTTTATTAATGTTATTTTATTTGATTCCTTTTTAATGCATTTCTACTTTAGCCTTCTGCCTATTCTGCACATGGAGGAACAAGAACTACGAAGACTAAGAAATTCACATTACATTTCAAACCTGCTCAAGTTGCTGGATTTCTAGTACAAATACAATATTGTGCAAAACCTTAAAAAGATTAATGATAAAGATTAAGGGACACACCTAAGTGCAACAGTACGAACGGAATCCAAGTAAAAATCTTACTATATGAAATGAAGGTAGTGCAACCTTGTATTGTAATAAAGATTAAAAGAATCAACATACAGAGGTGTCCTCACCAATCTTTGCTGCAGTAGCGCCAAACAGCCCCTCTTGGCATGCCTGGTACCGTGAGACTCTGCTAGCGCTGGACGTCTTTTTTTGGCTAAATGCATCTAAGCCACAATGCGACGCGACTAGGATGTGCTGATTAATTTGATAATTTGACAGTTGTATATCAGCGTACAACTGAGTCTCTGAATCAGCATGCAAAGTGCTACGATGCAGTTGCTGCAGCTTATTTTCATGCCAAGTTCCATTTACAGACTCAGTTGCATATCAAATAAATCAGCAGAGTCTCCTGCAGGCTTGCCTACACTCCCGCTTTTAAACTTATCTTCCAGTTGCCCCACAAATTCAACATCAACTTCTGGTTTCTGAAAATCCCGACTGTGCATGCGCGAGTCTGGAAATGCCAGGGGCAGGGCCTGCAGGGGAGACATCATGACTGGGTTGTGGGTAGCGGGGGCCGGCCTAGCTAGCAGCGCACACTGATACTGTCACAGTGTGCTTGGGGGTGGAGGCAGCAACAGCGGCACCGATCAGGGATGCAGTTCAGGTGCTGGCATCAGCAGCAGTGGTGGCCTTTTCTCACCCCACGGTGGCCTATCAAATGTAAGGAATTAAAATTAACTGCATCATATAGTCCATGGTGGCTAGTGCTGCTGGTGCTGAGTGTCAAACACAGGCATTAACTGCACTCTGAAAGGGCACTCACTGACAGCCATCAATTTATGGCAGGATACATCATAATAAGGGAGCTTTCAAAATACAGCTGCCTGTTTGAATATTATATCAATCGAATTTTAATGCATTGTTGAATATAATATTTAAAACACCATCTGGTCACAGAGAGCCATTTGCTGTTATTTAATAATAAAAATATATATATAACCAAAAATTGTCCACAGACAATAGTATCCACTAATTAGTGTTTGTATGTTTGTAGAAAGGTGCTAAGAGGGGGCAGCATTTCCATGCCCTGCATACCTTCAGGCCCTGTAGTGGCCACACACAGTGTGTTTTCATCAACAAGTAGATCTTACTTAAGCACTTAACTGACGAATTCTTTTTCCAAAAACTGCTCCAAAATTGTCGGTTTCTTTTCTGATTGAATTAGGTCAAGAACATTATTTTAAACTTATCCATCACTACTTTATTTGAAAAAAAAAAATATTTTTTTAAAACACAGTATACCATAAAAATAGCAATTTTTATGTTATACTGTAGTGATGGCCATTGACAGCTGTACCATCGATGGTTCAATCATCGTTAGAAGCCATCAATTGTTAGCGATTGGTCGAGGAGATCTGTAGACCACAACTGCCGATGTTTCCTAAACATCGATTGAGGGTTGCCATCAATGATGGCCACCAGCAATGGCAAACCACTTGTTTTCAATCAGACCATCCATGGTCGGTTGCCATCCCTAATCAGAGGCTCTGCGATATCTATCAAAATATATATATATATATATATATATAAAACTGTTGTTGCTTACACACGTGTGTGTGTGTATGTATGTATATATATATATATATATATTTATCTGTGCGTGTATATATATATATATATATATATATATATAAAATTAGGGATGTGCAGGCTCGGTTCTACTCGGTTCCGTTCGGTTTTTTAAACCGAATCTTATTGGCTATCCAAAACTCGTGACAGCTGATACCCAATAAGATTCGGTAAAAAAAAACGAACGGAACCGAGTAGAACCGAGCCTGCACATCCCTAATATATATATCTATATATATATATATATATATATATATATATATATATATATATATATATATATATATATATATACACACACACACACACACATGCACAGATAAATATATATATATATATATATATTGTGTTGCTTTCACAATCTCCCTGAAATGCTTTTTCAAAACATGTAAAGTATGTTCTCCTGATGTGTCTTAGTCGCATCAAATTGCAAATCAGATGAATTTTCGTGAAAGAAAAAAAAAGAAAGACAAAAAAGACTCCTGGTGCGCTGAGAGGGGTTGTTTGGCGCGACTGCACCAAAGACAAGTGAGGACACATCCGTAGCTACAATGCAGAAATTGCAGATTTCCTTTTGTGGGTATAACAGTCAGATAAATATTCCATGATGCTTTATGCAAACATGTCAGTAGAGCAAAGTACCAGCAGCAGGAAACAGATTTACGGTGTTTGGCAGACTTCTTCCATTTCAAATTTATGCTCTCATCCTACAGTTCTGCCCTCTCTCTCTAAACAGAAGTATTTCAAAAACCTCATCTCCTCCCAGTCCTCAAACCCCCGGCGACACCACCACTTTCAACTTCCTTCTCTGCCCACTCCTTCCTTGCCTCCCCTCCTCGCTATCTTCCCTTGACTTTGCTACCTACTTTACATCTAAACTTTACTCCAAACGTCAGGACATCACATCCCACCAGACCCTCGGCACCCGCCCACTCCTTTCCCAGTCTTCTCTTATAAATCCACCCCCCCCCACTTCCACTAACAGTAGGTGCCCCTCAAGGTTCTGTTCTTGGATCTCTCCTATTCTCATTCTACATCATCTTTTGGAGAGCTCATCATCTCTTTTGACTTCCAATATCATCTCTATGCTGATGATACTCAGATCTACCTATCCTCCCTTGACCTCTTCCCCCTCTCTCCTCACTCGTATCTAAAACGGTCTCTCTGCGGACTCTTCCTGGATGTCCCAGCAGTTTCTTAAACTTAACATGTCTAAGGCTGAGCTTATCAACTTCCCACCCTCCCGCATAACCTCACTTCCCAAAATGTAATTATCTATTGACAGCACAACCATCTTCTATAGCCCCAAAGTGCACTGTTTTGAAGTTATCCATAACTTATCCTTAGACTTCAAACCACACAATCAGTACCTCACGCAGTCCTGCTGTTTTCATTTCAAAATATTTCCAGGATCAGACCCTTTTTAACAATGTATGCTACTAAGAGCCTCATCCACTCACTGGTCATCTCCAGATTGGAGAGCTACATAAATTATTTAAATAAAGGGCATTGATATTGTTTGAAAGTGAAATATTAGTGGATATACAATAAAAGCTTACATTTGTAACAATAGCATACCTGTTTTAAAATGTTCAGACTTTCGGGCCACTGACCAGATAAATTCAAATTTAAAATGAGAACTTTGTATGGCAAGCTGTACCATGACATGCTTGCTCCAAATGCTTATTTTTATCTATACAAACCTTGACAGCTGCTACAAATAAAATCAATTTAACTATTTGAAACCCCACACTTTTTCAAACACTAATGGTGCATACATACGGTCAGATTTTTCTTCAGATCTGAACGATAACCATTTAAAAAATGGTTCAATCGTTCATATCTGAAAGAAAATCTGACATATCTGAACGATGCGCGTTCCCGATGGTCAGATAACGATATCTGACATCTGATGTGTTTGCAGTCAGATTTGGACGATTCCATTCATTTTAATGCAGTCAAAATTCGTTCATATTTCAAATCGTTGGTCAAATCGTTCAACTGACAAATCTGACCGTGTGTATGCTCCATAAAGGTGCATACACACGGTCAGTTTTTTCTTCAGATCTGAACGATAACGATTTTAAAAATCGTTCATATCTGAAGGAAAATCTGACATATCTGACATGTTTGAACGATGCGCGTTCCCGATGGTCATATAACGATATCTAACATCTGATGTGTTTGAAATCATCCAAAATTGATTGTAGTCATTTTAATGCAGTCAAAAATCGTTCATAGTTCAAATCGTTGGTCAAATCGTTCAATAGTTCATCTGACACATTTGACAAATCTGACCATGTGTATGCACTTTTAAGCATTGTGGACAACACCAAACCACACATTATAAACACATTTCTGTTTGAAAAGGAAAATGCCTAGATAAATTAAATTTTTACATGCATTTTCTTTTTTCCTTAAACAATTTACCATTTAGAAGAGATACTCCTGATGTTCTGCCATATATTCTGATATTTTAAATTGAAAGGCCAATTTTTAAAAAGTTATCACCTACCAGGGGAGTAAACTAAAATGCACAAATTAGCTTTTAATATTCCAAAATTTCTTATCACGGATATTGTAATTTAATTACTGTTTATTTAATGTGCCTGTGGGTTGTTGTAAGGAAAAATTCACATGAGGTGACACCGCTTCCCACCACATCCCTAACTGTGAGGAGTCCCCGTGCTTGCATGGGTACTCCGGTTTCCTCCCAAAAACTAAAAAATATATTTTCTAACTTTAGTGCCAACTTTCAGCATCTCCCAACTGCAAAAGCCAAAATGAGGAACCAGATACAGGTTTCAAATATTTGTTTCAACTATTCTTTAATCATGCATGGCTTCTTTTGAAAGAAAGAAAAGAATACCTCCAATTCTGCAATATTCATACACGCTTTTTTGGAGTACTTCAGGAAATCCTGCAAATGGATAAAAAAGGCAACAAAATTACAAAACTAGATAAACCCCTTCATGGTCATGTGTTACTGCTCTTATCATGTGTCATGTGTTACTGCTCTTATGTGTTACTGCTCTTATCTTACCAGAACAATTTCATTGGGAGTAAATCTTATTTTTTTGTATTCTACCCTAGGTACATATGTATTAACTTTTTGGGGCATATTGGGAACATGTGTGTGTTTGTAATGTAATATTCCACTTCCCTCACCCACAATAAAGCATTTAACCATTATTTTGTCCATTGTAATTTTGTCAGAGTATACTGAGTGTTCTATATAAATTATGTACATGTTTTTTCTTACTTTTTCCGCCTTGAAAGAGAATCAGCATGTGTTTTGCATACAAAAGACTATAACAGAGATATCAGGGGAAGTGTAGAGAGCCCCTCCCTTTTCTATGGAAACCATGGTGAGAACATCCCCCCCCCCATGGGCAGCAATCTATACTGAAATCCATACAAATGAAACCTATTGGCTGGGAATCACTTGTTGTAGTTGCTGACCAGAATACAGAGCAAGTGGTCAGTGACAGCAGTTGTGTGTGGGAAGACACCACCAAAAAATCATAATGTAGCTCATAGCAGGATATAGTTAGATCCTGTTGCGAAGCAAATAAACAATAATTTTATTAACATCATCAAACATCACATACATACTAATATATCAAAAGCAGCATACTTTGTATACTTAAATGCTACTGGAAACTTCTATTACAATTAGCAACTATAATGCCTTTAACTCACAGGCACTCCATTGGACATACAGCTATTGAAGGTGCACACCTAGTGAAGGAAACCATAACAGAATCATTGTCATGGTAACAACAAAAATGCTACGTCTATTGCTTTCACGGTTTATCATATGAAAGTTCATTTTTTACTTTTATGAAAATAAATATCCTCAACTTGATAACATCCTAAGAAACAAAAAAACATTAGCACTTGTGGTAAAAGTAGGGTGCCAACATACTGAAAATAAAGTTTAAACCCACCTGCCACCTCTTGCTCAATACTGTTGTAAATAGTTGGTATACATTTACTGTTAAGTATACCCCTGCAATGTTTGTTGTTTTAAGTGTGGAATTTTGCTGTGTTTCCATGCCTTTTCAACAGGTACCCTAAGAGGGCTATATTTACCTGGTTATGTTAGGGCAATAAGTCAATTATCCCTTATGGATGGTGAAACGGTTGCCATTTGCTTTCTACCCAACTCTGCTAGACTTCCCGAAAAATTATCACCACATGGTACCTGCTGCAACCTGAGGACATGGAGGATGCTCTTTGGCTCCTCATGCCCTCTGTCATACAGGTACCCAATAAAGCTGGGAATTGCTATTAAAATTCAACAGCACCTAGGCCTCCCCACCATGGAAACAGAACTCTGCTTAAAAGAGGGAATCAAGGTGTCCTTCTTAATCAGACTCTGAGTCAGGCTTACTGCAGCTATTTGACTAATCTATGAACATGCTAAGGATCGGAACTGCTAAGCCAGAATAAAGTGTGGCTTTGAGTCTGCCAGCACTCCAGTGATTATAGCTCCTTTAGGATACGGTAATTTAGTAGGCTTTCTATGCAGTGAACCACTTGGCTGTTATTTATTTATTAAAATAATAAAAGTGCATTTGCATGTGAACACTCAGTGGTATCAGGTAACCTCAGCACATAAAAATGCTTCGGCCTGATAAGCTAGGATGAGAAGGCAAAAGAGCCCTGTATTCTAATAGCATTGCAGATAGTCTGGTAAGCCCCACTATTCTAACATACAGTATTTTTCTCTCTAGGAATAAAAGTAATTGTACAAAAAAAAAAAAAGTACCGTATTCACAAAGTTACAAGTTGATACAAAGAGTTACAGAAGATTCCATACTCTGAACAAGTCCAATAGGGATATTCCTGCCAAAGCGCAAGTTCATGTGAATCAGGGCTGTATTTAGTGATTATGCTGCTCTAGGCAAGTGGCACTGTACAATACACCAGTTCTGAGGGTGTTGCATATGAAATGGAAGACCAGGCAAGAAGAGTAAGAAATGTAAGGCAACAGACATGGCATTAGGGACAAACAAACACTAAATAGAGGGCAATGAAGTAAGGTAGGGAAGACAAAATATCAGGGATTTTAAAAGTTCCAAGCCTAGACAACCAGACAAAGTCTAAAGATGGACCCTTCTGAGGCAGTCAAGCCTCTTTTTGGTGCATCAATCAACACCAACAAGAAATCTGTATGGCTTAAGGATGCAGTACGGTCCAAGTAGATACTTAACGCACATACCACATCCAACAGTGCTAAGGAAGAAACCTCCCGAGTCACTGAACCCTGGCGAAAAGCTGGAAAGACAATATCTTGGTTCATGTGGTAAGCTGACACTACCTTTGGTAGAAAAGAAGGCTTAGTGCGTAACTCTATCCTCATAAAAAATAATAAGCAGAGCTTTACAGGAAAGTGGCACTAATTCAGAAAACATTCTGGCCGATGCAATGGTCAAAAGGAAAACAACATTCAGAGTGAGATAACGCAATTCTACAGATTCCAAATTCTCAAATGGTGCGTTTTGGAGAGTCTCCAAAGCTAAATTCAAGTTCCAAGGAGGACTGGAGGAGCATAAGGAGGCTGAATGCATAGAACCCCCTTCAAGAAGGTCTGAACTTCTGGAATAGTAGCCAACTTCCTCTGGAACAGGATTGATAAAGCCAAAATCTGTCCTTTAAGAGAGGGCAATTTCAGACCCTTAACCAGCCCGTCCTGCAAAAAAAGACAAAAGGCGAGACACTTGGAAATTTCTGGTTTGACATTGTGTTGTTCACACAAAGAAATGTATATCTTCCATATCCTATGATAGATTTGGGAAGTAACCGGCTTACGAGCCTGTATCATGGTTTTCACCACAGACTCTGAAAACCCCTTGGCTCTCAGTATCCTGGATTCATGAACCATGCTGTCAAAGCCAAGTGATGCAAATTGGGGTGACGGCATGGACCCTGAAGCAACAGATCTGGATGCAGAGGTATACGATACAGAATGTCTGCCAACATGTCCTATGATGGCATATACCAATGATGGCATGGCCATTCTGGAGCTATGAGAATGACCGGATGCGCTACCTTTCGAATGCGCTGAATTACCCCTTGGCCACATTACCAGTGGAGGAAAGATGTATGCCAGCTGAAACCCCCAAGGTGCTGTCATGGCGTCCACCAGAACTGCTTGAGGACCCCGAGACCAAGATCTGTACCTTGGACGCTTCTTGTTTAAATGAGAATCCATCAAATCTATTTCTGGCGATGCCCCATCTGGCTACTATTTCCGTAATTCCCATTCTCCTGGGTGCACACTGTGGGGACTTAAAAAGTCTGCATCCCAGTTGTCTACCCCTGGAATGCAAATTGCTGAAATAGCCGAAACCCAGTTTTCTGCCCAATGAAGGATGTGAGAAACCTCCCTCATTGCGAGCCAGCTGTGTGTGCCACCCTGCTTGTTTATGTAAGCAACTGCTGTGACTGTATTCGTACTGGTAAATTCTTTAGACACCCCTGAGTCTGAATCAGTGCATAACTATTTGCCCTTAATTCCAATATATTTATAGGCAGAACATTCTCTTGGACAAGCCAAAGCCCTTACAAGTGTCTGTCCAGAACCACTGTCCCCAGCCTACAAGGCTGGCATCTGTAGTGACAATGATCCAGTCTTTTATGGACAATTGGCAACCCTTGTTCAAATTTGCCTCCTTCAGTCACCACTGAAGAGACCGCCGTGTCTGAGGTGATAATCTGAACATCTGCTTGTTTAATCGAGGGTACGATTGTACCCATCAATGAAGCAATTGGATTTGTAGAGGTAGAGTGTGGTGGATCCTAATTAGCAGTGTTGGCAAACTTCCGCATAAGTCCTGGTCCCCTGGTCAAAGGTATGGCAAATAGCCGGTACAGCCGATTTAGCACGTTCCTGGGGTCCTCCAATTGGCACTTTCAAGTAAAAGTAGGTGGTGGAGACTGGTACAACCACTCCCTGACGCGTTGTGCTGTGGCAAGCCCACAGCTTTATCAAAGCTTTGACCAGGGGACCAGGACTTATGCGGAAATTTGGCAACACTGCTAATTAGGACCCCCCAATCATATAAGGACATTGGACTTGGTAATTATTTTGCTTGGAATACACAGCAATTGAACACCATTATATGGGACTTTTTATTTTGATCCAAAAGCACTTATGGACTAGAGATTTATGGTGGATTGGATGACAATTTTATGAATTCAATGCATATGTATTTTAAATAATAAATACTAATGTGCTACATTTATTTACAGCGCTGTATCTTTGTTTTTCTATATGCTTTCTTAATTGAGGTCTGACAAACCTCGTTGTACAGCTGCTGTTATTTTATTAAATATATAACGGTTGTTAGCGCTCCTTCAGAATTTTTCTGTGGTTGGTGTAGGGTGTGGTGGAACCTGGCAAAAGGAACTGCTTCAAATTAACCTACCATTTTTCCCAATACCTACATGACTCTTAGAACCGAGACATATGACTTCTGAAAAATTATCCGTTTTCTGGATTGCAGATCCTGAATCTTTGCCTGAGAAAAAAATACCTTGTAACACCGGGTGTCGAAGAGTAAACCCATAAATAACATCCTCTGGGATGGAAATGAATTTGAGAAAATTGATGATCCAGCCGAATCTCTGGAGCATGTCTATAGTAACCTGAAGGTGTCGTTGTAATAGAGCTATCGAGGGAGGAGTACTGTAATTGGAATAATTACTCCTGAGCCTGAAAGCACAGAAATTGCCTGTAAAACAGCTGACTTTCTGCAAACATCCACCAGGAGAGGAGAGGAGAGGAAAAGAATATTTTTGGAACAGGACCATCCAGATCCAAAATGTATCCTCTGGTGATTAAAGAATCCAATCCTCCTGGAATCTGAGTAAGCGACATCCCACCAGGGGACGGGACCTAGTCCTGTGATAGTCATTTGGATTTTCCTGGTGGCTTAGCAGCAGGTTGACTGGTGCTAGGACCACCCCATCCCCTAAATGTCCACCTCTGGGCACCCCCATATGCACCACAGAAAACGTGAAATCTTTCCTTACCTTCATACCGAAACCTAGGAGTCTTTGTTTTACGTGTATTGACCGAAAATTACTTTTTCCTCCAGTAACCTGGGAAATAATCTTAGATAATTCTGGCCCAAACAAATAACCTTCTTCAAAAGGTAATGCCTTTAAGATATGTTTTGATTCAAAGTCTACCTTCCATGTTTTAAGCCACAGTGAATGCCTGGTGGAAACAGCAGGCTGTATCTGAACAGTGTCTAACAAAGCATCACCTACAGTATATAGGTAAGGACTTCCAAAATCTGATCAGCTAATGAGTTAGCTTCAGATTCCTCCCCATCACATCCAAAAAGAAAATCTATAAAACACCAGCACCAATCATAATGAACATCTCTGCACTGATAAAAACAACCTTACTTACATTTAATCTGCAGCTACTAGAGTATATTCAATGACAAACTCTGGTGCCATCTAGCGGTGAAACCAACACATGGCACCACAACAATAACGAAGATGGAAAGATTACCCATATATAATGCAAAAGGGGACATCAAAACTATAACATACAAAAAAAAAATTGGTGCTGGTGTTTTATAGATGTTTTTTGGATGTGTTGCATTTATTCCTTCCTTTTTTTTATGCACTTTATTAGAGTTTTTATAAGATTATGTTGTACTATATATTATTTTATGATATAGTTACTGCTGCTGCACAGTTTTATGCATAGTCTGGCACTTGCACTGTATATAGCTGTCTCAGCGTCCTATTATGTCGGCACATTTGCACATACAGTTTTTTTGTTTAACCCAGTTACCATGGTCCCGAGCTGTGTCTGATGACATCACTTCCGGTGCGAAGTAGACTTACTGCATTGGGCAGCAGACGGGGCCTGGTCTCATTGGGAGATGGGGTAAGTGACATGTTGTGCACGTCTATTTAACACTGTATTTTGCACATTCTTTGGTATTGATGTTGTCCTGAGGAAGGGAATCCGTTCCACGAAACGTTGACCTAATAAATGACCCTGGCACAGGGTTCACCGTTGGTTTCACAGACTCAAGAGTGCTGCCTCTTTGTTTTTCTGCATGTTGAGGGTGCCACCTGAGCAAGGTACTTACTGATTGGCATGGAGTGCCAGGGCTTGGTATTTGCTATTATATATATATATATATATATATATATATATATATATAAAAGCAGGGCTTGGTGTCTCTCTTCCGGTCTTTTGAAAGAAAAGTAGCCTTAAGCCAGTCACTGGGTCAACGTATCGAGGTTATTATAAACTCGTCATCAGGACATACAAAAAATGTGTCAAAGCCCTTACCTTATATACCCCATGTGTCACACCCGGTGTGTCTGTCAGCCCGCAGCTCTGGTTCCGGCTCCCGCTCATTCAGCGTACCAAGACAATGACGTCATGGGAGCCGTTGCATCACCTGGGCAACCAGACCCACACTACTAATAAACATCCTAAAACTTAACAATAAACAGTAAAAACATGGTTTAATCAAGTATAGTAACCGATATATCTCTAAAAAGTGCACATGAGAGCGCATCATGTGTAATCAATAAAGAATAAATATGCCCTATACTTAGCACATTGGTATTAGTGCACAAACAAGGGTCACAAGTAAATATGTGACTCTTAATCCAAATTGCACTCTCTGTTCAAATATCTCATACATAAGTGCACCCTGTTGGTAATTAAACTTTAAATAAAGAGCATGATATCATACTATATATAAGACTATATGACATCACCCCTTACACAGAATATCTGTAACATGTACATAATGTAATTGGAATGCATATTCAAACAGAGCCCTAAGGAGAGAAATAGTTAGAGAAAAGCTGCAAATGACAAATGGTCATTTAGCCCTTTAGGTTTGACAGTGTCTAATATATGTATCCATTTTGTTTCGAGTTGTAACAAAGCTCTATGCCTATTACCACCCCGTGGGTTCAAGGGAATGTGGTCTATGGCCATATGTCTGAGGTTGGCCATGCTATGTTCATTTCATAAAAGTGCCTGGCCACCAGTTGTTCGGATGGTTTACCACTAAGTGCCATCCTTATTGCAGATCTGTGTAATGCCATCCGCTCCTTAAAGGAGCGGATGGTTTTACCCACATAGCACAAGCCACACGGGCACTTGATAAGATATATAACAAAAGAGCTAGAGCAAGTTAGGGGGTACTTAATGGTATATCTCCGCCCTGTGTGGGGATGTGTAAAAAAATTTCCTGTGATCATGTGTCCACAGGTCACACACCCTGTGCATTTATAACAACCTCCACTTTTTCTACACATATTTATTGACCTAGCTGCTAATTCTGTAACATCTGATTTTACTAACCGATCTCTGAAGTTTTTGTTTCTCTTTAAGCAGGACCGGATTGTAAAGTTCTTTAGACCCTTAAGGTCTTTATTGTGTTGAATGATAGGCCAAAGTGAATGTATGGTATTATTAATGACACTATTGGCAGGAATCTGCGAGGCCAATTAATTTTATTATCAGTAATTTTTGTTGTATCATTACTTGTCTTTAAGAGGTCACCCCTTGATAGTTTGTCTACTCTATTTTTAGCCTGCTGTATACAATTAGATGAATAAATAGCCTCTAGTTCTAAATTAGCACACATGTTGTTAAGATCCACTTCAACCCTGTTAGAGTCACTGGTGATTCTTCTGACCCAAATTAATTGAGAAAACTGCAAGCTGTTTTTAGTGACTGTAGGGTGATAGCTCGATGCTAAGAGAAGCGTATTGTGATCTGTAGGTTTAGTAACGATACAGTCAGGTGCATAAATATTTGGACATTGACAGAATTTTCATATTTTGGCCTCTATTCACCACCACAATGGCTTTGCAATGAAACAAACAAGATGTGCTTTAACTGCAGACTTTCAGATTTAATTTGAGGGTAATTACATCCAAATCAGGTGAACGGTGTAGGAATTACAACGGTTTCTATATGTGCCTCCCACTTTTTAAGGGGCCAAAAGTAATGGGACTATCAACTCAAAAGCTATTTCATGGACAGCTGTGGGCTATTCCCTCGTTATTTCATTATCAATTAATCAGGCAAAAGGTCTGGAGTTGATTCTAGGTGTGACATTTGCATTTGGAATCAGTTGCTATCGACTCTCAATATGAGATCCAAAGAGCTGTCACTATCAGTGAAGCAAGCCATCATTAGGCTGAAAAATCAAAACAAACCCATCAGAGAGATAGCAAAAACATTAAGTGTGACCAAATCAACTGTTTGGAACACACCGGAGAGCTCAGCAACACCAAAAACCCGGAAGACTACGGAAAACAACTGTGGTGGATGACAGAAAAATGATTTCCCTGGTGAAGAAAAACCCCTTCACAACAGTTGGCCAAATCAAGAACACTCTCCAGGAGGTAGGTGTATATGTGTCAAAGTCAACAATCAAGAGAAGACTTCACAAGAGTGAATATAGAGGGTTCACCACAAGATGTAAACCATTGGTGAGTCACAAAAACAGGAAGACCAGATTAGTTTGCCAAACAACATCTAAAAAAGCCATTACAATTCTGGAACAACATCCTATGGACAGATGAGACAAAGATCAACTTGTACCAGAGTGATGGGAAGAGAAGAGTATGGAGAAGGAAAGGAACTGCTCATGATCCAAAACATACCACCTCATCAGTGAAGCATGGTGGTGGTAGTGTCATGGCGTGGGCATGTATGGCTGCCAATGGAACTGGTTTCCTTGTATTTATTGATGTGACTGCTGACAAAAGCAGCAGAATGAATTCTGAA
The DNA here is from genome assembly GCA_031769625.1 of Taudactylus pleione. Taxonomy (NCBI): domain Eukaryota; kingdom Metazoa; phylum Chordata; class Amphibia; order Anura; family Myobatrachidae; genus Taudactylus; species Taudactylus pleione. The sequence continues at coordinate 15,379,751 of JAUIMM010000384.1, forward strand.
GTGTTTCGGGCAATATTATATGCTCATATTCAGTCAAATTCTTCAGAACTCATTGGACGGCGCTTCACAGTGCAGATGGACAATGAACGAAAGCATACTGCAAAAGCAACCAAAGAGTTTTTTAAGGCTAAAAAGTGGAATGTTATGCAATGGCCTAGTCAATCCCCTGACCTGAATCCGATTGAGCATGCATTTCACTTGATGAAGACAAAACTGAAGGGAAAATGCCCGAAGAACAAGCAGGAACTGAAGACATTTGCAGTAGAGGCCTGGCAGAGCATCACCAGGGATGAAACCCAGCGTCTGGTGATGTCTATGCATTCCCGACTTCAGGCTGTAATTGCCTGCAAAGGATTTGCAACAAAGCATTAAAAAGTGAAAGTTAGATTTAGGATTCTTTAGTTTGTCCCATTACTTTTGGCCCCTTAAAAAGGGAGGCACATATAGAAACCGTTGTAATTCCTACACCGTTCACCTGATTTGGATGTAATTACCCTCAAATTAAATCTGAAAGTCTGCAGTTAAAGCACATCTTGTTTGTTTCATTTCAAAGTCATTGTGGTGGTGAATAGAGGCCAAAATATGAAAATTCTGTCAATGTCCCAATATTTATGCACCTGACTGTATATGTATTTATTTTGTTACTCTCCTTCTTGATTGTAACATCCAGGAAGGTTACCTGTTCCAGACTGATGCTGAATGTGAACTTAATAGGACAATCTTTATTGTTAATATTATCCATTAATGTAATAAATTTACTGTAACTGTCCTGCCAGAATAAAAGTATATCGTCAATGAAGCGACTATAAAAGAAAATTTTATCTCTGACATCCCTGTTAAAGAACAGTTCCTTCTCAATCGCGAACAATCCTTGTAGGTCTAGATTTCGACCGCGTTGTACGTGGGTATTCACTCCTAAAGGAGGTCTCTGGTAAGTATGTGCACCCTGCGGAGGTTGTTGGTTATCCTCCCCTGATGAGGAGTACGCTTCACTTGATGTTTGTAAATCACGTTTGGAATGCTGTTTGCGATGAGCAAAAAATTGTGGGTTGCCTCCAGGTGCATTAGAGCCTTCTAACCATCTGTAAACTCGCTGTTCAGTGTAATCCCGATTCACTTTGTCAAATTTCTGTTTTTTGAAGTTGACTAAGTATTTTTTTTATATGTGGCTAGTTGTTGTGTCAATTTGTCTGTCCACTGATTTAAGATATCTTTGGTTAAAGTGCTCAGATGAATTTGTTCAAACTCTTTGATTTTTTGTTTACATAATGCAAGTTCACGTGCTGCCTCTTCTATTACAAGTGTCATGAGGTCGAATGCACACTTGTTCAGCACGGCGACCCAGCGTCGGCAGAAATCGATGTTAAATCTGCCTATAGTGGGTACGTTTTTGACCCTGTATCCCCTAGGGATCTTTTTTTCTCTGTGATATTCAGACAGAGTAATACCATGGAGTAAGAAGTCTATCTCCTTTTTCCTCATCTTCAATAATGTATTGTATAAGTCCTCTGGAGATACCGCCCCATGGCATCCTCTAATCTCTCTTTGAACCATATCACCTCACTCTCTGAGAATGACAGAGTCTCACCTAATGGTAAGGTGATTCTGTTAAAGCCCCCTATATCGGTGTTGGCAATAGGTTGCGTCATGGTTTAAACCTAAAATACTGAGACACCAGGCAGAATATTAATTCACCAAACGGCGATCTTGTAGTGTCAATCACAATATTGGGGCCACTCTGATGTGCTGTAATTACACTGGCTAGGCGTAAACCAGCGCCACTGATGTGAACACAGTGCACATTATGTATATACAGGTAACTGATAACCACAACTGATATAGAGGAGCAGGTGAAGCTAAAGCTTCTGATACTGCTACAACAGTAAGAATAAGTAGCATTCATTAGGTTCCAAGGCTGTGATCGTCTGGATGTACATCACTGAGTCACTCAAATGCTGGCACTGCTTCAAATATACAGGCACAAATAGATGATACACTCAGCTTATATTCACATGAAGATCATAGTTCGTAAGGTACAGTCACTCCCATTTGTAGCGCATATGTTCGCCAGACTGTACACTATAATTGACAGACAAAGAAGGTATTCCACATGTCAATGACAACATATAAAACAGGTCATTAAGCCCCCCTGAATGGGTACAGCAAACGGATAGAATCAAATCCAAAATCAATAGTCATATCCTATAACTACAACCATGATTTTTAAAAGCCACAAATGACTGTGCTGTAATAGCACAGACTAGTTGTTATACGGTGGTAGCGTGGTTCCCCTGATGAGAGGCAGGTGTTTAAACAGCGCATGGTGCACAAACACAATTTAACACTGGCAATAAGCTGTGTTATAGTAGTAGAAATGCAGCGGAGGCAGGCACTCCTGATACAATAGTCATACTCACCGTGGTGCACACTTCAGAATGAAAAGAAAGGGCTTTGACACATTTTTTGTATGTCCTGATGACGAGTTTATAATAAACTTGAAACGTTGACCCAGTGACCGGCTTATGGCTACTTTTCTTTCAAAAGACCGGAGAGTGACACCGATCCCTGCTTCTGCTTATCCATTCTGAAGTGTGCACCACGGCGAGTATGACTATTGTATCAGGAGTGCCTGCCTCCGCTGCATTTTGTGCTATGTGGGTAAAACCATCCGCTGCTTTAAGGAGCGGATGGCATTACACAGATCTGCAATAAGGATGGCACTTAGTGGTAAACCATCCGAACAACCAGTGGCCAGGCACTTTTATGAAATAAACATAGCATGGCCAACCTCAGACATATGGCCATTGACCACATTCCCATGAACCCACGGGGTGGTAATAGGCATAGAGCTTTGTTACAACTCGAAACAAAATGGATACATATATTAGACACTGTCAAACCTAAAGGGCTAAATGACCATTTGTCATTTGCAGCTTTTCTCTAACTATTTATCTCCTTAGGGCTCTGTTTGAATATGCATTCCAATTACATTATGTACATGTTACAGATATTCTGTGTAAGGGGTGATGTCATATAGTCTTATACGGTAGCGTATAGTTGTGGTAGCGTGGTTCCCCTGATGAGAGGCCGGTGCACCTATGTATGAGATATTTGAACAGAGTGTGCAATTTGGATTAAGAGTAACTTATTTACTTGTACCCCTTGTTTGTGCACTAATACCAATGTGCTAAGTATAGGGCATATTTATTCTTTATTGATTACACATGATGCGCTCTCATGTGCACTTTTTAGCGATATATCGGTTACTATACTTGATTCAACCATGTTTTTACTGTTTATTGTTGTTAAGTTTTAGGATGTTTATTAGTAGTGTGGGTCTGGTTGCCCAGGTGATGCGACGGCTCCCATGACGTCATTGTCTTGCGACGCTGACTGAGCGGGAGCCGGAACCAGAGCTGCGGGCTGACAGACACACCGGGTGTGACACACGGGGTGTATAAGGTAAGGGCTTTGACACATTTTTTGTATGTCCTGATGACGAGTTTATAATAAACTCGAAACGTTGACCCAGTGACTGGCTTAAGGCTACTTTTCTTTCAAAAGACCGGAGAGTGACACCGTTGTCATTGATGACGTCAGCCGCCGTCGGCACCTCAGTGCAGCGGCGCTTCTAATCAGTCTTTCTTCTGATTGTGGTCACACCTGACGACGTCACCGATGTGCGCCTGCACGTGTCAGCGGTGTTTTGGAACCGGAACTAATCCCTCTCATAAAGCAGTCACATGTTGCTGCTTCTGTAACCTCACTGAAGGTTTGAAAAAGTGTTGTGCTAGCCGCCCCTGGAGGTGTGAGACCAGCCTGCTCTCTCGGACCGTGAGTACTTCCAAGCCCTGGCCAATCTGCTCAAAAACAGTGTGCCAGGCAGCAGTAATATGGCAACAAGATTTTTGCATTAAAGTTGTAAATCTTACTTTTTTGCCTGCAACCCCCTCAGCTGTGCGTCTGGATTGGGGAGAGACCCAGGGGCATGCTAGTTTGGTGGCTCTCTCAGGGGTCTTTAGAGTGGGACACAGGTTCACATAAAACCTTCTAATCTATATAACTCCCACTCTGTTAGTGTTTGTCACCTGTCTCCATAGACTAAAGACCCAAATTCAAACATAAAAGAAAAGAAATAAAACCTAACTAAAAGCTTCTCCAAAGGCACTAAAAATAAGACTGAACTTACGGTGGTTAGGGAGGGGTTATATAGGGAGTGGGAGCCGGTTTTCAATTAGTTAGTGTCCGACTCCACCCATCACTACACATAACCTATATGTAAGGCATCCCCCAGATGGATGATAAAGGAATTATGTTTATTACAAGATTTATGTCACATACAAATGAATACTCTTGTAAGGGGCAATTTTAAAACAAATTATAGATTGAGATCTTTGCATTTTCCCACTTTGTATTAGTAAACTTACCTTTAAAAGTAACTGGTATTTCATAATTCTTTGTACAGGTTTTATAAGCAAATCTGTTAGTTGAAGTCGATGGCCCAGACGCTGTTTCAAGTCCTAGTAGATGTGAAAACATACAAATAAATACATTTAAAAACCCAAAATCAATCATGCTTTAGAAGCCATGTAATCACTAACATTGTCATTACATTAGCTCTTTACCCAAGATTACAGAAAAAAAATAAAAATGTAAAACGGACCATTAGCACATTTTGGAGTATAGATCATAGCCCACCATATCAGTGTATAACACTGAGCTTGACATGAGAGCACAGCGTATTATTTGACTTTAAACTGTGCCTGGATGGCGAATGCTAGAATAAGCGGTAGCGTAGAGGCAGAAGCACGTCTGTTGCCTTAGAACCACCAGATTCAATTATGAGGATGCATATATGTTGTAGTTAAACTATAATATTCAAATACCTGAATCATATCTACCACAAGGTAGCAAAATTTACTGTGTAAGAAATAAAACCAAAACAAAAATCAAACACAGAATGCTCCCCCCACATTAATTTGCAATATTCCAAGCCAAGACTCACTGGGGCTCGAAATAACCACACAGGAGCTGGAGAAAGTATTTCTGGCCATACACCTGCACGATTTCGGACCAATTGCCCGATTTTCGACGAGTCCTTAGGATGGTTCCTGTGAAAATCATGTATGTTTGGAGTAAGATACGATAGATGCGCGCTCCCGCAGCTCCTAAAACGGATCGCATGATCAGATGTGCACCACATATATTCCATCCTATTGTGTGCAGATCGTACCATGTATTTTGTGTATGCGATGCATCGTGTGTCAATTCATGTCATTTCAATTACTTTTTCCCTGATGAGTGCATGAGGCACAGGATCGATCATACGACAGATCCTGTGCCAAGAAAAACAACAAATATGCTGGTGAATCTAATCTGATGCTGGTCGCGCAGGTGTATGGCCAGCTTTAGAGTTATAAAAGACACCTATACAGTTTGCAGCTGTAATATGAAATCTCCTACAGCTCCTGTACTTAGCCATCCTCTGTATCTGTATTATCAGCCAGATAATTATTTCTCTTCGGAGACTACATTTCCAAAGTACTGTCAATTACACAGATTATCCTTTGAGTTATGATTGGTTGTTTCAACCAGAAAGATGGGAGAATTGTTTTTTTAACCCTCACTTTTTCTCTTGGGCATTAAGGGATGCATTTGGTGATTGCTAGCTACACAGTTTGATAATTAACTTTTTTGCTGCTGAGCCTACTTTGGCACTTTTTGGGCTGGTACATTTCAGCATCAATAGCATTCATTATTTGAAAAGCATCCACACAATTTATAACTTATAATTTTGTTATAAAACAAAATAACTGGTTTTTTTTTTCCAGAAGACTTGGAATACCTGAAACCAGCATTTCTTGGTTTATTTTTTCTCAAATGTTAATCAAAGTTTACCCAGATCTGGACTCCCAGAGTGTGTAGGTACTAGATTGGAGGAAATCATACACATTAAGTTACCCCATCTGCATGATCTACTAATATTACTGCAGTGCACGTTGATTCTGCCTTTTAAATAGGCTCAATAGCTGCTAAATAGCATTTTTCTATACCTGATGCAGAATAGTATTTAGGAGCATTTTTTCCAGAAAATAAGTTATCCCAGCAAACTTGGGGTACTTGGAAATGGGGGTCAGCATAATTAAAGTTGAAAAAGTGAAGGTGAAAAAATCATGAAAAAATCCACCTGCCCCAAACACCTGCAATCAAAAAAACACTTGGGGCATACTTGGGGAACCCCCCCCGAGTCAAGTTCACTGGTTTTTAAGTTTGTACCCCAACATTTCCCCCCCCCCCCTTTTCAAAGTCAATTGTTGGGGTGTCCTTAAGTTTTTTTTTTTTTTTTTTTTTTTTTTACACAGATTACCTTTGGGGGACTGTCTGAAAGCTGCACAGGGGTCCCCGCAACTTTGCACCCCAAAACCCCAATTGCACTTTTTTCCGCCTGCCATTCATAGGCGATACTTTACGGCCTATTACATTGCATTGACTTTCTGCCTAGGCGGAAAGTCTTTCAAATTGAATATGGGGTAAAACCAAAACAGAAGGTAATGATGTCATAGGCGGAAACTTAACGCGGATCCGGAACGCTTCAAATTGAATACGGGTCATAGACAGAGAATATGCACCTGTCATTATATTATTCAAGCAAACTAAACTTGCATAAAATTTCAATTAAAAAAAAAAAAAAAAAAAACATTTGGTGGATTTTCTGTACTGTGTGAGGAGAAATTAACAAATAAACCTATTTTCTGATAATTGAAAGTCTTCTGAAAAAAACAAACAAAAAAAAACAAGTATACTGTATATTGTGCGAGTACTGTGCAAATAAATGGCTGATAGTGACCAACCCAAACTAGCAAAAATTGGCTCTGTACAGGAGCGAGAAAAGCCACAGCAGTGAAGGGGTTAAAGCTACAGTTATTATAACAAATATTTTATTTAAACAATCCTCCAAACCCTGCAGGGTTTTTCTGAGAACTTCTGAACAGTCTAGTGAGCAAATCATAGCAAAGTTTATTACTATGGAGTTTCAATGAAAATATTAAATTTTAATAATAATGTTCAGCTGGTAATACCAAACAACCTCTCCAATCTTAAAGCCGTGCTGATATATATCCCACACATTAAAATAATGCAACTCAAAGTTATTTACTTACCTCAAAATAGGTGTCAATGTATTCAGAAACAATATGCTCAGACTTTGGTTTGTTTTGGCAGTAAATTATGTACATGTGTAACCTTCTCTCCTGCAGAAAATTAAACGAATTAGCTCTTAGCAAAATAATACTGGAGTAAAATAAAACTGTAAACTTATGAAATGAGGTAATGTTTTGCCATGAACCCAACATGTATGTGAAAATGTCTAATTTTCAAAAGTTTATGTTTAAATAAATGTAAAAATGCATGACATTCAGAAGTGCTGCAGTAACGGCCCTAAGGAACGCATAGGGAGTATAGCTGCTTCTGAGATTTTGATAGAACCCTACCTCTCCAGCTTCCAATCAGCAGAACTACAAGCTGAAAGCAAAATTGGTCTGGTGAGTAGGAAATAGGAGACGGAAGAGAGGGTGAAGGGAGGAAGAGAGGGTGAAGGGACAAGAGAGGATGAAGGAAAAGAGGATGAAGGGAGGAAAAGAGGATGAAGGGATGAAAAGAGGATGAAGGGAGGAAAAGAGGATGAAGGGAGGAAAAGAGGATGAAGGAAAAGAGGATGAAGGGAGGAAAAGAGGATGAAGGGAAAGCAGAGGGTGAAAGGAAAGGAGAGAGAGAGAGTGAAGACTAGGGGAAGTAACACAACACAAAGTAGACCAGAACAGCAGAACACGGTCTGTTTTAATAATAACTTCAACAAATGTGTTGGAACTGGTAGCTTAGAAGCGGTTTATCTATGGCATGCAATAAAAAAGGACAAACTGACTTGGGGGGATGGTCTCCCTGACCTCCATTCTCTTCCACTAACACAGATGTACCAGCACTCTCTTGGGAAATAATTCAACTATTCAGAAATATTCATCATAAATGAGGGGTGGTGGGGTATTGCGTTGGGATTAATGATACATTGTTCATTTAACCATGGGACTCGGTAAGAAAAAAACAACAACAATGGTCTGGTGGGGGGTAGGGGTTGGAAATAATAAATTTACCTCCAGTCTCTTTACACAAGCACAGTTATACCAACATCACATAGGAAATAATTGATCTATTCAGCTATACTTATCTGACCACTGAAACTTAGTTTATGGGTGGAGGATAATAGAGTTGTATTTCTGCTTATTGAGCTAATATTATATTTTAAGAACAGTAAAGAGATGTAAGAGCTCAATTCCAGACACAAAAATGGAAAAGAAAAAAAGAAAATGGGTAAACGGTCATGACCACATCAGACCAAACAGGAAGAAACTAGTGTGTGGGGATGCAGAGTAGACCAAATCTACACATCAGAAGGCAACCCGGCACTTGGTCACATGTCCTAGTCTTTTACCACTGTGTACATTAAAATCCTTTCCAAAAACACTAACGAATCAACAGGAAAAGCATCAATTTCCATGTCTCAAATAAACTCTGGTTATATACCTGCTTTTGTAATGAGACCTCCACTTCCAGGCACTGGAGGAAGTAGAGGGGGAAGCCAGTGCCTGGAAGTGGACCCCCTAGTTGGGATTCTACCTGACAACACTCTCCAGGATTCCCATAGTGGGGAGCGACACTGGTGACATCACTGTTGGTGCATCAGAGGCAGGCCCTCTCAGCTGCTTCAACTCTCCTAAAGGTGGCCGTGTGATGCACTTCTCCTGTTGATCTGGGACCTGCCCCTTCTTTTGCCAAGAGTGGAGCCCACTCCAGGAATCACTTACTGGTAATCCAAGACACCCAAACTGTGAATTACAAATATCTGGCACAAGGACAATTATCATAGGTTTTTATGGCTCTGGAATATTTTCACAAGTGCATAGCAAACCCACATTAACTACCATGTGGGATTACGGATTTTAAAAGGAGAAGCTGCTAAGAGACTTAAAAGATAAGAAAGGGGCCATTTCCCTACCCATCTCCAACAAAGACATTCTGATTAACTCACATAACATCTGAGTTAATTGAATATTACCCATTAAGCAGTACTACAAATATTGTCATTTATTCATGTTTTTATTACAAGTAAATGCATCTTTTTTATATCTTGTATTGAATTCCTTACATACACATAGTTTACACCAGATCTCACCATACCATTTACCACCAAGCTAGAGAATAAAATAAATTTTACTTAACTTCACTTAGCTCTCCCCAGGTAAGAGAGCTGGATACGAACTCAACCCATCAGGTCTTGAGCAATACTTTGTAAAATCTTGGCTATATTTATTGTATAAAGGTTATGGGGGGTTTTAGGTAACTGAATAATCAAATACATTGTGAATGTTTTGCCAATTCATTCGGGATATTCCTGGACCAGGCCAGACATATACGAAACACTCAAAAGTAGACAGCAGTGAACTTTTCAAAATGAACAGAGCAAAAGAAGAATTAATCAAATTCCATAATCCATTTCATCAGGAGTTATCTTGTATTGAAATGCCTCTTTGCTGCGACCAGTTCCTAAAAACCCTAAGCATAAGCTCTAAAGTAAAGTTAAACAGCAAAAATGACAAGAGATAATCCTTTCTCATGGCTCTCGACAGGAATAGAAAGGACTTAAAATAATATAATCTCAGCTGAAATCCCACCCAGAACTGCATACATCAGGGTCATGAAGCCATATTATAAAAGCCTCAGTGACGTCAAGGCTGAGTAACATACTAGAAGAGTTGGGCTGCAGTTTTGGCAGCACCAATTACCGCAATAGGCAAACATATACCCTTGACTGAATGCATACCTCTAACAAATTGAAGTTCTCAGAGTAAAACTAGAGAAGAATCTGCAGTCTATATGCCATGATCTTTGCCAGCAACATTAAGGAGGCCTACAGAGCACAAAGAAGATCGCAGAGACAGGTCTTGAAGTTTAGGGATAAGTGTAGTAACGGTCTAGTTTAATCGAAAAAATAGCAAGGTATCCTATTCCTGGAAGGCTACCAATAATGTGGGTACTTTATCAAGTTTTAAAAGCTTATATTATTCAAGAGCAAAGCCATCAGGCCCAGGGGACTTATAAGAATCTCAATATTCCTTGAGCAATATCAGTCTCCAGAAGCCACCATCATTGTAAAATCTTGCACTTGCCTCTGAGTATACATTAATTAGCTAATGCCTCCAGACAATTCAGCATGGATACCATAGTTACTAAAACATAGAATTATACGGTATAGTGCAAGTTTATTTTTATAATGTGGATGTGAATAGCACAAATCACAGATAAACCTAATGCAAATTACTTGTACTGAGTACTTACATGCTTCACAAATAAAGTAGCTAGCCTTTCTGGCTCTTCCAAACATTTCTCCAATTCACCCAGGAAGAACCTGACGGCAAGTAGATTGCGTTATTGATGTTACATTAAAATCAAATTTTGACCAGCTTTAATGCACACCATTTCTCCTCCACAAATGAAGTTAGATTTTATTGCAATGAATGAATTTTAATTTGCCATTTTTATTTTTAGTATATGGTACAGATGTGTCCTCATTCAATGTGGCTTCAGTTGCACCAAACATCACTTGGCCCACTGAGCGTCTGTTATGCTCAACATGTTCGTCTTATTCGCACAAAGAAAACTTGAAGTGACAAAACTACTTGGCTAAATGGAACTGATCAATTTGATGTGCGACATAATATGATAAGACATTGCGAATGAGTCTGAATCTGTGTACGAAGAGCCAAGATGCAGCGGCCGTGGCTTTTTCTCGCTCCAAGTTCCGTTTTGCTTTATCTGCGACTTTGTACATGATTAGAACTAATTCATGTGTGGTTAAAGTTGCAGCCCAGTGTCTCTAGTACACTGAGTGGAGTTTTGCTGTTTCTGCGTAGTGGATTAAAAATTTAAAGAAAATGATGGTATGTTACACTACTCAAAGTGGCTCAGTCGCGCATGTACCTCGTGCTGTATGATTTTGTAATTGGAAAGCAAAAATGTGCGCTGACAGCCATGTTGTGTTCAGTGCTTTATGAATGTATCAGGCATTAGATAATGGTCAGACATTAGGTGGTGGTCAGGCATTGCATTAGATGCTACAGGAATGTGGAAACTAGACAAGCCATAAATCCTCAAGGCCTTTGTCTTTTAGGATCCACTCATGCATTAGTTAGACCTTTCTTATCAGTATTTAACTAAGAGTAGCTTGAAACAGATTTATACCCATATTTGTAAGTTGTGTTCAGAGCTCACTGGCAGGCTGGTATAAATTTCAGGACAAAGGAGATTAATCAGCCTTTGCTTTTTTCTCGATGTGCGAGATTTCAGCTCCAAGATTTTGGAGGGGGCTCCTGGAAATGAACTTATGTCCTAAGTAGATAAGCTGACAAGCAAGTTAAGTGTTTATAATATATTTTCTTTTACTTTGTAATAAATGTCTTTTTAACTGAGATCTTTGTTTGTGTGGCTTGATTAATGTCTTTGTATCCAAGAATCTTATCTTGTTCCACCAAGAACAGATGTATTGAGGCTAGGTGTATGAGAGCACATCTGTACCGGTGATTATGGAATGCTCTAAACGCAGTATTTCAGTTATATGTGAACTAAAGATAAACTTCCAATTTGTTAAAGAACAAGGTTAGTACACTAGAAAATTCCCGTCACATTATGTAAGTTGAACATTTTTATTTTTTAAAAAAACATTACATATGAATAACGAAAAACATACATACTCTCTGTGCCAGTCATAAATCTGATGAATATTCCCAAAAATGATTTTATCTTTTCCTTTCATATCATCAGGAACTCCATCCTCCTTCATAAGTGCCATATACCCCTACCAAAAAAAAAAAAAAAAAAACACTTAACAACGTTCATGCTTTATATATCACAGGTAAACCCCTGATAATCTGTGCACATATATAGTATCTATTTGTCAGAACTTAATTTGGAATTTCGTTAAAATAAAAAAATAAAATCACTATTTGTCATTAAAAATGTCAAAAAAAGTGTGCTGAACTAAATACATTAAATAACTTATGTGTGGACAGTTAGCAAAATATGTTCATTATCCTGTCTTTCATCAGTATTTAGCAGTTTGCCATTTTAACAAACCCGGCACGTCTATACACTTACTTTGCACAAATACATTGTGTGGCTCTATAGGCAGGAAGCAGGACGAGTAATGTCACAGCAACATAAGTATGATTGGTGTCAGATTAAAAAACCTCAGAAAATATATATTTATATAATATTAGTATATATGCACATATATACACACAGATCTATACATCGATCAATAATAACAAAACCATCAGCGGGTGAATTGAATACCATTGATTACATTGTTACAAGGCAGCAAACGAACACTCCGTTCTTGAGTTAATGCGTGGGAAGCAGGAAAAATGGGCAAGCGTAAGGATCTGTATAATTTTGACTAAGGTCAATTTGTGATGGCTAAACGACAGAGCATTATCAAAACGGCAGGTCTTTATTATTATCCTTTATTAATATGGAGCCTCACAAATGAGCAAAACAGGAAAAACATTGACATTACAAAACAATACAGGAAATGTTTATAAACATTGCTGCATCCGCGATCATAACACTCAAATGAGCAGCAGGGTGGCAGAAATGGTTAGTTGCCTTTGTAGGGAGTATGTGATCGTAGAGGTAAGGGAAAGGAGAAGCACATGAGGTAAGAGAGTCCTGCTCGTAAGAGTTTACATTCTAAAGGGGAGAGGGCATACCGACAGGGGTGACACAGATGGGGTAGACAGTGAAGAAGGAGCAGTGGGTTAGGATGAGAGCTGGATGGCTTTGATGCAGCTGTGAGTTTTGAGAGCCCGTTTAGTAGAGAGGTGGAGAGTCTGATAGGGAGAAAATTCCAGAGGTAAGCAGCACTGGCAAAATTTTGGAGATGGGAGTGGGAGGAAGTAATCAGTTGCCAGGAGAGGCGGCATATATTTGTGGAGCGAAGTGGGCAAGCAGGAGTGTGAAGGGAGATAAGGTCAGGATGTAAATAGGAGAGGATTGGGTGAGGGTTTTGTAAGCGAGTGTGAGAACCTTGAATTGGGTTCTGAAGGGGAGCCACTGTAGGGCTTGCAGGAGAGGGGAGGCAGATGTAGTATGTTTGGAGAGGAATGAGCCGGACAGCAGCATCAAGGACTGATTGGAGTGGAGAGAGGTTGAAGTCAGGGAGGCAAGATAGGAGGTTACAGTAGTCAAAAATCGAAATGTCCAGTGAGTGGATGAGGGTCTCAGATGCCTCTATGGTGAGAAAGGGTCTTATCCTAGAAATATTTTTGAGATGGAAACGGCAGGACTGAGAAAGGTACTGAATTTGTGGTTTGTAAAAGAGGGAGGAGTCAAGGATAACGCCAAGACAACCCACCTGGGAGCTAGAGATGTTTGTGCTGCCATTAGATAATGAAATTGTGGGAGGTGAGGTTATGTGGGAGGGTGGGAAGATGATCAGCTCAGTCTTAGACATGTTAAGTTTAAGAAAGCACTGGGACATCCAGGAAGAAATAGCAGAGAGACAGTTGGAGATACAAGTGAGGGAAGAGGGAAAGAGGTCAGGGGATGGGAGGTAGATCTGAGTATCATCAGCATAGATTATATCGGAGGCCAAAAGAGCTTATGAGGGGAGTCATGAGAGGAGACTGAGAAAGAGAGGTAGGAGGACAGCCAAAAGAGGGCGGTAGCACACAGAGGAAGTGAAGGATTTGCAGGAGGAGAGGGTGGTTCACAGTGTCAAAATCAGCAGAGAGGTAAAAAATAAAGAGCAAAAAGTAGTGACCCCTGGATTTGGCAGCAAGGAGGTCATTGTTGACTTTTGTGAGGGTATTTTCAAGTGGAGTGGAGAGGAAATGAAGCCAGACTGAAGTGGGCCAGGCAGGGAGTGTGAGGAAAGAAAGTCAGTTAGAGACAATCCACTCAAGGTGTTTGGAGGCAAATGGGAGGAATGAGATGGGGCGGTAGTTGGAGAGAGTGGTGAATTAAGAATGGGGGAGACAAGGGCAAGCTTGGATGCAGGTCTTGTGGGGAGTTTCCATTATGCAGAGGTTAGTACATACCACAAATGGTCGAAGGAAGGACAACTGGTGAACTGGCGACAAGGCAATGTGTGCCCAAGGCTCTTTGATGCGTGCCCACAGTGTAGCCCTAATTGCTGCAAACGTTAATGCTGGCTATGATAGAAAGGTGTCAAAACACATAGTGCACCACAGTTTACTACATATGGGGATGCATAGCTGCACACTGGTCAGTGTCTCATGCCCTGTCCACCACTGAAAGCATCTATAATGGGTATATAAGTGTCAGAACTGGATCATGAAACAATGGAAGAAGGTGGCCTGGTCAAATTAATCATGCTTTCGTTTACATCATGTGGACAGCCGGGTTGTTGCAGACAAGGGCACCTCTACATATCAATGTTATTCCCTGATGACAGTGGCCTCTTTCAGCAGGATAATGTGCACTGCCACACTGAAAAAATTGTTCAGAAATGAGTAAGGAACATGACTAAGTTCAAGGTGTTGACTTGGCCTCCAAATTCCCCACATCTCAATCCGATCGAGTATCTGTGGGATGTGCTGGAAAAACAAGTTCGAGCTATGGAGGCCCCACCTCATAATTTACAGGACTTAAAGGATCTGCTGCTAACCGTTTTGGTGCAAGATACCACAAGACACATTCAGAAGTCTTGTGGAGTTCATGGATCAATGTGTCAGAGCTGTTTTGGTGGCACAAGGAAGACCTACATAATATTAGGCAGGTGGTTTTAAGGTTATGTCTGATCAGTATCTGTATTATATATATATATATATATATATATATATATATACACATACATACATACATACATACACACACACGGGTCATTTCATGACATAGCAAACAATTAGCAATTCCTGTATACAGTTTTTTAAGCATGACCTGGCTTATTATATCCTCAGTAAATAAAATTAATTTCACATAAATTTCTTTTGCTGTTGATAGCCATGCATATGCATGGTATGTCACTTTGTAACGAGAGTTACCATGGAACGACCAACAAACACATTATATTTATTATTTACACACTGTATGCGTTCGGCATCCTGGCGGTAGGGATGCTGATGCTTACATTACCGGCGCCAGAATACCAACACCGGTCAGAATCCTGGTGCCGATATCTTGACTGCCGGGATGCCGAAGGTAAGTAACGGGGTTGTGGGGAGGGTTAGGTTTAGGGTTAGGCAGTAAGGGGGGTGGGTTAGAGTTTATGGTGCGGGGTGAGGGACGTTAGGTTCAGGCACTAGGGGGGGAGGTTAGGGTTAGGCACCAAAGAGGGAGGGTTAGGGGAGGGCTAGCATGTCGACCAACAAGTGTCGACATGTTAACCCTGTCGGGATCCCAGCGCCGGTATTCTGACCGCCAGGATCCTGACTGTCATTATTTCATACAAATTCCTATACACATTATATATATATGTATACACACACTAGTTAGGAGGCACCAAGGAACTCCACAGTTCAGAGCCCCACAATACATGCTGACAGGAGGTGGTCAGGTAAATAAACCAAAAAAGGAACAGTGGCTCACCAATGTTTTGCCGTTAATCCACCGTCATCGTGTGCCTCCTGTCTGCATATGTAAGTATGTATGTTGAGTGTGTGTGTATATATATATATATATATATATATACACACACACACACACACACACACACACACACACACACGTATATTTTACACACACCCTTCAAATCTTAAATAATGAGTTACCTCAATCACATAACCAAGGTCTCGAACATAATCCCTTTCTGTGTCGACTAATTCTTGTAATACGTAACTGGAAAAAGAAGGATTGTGACAATAAATGACCTGTACTTCACTAAATCAAAGCGTCACTACAATGTTGCTACTGTAAACTGTAAATTATACAAGCTACGAAATGCAGGTAAATGTTAATAACCATATTTGAACTTTAATTTATTTGTAGTGCTTTTCATTAGATTTTGAAAACATACCCAGAAAACCCTCCACAGCTACATACTTAATGAAGATAGTGTAATTAAACTGACAGGAGAAATAATGTCCAATTGAAATCATGGTATACAGATGTGTTCTTATTCACTTAATGTTTTTGTGCCATATGGCGCAAGATTCTTGGCGCAAGTAGCGATGTGTTATTATCCCCAAATGTTGCGCCTTATTCGCATCGTAGCCGCAAAGAAAGTTGGTCACAGTGTACCAGGGACACTAGATTAGTACTTTTTCTGCAAAAGAATCGGTATAAAAATTTGTACAAAGTAGCAGATAAAGCGTAACAATATGTAGCGTTAGGCATGACGCGACCGCTCGTATTGGGATTGTCTTTTGCTTTTTTTTTACCCTGCCTTGCAGCTTAGACGCACACAGAAGTATAAATAATGCGAGCCCCAGTAATAAGTGTACCCATGTAATGTACTTTTCTCAAGCTAGTGATGCTATTGCTATTTTTAGGTGCATGCTGACACATCTATACCATTAAGTGCAAATCATTTAAATGTCCACTTTCTCCACTAAATATTCCTTTATTTCCCCCTCTGTATTCATGTGCTCAACTGCATGGAAAAGACTGTATTAATGCTAAATTAGACATTTTATAAATTGACCTTTAAGCAGCATTCCAAACACAAACTCCAGCATCTTTCTGGAGGCTGGACATGGGCATATTCTTTGTGCACAAATTGATGTGCATAATAATACTTACATATCCATCTGTATGTAGATTCAGTCTCCGTTTACACTTACAACTCCTAATCCTTTGAGAGGTGGAACGGGAGGGAGGGTGCAAGTGTTGGCCGAGTACAAGAAGGGCATTTTAACAGAAATGTGCCTAATACAGACCACAAGAAAGACATATATACATACACCTTTCAGTCGTATAGCTTTCTTGATTACTACTTAGTAATGTATTACATAAAAGTGGAGGAATAATACAGAGCAGGATGACAAATTATGTGTCCTAGCATCAAAAACGCCATCAGTTTTACTAAGTACTAGGGAATTTGTAACATGTGGGGTTGAGCATAAAAGTGGCAAGCCGCACTAACTGTTCATGTTCTCCAAAGTAGTTCCTTAGTTAAAGACAAAAGATCCACACTTTAGCTTTGGGCAAAAGCATGACAGATTATGGGCCTGACTCAAAGTCAGACGCAATGTCAATGTTTACGTAGTTGAGGGAGCTTTTGCTACTGCACGCGCGCAAAATCCCCAAAAAACTCCTACTGCACATGCATTACACAGAGTACACACAAAGGCACTGTTGCGAATGAGACGCACGGTATCAGAAGTGCACTCGACGTTGGTAGGAGGTGGATAAACAGATGCACAGATATGGTCCATCTTTGTTACGGGCGTGTCGCTGAAGTGTTTGCTTACATAGACATTTATTCATTCATATTGGGAGACTGAAAATCTGCACCTTCCCTAGGACTGGTGCAAGTTTCTATGGGGCGAGTTATAGCGGCATCTAAAGATGCACCAGGCTTATTACAGTGTCTACAGAAGCTCGAAGTAGGTGTCTCAGTCACCAGGGAAACTAATCTGCTACATATCCCAAGCACTGTGGCATCCAAATCACTAAGCGCAGCAGATGTCTCTTTGAGGATCTACAGCCCACCACTTCTGGTTTATGGAAAAAAAAACCATTAAGAGCAAAAAGTAATGTTTTTTGGACAATGGGTATTGACATTTTTTTTCCATTTCAGGGATAACTAACCCACTATGGATTAGACCAGCAAAGGGTAGCCCGATACACAGTTGTGTCCAAATACACCTATCCTCAAATCGCACCATGGGGCCATTATTTGCCGCAGCACAAATTTTGCAACTAAGGGCCGTATGCAAAAAAAAATGGCAAATTTTTCGAAAAAAACAACATGTGAAAACGGCAACAGGCGATAAAAAAACTGGAGAAAAGTTTTCTCCATCCCAGACCAGGCAAAAAAAAAAGCAAAATCCCTATTTTTGGCTAAAACGTGGGGATTTCTTTCAGAACCCTTTGGACACCCCCCTAATGATAAATTACCGGGAAAAAAAAAATGTAAGTTGCATACTTTGGCGAAAGACGACCACACAAATTTTGGGAGAAAAAAAATAAATCGTTAAATGGTTTTAACGTATTGGGTCTGATTTTTCGATAGGCGGTATGGATGCGTCAAGTGTTTTAAACATCGCACGCGGTTGCTGCAGGCGTTTTTTTAAATTTTGTTTTTACGACACGAAAATATACTTGCACTTATTTTAACGTACCCCCAATTTACGTGGAGCACTAATTTCCTGGAAAATAATAGCTTTTTATCATTTAACTTTTTTTTTTTCGCCCAAAATTTGCGCTGCCTTTGTTGCCAAAGTACAAAAGTTTAAATTTTTTTTTTCTGGTAATCATTAGGGGGGTGTCCAAAGAGTTCTGAAAGAAATCCCCACATTTTTAGCCAAAAATAGGGATTTTGCATTTTTATTCGACTGGTCTGGAATGGAGAAAACATTTCTCCAGTTTATTTTTGCCTGTTGCAGTTTTCGCCTGTTGTTTGGCAAAAATGTCGCTTTTTTTTTTTTTTTTTTTTTAGAAAAAACGTCAGTTTTCACCAATGGTGAAAAAAACGCCAGTTTTCGCCGCTAACTGAATACGGCCCTAAGTTTCACCATGCGTTTCGCCCGCAGTTTTGCACAGAATTTGTGTATTATTCGCATCACTAATGTGACAAAAGGGTATTGTACCTTATTTTCTAATTAACTTAATAAGAACAGTTACCCCACTGGTGTTGAAACGTTGAGTGCCTTGCATTTTTAATGCAAGTGCAATGTATACAAATCCATTCTAAAAATATTATTTATACAGCACCAGTGTCTTACAATTTCAGAAATGTAAAAAGAAAACCCATTCTATTCTGTGTGTGCTAAAACCAAGTTGCACTCATACTAGTGCTTCTGCATTATAAGAAGCTTTTTGGAAACTGCCTGTTCTATTTTATTGCGTTCAAACCAAGTCACCACACTTGATAGTATTCACTGATCTTTTTGGAAGCAGAGCAGTTTAACTGCAGTCCTTCTGTAACTCACACATTTTAAGGGAGTTATGTGATCATCAAAGCAGGAAGCCCAAGAACTCCTTTTCATCTCTAACCTGTCACAAAACAATTAGCTTGGGTAAACGGTTTGTGACGGGCTAAAGCTGTGTACACACTTTTACGATTGCAGACATAGCACAGTGTGTACGGGCTTCTATGGGATCGGGAGGTCGAATCGTCGAATATTAAACTCTACATAAGATTCGACCTCCCGATCCCAACTGTTGCAGGAGCGTTAAAAGCCGTTTATCGGCTAACGCTCCTGCATCGGGACAGGGTACACACCTATACAATCCAATGGCCGTTCCCTCGATATTGGATGAAAGGCCTGATGATTGTATAGGCGTGTACCCAGCTTAAGATAACCAATTGATCCTTCTACCATTCTACAGCAGAGCTCCTAACAGAGCAGTAGCAATCACTTCATATAGGTAGTTATTTTTTGTTTGTTTCCAGTGGATTAAGATGATTTCCTTGTAAGTCCCTTAGGAATAAAATATATATAGTTATGGTAGACTTATCTAGATAACTCCTTTTCTTAGAGGTCCATAGGGTCCACAGGGATACCATGGGGATATTATGGTTGGAAGACCAGGCACCAAACAGTTAAAGCTTTGGCTCCCAGAATGCCCTGGGTCCTTCTCCATATATACCGTGCCCCTAGCCATAGGACTTCCGTTAAGCCTAAAGGCAGGAGAAGGAAAAAGGAGAAGGAAGAACTATCGTACACCAGAAACACTCCTACAGAAGATGAGGGAACCTGTGACCGAAAGAAAATCACCCAATGAAGCCAGGTGCGTCAGGGTGGGTGCCCTGTGGACCTTGAAGAAAAGGAGTTATCTAGGTAAGTCTAATAATATAACAATATTTTTTCTTTGGGGTCCATAGGGATCCACAGGAATACCAAGTCCTAAAGCACTTCCCATAGGGTGAGGGACACTCCTGAGCAGAAAGGAGAACTTGTCGCCCAAAGGAAGCATCCTGGGAGGCAAAGGTATAAAAGGCATAAAACCTAAGAAATGTGTGGACAGAAGACCACGTGGCAGCCTTGCACAATTGTTCAGCAGAGGCACCACAACTGAATGCCCACGATGGCCCTACCGGCCGAGTAGAATGTGCTGTCACCGTCCTTGGGACAGGAAGATCAGCCTGTGTGTACACCTGAGAGATAGTCATGCGTAGCCATCTTGTCAAAGCCTGCTTATTAGCTAGCCATCCTCGTTTGTGAAAACCATATAATACAAAAAGAGAATCCACATAAATACGGAGAGCACGAACTCCATCCAGAGAGGCTTCACCTACAAAAAGGTCTGGCGCCTGAAAAGCTGGAACAACAATTTCTTAATTTACATGAAAACGGGTCACTACCTTAGGAAGGTAACCCTTCAACTTTATCCTAGTGAAAAATCAAAAAATGGGGAGCAATGAGAGAGCGTTGCCAAATCCGAGACTCTGCGAGCAGAAGAGATAGCAAGAAGAAAAAGTGTCTTTGCTGTCAACCACTTCAAATCTACAGAGTCTAAAGGTTCAAATGGGGAAACTTGTAACCCCTTAAGAACCAAATACAAGTCCCACTGTGCTACCGGTGGAACAAAAGGAGGCTGAACTCGCAGGGCTCCTTGGAAAAACATCTGGTAATGAAGCAAACTTCTTCTGGACCAGACTGACAGTGCAGAAACCCGCACTCTCAAAGTGGCCAGGCGGAGAACCTTGTCTAACCCTACCTGAAGAAAAGCCAGTATCCTGGAAATCCTTTACATCTTAGGATCATATTCCTTATGAGAACACCATTGACCAAAAGAATGCCAAACTCTGTAATAGATGCGGGCAGAAGTAGGCTTCCATATTCTAAGCATCGAATTACAGAACTGGAAAAACCCTTCGCTTTTAAGATGGATTTTAAGATGGAAGATTCAAGAGCCACGCCATCAAAGCCAGACGGGGCATGTCCGGATGTCGTCAGGGACGCTGCGTTAGCAGATCCTGCCACAGAGGAAGAGAATACGGACTGTCTACCAACAGCTTCTGCATGTCGGTGAACCAATGATGTCTGGGCCAAGCCAGAGCCACCAGTATTACTGTTCCACCTTCCTGCTGGAATTTCCTTAGAACTCTTGGGAGCAGGGAAATTGGAGGATCGAGATATACCAACTTGAAGTCCCATCTTACTGCCAGTGCATCCAAGAAGACTGCTGATGGTTCTCTGGACCTGGCCCCGTACCTGGGGACCTTGTGGTTGTGGCATGACGCGATGAGATCTATCTCTGGTAGAACCCAATGTTTACCATGAGCTGAAACACTCCCGGATGGAGGGAACACTCTTTGGCGTGTATGTCCTAGCAACTTAGAAAGTCTGCTTCCCAATTGAGTACTCCCGGAATGAATATTGCTGAGATGGCCGGAAGATAACGTTCTGCCCAAATGAGAACCTTTGTCACTTCCTTCATGACCGCATAACTCCTTCTGCCTCCCTGATGATTGAGGTAGGCCACTGTAGTCGTATTGTCGGACTGGATCTTTACAAGCCTGCCCTGGAGCAGGTCCTGTGCCCCGTGCTTGTATTCTGCTTGCAGTTTCAGAATGTCTATTGGCAGATGACTTTCTTGAATTGTCCATATCCCCTGGAAGGTGTGATGACCTGTCACTGCCCTCCATCCACGAAGACTGGCATCCATGGTGAGAAGCACCCAATTTGGAATCCAGAACGTACGCCCTTTGTTTAGATGCTCCTTTTTTAGCCACCACAGGAGTGAGTGAGGAACCTCTGGAGTGAGAAGGATCATCTGGGACTGTATTAAATGATGCTGTCTGTTCCCCCTGGAGAGAATCAACCTTTGCAGAGGCCTGGAAAGGAACGGACCATACTCCACGATGTCGAAAGTTGATACCATTGATCCTAGCACCTGGATAGATGACAGAATGGATACTCTTCACTTGCGTAGCAGCATGTGGATACGCTTTGATAAGGCACCAATATCAGAAGGTCGTCCAGATATGGCAAAATTCTGACTCCCTGATGCCTGAGATAAGCGATCATGACTAACCTTATTTTGGTAAATACCCGGGGAGTCGTAGCAAGGCCAAAGGGTAGAGCCTGAAATTGGTAATGGTGCTGACGAACAGCAAACCGTAAAAATTACTGGTGGGACGGGATAATTGGAATATGCAGGTATGCATCCTGAATATCCAGGGAAACCATGTAATCTCCCGGCTCCATAACTAAAATAATTGACCGAAGAGTTTCCATGCAGAATTTGGAAACATGGATAAACCTGTTGAGGGTTTTTAGATTCAGTATAGGGCGATATGCCCAATTCCGCTTCTGAACCAGAAACAGATTTGAGTAATAACCCCTTCCTTGTTGGGACACAGGAACTGGGACTATTCCCACTGCCTGTAGCAGGGAGTGAATGGCTTCCTGAAAAGCCAAGACCTTGTCCATATTATCTGATGGAGGCTTTGTGGCAAAAACTTCTGGCGGGTATGTCCCTTAAAAGTGAGGGCATACCCCCCTGAGAGACCACTTCCAGACCCAGGCATCTGTAGTTGTTTGATGACAATAATCCGCAAACTGAAGAAGTCGGCCCCCACCCTGGGATCCCCCAGGAGAAGGCCCGCTCCAACAGGCCGAGGGCTTGTTGTCCGGCTTAGAAGCTGAACATCTTGCATTAGTTTGTCGCTTTGACTTACAAAAACTAGTCAGCCTAAAAGAAGTCTGTACTTTACCTCTTCCCTTAGGATGAAAGGACTGAAAAGAAACCTGCCTAGCTTTATAATTTGACTTAGATGGAAGACCTGCGGACTTTGAAGCCGCCAGAGTAGAAATTATGTTATCCAACTCTGCACCAAAAAGTACCTTTCCATGAAAAGGTAAAACTTCCAGCGCCCTCTTTGATCCTGTATCAGCTTTCCAAGATCTTATCAAAGGGCCCTGCATGCTACTATTGATGCTGCTGATGCCTTAGAAGCTAAAATTCCAGCATCCACTGCAGCTACTCCCAGATGGGAAGCTGCTTCCCGTATGTGGGAGATATCCATCATCTGTTTTCCGGTAGCATTTGGTAGAGAATTTTCCAATGCTTAAATCCATTCTTCAACAGCCTTAGCTACCCAGGCTTCAGCTATAGGTAACAGTTCAAGATTATGAGAATATTGCCTTAAGACAGGCTTCAATCTTTTTATCTGTGGGATCACTCAAAGAAGATGCTGATGGAATAGGCAATGTAACATTTCTGATTACATGAGCATCCACAGTAGGAGGTGCCTCCCACTTAACACATACAAAAGGTAGGAATGGATACAAAGATTTTATCCTCTTAGCGACATAAAACCGCTTATCAGGGTTACCCTATACCTCCTCAATAAGCTCAGTAGAGACACAGGGAACTCCATTTTAACTACCTTTTGGTGGTGATTAAACACTGGAGTCTTCTTCTATGAGCTGGTTCATCATCCTGAATATCTAGGACTGATTTGACCGCCATCGCCAAAGAAGAGACATCCACAGTAGATGGATGATCCTCCTCCACAGAAGTATATCCTGGAGAGGAATCCTGTGCATCATCAGATTTCTCTGATGATGCGTCTGATTCCATATGTTGAGCAGACTGAGATAAAGACAACTTGTGTTTAGGCGCTTTAGTCACTACTGGTCTGTTATCAACATTAGATAGTGCCATACTCTGGCTAGAATGGCCATGAACATCCCTTATTGTGGAATCTGCATCATAACCTGGGAGATAGAGGATACACAAGATGACTCTTGTCCAACAACAGGTAACCCGGACTGGTAAGGTGGTACTTTATAACAGTCAACACACAAACCCTCCTTTATGTCCTGTGAGGACACACAAGCCTTACATGATTTACAAGAAACCAGCACAGGTGGCTCCCCCTCCTGTTTCCCTTTAACTTTTGACATACTCAAAGTAAAGGCAAAATTGCAGTTATGTGACAAAGTTATGTGACAGCCTTCACAAAATCTCAATGAATGTGAAGTACTTCAGAAAGAAATAACAGTGATAGTTATATTACATATAATATATGCTGACTGATACTGTTTTTTATTTCTATCTGTCAATTATAAGTACAATTGGCTCTAAATCCACTACGACAATGCAAAGGAACGGTAGGACATAAAGCACTGTATACCTTAACCAAGGAAAAGATATACAGGGAGACTGAGCCAGACCCTCCTGAGACCAACAGCTACCGGGTGCACTGCATGGACCGTGAGCGTCTCACACACGTGGAGGGTAGGCGGAACACCGCAGATGCGCGAAACCTCGTAGGGACTGCGTATGGGTCGGAGCTGCCGGGGGAGCGCCTACCTCCCCTAAGCTGCATTAATCAGCCGGGTACGCTGGTCTCACGACAGCAGAATGCGTCTGCTGCCAATCCGCGGCGTCAAATGATAGGACCGCGGCTGGTTTAGCAAGGATGCGGACAATCCCTGGTCCTTACAGCAGTGGCTTCTGGTGCGTCTCTGACACAAGAAGGACTGCCGTGCGCGACTCCCCGTAAGCGAGGAATCACCTTACCTGGGCATCCAGTGCAGTCCAGGCCGCAGCCTCACTGCTAGCTAAGCTCATCTAAATCACCAGCACAATCACTGATGTTGCTTTCCGGCGGAGGTAGATGGAGTTGTAGTACATGCGTCATAATACACACGTTTGGTACTGCCAACTCAAAAAACTTAAAATTAAAAGCTCTGGACTGTCTGAGCAGTCCCCTGTTACAATAGTGCGTCTGAATCCTGTCACACCAAACAACAAAACTGAAGTCCTATGGCTAGGGGCGGGTTATATATGGAGGAGGCCCCAGGGCATTCTGGGAGCCAAGGCTTTAACGGTTTGGTGCCTGGTCTTCCAACCATAATATCCCCATGGTATCCCTGTGGATCGCTATGGACACAGAAGAAGAAAAATGTCACAAGGCTTGAATTTACTTTTGTATTATTTAGTTAATTTTATTTTGGAGTGATAGAAAACTAGTTCAGGCCCTAATTTAAATTGCATAATAAGGAATTGTTTATCTTTATAAATGTGTGTTCATTTTTTTTATTTACTTTTTAAACTAAATTTTAATAATGGGGAGAAGTCTTTGGGACCCTTTAACATAATAACAGGGAAAATGAACAAGCAAAATTGGCACTATAGAGGACTCCAAATCCCTCATTACACGATACACACTGCCTATAGGCTCCATAAAGAGGCCCAGCACAGGCTGGAAGTCTCTGAGATAGTGAGAGACAAGCAATTTGTTTTCTTTTACCCATGGAGGATCCAGCCTACCACGGTCAAGTTTTGTTCTGCTTCTATTATGACAGCAGCCCATGATGTGGAGTTCCTCAATTAGAAGAAAGAACCAGACCAGTACCTAGGAATTTGAGGGAGTACCATACAGTATGGTCCATACTGCCTTTACCAGCCGAATGTCTCCAATTCTCTTATAGAGTTTCTACATACAGACAACCACATTGAACTGAATGAGAAAAGCTCTGTGCAGCTTGTATATCGATGCATTCACAAATGTATGTTCAGAACAGCCAATCATGGGGATACCATACATGAACTGTCATCGGCAGATTTTTCTGCTCGCACCTCCCGAGGCTGCATATAATCCACCTTCTGGAGATAACGCGTGGAAGCCGCCGGACACGTTCTGGTGGTTTCAGTGCAGAATTAAATCTGCATTTTCACAAGTATTTTTTCTTGATGCAAACACAAGGCTAGTAGACAATTGGACTAATACAAGACTGGAAATATAAACCAGTTAAAATTCCAGAAACCTGCATACTAATAGCCAATTAAATTTTTTATACAGTATAGTTCGTGATTTAGGTTGCATCACAATTTTAACATAATGCAAGCAAATATATTTAAACTCTGATATTATAGTGTGCAAAATGGAGTCAAACAGGATCATAAATGATCCACAGAAGGTAACAAATCATGTGGAATTTGTATATTCTCCCTGTGCTTGCGTGGGTTTCCTCTGGGTGCTCCAGTTTCCTCCCACACTCCAAAAATATACTTGCAGGTTAATTGGCTCCCAACAAAAAATTAACCTTAGTGTATATGTGTGTGAGCATGTGGTAAGGGAATATAGATTGTAAGCTCCACCGGGGCAGGGAATGATGTGAATGAACAAATATTCTCTGTGAAGTGCTGCGGAATATATGTGCGCTATATAAATAATTGGTAATAGTAAATAAATAAATCATCCATTTTCTTACTGTCGTCTCTTTAAGGAACTGGATTTCTTTTCCTCCATTTCATCAATGGGAGAGGCTGAAGATAGGAGAGAAGTATCTGAAGGATTAAATGAGGGGCTACTACTGTCACCTTGGTCTACTTGAAGAAAACTTGGGCGATCTTCCAGAGCCTGCAAGACAATATATTATAAATACTTGAATATATACTTCTCAAATTATTATAACCTGAGAATTCCATTGGAAGTCTCTATTTTCACTTGCTAAAGACATTGCAATCATAAAAGTGAAAATTGATAGGACTATTAAAATAAAGTTATGGCATGAATCTGTGGGTCTAGTGAAATTAGATATGGATAGTTGTTTGTGTACACAGTAAGAATTGTCAAATATATTGAAAAGGATTTTTTTTCAGGTAGATGGAGGCGTGGTTCACTGGAAACCTATTTGCTTTGAGATATAGAAGCAATAGATTTTTTTTCCTTTTGAGTTTTCTTAATTTGAAATGGTTGGTTACTATACGACAACATGACTTCCCAGTAAAGTAATGGTACAAATCAGATTTAAAGTCAGGATTATAGCCACAAACTGTATCTTCTTCGGTATTAAGCGGTATGTGGTCATGAGGTCGACACTCCCCATGTGTACAGTAAGTATATCGACCTCACAATGCAGGCACCAGTATCACAACAAAGGTTTAAATCTCCTTGCAGAATTTAAACCTATGCAGATGTTAGAACTTCAAACATGAAGCCTACTGTCATGTTTTACCATTTAATTGGCGTAGTTGCATGCGTCCACAGTCAGTTGTGCTTCAACAGATACGGTCATATCCCATGCGAATGCGCCGCCCCACTGTGTCCCCTGCCTTTTAAAATCATTTTTCAAGAAATGACAGGGGTCAGAGGGGAGGATGGAGGTGCGGTGGGGTGGGTGTGCAGAAAAAAGGGGCTTTTTTTTGTTTTTTACACAGGGGGTGGTTGGGTTATCAAACAGTGCCTCTTATTACTAAGGGGGAATGTGTACTGTTAACAGGAATTGTGACTACTGGGGGAGGTCTATTGCCAATTGGGAGGTGCCTATGTACACGAGGGGGTGCAAGATACCCCATAGGCATATTTCTGTGCAATACAATATTTAAATATATTTTTAAAAATACTTTCTAAACTTTAATAAATAATAAAAAAAAAATTCTGAAGAGTTTTTTTTTTATAACAAAAATATCAGTTTAGAACACCCGCACAGATAAAATGCTCTAAGGAGCATTTAAACCTGTGTCTGGCATTATAAGGTCAACATACAGTACTCACTGTTCACATAGTGAGTGTCAACCTGTCGACCTAACCTGGCAGCTCCCCATTGCCACACCAGTGAGACCAATAGTGTAATCAACCTGACACAGTACTGTGTAATAATATGGGGAAACAAAAAAAGATGATTTTAACAAAAGAGGATGAATGGAGGAAAGTCGAAGGTGGACCTTATGGACTTCATAGAAAGAGAGATAAAGGTAAGTTCTTACCATATCTCTCATTTTCTACTTCAGGGTCCATAGGCTCCACAGGAAGACCTTGGGGATGTCCCAAAGCAGTCTCTTTAAGGTGGAGACGCTCCTGTGAAGAGAGGAGAATCCGCAGCCCAAAGGAAGCATCCTGAGAGGCAAAGGTATCAAATGCATAATACCTCAGAAAGGTCTGGACAGAAGACTACGTGGCCACCTTACAAATCTGAACAGCTGAGGCGCCACGGCGAGACGCCCATGAAGGACCTACAGATCGAGTATAATGAGCAGTAACAGAGGGCGGCACTGGAAGGCCCTCATGAGTAAAAGCCACAGAGATCTCCATGCAAAGCCATCTAACCAAAGTTTGTTTATTGGCTGGCCATCCCTTCTTGTGAAAGCCGTAGAGGACAAACAAGGAGTCTGATTTCCGAAGGGAACTGGTACGGTCCACAGAAATCCAAAGGACACGTACCACATCCAAAGAGGTCTCACCTGCCTAGAGGTCTGGAGAATTAAAGGCCAGTACTATAATTTAATCATTAATGTGGAAACTAGAAACCACCTTAGGAAGGAACCCAGGGCGAGTCCTAAGCACCGCCCTGTCCTGGTGAAAGACAAGAAATGGGGAACGGCAAGAGAGAGCCCCCAAGTCTGACTCACGTCTGGCGGGAAGCAGTAGCCAGAAGAAAAACAAACAGTCTTAGCTGTAAGCCATTTCAGATCCACTGAGTCCAGGGGTGCAAATGGAGGGCCCTAAAGACAACAGCCAAATCCCAAGGTGCCACAGGGAGGGACAAAGGGAGGCTGAATGCGAAGGACACCCTGTAGGAAAGTGCAGATATCAGGAAGACGAGCAATCCTTTGCTCAAACCACACCGAAAGAGCAGAGACATGCACCTTCAGGGAGGCAAGGCGGAGACCAAGATCCAAACCCGCCTGCAGGAAAGCCAAACTCTGGATATCTGAAATACCTGGGGGTCGTAACCCTTGGGACGACACCATTGAAAGTAGGTGTGCCACACCCTGTGGTAAATCCTGGCAAAGGCCGGTGTACACGCTCTGAGCATGGTATTAACCACAGAGCCAGAAAAAACCCTTGGACCTTAGGAGGGATGTCTCAAAAGCCACGCCGTCAAAGACAGACAACCCAGGTCCGGGTAAAGGCAAGGACCCTGAGACAACAGGTCCGGACGTTGAGGCAACAGCAACGGAGTTTCTATGGAGAGACTCTGAAGATCTGAGTACCAGTGATATCTGGGCCATGCTGGTGCCACCAGCAGGACAGTGCCACCCTCTTGTTTGAACTTCCGAAGTACTCGAGGAAGAAGGGAGATTGGAGGGAACAGGAACGCAAACTGGAAGATCTACTCGACTGACAGAGCGTCTACCAAGAGAGCCTTAGCGTCTCCTGTCCTGGACCTGTACATTGGCAGTTTGTGATTGTGTCGGGAGAGCATGAGGTCCACGTCTGGAAGGCCCCCACTTGTCCACTAGAAACTGAAACACTTCTTGGTGAAGAGACCATTTCCTGTGATGCAGGTCGTGACGGTTGAGGAAGATCGCTTCCTAATTGTGAACTCCTGGAATGAACACTGCTGATACGGCTGGGAGATGACCTTCCGCCCATGTCAGAATGCATGACATCTCTGTCATTGCCACCTGACTTCGAGTTCCTCCTTCCAATATGATGATTGGCAGGGCAGATTCCTATGCTGTCCACCGTCCCTGAGAGGAGTGTGGACCCGTCACTGCGCCCCAACCACGGAGACTGGCGTCCGTTGTCCCAAGGACCCAGTTCAGAAACCAAAAGGGGTGCCCCCTGGTGAGGTGGTCCGTCTGCAGCCACCAAGTAAGAGATAGACGCACCTCCGGAGTGAGCACCATCGGTTGCTTTATCTAATGGGATAATCCGTCCCACCTGGAGAGGATCAATTTCTGCAGAGGCCGGGAATGAAAATGGGCATATTGCACCATGTCAAATGTCAACACTAAGGAACCCAGGAACTGCATTGCAGAATGGATGGACACTAGGCGACTGTGGAGGCCTCTGCGTACTTGCGTCAGCAAAGTGGAGATCTTTTCCCAGATGCAGCATCCTTTGGGATAGGATCAGGGAGGACTTCTTCCAATTGATTAACCACCCGTGCATCTGTAGCGTAGATATAGTCGGCTGTAGGTGGTGGTGAAGTCCCTCCGGAGACCTTGCCAATAGTAAAAAGGTCATCCAGTTATGGTAACAGACGGACCCCATGCTGCCGCAGAAGGGCTGCCATTACTGCCATAATTTTGGTAAACACCCAAGGTGTAGTAGATACGCCAAACGGCAGAACCCGAAACTGGAAATGTTGTTGCAGTACAGCAAACTAGAGAAAACGCTGGGGACCCAAAGCAATTGGAAAATGCAGCATGCACCCTGAATATCCAGAGACACCATAAAATCCCCAGGTTCCATAGCCAGTATTATTGAGCGCAGGGTTTCCATCCTGAACCGAGGTACTCTGAGGGATTTGTTCAGGGACTTAAGATTGAGGATAGGCTGAGATCCGTTCGGTTTTTAAAACCAGAAAGAGATTGGAATAACAACCCGTTCCACTCTGGGGCAAAGGGACCGGTACTATGACTTCTGCTTAAAGCAAGGATAGTATGGCTTTCTGGATTTGTAAGGCCATGTCGTCCCATGAGAAACTACTTCTCTTACCCAGGTGTCTACGGTGGTCCGATACCAACACTGGGTGACCTGAAGAAGTCGGCCTCCCACCCTGGTATCCCTCAGAGGGAGGCCCATCCTATTATTAGGCTGAGGGTATATCCTCTGACTTGGAAGTAGGACCTCTTGTACTCCAGGCGAGTTTCTTAGGTCTGACAGCCCTGCTGGAAGCAGACGGCCTTGAGAATACCTGACCTTTGGGTTAACCTTAAGGACATAAGGATTGAAAGGAGAAGGTGCAAGGCTTCGCAGAAGCAGCAACCGAATTCAGAAACTCAGAATTAACCGCTGTCAACTTGTCCACAATCCTGTCCATGTCAGGACTGAACAATATTTCTGTATGGGAAGAATTGTAGGCCTTTCTTAGAATCAGCATCTGCCCTCCAAGAATGCCACCACAGGAAACGGCGAGCTGCCGCCGAGACACTGGAAGTCAGGAGACTGATATCCAGAACCACCTTCACAATATGTGTGGTTGCATCTCTGATGTAACCAACCAAAAAAACCTCAGAGGCCTAGAAGCAATTGAGGGAAGGTATATAGACTTCCAACAAACCTCCACCTTCCTAACCTTTAGGGAAGAAAAGGAAGGCATAGGTAACGTAGCACTAACCGTATTACATGTGCAGTTTCTTGCACGAAATGGATAACACGCAGCCAAACGTCCCTGAGGTCGATACCTCTTAGCGGGCGTTCGCCAGGCTGTAGCCCTGCGATCAACTAAATGGCCCGGGTAAAGGGAATTCCGCAGAAGTAGCCCTTTATTTGTACAAACAAAGCCTGCTTGAACAGAGAAGCTTTGGTTCGTTATCCTCTATGAGCCATACGGCTCTGACAGTTCACACCAAAGCAGGAATAGTAAGCCCAAACCGATTCTCCATCTCCAGTGGAGGGGACTCAGGATTAGAGACATCCGGAATCTCTCAGTCATCAGATGACATCTCAGAGAGTTGTGTGGACTATGCTGACACCAGAGGACACCTATATTGTTTAGCGGCTTTCTCCTCCTGCAACAAGTCTGTAGAGCAGTAGAGGTAGCTGCCATCTACCCATGGTGGGGGCACAGGAGGAATCTGCATAGGAGTAATCTGTTGTGGCAATCGAGAGGAAAAAAAAAAACAGACTGCTGTGGTAACAGTAGCCAGGGCCTGCGATAAAAGGAAGCCCAAGGGGGTTCCTGCACAGGGACTGGGACATTAGAATCGCCTGGTGGATTAAACCACCTAATCCATCCTGTATCATCTCCTCCTCACATTAACCCGCAGCATCTGACCTGCAAATAGCAGAGTGGGTGCAGCAAAGCGCACATTATTGTCCCTCCCAGACGTAGCTGTAGAGCAATATGGCACTGAGTATTAATGCCACCACCAAGTATATATATACACTACTAGTTAGGAAGGCAAAATTACTGGTCCTGTCTGATGCTTGGGTAAGCTACAGGAGCTTACTGCTCAGATATGGCAGAGAGCAACATACAACAGTATGTGACAAGACTCACAAATACTTAGCTTTATATATGTGAGATATCAGAAACACCCTGATTACATCTGTAAGCAGGGCATGTAACAGAAAAGGTAAAAATAACAGTATGTGAAAACAATAGACAACTCTAGCATAAGTCACATACAATGCAGAAATGAACCTGCACCATGGCACTATAATCAACTACACAGACTCAGTGACTGGTAGGCAATAGTGATGCAAACACTGACCCACAAGGGAGAGGTATGGAGGGGGACCGGGCGCACACTGGCCAGAGAACTGCAACATTGCCACCAAGGAAATGGCAGCCGGAGACCTCAGAGGTGGCGTGGCCCGAGAAGGAGAGCAGCTCAGCGTAGCCAGATCGCAGTGGAAAGGCACGCTGAGCTGAGAGGAGGAGCAGACTGTTAGACAGGAAATACAGCCTCCCCTGGCCAGCGTTTAACCCCTGGGATGCTGGACTATTCTGTATCACTCCAGCCTGTCGTCCCTGGTGGCCTAGTGGAAGCGCAGGTCTCAGTGCCTGGCTCCACATACTGTCATCCCCACGGAATCCCCAGCCCTGGGGGAAAAGGACTGCATTCCAGTGGGTCACCACCGCTTACCTTAGTTCCCGTAGCACCCGGCCGCAGTACACGAGTTCTCTGGGGTCTCTGCTAGCCAAGACCCCTTATCCTTACCAGCGTCGGCAGGGTGATGGAGCGGCAGCACGGATGTACCTGGACTGTCCGTACTTTCATAATAAAATCTTCAGGGGCTGAATAACAGCCCCACCACGTGCTGTGACCCGACTCCGTCCAGGCACCCAACGAAACAGAGGTGTCTCTGGCCCGGGGGTATAGGAGGGAGACCCAGTGCATCCTGGGAGAAAAATATAACTGCGTGGTGCCCAGATGACTCCATCATCAACTATACACCAAGGTCTCCTTATGGAGCCTATGGACCGTGTAGTAGAAAGCAATTGTTGCCACATTTACAGGATTACTTTCCGTCAGTCTTTAGTTTTATGCTGGGTACACACAGGACGATCTGTTCAGCGAACAAACTCACTTGAAATTTCTGGTGTGCTGGATGAACAATATTGTTCATCCACACACCAAAGATATTACCAGTGATGAATGACCAACGATTGCAAACCCCCTATGGAAAATGCACGATATTTTCCATATTGGCCTGCATGCATGCCCGATGGACGATATCGTTATCGTCCAGCGAGAGCCCGCATCGTTGGCGTGTACGGCTTATTGTGGTCACATGCACAGATACACCAGTCTCTGCTGTGGAACTCTGCAGCTTCTTCAGGGTTACCTTTGGTCTCTGTGCTGCCTCTCTGATTAATGCCCTTCTTGCCTGGTCTGTGAGTTTTGGTGGGCGGCTCTCTCTTGGCAGGTTTGTTGTGGTACCATGTTCTTTCCATTTGATGATGCTCCATGGGATCATCAAAGATGTGGATATTTTTTTTTATAACCCAACCCAGAATTGTACTTCTCAACAACTTTGTCCATGACTTGTTTATAGAGCTCCTTGGTCTTCATGGTCTGATGCCTCTTGCTTAGTGGTGTTGCAGCCTCTGGGGCCTTTCAGGAAAGGTGTGTTTATACTCACAGATCATGTGACACTTAGATTTCACACAGGTGGACTTCATTTCACTAATTATTTGACTTCTGAAGGTAATTGGCTGCACCAGAACTTTTGAGGGGCTTCATAGTAAAGGGAGTGAACACATATGCACATGCCAATTTTCAGAATTTTATTTATAAAGATTCTTTTTTATATATATTTTTCTCATTTCACTTCACAAAATTAGACTATTTTGTGCAGATCCATCACATAAAATTCAGATAAAAATAAATAAATAAATTACAGGTTGTAATGTAACAAAAAAGAAGGGGGTTGAATACTTTTGCAAGGCACTGTATATTCTTTGTCAATATCAGAATGAATACCAAATAGTAACTTGTCATTCATAAAGCCACTGCCAATTTAACTAAACCTAGTGACTTACCATTTTGCTTTTAACAAGTTCTTCAATAGCACTAACAAGTTCAGCTGCACTCGGAGTTTCAGAACTAGTTGGACGTGCCAATAATCGAGATGTCTGAAGAAAGATACATAAATGTTTAATGTTACTAAAAGAAAAAAAGATAAAAAATTTACAGCAAATTAAAAAAATATAACAATCAATATTAGGGTTCTGGTGCAAATTCTCACGGTTTCTAAAGTGTGATTGTTATTACTCTATGTTCCATATTTGCGAGACGAAAAGAGAGAAAAAAAAAGACAACGTTTTGACAGTGAGAAACAATATATAAGGTAAAATGTCTGTAAAAGTCAATCTTAGGGTAAACTTTCATAGACTAGATCAATTTAAACAAAAAGGAAACAAAAATAAATAAAACTAATACAAGCCATGCATGGGACACTGAAGAGATTTTGGCATTGCTGGTAGAACATTTTGGCGTCCATTTAGGAACAAAAAAATGAATCTACTATATTGGTTAGTTATTTGATTTACCAGTTAATGGTGCTAGTGATGCAATAGTCACTCCAGTTTATACTAGCATACATGGTTATCTTTTCAAAAGGCTAAAATGTGTAAGCTCAATCTGTATTGCTGGCTAAGTGCCACAATCACCAAGTAATGTTTGTTAAACAGTCAGGAAAAAAAAAAAAAAAATAGAAAAAGAAGAACTATACCACCCATCATTCTTAATGCCAAGCAAGGTTTCTTAGGTTGGCAAGAAAACAGTCCCCGTGCGGGATGAAACGTGTTTGGACACTACACCATACTAACATATGAACTTTTGTACGTACTTTGGTTACCTTTGTGTCAATCCAATTTTAACATTGTATATTTGCTTGTATATCCCTATTGATCTGACCTTAACACAAGAGCCGGAATTGGCATGTGATAAGGAATAAAAATTAGTTTTACACCTCAGTGTCAATGTTCGTTACATTTGGTCCAGCCGGACCATAGTGACCGCCCCCTATACCCACACACATCAACCGCAGAACAAGGTTGTTAGGATTACCAGCAGTGGAAGACAATACCTGGGTAAGTCGTTACATCTTACCTACAACACTGCACTATAGTGTCTTCCAGCACCTGATACGTGTTTTTTTGTTATTGTGACTTTGAGGTGGAGTGACGGTTTATCAGCACTTGATACTAAGTGTATATAAGATGAAGTACTACGTTTTGAGACTAGTGATTGTTCATTAATAGACTATAATACACAGATAAATATCCAGCCTACAGTTTTTGCATACTGATATACAAAATTTGGACAGTTGTTATAATTTCGACATTTATTTCTAAGAACACCCATCCTACAGAAACATCTAGGTGGATAACACCAGGACTATATATAAAATTGAGTTACCACTAACACTTGAGGATCAACAATAGCACAAAGTGCAATCGGAAAGTATTCACAGCGCGTCACTTTTTCCACATTTTGTTATGTTACAGCCTTATTCCACAATGGAATAAATTCATTTTTGTCCTCAAAATTCTACACACAACACCCCATTATGACAACGTGTAAAAAGTTTCTTTGCGATTTTTGCAAATTTAATAAAAAATAAGAAAAACTCAGAAATCACATGTACATAAGTATTCACAACCTTTGCTCAATACTTTGTTGATGCACTTTTGGCAGCAATTACAGCAGCAATAGTTTTTGAATATGATGCCACAAGCTTGGCACACCTATCTTTGGGCAGTTTCGCCCATTCCTCTTTGCATGCACTGCTCAAGCTCCATCAGGTTGGATGGGAAGCGTCGGCGCACAGCCATTTTCAGATCTCTCCAGAGATTTTCAATTGGATTCAAGTCTGGGCTCTGGCTGGGGCACTCAAGGACATTCACAGAGTTGTCCTGAAGCCATTCCTTTGATATCTTGGCTGTGTGCTTAGGGTCATTGTCCTGCTGAAAGATAAACCGTCGCCCCAGTCTGAGGTCAAGAGCGCTCTGGAGCAAGTTTTCATCCAGGATGTCTCTGTACATTGCTGCATTCATCTTTCCCTCTATCCTGACTAGTCTCCCAGTTCCTGCCACTGAAAAACATCCCCACAGCGTGATGCTGCCACCACCAAGCTTCACTGTAGGAATAGTATTGGCCTGGTGAGCGGTGCCTGGTTTCCTCCAAACATAATGCCTGGCATTCACTCCAAAGAGTTCAATCTTTGTCTCATCATGGTCTGAGAGTCCTTCAGGTGCATTTTGGCAAACTCCAAGCGGGCTGCCATGTGCTTTTTACGAAGGAGTGGCTTCCATCTGGCCATTCTACCATACAGGCCTGATTTGTGGATTGCTGCAGAGGTGGTTGTCATTCTGGAAGGTTCTCCTCTCTCCACAGAGGAATGCTGTAGCTCTGACAGAGTGAATATCGGGTTCTTGGTCACTTGCCTGGCTAGGGCCCTTCTCCCCCGATCGCTCAGTTTAGACGGCCGGCCAACTCTAGGAAGAGTCCTGGTGGTTCCGAACATCTTCCATTTACGGGTGATGGAGGCCACTGTGCTCATTGGGACCTTCAAAGCAGCAGATATTTTTCAGTACCCTTCCCCAGATTGTCTGTCTCGGAGGTCTATAGACAATTCCTTGGACTTCATGCTTGGTTTGTGCTCTGACATGCACTGTCAAATATGGGACCTTATATAGACAGGTGTATGAGTTTCAAAATCATGTCCAATTAACTGAATTTACCACAGGTGGACTCCAATTAAGCTGTAGGAACATCTCAAGGATGATCAGTGGAAACAGGATGCACCTGAGCTTCATGGCAAAGGCTGTGAATACTTATGTACATGTGATTTCTTAGTTTTTTTTATTTTTTACTAAAATTGCAAAGAAACTTTTTACACTTTGTCATTATGGGGTATTGTGTGTAGAATTTTGAGGACAACAATTAATTTATTCCATTTTGGAATAAGGCTGTAACATAACAAAATGTGGAAAAAGTGACGCGCTGTGAATACTTTCAGGATGCATTGTTTTAGTAACATTAAAAACAATAATACCTCACAGAGCGCTTACACAATATCTTCTTACTAATGTACAATTGTGGTAGGTTGGGGATACCTACTGTGTGAACAGCCGCTAGAGGTTATTTTATACCCTTTAGAGCGCGAACCAACTAATAGAATTTATGTAATGTACTAGCATACACGGTTGTCTTTTCAAAAGGCTAAAACGTGTAAGATCAGTCTGTATTGCTGGCTAAGTGCCACAATCACCAAGTAATGTTTGTTAAATAGTCAGGAAAAAACTAAAATAAAATAAGAATGATGGGTGGTATAGTTTTCTTTTTTTCTAATGCCAAGCAAAGTTTCTTAGGTTGGCAAGAAAACAGATAATAGTATTTCTCTATAAAACATTTAGCATTTTTGGCTATTTCAAAATAAGGGTATAGTATTTTAGCAATAGTCATTTGCAAATAGTCAGCCAATGCAATTCAATTAAGCACTTTTGTTATTAGTCTTCATCTATTTGCATTTCTCCTCTCAAAGTGGTGGAGCTTACAGTACATGAAATTGGGTGGCGTTTTGTCCCAAACTGGGCATTTCTAGTAGTATCAGGGTCGGGTTTGAGCAGATCAGGGGTGGTGCTTATTTTATCTAAATGTTTGCATGCCTAAATGTTGGGAGTTATGGTATTTGGGCAAATGTACCCAATTTTGAAGTTGGTGGGGGAAAAAAACCAAGCAGCCAATCAGATTAATTAAAATGTTCTCAGGGCCTGATTCAGCAAGGATCGCAACTGCAAAGCTGCATGCAGGCTATAGGTATATGATGCATGCAGGCAGGCAGCTTTACAATTACGATCCTTGCAGATATGGTAATGCAGCAGGAGGTCTGCCAGTTACTTTTGTGACTCGGCTGGCGTGGCACATGTAAATGCCCACCCAGTTGTGACGTCAGTCACGACACATTGGGCCAGTGATTGGTAAGTGTGTATGCACTTGCCAATTGTCATATAGGATGGCGGATCGGCTGGTTGTCCTGGTGTGCACCCACCTTTAGTTGTAAAATATGCGACAAGCCAATTTCTGAGACTGCTCTGATTAATTTGATATGTGACACTTGTAAATCTGTGTGGGACTGAATCTGTATATGAAGCTCAACAGAAAATGGTAGTGGCCACTACATAATAGCACTTAGTATACAGATCGAGACTCAGTCATAGAAAGATATATAAGTGTTGCATATCTAATTAACCAGTGAAGTGAGGTGGTTTGTCTCAGCAGTTTGCGACTAAAATAAATTTTTGGATGAAAAAAAACGCTCGCCACAAGTCTAGTCACATGGGACCTACTCACATTTCCCTAGTACTGTTTCATGCCCATAATGCATTATCACTAATTCATTAATAGCAGTTTAATATGGCAAATACTACCACAACACTAAAGTCAGTTGCAGAAATTGGGCCTAATTCAGAAATGGATGGATTTGCAGAGCAGCACACAAGTGGCTCTGCAAATCTATCCATCTCAGATGCAAATGCAGAAGGAGGTGTTAGACACCTCCTTGCTGCATTTGCAATCCCAGCACTGATGTCGCAGGCTGGGATCACAGTCATTGCGCCTTTGGTCAGGCTGCGGGAGCTGAAGCTTTCCGCAGCCTGGCCAGTGCCTGGTCACGCAAGAGGCCAGGAATCTCGCCCCTCCGTTTCCGGGAACGGTGACCAGGCAAGCTCCCGTTTCACCATTCATCCTCAGACGAACGTACATCTCTGAATCAGGCCCATTGTGTCTTCCATTAATGCCTGGAGACATTGTATGCTCCCTGTGAGGTACCTACGTGTTAGAGCTAGGACTTACTAGGTAAACTGGGGTTCCTTAAGGTTCATGAAAGCACAGACAAGACAACAGGAAATATACAATATCTTTTTTACAGATTAATGTAATAATAGAATACAACAGCAAAATATTACAGTAAATTGTAGCTTAACAATTGCCATGTTAATCACCAATCCCCAAAATCCAATCTTCCTCACAACAATGTTCATGGAAAGAGAAAGCACTACACACTCCAAGTTCTGACCGATATAATGCTCACTTTCCCAAAAAAACTGCCCCATTATTCCTACATTATTGTGATTTGCTCATTCCCATAGAGGGCTGGGTACTGGGCTTGTACAGACTTTCACATTGTTTACCAATTAGACCCTATTGTGGAGGTGCTATGGTGTGCTATAGTCAATGTTATGGAACAAAATGAACTGACCAATGTTAATAAAGAGTAGTGTGCATGGTAATGAGGAGTCCCTCCTCGTGTTAACTCTGTCCATGTTTTTAATATGGAAAGGAGTGCTGGCTGTAAGGGCACTGCCAGTGTTCTCTGCACACTTTATTCTGGCAAAACTCCCCTGGTGTCCGGCACTGTGACATGGTCAAAAGACTAGCTGCACTCACGTTTTATACAGAAACATCAGTGCGACTTTTGGCTGCGTCACTGGCTGTTTAACAGCTTCAGAGTGGAGGGCAGATCCCTCCTCCAGTATAAAAGGAAGGGTGTGGTTGCCGATAAACCGTGGACTGCCTGTGAACACTCTGTGCATTTCAGCTGCCACGTGATGTTACTGGGCTTTTTGTGTAGCCAGCAGTGGGGCAGTATCTGGGCTGGCTATCTGTGTGTAGCTAGCAATTGGGGCAGTATTCTGGGCTGGCTCTGAACTGTAAAATCTAGACAACAAGTGGGGCAGTATCTATTACACGATTTAAAATTATATTTGTTTTGGGGGCGTGGCCTAGCGGCTAATGGAGATGGACGCACAGTGATAGAGCTCCTGCTAAAAAGACTTAAGAGTTATCTCTGGCCTCTCTGGCAGCCCTTCCTCCCTGTCCCTACCTGATTCAGACCTGTAGCTGACGGGTGGTATGGTTCACGGAGCCGGGCATTTTTTTTTTTATGGCGCCGTTGCAGGTTCTGGCCCACTGCCCCACCTAGAACTGGGACCTCAATTTGCGATCGTGTGCTGGTGATGCTCGCGGTTGTGCTGTCCCTGCCGGAAAGTGCATCCTTTCCTTACTCTGCTGGCTATTGAGGAACGGGTCGCTCACCACCAGCTGGGCTCCTGTTCACCTTCTCGCCGACCAGGGCAGTCAGCCGCGCCTTCCATGTGACTCCACCTGACGCTGGGGATACATTTTCCGGGTGCACAGACGGGCCTTGCTGAGTGGAACTGAGCGTACCCATCGTGAGTATAGCGGCTGACGATTCCCATCCTGTGCCCCATTATCCCTCTGCTCTGATGCCTCAGTTCTTCATGCTCCTGCCTGTTCCCTGTGTCTGGAGAACCGGAGTAAGAGTCCTGTTAGCTGGTCCGGGGCCTCTATTCACTCACCGAGCTCTTTAAAACAGGGGTGAAGATCTCTGGGGTATCCAGACACACTAAAATTATAATTATTTTGCCCCTCTCTGTGCAAGGAGCTATCTAATCAGCATTATTACTTTGCCTATATGTATAAGCCATAAAAGATCTTTACACTGGAGTTGGTTGGCTTAAATTCAGTAATAATTCCAGTCAGAATACACTGGTACTTGAGCAGATGTGTGATCTTACCTTTCAGCATTCAATCCTCATTTTTTCATTTCAATTACAATCTCATTCCAGCATTTCTACATTATTATCTAAATTTTTTAATTAAAACTGACCCCCAGTGGTCATTTCGCTCTACTTCATAGAGTATGTGAGCTGCTGTGCGTCATGTTCATTTGCTACAGCTGAATGTGGTAATCCCAATACCCCATTGGAAATGTTATAATTGCTAAATGATTCCTTCTAACTAGCTGTGACCACTATTAGAAGCCCGTTTGCAATACATACACCTACAAATCATTGTCTTCAGCGACGCTTTCCTAATTGCCTTGCTCCACCATGGCTCCAAAAATAATCAAAGCTGCCAAATCGTCTCCACCTGTAAATTATTTGGGATCTACTTCCACTTCTTCTGAAAGCCGGCATCAACAATCATCACCTGGAACAGCCACTGCTCCTCAGATCTCATCTAAACAAGGGTGTAGTCCTGTACCACCCTCCTAGGTGGACATGGATATCTTAGATGGTCCCATCACCTTGAGTTCTATCCATACTATGTTGACTTAATTTAAGGCGGAAATAACTTCAGAATTAAAAACTAACATTCAAGCATTGAGATCTGATATTTGTGAGATTGGTGATCGTACTGACCATCTGGAATCTGAAATGGAGGAACTTGTCGCTTTGCATAATGACCTGATCTCAGCTCATGACTCTTCAGGAAGACATGGCTGCTATGCGGGATATGGTGATCGATTTGGAGGATTGTTCAAGACGCAACATTAAAATAAGAGGGATTCTGAACTCTGCTACGAATGCTGAACTTTACGACTATGCAACGGATCTCGTTCAGAAGCTACTTCCTAATGCCTCTACGTCGGATCTCCTTATCGATAGGATTCATAGACTTCCCGAATCGAAACAGGCTCCAGCCCTCTCACCTAAGGATACTCTCCTTAGAGTTAAAGGAACATATTATTAGAGCTGCACTACCTTTCTCTTCTACGGCAGAATGTCTGGTTGATCTCCAACTTTTTTCTGACATTTCTCCGGCAACCCTTGCCAGAAGACGCCTCTTCCACCTGATTATGGCAGTCTTACGGAAATATAATGTGCAATATAGATGGGGCTTTCCTACGCAATTGATTGTGACAAGAAAGGCCATATACACAGTCATATATTCCCCAAAGGATGGCCCAGATATCCTCCAAAAATGGGGCATTACTACTGACAGCCCTTCTAGTCTGCCTGCTAAACCTATTCCTCAGGAGTGGTGCTCTCATCCGAAGTGATTGGATTATGTGATTTACTTATTTACTGCTACAGGTCTCTGTTTGCAACCGTCGCAAGTTGATCTTAGTTTATATATGTTACAGGCTTTTATATCTGTTCTTTCCACAATGAGTTCCTTTTACGTTACTTATGTATAATATAACTTATGTGGTTGAATTTATCTGTTTTGCAATTAAGACAGTTCAGTGGCAGTGAAAGTAGGTGGTTTTGTTGTGAGCTACTCTTTGTTGGCTTACTTTTCCGGGATTCTTTATATAATTACATACTTGTATAATATTACAGCATTCTATAATATATACAGTACTGTGTTTTTTTTCATGTATTTTTTATATATTTCTGCTTTATAATTATTTTTGTTTTTCTTGCTGTAATTATTGAAGGGATTGGTCTATACAATGGGGTATCATGTGGGTTTCTCAGCTGGGCCCACTTCCCAACACCTTTAATTTTTCTGTCACGGTATTTCAGTGACAGAAGCTTTAGCTCCTTTATGGATGCTATTTCTGTTCATATTTCAATATGTTTTTTTTTTCCCCTTTCCCCTTTTCTAACTTTTGTTTTTTTTAATTATTATTTTATTTATCCATTACCGGTACTTCAATATACACCTTATGCCGTGTATATAATATCGTATAAGAATGACTATGGTGGTTTCATACCATATTTATTTACCTCCCATGGTTAATTTTTTAAGTATTAATGTTAAAGGTCTCAATTCTCCACGTAAGAGACTTCTTCCTCTAAAATATTTTGCAGATCAAAAAGCTATTATAGCAAACCAGGAATCGCATTTTCCATTGCATTCTCCTCCTCAGTTTACTAACAATGCCTATCCTCTCTACTACACCTCTTGTGCGCCGTTTAAAAGAAAAGGAGTAGCTATATTATTGAGCAGAACTTGCCATTTTAAATTAGAGAACAAATGGGTAGATTGCAATTGTAGATATCTTATTTTATACTGTTTGTTCAGCCAAAGGCTGGGACTAAGCACTGATGTTCGTGATAGTTGTATAGTTAATGGTGCAATATATTAATTCTGGATACTGAAAGAGTTGGAATAAAATACATAAGATGGATAAGAGGTGGGGATGGTAATATATGGATAGGATTGGGATAAAGTAAGAGCAATATAGAGATCTAAGAAAAACGAATAGTAAAGAAAAAAATGAATAAAAGAATAAAAAGTAATGATAAATAAATCTAAAATAAACTATATATCTAAAATAATAAAAAATAATAAAGTAAATAAAACAATATTGTGTCCAAACAATGTTGTACAATATAGGTGGGTTAAAAACGGTGGGGGTGGTTAATACCACAATAAATGTTTACAGCCCTTTATGGTATGGTTGTGTGGAGCGATGGGAGGTACGGTGTGAATGGAGTAGGTAGAGGACTCTTCACCCTGGTGGGGCTACAATTGGTTCCATCTGTCCCTACCTGAGGTCTGCATGAGCCTCTCCTATCTTATTTTAGTTGGGAAGATTGGGCCAAAATATATTACCCTTGTGTCCCTGTACGCCCCCAACAAAAGACAATGTAGTTTTATTAAAATATTTTTACTTAAAATTCAGGAGGTTAAAAAGGGAGCTTTGTTTAGTATGGGAGACTTTAATCTTGCACCTAACCCCAAGCTAGATAAATCCTCTTTCTTAGACAAGCAGTCGCTCAATGCAGCCCACTCTCTTGCTTCATCCTTTTCGCATTTACTGGCTGAATTTGACTTGTATGACACATGGCAAATTAAAAATCCAGG
Organism: Taudactylus pleione; assembly: GCA_031769625.1. Lineage (NCBI taxonomy): Eukaryota > Metazoa > Chordata > Amphibia > Anura > Myobatrachidae > Taudactylus > Taudactylus pleione. Next base: position 15,423,422 of record JAUIMM010000384.1, read on the forward strand.
AGTACGTGATTACACCTTCTATTCTGCAGTTCACAAATCATACTCCAGAATAGACTTACTTTTAACTGATAAATGGTCCCTTCAATTTACCCTGCAATTTATTGCCTATCACTTGGTCCGATCACGCCCCCTTACTTTGGTCCTGGTCCCCTTTCTCTGCTTCCCCTTTCCTTAAGACCTTGGCGCCTGCAGGAATATATTCTATTAGATAATGAAGGTTCACATATTTTGCAAGAAGCGTTAATCTCCTACTTAGAAATAAATCTACCTAATAACACCTCTGTGACAAATCATTGGTGCGCTCTTAAAAATGGTTATGAGAGCAACTGCCATACAAGCTGCAGTTAGGATTAGGAAAACCAAACAGGAGGTTCATCTAGCATATCAGTCTGATCTTTTAAAATTGGAAGTGCAACATAATCAGAGAGTATTTTGGATGCTGTTTGTCTCAGCTTTACTTGAGGCCAGGAAGAATCTTAATAATCTACAACTTTCCCAGATTTAAGGTGCAATCACTAAACTTAAATCAAAAATGTTATTCCCTTGGTAACAGAGCTAATAGATTACTCGCACGTAAGCTTAGGGGGAAAAACATTATCAATAGGATCAAATCCCTCTCCGGTCCCAATGGAACTTTAACTTGTAATCCTAAAGATATCGCTCAACAATTTGCGTCTTACTATGAAAAACTCTATAATCTTTCTCAGGGTCCATCTATACCTCAGCCCTCTGTATCTTTGATTAATGCCTTTTTAGACTCTGGCCCTGATTCAGAGCCGGACGCTCTCACAGAGCGCTCGCTTTGAATCAGGGCCGTCCCTCTGAATTTAAGAGCAGCCTCCTGGCACTCCCACTGACATCACTAGTGATGTCAGTGGGGCCAGCGCCAGATGGTAGGCGTTCCCATGGGAACGCCTCCGTCTGGGCAGCCACGCCCCTGGCACACCCACCAAAGGGGGCGTGCTGTCAATCACCATCGACAGCACGCCCCCTTAGGGGCGAGACCCATAGCGACGGCTTGGCCGTTGTTATTCGGCTCTCGCGCATGACGGAGCTGCCTCCGTCGTGCGCATGTGCACTTGGCCAACATCGACCCGCTTGCGAGCGCTCAGCGCTCGCGAGCGGGTCTGAATCAGGTCCTCTGTTACACTGCACGTCTCTCCTCACTGGAGGCTGAAGCTTTATGCTCTCCTTGGAGCGATAGTTAAGTAATAACTGCCATCAAATCTCTTAAAAAAGATGAAGCCCTCGGCCCAGATGGGTTTATAAATCGCTTCTATACGCATTTTCAAACTATTCTAACCAGTCTTAGTTAACCTTTATAATGATGTCTCCCATAATGTATTTCCTAAAGAAATGTAAGAGGCTCAAATCATTACCATACCGAAGCCTGGCAAGGATCCGACACTCTGTCAAAATTATAGACTAATAACTTTATTAAACTCTGATGTTAAAATATATGCAAAGCTAATTGCCAACAGATTAAACCCTATTCTTCTTGACTTGGTGTCATCATGGGGAGACAGGCTCCTGACAATACCAGAAGATTTTTTTTTCCATTTTAAATGCTCATGCTGCTTGTTCTGTGCATATGATTTTACTTTCCTTGGACGCAGAGAAAGCTTTCGACAGGCTTCACTGGCTTTTCATGTCTTGGGTCTTTGCTAGGTTTGGCTTTTCTGGTCTGTTCTTGAAAGCTATCCTAAATTTATACACTGTCCCTTCGGCTCATGTCTATAGTAACAGATTTCTTTCAAATAGTTTTAATATTACAAACGGGACTAGACAGGGATGCCCCCTTTTGACGTCAATATTTGCTTTAGCTATGGAACCACTTGCTGAAAAAATTTGATCTTCCCCCCCTTTTTTTAAGGTTTTTTGTGTCGGTTCCACTCAGCATAAGATATGTCTCTTTGCTGACGATGTCCTTTTATTTGTTACAAAACCGGACAGTTCTTTGCCAGCTCTTTATACTATTCTTCAGGATTACTCTGCAGCTTCGTACTACTAATTAAACACCTCAAAAACGGAAGCATTGTCATACAATATTGACCAACCTGCCCTATGTTTACTTCAGAGTCAAAATCCATATGCTTGGCAGTCTTCAAGTCTTAAATATTTGGGCATCAACATTCCTATACAATTACAAGATGTTATATTCTATAATTATCACCACCTATTAGTGCAAGTTTCAACACTTACTAAAATGTGGGTAAATTATGAAATCTCTTGGATGGGATGTCTTTCCTTTGTAAAAATGATGCTATTACTGTACCTAAAATCCTCTACTTATTTAGAGCTATCCCATTTTTATTTCAAATAAATCTTCTGATCAAATTTTATTCAGTTTTTTCCTCATTTATCTGGAAAGGTAAACTGCCTCGTATAGCTAGAACCCGACTTTGTAGGTCTAAGGCTAGAGGTGGCTTAGCGGCTCCAAACCTTGAATTTTATCAGTATGCTTGCCTTCTAGATCAGTTGAAAGACTGGTTGTCTCCATCACTATCTAAACCATGGGTGAATATCAAATCTTCTGTTTGTTACAGTTTCCCCTTACAGGATATCATTTGGCTTAAATCTACGGATAGACCTCCACAACACCTAGCCTTGCGTAGTGTTTCTGACACACTTAAGGTTTGGGAAAAATTGATTGGTTCACTTGGTGACTTTTCTCTTCCATCTTCTAACATCTCCATATTGGCACTCTCAAAATTAATTCCTGATCTCTCCTTAGCTAACTGGCTCGAGTGTGGTATTTTAACAGTTAAAGATCTTTATACAGATCAACAACTTAAATCATTCCAACAGCTCCGAGACCAATTTGATATCCCTAAAAATGACTTTTTTAAATTCTTGCAAGTTTGACATTGGATATTCTCCAATTCTTCCCCGTTACATCCCCTTCCCTCCATATATACTTTCTAAATTCTCTACTATTGGTCATAAGGGGGGAATCTCTCTGTGGTATAATACGCTATTATCACCTCTGGAAGATAGTAGACTCTATACAAACTAGGTGGGAATCAGAACTTAGTATTTCTCTGACAGAAGACAGTCTACACTATTCACAAATATTTTTAAAATGTCCAAGTGTCTAAATCATTCTGAAATGTTGTTCAAGCTAATACATGGTTTGTATTACACCCCAGTCAAACTACATAGATTTGGCCTGACTCTTTTAGGTTTTGCTGGAGAAATTGTGGATCTGAGGGCACTCTCCTACATATATTTTGGTCCTGCCCCATAATTCTCTCCCTTTGGACAGAAGTTTTCCAGTTGATAACCCAGATGCCCGAAGTTGCTCTTCTACATTATTTTCCACTCTCAGTGCATACTCATAATAAATATGTTATTGGACATATTTTTGTAGCCACAAGAGCGGCTCTGGCGCAATTTTGGAAGAACCTGACCCGCCCCCCCCCCCCCCCGGGTTTAAATACTCTACTTCAACTTGATTCAATGGCGGCCTTGGTCTGATTTTTATGATGCTTATGTATCCAGGACGCCTCCGACTAGTAATGTTTTTGTTTCAAATTGATGCTGCGTGTGATACTGTTGGATATATATTAGTCTCTTTCTAGCTTCAGATGGGTGTATTTGAGATATATATATAGATATATATAAATATATATATCAAAAGTCCAAAAAGAGACAGTCCGCACTAGTGCGGACAGTCTCTTTGTGGACTTTGATTTATGTTAAACACAGTTAGTCCAGCACCAATATTTTTACATCTATGCATGAGTGTGCAGATTTGTGACAGTTTGCTATATATATATATATATATATATATATTATTTTTTTTTTATTTTTTTTTCTTATATTTTTATTTTATTTTTTACCCTATTTTATTTTATTTCCTATTTTATCATTGTATAGTATATTGTTTTATATTTCAAGTAATATGCTTCTTGCTTCTTAAAAAAAATAAGAGAAATTGTTATTTGTTCACTGATACCTATACTCTGTATTAAAAATTATCTCTTTAATAAAAATAACCTGAGACAAAAATTATATTTGTTTCCGACTAACAAGTGTGCAGAATCTGGTCCGCTCTTAAAAATGTATGCGTGTCCAACCAACAAGTGTGCAGTATCTGGACCAAACTGCTAGCGGGCCGTATCTGGCCTACTCAAGTAATCTCTATCTAGACAGCAAGTGGCACTCTTTAAAATTCTATTTATCATCTTCTGGGCCACTCTTTAAAATTATATTGGTGTCCATTCAGCAAGTGGGCATAATCTGGGCTACTCTTTAAATCTAGATTTAACACCTTCTTCTGGACCACTGTTTTTTATTTGTGTCAATCAAGCAAGAATTTATATAAGAAAAACAACAATCTTAAGTTTCTTGAAGAAAAATTAAAGTACAAATACAACAACAAATTCCCAACAAGGACACTGCAGACAAGGCTGGTCCGTCTTCTAAATTACAGTCTGTTTCGCTTGAAAAATGTTTCTCTAAACTTCACATATCAGGACTAAACAGTGACTAGTTTAAAACATTTCAAATCATGGAAAGAAACCGGCCACAAACAAGAAAGTGATTTGGGTGTTTATTCTGCGCAAAATACTTTGAAAAGAAAGTTTACTTGACCATGAGCAAAGTTACACACTGATTTGTGTTCAAATATACAGATGTGTCCACATGCATCTATCCTCTGTGCGCGACAAGTCGCGCTACATATAATGTGGGAGCTCCATGTGACTCAGCAGCCCTTAGAGTCTTCTTGTGCAACTTTTTACCTTCAAATTTGTCGTATTTGCACAGCGATGCGAGTAGGTACCACAAGTCACTTCTGCTGAATAAAATGATATGCAGATGCCTATGTTCTCTATGTGCCTGCTTGCAATATGCTATGTTACAGCCACTGACACTAACGTAGCATTTTGCATGCAGATACATCCGCAGTCGCTCACAGAATATAGGCATGCTACATATCAATTTAATTAGAAGTTGCTTGTGCTACGTATTCGCATCAGATATTGCCGTGCTTAGATGATTTAGTACTTTAAGCCAGTAGAATGAAGTGTCACTAGCAGGTGTATGGTATTTACAATTTCCCTAATGATTAAATGGTTATTATAGATGCTTTATAAGGGAGCTCTGGTGGTATTATCAGTATGCTGGATAGACGTCTGAGGTGACCTGTCTTGATAATGACCCTGAGGGGTCGAAACGTCGACAACAAATATGGCGATATGTGCCTTAAACTTTTCTATTAAACTGGATTGATTAAATTCTGGACTTTGCGGTGAGTGCCTGCTGTGGCTATATTTGAGCTAGCTTTATATATATATATATATATATATATATATATATATATATAACACTGGAGAAATTGTGGCTTCTGGGTCTTGACAAAGGGTTGCGCGGGACCAAAAACGTCGACATGCTCTCTTTTGTGTCATGATGTGGGTGAATAAAGCACAAATTTTACCTTTTCTATGGAAAAAGACTGGTGAGTGCTCTCTTTTTTTCTGTATATGTATATATATATATATATATATATATATATATATTTTTTTTTTAATTATTATTATTTATTTATTTCTATACATACAGAATGTTGGTATATTGACATCTATCTGGAGTGTTTTTAAATTTATATATCCTACATGGGGAATGGCTCTAGGCCGTGCCTCACTATTTGTGTTTTTACACTTGCAAATATATGAGAACATACAGTTTCATAGCTTCACTTATCATGCTTTAATATGTACTGCCTCGTTTGTCTAAATATTCTGAAGTTTGTCAAAGGCAAGATGCTCATTTAACAGAAATAGACCATATCTTAGAAGCTACAAAACTATGCATCAAGGAACTGAAAGAGAAGCCTGCTACTCATTTAAAATATCTCCATCTACATCTTGCTGGTGAATGGGCAGAAATTTGTATAAATTGTTCTGATGCTACTGCTTTTAGGATGAATATCCATGGTAAATACATAGTCAAAGTTAACAAAAACCAATAAACAAGATTTTCAGATATTTCAATACAGTAAGCCATGAAGCTTGTAACATTCTTTTTGAACATTATTCTTACAATGGAAGTCCTGCAATTTTAAAATATAAAATTTAGCAAGACTAGCTGCTGTTGGTTCGATTATACCGTTAAACACAGCTAAATGTGAAAGACGATCTACTCTAAAACTAAATTAAAACCTTTTTATGGAATCACATGCAGCAGAGCACACAAAATAATATGATATGGATTTCACTTAGAGTCAATATAAGGTTGATATAAGGTCATCGCTGGCAACATTTTCTAGTGAGAACACTGACTGCCTTCGGGTTCCCCACAATCCCATGAGGCCAGTGGTCAGGGCCGCCATCGGGGGGGGACTGCCGAGACTGGCGTCCCGGGCCCGGATGCTCTGCAGAAAGGGGCTCCCACCCGCTCCTGCCTGTTTGAGTGAAGTGGGAGCCCGCTCCTACTGTCTGCGCTACAACATGAGTGAAGAGGGAGCCCGCTGCTACTACCTGTGCTACTTCCTCCATGCGTGAAGAGGGAGCCCGCTCCTGCTGCCTGCACTATGCCCTCCTTGGGTGAAGAGGAGGCCCGCTCCAACCTGCATGCCGCGCTGACTACCTGTTTGATTGCAGGTAGTCAGCGTCAGCTCCCTCTTGTCCCCTTCCGTCCCCTTGTTAAATAAAGTTTTAAAAAAAATTTAAGTCAGCGTGCGTGATGTCACACATGCCGCGCCGCTGGGAGAGGAGCTGCGGCACATGAGCAGTGCTAGCTAGCCGAACCAGAAGATGCAGCCACAAGGAGCTTTCTTCAAGGAGGTAAGTCATGAGACTTGTAATTCATGGGACTTGATTTGTTTCCGTATGTGATGTACAAGTGATTATAGTTAGGCTAAATATAATCACTTGCACACTACAGAGATAGAGAAATGTGTTATGAGGCAGGTTGGGGAAGACGTGAGATGTCAGAGGGAGGATGGGCTACAGGGGAGGAATGACGAAGTAATATGTTACTATAGAGGAGGGTAGGGTCTGTGTTACTACAGGGATAGATAAATGTGTTATGAGGCAGGTTGGGGAAGACGTGAGATGTCACAGAGGGAGGATGGGCTACAGATGAGGAAGGAATATGTTACTATAGAGGAGGGGGGGCTGTGTTACTACAGGGATAGATAAATGTGTTATGGGCAGGGTCGGACTGGCCCACAGGGGAAATCCATGGTGGGCCAAACTGCCTGAGGGCCCCACCTCCTCTTTTAATGTCAAGTTTCAGACAGTATATTTGAATTATACATTGTTACTCTATCACAGGGTCAGTTACTTGGTAGAGCAGGACCATGGATGAGCAGACCATGCACTGTAGTATCCATGTTGTCTGCATGCTATGTCCTCTATAATGGCTGGCCAAGCATCCATGTTGGCTGGCCACACCCCTTAAGGATGGGCCCCTACCACAGCCTTTTCCCGGTGGGCCCTTCATGCCGCAGTCCGACACTGGTTATGGGGCAGGTTGGGGAAGACATGTGAGATGTCACAGAGGGAGGATGGGCTACAGATGAGGAAGGAATATGTTACTATAGAGGAGGGGGGCTGTGTTACTACAGGGATAGATAAATGTGTTATGGGGCAGGTTGGGGAAGACATGTGAGATGTCACAGAGGGAGGATGGGCTACAGATGAGGAAGGAATATGTTACTATAGAGGAGGGGGGCTGTGTTACTACAGGGATAGATAAATGTGTTATGAGGCAGGTTGGGGAAGACATGTGAGATGTCACAGAGGGAGGATGGGCTACAGATGAGGAAGGAATATGTTACTATAGAGGAGGGGGGGCCTGTGTTACTACAGGGATAGATAAATGTGTTATGGGCAGGGTCGGACTGGCCCACAGGGGAAAACCATGGTGGGCAAACTGCCTGAGGGCTCCACCTCCTCTTTTAATGTCAAGTTTCAGACAGTATATTTGAATTATACATTGTTACTCTATCACATGGTCAGTAACTTGGTAGAGCAGGACCATGGATGAGCAGACCATGCACTGTAGTATACATGTTGTCTGCATGCTATGTCCTCTATAATGGCTGGCCAAGCATCCATGTTGGCTGACCACACCCCTTAAGGATGGGCCCCTACCACAGCCTTTTCCCGGTGGGCCCTTCATGCCGCAGTCCGACACTGGTTATGGGGCAGGTTGGGGAAGACATGCGAGATCTCACAGAGGGAGGATGAGCTACAGATGAAGGAATATGTTACTATAGAGGAGGGGGCTGTGTTACTACAGGGATAGATAAATGTGTTATGGGCAGGGTCGGACTGGCCCACAGGGGTACAGGGGAAATCCATGGTGGGCCCCACTGCCTGAGGGCCCCACCTCTTCTTTTAATGTCAAGTTTCAGACAGTATATTTGAATTATACATTGTTACTCTATCACAGGGTCAGTTACTTGGTAGAGCAGGACCATGGATGAGCAGATCATGCACTGTAGTATCCATGTTGTCTGCATGCTATGTCCTCTATAATGGCTGGCCAAGCATCCATGTTGGCTAGCCACATCCCTTAAGGATGGGCCCCTACCACTGCAGTCCGACACTGGTTATGGGGCAGGTTGGGGAAGACATGCGAGATCTCACAGAGGGAGGATGGGCTACAGATGAGGAAGGAATATGTTACTATAGAGGAGGGGGGGGCTGTGTTATTACAGGGATAGCTAAATGTGTTATGGGGCAGGTTGGGGAAGACATGTGAGATGTCAATGAGGATGGGCTACAGGGGCAGAATAATGAAGGAATATGTTACTATAAAAGGTGAGGTGTTTAAAGGTGGTACCTGGCAGCTCTTATGCCATGTGCCCATGCGAAACTGCAGCACACACAATTCTATCCCTGCGGAATGTATGTGATAATCTTGTTGGTTGTGGCATAACTATAAAACATTCTAAAATTTTACATAAGTTGCATTTTATTGTGGCCACTTAAGGACACTATCCATCATGTTGTAGACTGTACCAAGCCTGACACACAGATTTATCTGTTCAGTCACAAAAATGTCCCTGGAAATTATTTATAATTGTTAGCAAGGATGTAGACATAGGTCATCTAAAGAAACAATGGGGAAATCAGATATATATCGTGAATCCGGAAAGTAAACACAACACTTCACTTTTTCCACATTTTGTTAGGTCACAGCCTTATTCCAAAATTGAATAAATTCATTTTCTCCTCAAAATTCTACACACAATACCCCATAACAACAACGTGTAAAAAGTTTTTTTTTAGATTTTTGCAAATTTAATAAAAAAAAAAAAAACACTTAAGCTGCATACACACACACAAAGATTTAGTAAATGAACGATTTTAGTAAACGATTTTCGTTAACTTTTTCAAGAGAAAAATGAATAAAAAACGTTTACTAAAATCGTTCATTTACTAAATGTAATGAACAATTTTTTTTAACTACAAACGATTTTTGCATATTCCCTTACTGAAAATCATTGAGTTTGTCAGTCCGACTGAACTACAAACGTGAACATGCATGAACGATAATTGTTCATCGTTTTAACTCAGAAAGTGAACGATTTTTTCAACGATTGAATGATAAACGATATCGTTATCGATAATCGTTCAATAAGTCGTTGTGTGTGTATGCACCTTTAGAAATCACATGTACATAAGTATTCACTGCCTTTGCCATGAAGCTCAAAATTTAGCTCAGGTGCATCCTGTTTTCACTGATCATCCTTGAGATATTCCTACAGCTTAATTGGAATCCACCTGTGGTAAATTCAGTTGTTTGGACATGATTTTGAAAGGCATACACCTGTCTATATAAGGTCCCACACTTGACAGTGCATGTCAGAGCACAAACCAAACATGAAGTCCAAGGAATTGTCTGTGGATGATCAGGTGACCAAGCCACCCCGGCGAAACGTGCGTCCTGCCTGCAGACTGCATTAGCAATCCCACACACACGGCACCACAGCCTTGGTCCGCTGACTATCTTGACGTTGTAACTTTACTGTCACTTCCGTGCACTCCCATCTGAGCTCCCAGCGTGCGACTCCCCCTGCAATGCCTTAAGGTAACAGGGGAGAGACACTGCTTCTCCTCAGACAGCAGAAGTGCCTTTCTGTTTCCTCTGTGTGTTAAGCTATTTGCACTCTCTCATCCCATGTTAGAAATGGACATGGGAAAGTATAAGTGATTTAGCGTTTTATTAACCACAGCCTTACTTTTTACGGCAGCATTCCCATAAGATCTTTTCCATGTGACACTCATTTATCTTATATGATCTAATTGCTTTTCTTTTATTGTATTGTACCTATTAGACGGAACTTGATCTTGTTACATGGTGTAATTAATCTTCACCTTACTGCTGCCTGAGTTCCTGAGCAATCCAACTGCATTATATTAAACAGGTTTTGCCTTAGAAGTGATAGTTACAGCAGACCTATAGATTAGAACTGTTGGTGCCTGTATATTGACTATCAGGGGTATTCAATTTGGAGCGAAAAGTCCGTGCTGGACTTTTCGCTCCACATCGCTGATTTTCCTGGGATAAAGTATCGGGCGCGCGCCCATTTTATACCTGTACTCAATTATAAAGCTACGAAAACGGGAGCCGGCGAAATAGGATCGGTGGAAAAAAAACGGGATTTACCTGGAATAAATTGTTGGTGACCCCCCTAAAGCTGTGAAAACATGGGGGATCACTATGGGTACCCCCGTTTTAGCCTGCAAATAAAAGTCGGGGTTTTAAATAGCCACAGCAGGAGTTTTTTTTCCGACATTGAAGAAGTGATGCAGAAGAGCACTTAGGTTGTTTCGTTTTTGTAAGTGGTCCCATCAAATTTGGGGTACATAAAAATGGGTACTAGCATATTTTTATGTCCCTAAAGTAATTTTTAAAAAATTCTGCAAAAATGCACCTGCCGCTAATAATCTATTCTAGAAAACACTTGCCGCATACTTGAATTATAGCCCTGAACCTATTTCCCTATTTTTAAAGACTTTTTTCCAGTTTTTATTTCACCCCAATTTTGAATTAATTTTTTTGGGGTGTCCCTAATTTTTTTTTTTTACTTTTTTTGACAGTTTATTTTTAAATGACATTCCCAGGGTTGCAGGCTATTTTTTTTAAGCCTGCACCCCTAAACCCCAATTCTGCACTTTTTTTCACAACCTATTCAGTGGTGAAAAGATCCCCGTTTTTTTTCAAAGACTTTTAGAACCTGCAAAAAGTCTTTCAAATTGAATACGGGAATAACTGAAATCGTCGAAAATGACGCCATCGGCGATAATTTATTGCCGTTTCCGTAATTTTCGCTCCATATTGAATACCCCTGAATATTTTTGATTATTCTTATAATTATACTCATCTGTGTGTTTTCTCTCTGACCAACTGTGATTTTCAAACAAGTGGAGTTAGGAAGAGGGGTTATTTCAGTCTTAGATATTCGCCCATTTTTTCACCTTGCCTATAATTAACAGCAGAGTTACTTATATAGATCTAACAGGAGAATATATATGTTGTTAAATACTCCTTTATGCAAGATAAAGGTGAGGTGAAACATTGTTTTATGTATATATAAACTGAGTGTTTTCCTTAGTCCTGATTGCAACATCTGTGCTTTTTGCCCATGTTTATACATAATTATTACTAGCAGCGGATTTACACTGATTGATGTATTTGGTACATATAGGGTTTAAATACTGTTGTTCCCTGCTGCTATTCAATCAATGACTTGGGATACAAGGTTAATCACTCTCATATATCATCATATATACTAATATTTGTTTTCTCACTGTATGCTGATTGCAACATTCATGTTGTTTAAGTTTGTTCACTATATGTATTTGTTTTACATGTGAGTTACCGAACTGAATTTATCCTAGTGTATATAAACTGAGTGCTTTCCTTAGTCTTGATTGTAACATCTGTGCTCTTTATCCATATTTATACATCATTCTTACTGGCAGCGGATTTACACTGATTGATGTACTTGGTACATATAGGGTCTAAATAATCTTGTTCCCTGCTGCCATTCAATGACTTGTGATACAAGGTAAATCACTCTCATATATTATATTATATTATATTATATATACCAACAATGGTTTTCTTACTGTATGCTGATTGCAACATTTATGTTGTTTACGTTTGTTCACTATATATATTTATTTTACATGTGAGTTACCTAACTGAAGAGAATTTATCTTACAAAGTTTACTATTAAAAGTTTTAATTTCATATAATTCTGTTTATTCATTTTCATTACATTTCCTTTCTAAGAGTGCCCCAACAAAGGCTTATTTGTCTTTTTTCGAGTTTTTGCTCTTTGCATAACTATTTATTATAGTTGTCCAAGGGCCCCAGGATTCCAAAGGCCCGTGACCGATCGCACCCCTACCCCCCGTCGCATTGCTGCCACCGCTGATAGTGCGGCGCAGCCAGTGCATTGCTGCGGGGCCTGCTGTGGTGCAGGGGCCCATAGCCGCCGCTGCACCCCTGCTAGTGTCACCCAGGCCCCAAGTGTAGGGCAGAGCGGTCTGCACTACACAGTTTACAGCGGTGGCTGTGTGTTTGTTATAGCAGCCAATGAGAGTCAGACAGACACTCTTTGGCTGCTGCGTCATCCACAGAGGGAACTGGCTGGAGCTTACTCATGAGCTCTGCCTTCCGGCTCCCCCAGCAGCGGGGGACTACTACTGAGGTCACTGCACAGGGGGGACTACTACTGGGGGCACTGCATAGGGGGATTACTACTGGGGGCACTGCATAGGGGAGTTACTACTGGGGACACTGCATAGTGGGGACTACTACTGGGGACACTGCATAGTGGGGACTACTACTGGGGACACTGCATAGTGGGGACTACTACTGGGGACACTGCATAGTGGGGACTACTACTGGGGACACTGCATAGTGGGGACTACTACTGGGGACACTGCATAGTGGGGACTACTACTGGGGACACTGCATAGTGGGGACTACTACTGGGGACACTGCATAGTGGGGACTACTACTGGGGACACTGCATAGTGGGGACTACTACTGGGGACACTGCATAGTGGGGACTACTACTGGGGACACTGCATAGGGGGGACAACTTCTGGGGGCACTGCATATGAAATTTGTTGTAGTGTACATGTTCAGACTGTGACTTGTGTTTTTTCCTGTAAATGACTTATGTTTTTCTGCTGATAGCCAACAAAGTGTGAGCAAGTTATGATAGCTAAGATACTGCATATAAACAAATGACAACACTGAGATTCATTGACATGACGGAGAGGAGTTTGCTTTTCACTAAGTAGGTACTGGTTAGTACAAAGGCAGATGTGAATGAGTTGACGAACACGATCCTGAGGTTTGTAGCTCAGTCACAGGACAAGTATGCCATGAAGAGTAATCCTGATCGTACACACTACTGTAAATATTCAAAAGCTGGTTGATATTGAATATGGGAAAATCATGATTATTGCAACACCAAAATACTTCCTCGAGCAACCAGGAGAAATAACCATTGCTCTTCTATCCTCCTAACCTCATCCTTTCTGAATTGAAATCCATACATGTCCTATAGTAGGGGACCTCAAATCATCAGATGGACACAGTGTAATCGGTTGTGAAGACACTGAATGTCTAACGGTTTGCTCTGTCTTGTGATTTTGGGTTTGGTATAGTTACACACTGTGTTGGCAGACTGTGGTCTTGTTTCCTATCCATCCTACTCCAGATTCTCTATTTCTAAATTAACACTGAAACATAAAGCAAATCATAGATTTTGGGTTTATGCAGCAAGATGTGGTAGTGTTTGTAAAGAAGCATACCTTTGCACCAGTTGACGGGTGGCGTTTTGTCACAGCTAGGATGTTCCTTGCTTAATACAGAAAAGGTAGATTTGCAGCGGTGCAAAAATGAGATTTCATTTTGTAAAGTCAGATTACTGAAATTAGATAATGGGGTGTAGAGGGTTTCGTTTTTGGGGACATGCACAGCAATTTTCAGCTCTGGACTAATATATATATATAAAACAAATATACATCTGTATGGGATTCATTTATATTTGCAACTTCCAGTTGCCCTTTTTACAGGGAAACGCGTTTAAACGCACTTTTGTAATATTGGGTTGGGGACCCTACCAGTTGATCCATTAATACTTTTGTTTTTTAGGCCTCAAAATTTTATTGAATCCTTCAGCCTAAAAGTAAACCAAATGAAGACCATTCAAGTTGAATAAATCCTCTGATGTGTTTAAGCGCTCAGAAATGTGTGTCTACTCTCCTCTAAGGAGATTATAGAGGACTCCAAAAGACTACTGCTACATAGAATGGGAATATTCTAAAAATACATCTAAACAGTTCCAACATGGAATTTCCACAGTCCGAACCATCAGTAGGGAATTGAACACACCTTGAAATATTTTTGATATAAGAGAGTATATGGTGAAGACAGATAAAATAGGCAAAATAGTGCTGCTGGGGTACATGGCCTAATAAAATGGCACAAAATTGCTTATACAAAAATGCTGTTTTCTACAAATTCAAAAAAGTCAATGTGTGACATAAGCAGAGCAATACTTTTGTTTTGGCTACAAACCTTAAAACACAATTGTTTCCTATCTTATCATGGTAGCGTAAAAAAATAAAAAAAGTTATCAAAGGTCCAGAAACACCCCAAACTTTACTAGGTTCAAACTTATGTATTATACTGTAGTGCACAGAGATTTAAAGTCTTTATGTCATAGCCATTAAATGTTTGTAGGAAACAGTCTACAGTCTACAGTGTAAAGGCAGATCCTAAATAATAATGAGCAATGACCTTAGGGGTAATATCTACTAAGCAGCAAATTTCAAACCCGCATAGTCTTCAGCCATTTAATTTAAAGAGGCAAAAATATTGAATGCAAACCCAGGCGTGACCTGTATTTAGTATTATTAATAATTTTTTCTTAATATTCCCAATTTCATTAGCTATTGATAGCACAAACATCTCCTCTATCCCATAATGCGCTGTCTTGGAGTTATCCTTGATTCATCCTTCAAGCCACAAATTCAGTAACTCTCGTAGTCCTGCCATTTCCATCCCAGAAATCTCTCCAGGATCAGACCCTTTATCATTTTGTAAGCTACTAACACCCTCATCCACTCATTGGTCATATCGAAATTGGACTACTGTAATCGCCTGCGATCTGGTCTCCCTGACTCTCACCTCTCTCCACTTCAATCTGTCCTGAATGCTTCTGCTCGGCTCATCTTCCTATCCAAATGTACTACATCTACCTCCCTTCTCCTGCAAGCCCTACACTGGCTCTCCTTAATCTTCAAAACCCAATTCAAGCTTCTCACACCCACTTACAAAGCCCTCACCCAAGCTTCTCCTATTTATATATCTGACCTTATCTCACTTCACACTCCCACTAGCCGATTTCACTCCACAAATGAACACCAAATTATTACTTCTTCCCACTCCAGCCTCTAAGATTTTGCCCAAGCTGCTCCCCCACCTCTGGAATTCTTTCCTTCTCCCTATCAGACGGTACACAAAACTTCAAATGGGCTCTCAAGACCAACTTCATCAAAACCATCCAGCTCTCAACCTAACCTACTACTCCATTCCCCCTGCTCACTGTCTCTACCCCTGTATGTCTGCTCCTTTAGAATGTAAGCTCTTATGAGTAGGGCCCTCTTTCCTCATGTGCTTTTCATCCCTTACTTATGCTATCATCTATTCCAAACTCCCTACAACAGCACCTAACCCTTAGTTTCTGTTGCCATGCTGCTTATTTGTGTATTATAACTACTGTTGTAGCGATGTTTATAAACCACGTCCTTGTCCTGCAATATTTTGTACTGTAAGTCACTATTTTCTAGGTACTTTGCAAGGTGCTGCGGTACCTTTCTGGCACCATATAAAGTATAAGAATAATAAAGAATAATATTAATAAAAAATACTGAATAATAATAATAAATAATAATAATTCCAGCATTTTAAACAGCATTAGCAAAGTCCCCTTAGACTTGGCAGACAAAAAATTATTAGCAATTTGCCAAGAATCATTGCTGAAGTAAACCATCAAAGTTAGATGAGATACAGACTAGGTAACTATACACCATGCATTTTTTTAGGTTCCTTTGCAAACATAAGGTTAGAGACAGGTGTTGTTTAAGGGACAGAATGGATGAAGATATGGATTCTTTAGCATAGGAATATACGATGTAGAAGGCTTGAAAGAGGTATCCTTAGTCACAGGACCAAAAGTATCACAGGGTGCATGAGGGATATTGCAGGGGATGAGAAATAATGTTGATTTATAAGCTTGTGATAGAATCTGCTGACAGCATGTTTTTTTCTTTTTAAAGGAAGGGTAGGAATACAAATACAAACGGGTAATAGAACCTACAGATGTCTCCACATACATCTTACGTCCTTGCATGTTAAACAGTCCTCCTAGTCAAGCCATGTCGTGACTCTGTAGCTCAGAGCGTATTTTATGTGCGACTTTTTACCATGAAATGTGTTATTTGCAAACAGAATGCACAAGCAGCTTCTGCTGATTAAAATTCTTTGTGCAACAGCGGGTGTATCTGCATACAAAATGCTAAGTTAGTGTCACAGCCGCTGACACTGTAACATAGTATTTTGAATGCAGATGCACCCACAGTCGCACACAGAATATAGGCATGCCGCATATCATTTTAATCATCACAAGCTGCTTGTGCATCCTATTTGCATCCCTTCTGCGAATAAGGTGCATTTGAAGGTGAAGACTTGTAGCACACGGAGGTAACATGTACAATACTGTGCAAAAATTTTAGTCAGGTGTGGAAAAAAATGCTCTAAAGTAAGAATGCTTTCAAAAATAGAAGTGTTAATAGTTTACTTTTATCAATTAACAAAATGCAAAGTGAAAGAACAGAAGATAAATCTTAATCAAATCAATATTTGGTGTGACCACCCTTTGCCTTTAAAACAGCATCAATTCTTCTAGGTACACTAGCAGAAAGTCAGGGATTTTGTAGGATTATAGTCAGGTGCAAGATTAACCAAACAGGTGATAATGATCATCATTTTCATATGTAGGTTGAAACAACAAGAGATATGGTAAGAACTTACCTTTGTTATCTCTGTTTCTACGAAGTCCATAGGGTCCACAGGGTGACCTTGGGGTATAGCTGGATCCTGGATCCTCGGGCACCACGGAGTTAAAGCTTTTAGCTGCTCCCAGGATGCACTTGGGTCCAACCTCCCCTATACCCCGCCCCCGAGCCACAGGCACCTCAGTTGGTAAGCAGCCCAGGCCGGAGGAGGAGACGAAACAGAGAGAAGGAAGACTGGAACACACAAGAACCATACTCACAGAAATGGGAGACGGAAAACCGGTGACCAGTCACAGAGCCCATATGAAGCCAGGTGTGTCAGGGCGGGTGCCCTGTGGACCCTATGGACTTCGTAGAAACAGAGATAACAAAGGTAAGTTCTTACCATATCTCTTGTTTTCTACTTCAGGGTCCATAGGGGTCCACAGGGTGACCTTGGGGATGTCCCAAAGCAGTCCAACTAAGGGCGGGGACGCTCCTGTGCTGATAGGAGAACCCGGCGCCCAAAGGATGCATCCTGAGAGGCAAAGGTGTCAAACGCATAGAACCTCAAAAAGGTCTGAATGGAAGACCAGGTGGCCGCCTTACAGAGCTGAACAGCAGAGGCGCCACGGCTAGCAGCCCAAGAAGGGCCCACGGACCGAGTGGAATGAGCCTTAACAGAGGCTGGAACAGGTAAACCCTCCTGCATATAAGCCTCAATAATAACAGAACGAAGCCAACGGGCTAGAGTCTGTTTGTTGGCAGGCCAACCCCTCTTGTGAAAACCAAAGAGGATAAACAAAGAATCCGACTTCCTCACAGAACTAGTCAGGTCCACATAAACCTGGAGTGCCCGGACAACGTCTAAGGAAGTCTACCCAGCCGAAAGATCAGGTGACTGAAAGGCTGGTACAACAATTTCCTGATTAATGTGGAACCTGGAAACCACCTTAGGCAGGAAATCAGGACGAGTGCGAAGCACCGCTCTGTCCTGATGAAAAATCAGAAAAGGGGGACGACAAGAAAGCGCCCCCAAATCTGAAACCCTCCTGGCAGAAGTAATTGCCAAGAGGAAAACAGTTTTAAAAGTTAGCCACTTGAGCTCCACTGACTCCAAGGGCTCAAAAGGAGGACCCTGTAAGGCCCGAAGAACCACCGCCAAATCCCACGGGGCCAAAGGTGGCACAAAGGGAGGCTGGATTCTCAAAACACCCTGGAAAAAGGTGTGTACGTCCGGCATAGCAGCGATCCTGCGCTGGAACCACACCGACAGAGCAGACACGTGTACCTTCAGTGAAGAAAGACGTAATCCTAAGTCCAAACCCGACTGAAGGAAAGCCAGAATACGCGAAACCCGGAACACCTGGAGATCATAGTTTCTGGCCTCGCACCACTGAAAGTAAGTGTGCCACACTCTGTGATAGAGCCTCGCGGAAGCAGGCTTGCGCGCCCTCAGCATGGTGGTAATAACGGAGCTAGAAAAGCCCCGAGACCTCAGGACGGCTGTCTCAAGAGCCACGCCGTCAAAGATAGTCGACCCAGATCCGGGTGAAGACAGGGCCCCTGAGACAACAGGTCCCGCCGTTGAGGTAGGAGGTACGGAGCGTCGATGGACAGGCTCCGCAGATCGGAGTACCACGGCCTTCTGGGCCACGCTGGGGCCACCAGGATCAGTGTGCCTCCGTCCTGTTTGAACTTGCGCCGGACCCGAGGCAGCAGAGATATCGGAGGGAACAAGTAAGCCAGTTGAAACAGCCATTTCACCGACAGCGCGTCTATCAGACTTGCGCCTGCGTCCCTTGTCCTTGACCCGTACACAGGCAGCTTGTGATTGTGACGGGACGCCATCAGGTCCAGCTCTGGCAGCCCCCACTTATCCACGAGTAGTTGGAATACCTCTGGATGAAGCGACCATTCCCCGGGATGCACATCGTAACGGCTGAGGAAGTCTGCCTCCCAATTGAGGACTCCTGGGATGAAAACTGCAGAGAGAGCTGGAAGATAGCGCTCCGCCCAAGCCAGGACGCGGGACACCTCCGACATCGCAGCTCGACTGCGAGTCCCTCCCTGGTGATTGATGTACGCCACCGTGGTGGCGTTGTCTGACTGCACCTGAACGGCCCTTCCGTGAAGAGCGGTGCCGGACGACTGCAGGGCTCTGTATACTGCCCGCAGTTCCAGGATGTTGATGGGAAGAATCGCTTCCTCCGCCGACCAACGACCCTGAAGTGACAAGGAGCCTGTCACCGCCTCCCAACCCCGGAGACTGGCATCTGTCGTGAGCAGAACCCATTCCGGGATCCAAAAGGGGCGCCCCTCCAGGAGATGAGCTGTCTGCAGCCACCAGGCTAGGGACAGACGCACCTCCGAGGACAACACCAGCATCTGAGAGCGGATCCTGTGTGGCAATCTGTTCCATTCCGAAAGAATCAGCCCCTGCAGGGGCCTGGAATGGAACTGGGCAAACTCCACCATGTCGAATGCCGACACCATGGACCCCAAAACTCTCATCACTGAGTGCACCGACACTCTGCCACTGCTCAGACAACTGTGAATCCGCAGCTGTAAGGAGGAGACCTTCTCTGGAGTCAGAAAAATCCGTTGCTGACGAGAGTCCAGCAGGGCCCCCAAATGAACCATCCGTTGTGATGGGATGAGGGAGGATTTCTTCCAGTTGATCAACCAGCCGTGCGCCTGTAGACAAGCGACCGTCAGGTGGAGATGCTGGATCAGAACCTCCGGGGAGCTTGCCAGCAAGAGGAGGTCGTCTAGATACGGTAGCAACCGTATCCCCTGGCTCCGAAGGTGAGCCGCCATGACCGCCATCACCTTGGTAAATACCCTTGGTGCCATGGAGAGACCAAAGGGTAGAGCCCTGAATTGGTAGTGGTTGTGGAGAATAGCAAACCGCAGAAACCGTTGGTGCGATGTTGCTATAGGCACATGGAGGTAGGCGTCCTGGATATCCAGGGAGACCATATAATCCCCCGGTTCCATCGCCAGTATGATGGAACGCAAAGTTTCCATCCTGAATTTGGGAACCCTGAGAAACCTGTTCAGGGACTTCAAATTGAGGATGGGGCGATGAGAGCCATTGGGTTTCTGCACCAGAAACAGCGTAGAGTAATACCCCATCCCACGTTGAGACTGTGGTACGGGTATAATGACCCCCGCCGTCAGCAAGGCCTCTATGGCTTCCTGAACCTGCAAGGCCTTGGTTTTGTCCTGAGAAGGACTTGTGCAAAAAAACTGGCAAGGCGGCCTGTGCCGAAAAGACAGGGCATACCCCTGGGAGACCACTTCTCGCACCCAGGCATCCGTGGTGGTATTGTGCCAGCACTGGGCGAATTGAAGAAGTCGACCTCCCACTCTGGGGTCCCCCAGAGGGAGGCCCGTCCCATCACGCAGAAGGCTTATCTTCTGGCTTGGAAGAAGGGCGCCTAGCACTCCAGGCTTGCTTCTTTGGCTTTGAGGCGGTCTTGGGTGCGGACTGCCTCGGGAAGGACTGACCCTTTGCCTTGCCCTGAACCCGAAAGGAACGAAACGCCGAGCTCCGGACCTTAGCAGGTGTAGTAGCTGAAGGGAGGAAGGCTGACTTGGATTTTGCCAGGGTATCTACTATTTTGTCCAGGTCCGGACCAAATAGTAATTCCCCATTAAATGGTAAGGCCTCCAAGCCTTTCTTTGAATCCGCGTCTGCTCTCCAAGACCGCAACCACAAGGATCTACGAGCAGACACTGCTGCCGCCAAAACCCTAGAGGTCAACAGGCTAGCATCCAAAGATGCTTCTCCAATGTAGGAGGCGGCATCTCTCATCTGTCCTAACAACGCCCTCTGGACGTCCGGAGATTCATCCGTAAACGTGTCCTCCAAGGCGTTGGCCCACCCCTCAGATGGCCATGGACGGCCGGGCTACAGCCCCTGAGAGAGAATAAATAGACTTTAGACAAGTCTCCACCTTCCTGTCCGTAGGATCCTTCAGCGAGGATATAGACGGCAATGGCAAAGTAGCACTCCTGATGAGGCGTGTTACATGGGAATCGACTGCAGGCGGAGTTTCCCATTTCTTACAATGCGCTTCCGGGAATGGATAATTGGACGCCAAGCGTTTCTGTGGCAGGAAACGCTTACTGGGCGTCTGCCAGGCCACCGCCATGTGATCAGTTAACTGATCAGACAAGGGGAACGCTGTAGAAGTAACCTTAGCTTTTTTAAAACTAGGATACCTTGACTTGGGAGCGGGTGCCTCATCCTCAATCAGAAGAATGGCCTGCACCGCCTTAACCAGAGCCCGCACATTGATGGAAGACTTAGTGTCTACCTCCTGGACTGAGGCATCTGAGGCTGAGTCATCCTGCACCTCACCATCATCCGAGGACCCCTCAGAATCCGAAAGATGCGCAGCCTGTGCCATGACTGAGCGTTTAGACGCCCTGGAGGGCACGTCACTGCGCAACATCGACTGAAAAGCCGAAGATGCTGCCGCCAAATCTTGGACAGTGTGGGAAAGCGCATCCACCCAGGGTGGAGGAGCTGTCACAGGAGCCTGAAACGGCACCACAGCCGGCTGTGCCACAGGGGTGGACTGAATATACATTGGCAACCCCGCATAGGGACCAACAGGCTGAGACCCCGGGGGAGTCTGCAATAATTGTGGTACACCCGGGGAATGGGGGATGGCAGGCTGGGGCAACGCCCTAGTAGGGGCGGCAGTCGGGACCGACAGACGGTCCGCGATGGACACCAGCACCTGGGAAAACATCGCCCATGGTGGCTCCTGCGACATCGGAGGTTTAGACGTACCAGGGACCGCCTGGCACCGTCCGCACAGGCCGTCCTGTGACAAATCCTCCCTATCCACTCCTGCAGAACAGCGCCTGCAGGAGAACAATGCCGAAGCCCCGGAGTGCTCAATCTCCTCCTCAGACTTGACTTAGGAAGAAAACATGCGCACTCAGCAGTGTGCTGAACAACAGCCCACAATATGGCACCGTATAGCACACAACTGTATGTGACGGACCTCACAAATACGTGATCTATATAGGTGAGGTCAGTAGAAACACCCTTCCCCCGCACACCTGTAGGGCTTGTAGGAGAATGAAAGGGATAGGTACAGGCTGACAGTAAGTAGAAAAAAGACACAGACAGGCAGTACTAGCAAAAGTCACATACCATGCAGGAAGATATACTCACTGCACCTTTCCACTACAATCAACCTCCCAGATTCAGTGTCTGGGAGGGCTATAGTGCTGTGTACACTGTCCTTGTCGGGGGAGAGGTACACAGGGGGACCGGTCCGCGTGCTCCCTGAGATCTGCGCTGCCAGTAAGAAAATGGCCGCTGGAGACCTCAGAGGAGGAGTGGCCCGAGTAATCTGCAGCTCAGCGACGCCAGACTCCGAGCTGAAAGGCGCGCTGAGCTGAGGGGAGGAGCCGCTAGACAGGGAAGGCTTCCTCCCCTGGCTAGCATATTTAACTCCCAAGGTTGCGGCATCCCGCTTGCCGCTTAATTTACCCTAGTGGTCTAGTGGTCTGACGGGGTATGCCTCCGATGGAGGGGGGGCCCGCCGCCACCGCTAGCGCCCCCGGTCTGTCCCCTAGACCGGGGGCATGGGACTGCATATAAAAGGCATTACCCGCGCACCGCCGCTAATCAGCGGTGCGCGGCTTACCTTAAGCTCCCCGGCGTCTTCCGGCAGCAGTCCCGGGGGAAGCCAGAGTCCGGCTAGTACAGACTCTGGCTTCCCCCGCCGCGATCCCCAGTTCAGTGCTGGCGTCGCGGCGCCAGCAGGGAGAAGGAGCGGCAGCGTGGGCGTCTGTACAGACAGCCTAGCGCTGCCGCTCTGGAGAACAAAACTAATGTAAAAATAAATTTAACCTAGTTAAATAAAAAGCTTTAGGGGGCTGCTCCTGCAGCCCCCCACCGCAGGGTGACCCGACTCCGGCCGGGCACCATCTTAAACTGAGGTGCCTGTGGCTCGGGGGCGGGGTATAGGGGAGGTTGGACCCAAGTGCATCCTGGGAGCAGCTAAAAGCTTTAACTCCGTGGTGCCCGAGGATCCAGGATCCAGCTATACCCCAAGGTCACCCTGTGGACCCCTATGGACCCTGAAGTAGAAACAGTCATTAACTGAAACAGCTGTGTAGAAGGCATAAAACTGGGTGAGGATCAGCCAAACTCTGCTACAAACATGAGGTTGTGGGAGACAGATTCATGTCACAGGTCATACACCATTGCAAGACTGAGCACAGCAACAAGACACAAGGTAGTTATACTGCATCAGCAAGGTCTCTCCCAGGCAAAGATTTCAAAGCAACAACAAACAAGAATAAAAATCAGAATGGCGCTATCAAATAAGCTGCTGGTTCAAGGAGTATGTCACTCTCCTAATAAATATATAAATTATACAGAAAAAATGGAAGAACCTGCGCTAGATGTCTGATCTCATAGATCTGATTAAATAATGATGGATCAAAATACCATATAAAACATAGGTGACAAGATATAATAATCACTAAATATAAATAAGATATAAGTAATGAGGATATACAATGATAATAATCATATAAGGTATACGGCTTGAATTGAAAAGTACCATTTAATAATGCACATTGAATGTTATACATGCAATAAAAAATTGCAAAAGACATCAAGGTTAAAATTAGTCCAAATAAAAAAGGGGGGAAGGGATAGTAAAATCCAAATGTGATAGTCAGTAGGAAATGTTAGTCACTGATCCTTAATAGTGTTCCGGATTAATGTCCAGCAATATAGTTACCAGCTTGTAGAGCAGCAAGCACATCCCACTGGGTAAATGTCCCGATTGAGGTGGTAATGGAGCAATCGCTGGAATTTTCAAAGAAGTAATGCCGGTCCGGAGGTCCACATGGAGTTCCCAAATGGGGCAAACGTAATTGATCAGGTGCTAGACGAGTTTTGCTGTGTGGTGCTCACAGCTTCCTCAATAGCAAGTCCTTCCTTCTGAAAGTGAGGGGTTTAAATACCTCTATCTTAATATTAACCAGCAACAGCTGTGCCTTAAATGATTAACTTAATCAAATCCAGCCGTATACCAAAACAAGCAACCCTTAGGTCTTATATTTAAAATTATACATACATTATTCAATTAAAGACTTCAGACTTAAAAAAAATATACAGATAAAGAAATGACATACTTTATTCATATACGTTATTCTCAGGTCACGTGATGTTTGTATCTGTCACATGTCTGAAGATCACGTGACCGAATTCGGGGCAGCAGGTGCTCTAGACTGACGAGTCAAAATCTGAAATATTTGACTGCAACAGAAGGCAGTGTTCGTCGTGCACTGTGAAGATTGATAAATTCCAGACATATCTGGATGTACACAAAATTGATTAGGAAATTAACATTGGCTAAATATTACAACAACCAACCAACAACAACACAAACAATCAGAGGATCCACAATACAAACATTCTGATCTAAACCCCAAATCAAAGTTTTAACCCCAACACCTTAGAGGACATTTCATAGACACGTTCGAGCGATAAATAACAAGAGTTGTAGACAAAATACAAGAAAAAAAGAACAAAAAATATGAATATCACTAAAGCAGAAAGGGCAGAACTTGATGAACTGAATAAGAACAAGAATATCACAATTAAGCCTGCCGACAAAGGAGGCAGTATAGTTATATTAAACACCATAGATTACAACAGAGAATCCAACAGAATTCTGGGGGATGGAACTACCTATGAAAGATTACTAAAAGACCGCACGGAACCATATCAGCAAATCTTAAGAAAGATACTGGAGGAAGGACATGAGCAAGGGATCCTGACTAAAAAAAGAACACAAGTATTTGAACATTCAACACCCTGTGACACCAGTGTTCTACTACTTACCAAAAGTGCACAAAAATGCCACGTATCCCCCGGGCCGCCCTATAATATCAGGGACAGACTCAATCACATCGGACCTATCAAGATATATGGACACCTTTCTACAGCCCCATGTAAAGAAACAAGAATCACATATAAGGGATACAAAGGACATATTGAGAACACTTCAGCAGGTAAAATGGGGCGACGACCTATGTCTGTGTACAAGTGATGTCACGTCCTTGTACACAGTCATAGATCATGAACAAGGAATAGAGGCAATAAATCATTATCTGACTCAGGATGACACAATGCAGCAGGAACAGGCACAATTCATTGTGCATGCCATAAAATATATATTGAAACATAATTACTTTTGGTTTGGGGGTGACTACTTCCGCCAGACGACAGGTACTGCAATAGGGACTAGATTTGCGCCAAGCTATGCGAATCTCTTCATGAGCTACTGGGAGGACAAAAACATCTGGTCCGGGCATGGCTTTGGCGCAAATCTAGTCCTCTGGAGGTTTATGGATGACGTCTTCTTTATATGGAAGGGGGACGAACAAGGTTTACAAGAATTTCTGGAACATATTAACAATAACAACTTAAATTTGAAATTCATGACAGACTACAGCAAAACACAAGTGAACTTCTTGGACATTACACTGAAGACAACCAACTACACAAAAACCTATCTTAAACCCATAGCTGTAAACAGCTATATCCTCTCTAGAAGTGGACACCACCCAAATTGGCTCCAGAGTATACCCGTGGGTCAATTTACCAGGTTGAGGAGGAATTGCACTAAAATAGAAAATTATTAGATCCAAAGTCAGGACACGAGAGAGGAGTTTATAGTGAAAAAGTATGACATCCAGTTGGTAGACGAAGCACGTCAGAGAGTGAGGGATATAGACAGAGGTACATTACTCCAGTACAAGGAAAAGAGAGAAAGGGGACAACAAACCCTTCAAGATAGCCTTCATCACCAAATACAATAGAGACACAAAGAAACTGAAACAGATAATCAGCCAACATTGGCATATATTAATGGAAGATGAAACCATTGCAGACATCCTACCAGATCATCCCAAAATTATATACAGGAAGGCCCAAGATTTAAAACAAAAACTGGTAAAGAACCATACTAGAACAGAAAAGGGATTAGGTCAAACCACATTACAACATAGCACCCTAAGGGAGGGTTTCTATTACTGTGACACTTGTTCAAACTGCAGAATCTGTGACAGTACAACTAAGAGGGTAGAACATTTTAAATCCACTTCAACTGATGTGACCTAAAAGATTAAATATATTAGCTGCAATAGCAAAGGAGTAATATACCTTATTCAGTGCCCCTGCAGTTTACAATACGTGGGTAGAACAACCCACAAGCTCAAAGTAAGAATCTCAGAACATATTCGCAATGTAAAGAAGGGGTAGAAACACCTAACCTCTCGCTCCACTTCCAAGGAGAATCATAAGAATCGACAGGGTCTGAATTTCATAGGGATTGACATCAGTGAGAAAAACTGGAGGGGAGGAGACTTTGAGAAGGTGTTAAATCGTAGTGAATTGAAATGGATCTTTACCTTAAAAACCCTAAAACCACGAGGTCTAAATGCAGATGTGATCAAAGCGGTGATCATGAATGAATGATCTGGTAAATATAATCATCTGAAAAACACCACTAATTGACATGCCAACCACAGAATAATGAGGGAGACTACAAATAATACAGGAATTTAATTGCATAATCTGACCAGACACCTATAGAAGGGGAATAGTTAATACAGAGACAATAATAATGATCCAAACAAGATCACCTATAAACAACCGTAATACTAACAACAAGTTGGCAAAAACATTGAATCTGACCATCACAAAAATGGCTCCTACAGGATATACCCAGAATCTCCAGAAATAAAGGAATATAGCTATGCCACAACAAAGATGGTGCCGAGGACAAACTCCTATAAATAGACACCACACTAAAGATGGCGGATATTGAATTCCCTGAGGAAGGCCAGGTGGCCGATACGCATTGGAGCAATACACCCATCCATATTGTAGAAACAAATACACGTGTACCATCAAGTCTCCTCACGGTGAGCGAGTAGAGTGATTGGCTTCAGAATGGGACCACTGAGGACTACGTGATCTCGCGAGAGCGCGGCACTTCAGAAGTAGCGTGACGGACCGGTGACTCCATTGCTACTGGGGACGTACAGCAGCACATGTGCACGCCCAAGCAGGACGTTGAAGGAGGACGACAGAGTCAATGTTCACCAGGAGGTGAACGCTACATTGGGTAAGTTGTGAACCTGGCGGACACGGGACGCCGCTCCACCAGACACAGCCCCCGGACACCACAACACTGGGTTTATATTTACTAGTTCACGGTATACATGCAGGTTAACCTAACCCTGTAAAGATTACACCTGTTTAGGGAACTAATTCAGAACCTTTATCCCAGTCAGGGTAACGTTTTATTTCACAAACTATAAAATCCCAGTTAGGGTACCAACTGTATAAAAAATTAAGGACACGGAATACAACATTGTTTTATGTTCAAGATTGGAGCATTGTGACTCCTATAATATTTAGCTACAAAACTCAATAAAATAAATAGACAATTGATTAAACACACTATTATTGTGGAGTACAGTTATTCCCAACACACCTATTTAACCCATTATTAGTGCGGACCTCCCAATTTTTTCATTATCACTATCACGCAATAGGGATGGGTTGCCCTATGTAGGTCCAGCAGCTTATGAGAACATAACCCATGACCTCAAGAGAGCGCAGACCAATAAGTGTATATTAAGTGTTCGTCGAAGGGCTGGAGAGTGGTACAATAGTTAGTGTCTGCAGACAACAGTGAAGCATGGTGGAGGTTCCTTGCAAGTTTGGGGCTGCATTTCAGCAAATTGAGTTGGGGATTTGGTCAGGATTAATGATGTCCTCAATGCTGAGAAATACAGGCAGGTACTTATCCATCATGCAGTACCAACAGGGAGGCGTCTGATTGGCTCCAAATCTATTTTGCAGCAGGAACCCCAAACATACAGTCAATGTCATTAAGAGCCATCTTCAACGTAAAGAAGAATAAGGAGTCCTGAAAGTGATGATATGGCTCCCAGAGCCCTGATCTCAACATCATCAGTCTGTCTGGGATTACATAGAGACAGAAGGATTTGAGCAAGCCTACATCCACAGATGATCTGTGGTTAGTTCGCCAAGATGTTTGGAACAACTTCCCTGCTGAGTTCCTTCAAAAACTGTGTGCAAGTGTACCTAGAATTGATGCTGTTTTGAAGGCAAAGGTCACGCCAAATATTGATTTGATTTATTTATCTTCTGTTCATTCACTTTGCATTTTATTAAATGCTGAAAATAAACTATTAACACTTCTATTTTTTAAAGCATTATTACTTTGCAGCATTTTTTTCCACACCTGCCTAAAACTTTTGCACAGTACTGTATGTGGACACATCTGTATATTATTGTGATGCATGAGATTTGAGGTTTCCATGATGGAGGAACTGCAATCTAGAGTAATGTTGGACTTAAATACATGCACAAAGAAAAAAAAAAATGGAAAAGAATAACTTTTTTTCTAAGAGATCCCGGACACACTGATTACTTTGTGTACTAAAACTCAACACAGCTCTGTAAAATAAGATGCTTTGCAATTATGTGTATGATATTATCACAAAGAAATTTTTTCATCTAGTCTTTCTTTTTTGGGTTTTTCACACTGGAGCTATTTATTGTCTCCGAACAAATTCTTGTCATCATGCATGCCATTCTATATGACAAAGGTTCTAGTAATCATCCAAAAAAAAAAAAATAAAAATTAAAATGCATTTTTGTTGTATTTGATAGCGCACAACTTGTCACCAGTTTGATGTGTATTGGTCATATATTGAGGAATATTTAACTTTTTCAACAATTTAAATGAAAGTATTAATAAAACACATATACAGTACTATGTATAAAACATGAACACAGTACATATGAAAACCATTTTAGAAACATCATACCATACTGGCAAGTTTAGGGAAACAATTAAATGAACAGATGTGTCACTGCATTATGGAATGATTTAAACCCGACAGGATTCAGTGAACTCAATTGGACTGCAGCAATAACTTACTTTGTATCTTATTGTTAGTATTATATCTAATGGTGTTCTCAATAAATTGTAAGATACCCATATTTGCATCCACAGATAAAACAAAACTCAATCACAATTATCTATAATTAGTTTACCTGTGGTATCTATGACCAAAAAAAAAAACCCCCCAAAAAAAGGATCACAATTTGGAACAATGATTTGTTTTACTACAGTACCTTGGTAATCTATAGCGTCACACTGCCCTAGAAGCACACTTATTTAATGATTTAAGTAGCTCGGGAAGTAGTAGCTCACCATTCTTACTGCCAATCCTTGCTGCGCACTGGTATATGTAGTATACAGTAGATTGCTGTCACCATATTCTAAAGAACGTCAATCATGGCAAAAATTGGGGTAATGGCTGCTGACAAGTACAGTAACATATGCAGGGTTGAGTGACATTCACTTTAAGTTACAGTCATTAACCAACATGTGTCTTGAATCACATGCAATTAAGTAACTGTAAGATAAGGGGAATAATGCATAATATTAAAATGGGAGCTACATTGTATAAATGCACACTTCATGCAACAAAAGGTTAGCCCAATTACAGTGCATACATACATAACAAAATACAGGTGCAAGATGTTTCCACTCTTGTTTACCATTTAGCAGCTGAAAGAATGTCTAAACATACTTGATGGCCATTATTTATAGGAAAATAAGGACTAAGGAAAGGTATTACAAAAAATGTAAATTGGAAAGGTAAGGCAATGGAGACAAATTTACATGGCAAATAAGGATTAAGGAAAGGAAGCCTGAACAATTTTAAATGGAAAGGTATGGGAACTGAGCCAAAACAGAGACAGAACACAAGTCCACATAATTCTAATCAGGAGGAAAATGGAAAAAGAAAAAAAATAAATAAAAGAGAAAGAAAGGGGGAAGGGGAAAAAACAAAATTAGTTGCAGATAGAATCAAAACTGTAGTAATAGACAAAAACTACACATTAACCAATGCAAAAAAAGTAATCAAAGTACCAGGCTTTACATTGCAGAGTTTAAATGTACAACTCACAATAAACATAAGACACTTATGACAAACTTAAGATGGCCATGACCACTGCACTTCTGTCACTCAACCCCAGGACCAATTGAGACACACAGATTGACTAATTTGAATGGTATTTGGCTGTCAATTGATCAAACCACACAACCTGATTTTTTTGCTCCCACTTAGATTTAGCAATAAAGTCATAACATTTTGCACAGGCCAACAGCACCATTTTTCTAAACAGAATTTACCAACAAGCCTGGCGATAATCCTAATAATTCTGGCAGCATTGATACATGTCATTACTATAAATGTGTGTCAACACATGCAGAAATAAGGTGCAACTGAAGTATAGTGCCTGAGACTCCTGTAGTAGGCTTTTCTTTGCATAAAATATCTGATAAAGAACATACTTTTTAACTAAACCTTTCCTCTTCTGTATAATCATGGGATCTTTTAAACACACATTATATACACACATTATATAAACACCAGAGCCGTAAATAGACTTTTTGGTGCCTTGTGTCAGAGAGAACATCGGTGCCCCCCCTTCCCATTTTTTAAATAGGGACATAAGATAGTGCACCTGAAAAAGGGCCATGGTTTCACGAGGAAGGACCAGAGAAGAGATAGGGGTACTCCTGGGGCAGCCAGGAGATGCTGGGGATAAAATAAGAGGAAGCTACAAGTGACAATGATAATAAACAGGAAAATTGATAGACCAAACAGCGCGCCCTGCCCTGCGGTGCCCTGTGCCATGGCACAGGTCGCACTACCTTAGTTACGGCCCTGATAAACACACACGCATACACACTTGTTAATCTGTTATTAGTACAGGTTGAGTCTCCCATATCCAAAATGCTTGGGACCAGGGTTATTTTGGGTAACGGAATATTCCATATTTTGGAATATTTGCATTTAGTAATGAAATATCTTGGGAATGGGACCCAAATATACACACATAATGCATTTATGTGTTATATACACCTTATACACACAGCCTCCAGGTAATTTTATACAATATTTTCAATAATTTTGTGGCTCAAACAAAGTTTGTGTACAGTAATGAAATTAATTTATGTTTCATATACACCTTATACACACAGCCTGTAGGTAATTGTACACATTATTTTTAATAATTTGTACCTTAGACAAAGTTTGTGTACATTGAACCAAAGGTTTCATTATCTCAGTAATGCCAAAAAGATTCCATATTTCGGAATATTCGGATATGGGAGACTCAATCTGTAGCCGTTTTATATACTTTAACTTTTCAGTTTTTCAGTCCATTAACACTTTATCACCAGCTTACTATATATGCCTAAATCCCATTGTAACAAGACTAAACAACAGCCCCACCCTGAATGTAGAATATAACATTTACAGTATCTAATAGGAAAAAGATCTGTACTATAAGAAAATGGCCAAATTCTTCAGCCCACAGATACATGTCTTGAAGGTGTGCTACAAGAACATAGCTGCGACTCCAAAATATAGGAAGCAGGGTCATCTAATGTTATGGTCACATGTTCTGCAAAGAAAGTGCCATCTTGTAGAGCATGTGATTAGCTTTAGAGAAAGTGAATAAAAGTAGTGATGGCAATGGATACAGATAGACGTAGATAGATAAATAGATACAAAGAAACATGTAGATAGATACATACCTGTAGATAGACCGATAGGTAAATAGATAATCACAGCCTAAAAATTTTAGAAAGATCTTCCCTCTTTTAGAAACTATCCTCCTTCCACCTAAACCACACTAACAACTGTCCCAATCTCCACTCACTGTGTAAAACCCGCTTCTCGTTTCATCTGTACACTAATCCCATTGGATTAAACATTTTTTTATCAGCAGGGACCGCCCTATCCTTTGTTTTCATGTCTACCTTTATGTTCAGGGCAGGGCCGAATTAAGGTCTGTGGGGGCCCCTGGGCAACAAACATGCGGGGGCCCATATATATATATATATATATATATATATATATATATATATATAAAAATAATGTGTGTGACACACACAGAGTCAGATAATGCCCCACCTCCTCCTCACTGAATTATTTTTTTCCCATTACACCCATACATTCTTAATAGACGTCCTCTCCAAGAGGGGGATTTGGACATTACCATTCATAGTAGAACAT
The DNA here is from genome assembly GCA_031769625.1 of Taudactylus pleione. NCBI lineage: Eukaryota > Metazoa > Chordata > Amphibia > Anura > Myobatrachidae > Taudactylus > Taudactylus pleione. The sequence goes on from JAUIMM010000384.1 coordinate 15,455,659, forward strand.
AGTTACTGTGCTGGATGCTGCTGCAGTGCTCGCTGTCTCCCATCCCTTCTCTACATCCTGGGAGGTCAGAGGGTCACGCTGGGAAGTAGTGTACAAACTACTTGCCACTATTCAAGTGTATTCAACAGTGTTTGAATTCACTTGTAAACTGGCAAATGTTTTGCAGACTATCCCTGCCTGTTCCCAGCGTGACGATCTTTCATGCAGGGAGAGACCTGAAGAGAGGAGGAGCAGAAGCTCAGCCATCCGCCCCGGCGGCTTAGCCTCCTTCAGTTCAGGCTAATGATCGTCTTGTTAATCAGCCCTCCGCCTCTAGAGCTCACCCTCCCCACCCCCCCATCATCTATGAAGAGCTCAGCAGGACTCTTCTCAACAGTAGGCTGCCGCTGCCTGTCTCCGTGCGATAGGCGCAGCGGCAGAAGCAAGAACTGCTGCAGGGAGAGCGCCTCTCCAGCCTGGCGTCTCCCTGCAGTGCAGGACTTGATAAGCTGGTTGCACCGGCCCTGGGGACAGTGTGTGGGGGCCCCCTATGTGTGGGGGCCCCAGGACGATCGCCCCCATCGCCCTCCCTATAATCCGGCCCTGGTTCAGGGTTTCCAGATCCTCACAACTATTCTTCTTTGCGGACATACACATCTCTTTTGTGATACCTTATCATGCGATTTCTACAATATCGCAAGCTACATTATAAAGTTCTATAGAACTATAGCTTGAGACACCATCTCTCACTTCTTGCTACTCTAAGTTTTGTCAAGCCATAAAGAGAATGAAGACCCCTCTGTACCTATGTCCTATTTTTTCTACTATGCAGCAATGCCCAACTGTCCTAATTTGTGCTAGACGGTGCCAATTACAGTTTGGTAGATATGTCCCATTCGGCAATACATAGCAACCGGTAATGTCTGCACCTATCACTGGTGCAGGTGTAAGTGAATCGGAGCTTGGAAGGAGATAAGTAATCTTATCGCTTTTCAGAACTAGGTACTCCCCCCCAGTAACATAGTCACTCCCACACTGTGATATGACCATTACCGTATTAAGATGTGGCCAAGTCCCATGACCAAAATAGTGGATCTGAAATGTTGAGATGTAGGTACACATGGTGTGAATGTTTGTGTGTGGTAATTGCACACACACTGAATTTATGCTTTGAACCAGGAGATTATGTAGAAATTATTTGTGTGCTTCAACAACTCAGTAGCCTATATCAAATACTACAAGATCAATACATAGTAAATGGTTCAAATACACCATTTTCATGTACGACATTTAGAATATCTTACTAGCAATAACAAGAGATATGGTAAGAACTTACTTTTGTTATCTCTGTTTCTACGAAGTCCATAGGGTCCACAGGGTTTACCTTGGGGTATAGGTTGGGAACCAAATCCGGGCACCACGCAGTTAAAGCTTTTAGCTCCCAGGATGCACTTGGGTCCACTCTCCCTATAACCCCGCCCCCCAGCCAGAGGCACCTAAGTTTGTAAGTAGCCAAAGGCAGGAGGAGGAGAGAAAAAGAGAGAGAAAACTGGAACACTCTAGAACCATACTCACAGAAAAGGAGACGGGAAACCGGTGACCAGTAACACAGCCCATATGAAGCCAGGTGCGTCAGGGCGGGCGCCCTGTGGACCCTATGGACTTCGTAGAAACAGAGATAACAAAGGTAAGTTCTTACCATATCTCTTGTTTTCTACTTCAGGGTCCATAGGGGGTCCACAGGGTTTACCTTGGGGATGTCCCAAAGCAGTTCAACCAAGGGTGGGGACGCTCCTGTGCTGAGAGGAGAATCCGTCGCCAAAAAGGAAGCATCCTGAGAGGCAAAGGAAACCAATGCCTAGAACCTTAAAAAGGTATGGACAGAAGACCACGTGGACACCTAGTAAGGCAAAACAGCCGAGGCGCCACAACGAGCCTCCCACGAGGGTTACATGGCCCGAGAAAAAACAAGCCTTAACGCAGAAATGCCCACCCATGGGTAGGCCCCTGAGGAAGACATACGAGGCCATCCAGCCAACATTTCATTATAGGCCGGCCATCGTTTCCTGTGAAAACCAGAAACCGCAGACCACCAATAAGGAGTCCGATTACCATAAGGAACTTGAACAGATCACATAAAGCCAAAGAGGCCGGACCACAGTCAATGAGGCCACACCAGCCGAGAGGACAGGGGACTGAATGGCCGTACCATAAGTTCCAGAATAATATGGAACCTAAAAACCACTCTAAGAAGAAACACAGGGCGAGAGCAACTCACACCCTGACATGATGCCCTCCAGAAGAGGGAGCCACATGAGAACGCTCCCAATTCAGACACTCTCCTGGTTGATTTAAACACCCTGAGAGAGAGAGCTTAAACAATAGACCATGTAATGGCTATCACAACCAGCGGTTCCATTGACTGTCCCCGGAGGGAACAAAGAACCACTACTAACTCCCCAGGAGTCCCTAGGGAGGACAAGTGGAGGCATAATCCAGAAAACACTCCAAAGGATGAACTGGATACCAGAGCGGAGCATATCTTAACCATACCGACAGTGCAGAGATCCGCAATGTCAGGAAGGCCAGGCCAAGGGTGAAACCCAAGCCAGCCGGAAGGAATGCCAGAATATCTGGAAATCCTGGACACCGGAGGATCGTATCGACAGGTACGATACCATAAGAATTATGTATGCCACAGTCCGTGGCAGATCCCAGCAAAGTCTGGCCTATCTGCTCTAAACATCTCAATGAAGACAGAGCCAGGGAAGCCCTAGGACCACAGTAGGGGCGCAGTCAAAGACAAACGATCCAGGTCCAGGGAAAAACAAGGACCCTGAGACAACAGGTCCAGATAGTGAAGCAGTAGGAACGGAGCATCGATGAGGAGACTCCGAAAATCTTAGTACCAGTGATGTCTGGGATGAACTGGAGCCCCCAGAAGGAAAGCCCCTCCGTCTCGAAATAAACTTCCGAAGACCTCGAGGAAGAAGGGAGACCGGAGGACACAGGTACACAAAGTGGAAGGACCACTTCACTGACAAAGTCACTTAAGGTAGCTTCAGTACTCCTAGAGCTGGACTGTAACACCGGTAACGTGTGATCGAGTCAGAAGGCCATGAGGGTCAATCCCCTCAGGGAGGCCCCCTCTGCTCACCAGGAGTTGAAACCTCTCTTGGAGAAGAGACTAGTCCCCGGGATGCACGTCGTGACGGCTGAGGAAGCCCGCTTCCCAATGGAGAGCTCCGGGAATAAACACTGCAGAGTTGGCCAGGAGAAGACCCTTGGACTATGTCAGAATGGATGACATTCCTGACATTGCCACCCAACTACCAGTGTTGCCTAGATGGAAGCCACTGTTGTGACACTGTCGGACTGAACCTATTCAGGTTTACCATGACATATGGGTTAGGCCAGAGTGAAGGTCCAAGACAGCCTAAAGTATCAACAAGTTAAGTGGCAGGGCAGAACCGACAGACGTCCAACTGCCCCGAAACGAATGCGGACCAGACACTGTCTGTAGCAAAGAACACCCTGGACGAGATGGCCATAGCCACCCGGACAGAGACCAACTCGCCTCCGGAGAAAGTATCATCGTTCGAACAGCGATCCGATGGAAAAAACTCGATCCATCTGGAGGGGAGTCAATTATGGCAAGGCCTGGAATGGAACTGAGCACATTCGACCCTACCAAAAGGTAGACACTCTGGTAGACCGCGCATCACAGAGAGTAATGACATATGTCGACTGCGTAGATATCCGCACACTCCAAGTTGAAGAGTGGAGATCTTGTCTTACGTCAGAAAAATTCTCAGATTTTGAGAATCCAGCAGTGCTCCCAGATGAAGAAAACCCTGTGAGGGATGCAGGGAGGACTTTTTCTCCGTTGACTAATTATCTGTGCCGAGAAGAAGCCATGGTTATCCTGACCTGGCGGTAAAGTACCTTGGTGATCCTGCTAAAAGCAGGAGACCGTCCAGAGAAAGGAGCATTCGGATACACTGAACAGGTGAACTGTCAGAAAATCCATAAAGCTGGTAAACCCCGGTGGAGTTGAGGACAGTCCCAAAAGGCAGAGCCCGAAACTTACAAGTGTTGCTGTGGCACAGCAAACCTGAACCCATGCTGATGAGAGGGCTCTGTATGTACCCGTAGGTACGTATCCTGAATACTCAGATATACCATAAAATCCCCAGGTTCCAAACGTCGGATGATGGAGCATGGACGATTCCACCTGAGTCCAGGCACCGTTGGAATCTGATTCAGGGATTTGAGACAGAGTATAGGCAAATGAGGACCAGTCGGTCACTGCCCCAGAAAGAAAGTAGAACAACCAGTCCCTCACTGAGATAGTGAGGGTGGCCGAAATAGCTCTGCTTACCACAAAGACTGTATAGCTTTCTGGGATTGTAAGGCCCTGATCGGGTCTGAAGAAGGGCCCATGTAACAATGCCTGTGAGGAGGCCGCCTGAGCAATGAGAGGCCGTTGAGAATCAGTACCTCACTCTGGAATTCCCCAGATGTAGACCTGTCCCGTCAGGCTGAAGGTATATCCTCAGGTGTAGAAACAGGGTCGTCCGGAAGTCCAGGACTGCTCGGTACTGGATATGGTGGCCCCCATGGAGGCCGACAGCCTAGGAAAAAACAGGCCTTTAGGCTGACCCTGAGGACAAAAAGACTTAACAGAGTTAGTCCGAATGTAGTGGGAGTAGCTAAAGACGGTATCTCCCCATTAGTGATACTGCCAATGATGCAACGATCTTGTCAAGGTCAGGACCAAACAAGATCTTCCCCATGGAAGGAGTCTGCACCTCTGCTTTCCCATAACGCAGCCATAGGGTATTGCGGTGGATACAGTCGCCGCCGAAACCCTGAAAGTTAGAAGACCGGCATCCAATGTAGGTAATCCCACATATGACCACTGCATATTTTATGTGAGCGACAAAAGATATTTGAACCCCAGAAGTGTTGGAGGGGAAAAACGTCACAAAAGCATCACCATGCGATGGCCATGGTAGGATGGGCAACAGGCCCTGAAAACAAGTACATTGATTTCAGGCAAAGTTACCACCTACGGATCCGTAAAATCCGTCCAGGCCGGGATGGGAGGCGTATTAATGCCTGTAACCCGACGATTAACATACAAATCCATCCCAGAAGGGGATTTCCATTACTTGTGAGGACCCTCAGGGAATGGGAAACAGGAGGCCTTTGTGACTCCTCGTATCTGGCGACAGCCAGACTCCCGCTATGAGATCCACCCGCTGGGCAGAAAATGGGAGATGTATGATACAGGTGCAGGATCGGCATTCTCTATATCCAGAATGAACCTGGCTACCAGCCCCAAAGCAGGGATAATAATACTTGAAATCGGCTCCCCCCATGTGAGAGGGAAAGAGCCGAATACACCATCCAGTTCACGGCAGAGCCACTGGGAAGTAACCACAGGGCGTATATCACGCCAATTAGTATTTCGTATAAAACGACATCCACCAGGGTGGCCGTTGTGGTAATCCCTGCAAGGGGAATGACAGACCGATGTGGTATCGGAGGTAATTCATGTACTGTGAAAAACCCTGGCGGGGAGCGATAGTCTGTTGCACAGGGGTAAATTGCAAGAAATTGCGAGATACCCCGAGTTCAAAAGGGCAGTATGGTAAAGTAACTCCAAGCGAGTGACGACAATGGGGCCCGCCAGGCGATCCTCAAAGGAGAGAATCCTGACAAATAAACCGCCCTTTAAGGGGGTCGTGCAAGGGGCCCGGCACCAGATGGTGCCGCATACATAAACCTTTCTGAGTTAAAATCCTCCGCCTACTACCTGCAGGCTATGACTTGCAGGATAGCAATAATGGGTGCAGTATCATGTGCAATCTCCTGGTCAGATATATCTGACTATCTTGACGGAAATATTAAGCAGCGCCATACCGGTCCTGACTGATGCTAAGATTAGCTGCAGGGACCCATTATCAGCGTATGCAACTCACAGTTCCATCTAAAATATGGCAACGTGCAGCACGCAACAGTATGTGACAAACCTCACAGATATTAACAAGTATATATATGTGAGGTCTCAGAACCACCCCAGGTACACCTGTATTAGGGCACATAAAGAAAAGGGATAGATATACACTGACAGGTGAGAGAAAAAGCAGACAGTCAGCACTAGCATAAGTCACATACAATGCAGAAAAATATATATACATACATTTGCATGTCATATAATATACTGCACAATGTCGCTACATTCAACTGCCCAGATTCAGTGTCTGGGAAGGCTATAGCGCTGTGTACACTCACCCAAAATGGCCAGGTACGCAGGGGGACTGGGCTCACTGACATCCTAGGAGTTCTGCAGCACCACAGAGAGAAAATGGCCACTGGAGACCTCAGAAGCAGCGTGGCCCGCGGAGGAAGCAGCTCAGCGACGCCAGACTGTAGTATTGAAAGGCGCGCTGAGCTGAGGGGAGGAGCCGCTAGACAGGGAAGGCTTCCTCCCCTGGCTAGCAATTAACCCCCCGGGATGCCGGCTCCCGCTGCCGCTATAATCCCTGGTGGGCTGTGGACACGCGGGGTATGCCTCCATGGAGGGGGAGCCCGCCGCCACCGCTAGCGCCTCCGGTCTGTCCCCAGAGACCGGAGGCATAAGGCTGCATGTACACGAGGGTCACCGCAAGCGGTGACCACGCGACTTACCTGTCACCGTCGATCCGGCAGCAGCCCAGGGATTCCTCCAGAGCCCGGCTAGTACAGACTCTGGGGTCCCGCTGCGATCCCCAGATCTGTTCTGGCGTCGCAGCGCCGGCGGGGTGTAGGAGCGGCAGCTTAGACGTCCATTGGACAGTCTGATGCTGCCGCTCTGAAGAGTAGTAAAAAATAATAAAATAAAACTCTTTTAAAATACATTTTAAGCTTAGGGGCTGCTAAGCAGCCCCCCTGCAGTAACGGTGACCCGACTCCAGCCGGGCACCAACTTAAACTGAGGTGCCTCTGGCTGGGGAGCGGGGTTATAGGGAGAGTGGACCCAAGTGCATCCTGGGAGCTAAAAGCTTTAACTGCGTGGTGCCCGGATTTGGTTCCCAACCTATACCCCAAGGTAAACCCTGTGGACCCCTATGGACCCTGAAGTAGAAAAGACATATGGTAAATGGTGTGAACATTTTACAATACAAGAGCAATGACTGGGAGGAGAACCAGTACAGGATGGCATGATTTGGACAAGTATCTATACCGGCATCATGTTCTTGGGGGAGATTCTATAAAGGGGGCATGTCTGGGAGACAGAAGTGAAATGAGGAAATGAAAGGAATGAGGAAAATACAGGACTGAAATGGAGAAGGGGGATTTATGAGAAATTTATAAATTTAAGAGCGTATTTACATTGCATCCGGAAAGTATTCACAGCGCTTCACTTTTTCCACATTTTGTTATGTTACAGCCTTATTCCAAAATGGAATAAATTAAATATTGTCCTTAAAATTCTACACACAATACTCCATAATGACAACTTTTTTGAGAATTTTGCAAATATAATAAAACAAACAAACAAAAAAACCCCGAAGAAATCACATGTACATAAGTAGCCTTTGCTCAATAGTTTGTTGATGCACCTTTGGCAGCAATTACAACCTCAAGTCTTTTTAAAATATGATGCCACAAGCTTGGCACACCTATCTATGGGCAGTTTCGCCCATTCCTCTTTGCAGCACCTCTCAAGCTCCATCAGGTTGTATATAAAGCATCGGTGCACAGCCATTTTCAGATCTCCCCAGAGATGTTCAATCGGATTCAAGTCTGGGCCACTCAAGGACATTCACAGAGTTGTCCTGAAGCCACTCCTTTGATATCTTGGCTGTGTGCTTAGGGTCGTTGTCCTGCTGAAAGATGAACTGTGAGGAGCGCTCTGGAGCAGGTTTTCATCCAGGATGTCTCTGTACATTGCTGCATTAATCTTTCCCTCTATCCTGACTAGTCTCCCAGTACCTGCTGCTGAAAAACATCCCCACAGCATGATGCTGCCACCACCATGCTTCACTGTAGGGATGGTATTGGCCTGGTGATGAGTGGTGCCTAGTTTCCTCCAAACATAATGCCTGACATTGACGCCAAACAGTTCAATCTTTGTCTCTTCAGACCAGAGAACCTTGTTTCTCATGGTCTGAGAGTCCTTCAGGTGCATTTTGGCTAACTCCAAGCGGGCTGCCATGTGCTTTTTACTAAGGAGTGGTTTCCGTCTGTCCACCCAACATACAGGCCTGATTGGTGGATTGCTGCAGAGATGGTTGTCCTTCTGGAAGGTTCTCCTCTCTCCACAAAGGAATGCTGTAGCTCTAACAGGGTGACCATCGGGTTCTTGGTCACCTCCCTGACTAGGGCCCTTCTCCCACGATCACTCAGTTTAGACGGCCGGCCAACTCTAGGAAGAGCCCTGGTGGTTCCGAATTTCTTCCATTTACAGATGATGGAGGCCACTGTGCGCGCTGGGACCTTCAAAGCAGCAGATATTTTTCTGTACCCTTCCCCAGATTTGTGCCTCGAGACAATCCTGTCTCGGAGGTCTACAGACAATTCCTTGGACTTCATGCTTGGTTTGTGCTCTGACATGCACTGTCAAGTGTGGGGGCCTTATATAGGCAGGTGTATGCCTTTCAAAATCATTTCCAAACAACTGAATTTCCCACAGGTAGACTCCAATTAAGCTGTAGGAACATCACAAGGATGATCAGTGGAAACAGGATGTACCTCAGCTCAAGTTTGAGCTTCATGGCAAAGGCTGTGAATACTTATGTACTAAGTGATTTCTTAGTTTTTTTTTTTGTTTTTTTTTAATTAAATTTGCAAAAATCTCAAAAAATTTTTTTTACACATTGTCATTATGTGGTATTGTGTGTAGAATTTTGAGGACAAAAATTAATTTATTCCATTTTGGAATAAGGCTGTAACATAACAATGTGGAAAAAGTGAAGCACTGTCAATATTTTCCGGATACACTGTATGTCTGTGGTATGAGCTGGGCTTTTTGTTACAAATAATAGCTAAAAATATGTACCAGCCATAAAGGGTTGATAAATTAATTGAATTTTAATACATTTTGCTGATACCTAGAATCTAAAAAATGTATTAAGCTCTGAATAAAGGCAATAGTCATTATGTTTTCATTTGTATTTATTGATTTAATTTGTTAAATATTTTGCCAGAAAGCATAACATTGAGCACCTCTCACTTTGGAAAAACTGTATACGACAAACACAAAAAATAGTTCAATTACAGAAAAAAGTGAGTGTGCACTACTATTACACACATGGTAATCATATGATTAGACAGAGGAAAATGTAATAAAAACATAGTGAGTTAGAAGGAATTGTAGAGAGAATGGGTTTCTTAATGAAATTAAAAACCATTAGCGGGGATTATGGAGTTAAGTCTAAGGGGACAATCCCTCTAAGGTGAGACATAATTGGGCACTTTTTTTTTTTCAAATGTAATATATAAATATATATATATATATATTGCATAAATATTGGGACATTGACAGAATTTTCATATTTTGGCCTCTATTCACCACCACAATGGCTTTGACATGACACAAACAAGATGTGCTTTAACTGCAGACTTTCAGATTTAATTTGAGGGTAATTCCATCCAAATCAAATGAACGGTGTAGGAATTACAACGGTTTCTATATGTGCCTCCCACTTGTTAAGGGGCCAAAAGTAATGGGACTATCAACTCAAAAGCTATTTCATGGACAGGTGTGGGCTATTCCCTCGTTATTTCATTATCAATTAAGCAGTTAAAAGGTCTGGAGTTGATTCTATGTGTGACATTTGCATTTGGAATCAGTTGCTGTTGACTCTCAATATGAGATCCAAAGAGCTGTCACTATCAGTGAAGCAAGCCATCATTAGGCTGAAAAAATCAAAACAAACCCTTCAGAAAGATAGCAAAAACATTAGGTGTGGCCAAATCAACTGTTTGTAATATTCTTAAAAAGAAAGAACGCACCGGAGAGCTCAGCAACACCAAAAGACCCGGAAGACCATGGAAAACAACTGTGGTGCATGACAGAAGAATTATTTCCCTGGTGAAGAAAAACCCCTTCACAACAGTTGGCCAAATCAAGAACACTCTCCAGGAGGTAGGTGTATGTGTGTAAAAATCAACAATCAAGAGAAGACTTCACAAGAGTGAATATAGAGGGTTCACCACAAGATGTAAACCATTGGCGAGTCTCAAAAACAGGAAGACCAGATTAGAGTTTGCCAAACGACATCTCAAAAAGCCATTACAGTTCTGGAACAACATCCTATGGACAGATGAGACAAAGATCAACTTGTACCAGAGTGATGGGAAGAGAAGAGTATGGAGAAGGAAAGGAACTGCTCATGATCCAAAACATACCACCTCATCAGTGAAGCATGGTGGTGGTAGTGTCATGGCGTGGGCATGTATGGCTGCCAATGGAACTGGTTCCCTTGTATTTATTGATGATGTGACTGCTGACAAAAGTAGCAGAATGAATTCTGAAGTGTGTCGGGCAATATTATATGCTCATATTCAGTCAAATGCTTCAGAACTCATTGGACGGCGCTTCATAGTGCAGATGGACAATGACCCGAAGCATACTGCAAAAGCAACCAAAGAGTTTTTTAAGGCTAAAAAGTGGAATGTTATGCAATGGCCAAGTCAATCCCCTGACCTGAATCCGATTGAGCATGCATTTCACTTGATGAAGACAAAACTGAAGGGAAAATGCCCCAAGAACAAGCGGGAACTGAAGACATTTGCAGTAGAGGCCTGGCAGAGCATCACCAGGGATGAAACCCAGCGTCTGGTGATGTCTATGCGTTCCAGACTTCAGGCTGTAATTGCCTGCAAAGGATTTGCAACAAAGTATTAAAAAGTGAAAGTTAGATTTAGGATTTTTAGTTTGTCCCATTAGTTTTGGCCCCTTAAAAAGTGGGAGGCACATATAGAAACCGTTGTAATTCCTACTCTGTTCACCTGATTTGGATGCATAACCCAAACCCTCCCCCAAGTGCTAAATATCATGAACAACCATATGTCTACCTTTTCTGCATCGACCATTTGTGTGTCTGCCTTTTGACCATGTCAACATTTTGACTGTTGACGTTTTGACACTGTCGACCTATTGACTGTTTATCTAGACACTGTAGATCTACCATTCGGATACAGTGTTTTAGAGTGTTCATAGTGAGTATGAAGTGCAGTACCATAAACTACACCTCATAGTCTGTAATTACAATTAACATTTGTTGGGCAATGTGCTTTCTAGCGGGTAAAGTCCAGTAAGCAAAGCGGATTAAATAATTTTAGATTTAGTAAAATCTTGTAGGTTTATTTTTAGGAGCTTAACAGTTTAATTAAAATAATTTTTTACAAGGGCAATAAGTAACACTTGCCACTTACTTTGATGCATGATTGCCACAATAAAAACAAATATGTTTCGATGGAAGTGGTACAAGCAACTTATGTCTTGAAATAATTAAAAGTACCTTATCATCTTGGGAATCAGACTGAAGAAGGCTGTGCTGTTGAATAGCCATTGGGGGTGGCAATGGGACTGCATCAGGTCCTTCTTCACTTTCTTCTTCTCCACAACTCTGCATGCCAGATGATGAGGATTTAGAAAGTGTGCCACTACTGAGTCCTTCATTCCTTACTCGCTACAAATACAAATACAATTGAAAAAAGTCAACAGAGGAATATATTTAAACGTTAAGTGCTTAGGAAAAAAATTTGTTTATTGGCTGTTTTAATTGAAGATCTTGTAACAAACACACAAACTTTAGAGAGTTAAATTTGCCTCAGTAGTCTGAATCCACATCAATGGGTATTTTTCTCCCAGAATTCCCTGCTGGCTGCACTATCACACATGTCCATTTAAATTTATTAGTTTTAATTAACTTGTAGTGATTAAACTATGTATGCAAAAATATATTACTGTAAGTGCATATGTTTGTAACATTAGCACATCATCCAATAGCCTACACTTTCTATGGGACGGAGAATATGCGACATAACTGCATCCTGTGAAACACATCATTGTTAACGATCTTCTATCCTCACAATATGTGAACATTTGTTTACATACACTCAGTTGCCACTTAAATAGGTAGATCTTTATTGGTAATTTTAAGGAATCCCCTCTGCCCGCAGAGGAGCCTGAATTCTTTGTGCCATGTATTCAACAATGTCATGAAAACATTCATCTTCTTTGGTAGGAACAGACAAAAAAAAAGCATCAATGTTTCAGTCCTGTGCTCAGACCTCTGTCAAGATACTTGATCTTGACACAAGTCCAAGCACAGGACCGAAACGTTGATGCTTTTTTGTCTGTTCCTACCAAAGAAGATGAATTAAAAATTATGTCTTTGAAGACTGGTGAGTGCACCCCTGTGATTATTCTTTTTAGACTTATGAGGATAATGTTTTCCTCAACTGAGTAGGCACCCCAGCAAATTGTTTATAAAGTCGTGAGTGTGGACCTATACGGAATTTATATATATATATATATATATATATATATATATATATATACACATATATACACATATATACACACACACACATATACATACATACACTTGAATTCCCATTTTTAAAAAATGGAGATGATCACAAAGGGGTGCAGGACTCTCAAGCGGTGATGCCAACTGGGGATTTCAGAGTCACGCCAATGCTCCAATCCGGTCCTGCCCCCTTACCTATTGTGTTATACTACACTTGCTTGCAGACAACTAAAAAGGTATGTGAATCCTGTCCTGTTTATATGGCATCAGTAACTCTTATTTACTACTTCAAATTCAGAGATATTAAAACTTATAATTTGACAAAACTAAAACCCTAACAGCAGTATTAAAGGAAAAAACCCACTGAAGATAGTAAACAGATACTGCTGTTCACAAATACAATGTTATTGGAAAACTCCTAATAAGGCTAATAATAATCCCAATGAAAGTCTAAATAATTTGGGAGGAAAATTAATTTCTTTTTGTAACCTTGAATAGCTAAATAGGTGATTTTACTTGAGGACTGGGGATAAATGTACGTTCACTGTTATTTTTGTTATTTCTCTGTGGAATCGAGAAATAGACCATGTTTAATTGTGATACAAGACCCAATATAAAAAGTGCTCAGTAACGAAACAATAACATACGGCAAACACAAATAAACCGCTCATTGCCCTGTTCATATAAAGCACCTTTATTTACAAGGTGCATAAGAAAGGAAAACATTATTGCCATTTACTAACCTCCTCAATAGTTTCATCCTGTGGTGTTGCAGCACTGTCATCAGAATCTTTTTGATAACTAGAGTCTGCATTCTTGCGCACCTCCCTGCTTTTCTTGTGTTTATGGGCCAATTTTTTCACATGCCCATCAGCTTTCCCACTGCTGAGCCGCCTCACAGGGCTTGTTAGCCATTTCCGCAATGTGTTACCAGGACGCTTAGGACCTGGTGAGCTCTGAGTACCAACCATATGTGGTTGTAGAGAGTTTAATGAAGCTGGAGGACTAGCATCATTACCAGAAACACAGAAGGAGTCTGAAGAGCAGAAAAAAAAACACATATTGAAAAAAAAAATTAAGAATCATGATGGAGTATTTACATCATTGTTACATAATTAGAGTATGGCTATTTAAACTACAAATACACAAAAGGACACAAATAATATCATAATAATACATTTAATTTAAAGATGCCACACTGTGTGTCAGGATACTCAACAAGTGTCAGCGGTACACTAATAAATCATTGTCATGTTTCTGTGTTAGCAACACTTTCCGCTGAAAGTACCTTATCCAGATACTTGTGGAAAACCCTACCTATCTAACATCATTAAAATCACTAGTAAAGGGTCCTGGCACGTGCGGGATGAACATTATATATATCAGGGGGAATCTCCAGATATCAAATTAAGTTATGTTTTTGAACTAGTTTGTACTAACTATTGCACTATGACAAATAGAAGAGCAAATATCAAACAAACCAAAAAAAGTTGGTGCACTTGTCATGCATTGCACCTAAATTGTGCCTGCAATACAACTTACTCAGTAACTTACCTTTATGATTAAATATGCCTTCCATTTCCATGCTACTCCTTGAGTGTGCAATGCACAATGAACTGCTAGGAACTAAACCCTCTGCAGCTGGTGATTTGTCAGTAGTCCGAACTAAACACCAATCAGGTTTGTCATGCTGCCTCTCGAGAATCTCCACAGTTTGTCCTCGTCGTATCGTCAGTTCATTGCAGTTGCAAGCCGTAAAATCATGAATAACCACAGTTAGCTCGCAACCTCCTGAAAGCTGTGAAAATAAATATATTTAAGCATGTCAAATTGAAGTACAGTAATATTACAATGTAAACTTTTTCTACTATAAATAGATCCAGGATGATCATAATTTTAGAACTAATGTTGCAAAATACTGAAAATGCTTTGCAGGTGCTTATAGCAGTTGAGTCCAGATTGCTTATTTTTTAAACTAGATATCTACATTTGACCAAAACATTTCTGATTAATCCTACTATTTCTAGTGCTCTTCCTGTTACTGTGATTAAAGTAAATTTGTACTCTCATATGCCCAGCAGTGAAAAACAAACACGCTGAAAATGATGAATTATCATTAGACTGAAACTTCAAGCGCTGTGCCATCAATCTAGGGATACATACGATAGTTGACAGTTTTGATGTTGACTGCCAAAAAGTCAACAGCTTCAGGTCAATCGCAGCTGTAATGATATTTAAAGCATTTTATCTGTGCTGGCATTATAACTGTAAATATGATAGTAAAAAAAAAATCATGTTTAAAGTTATAATGCAAACACAGTTAAAATGGTTTAAATCACATTACAACCACGTCGGCAGACTCCCGTTAACATAAATTGTCGACTATGTGAATTAAACATGCAATCTAATTCAGGTACCAAGGGGAAAATCACTATTTCCGGTACATGGTGACAAGAGCAATTAAGAAGAATTTGACAAAAGTAGAAAAGAGGATTTTGGTACGTAATGTTAAATCTGTTTCTCTTACTCCATCTGGGGGTCACTACCAACCTTGGGGTTTAGGAGGACCTTGTGAGGAGCTGGTACATTAAACTGAATTTGTCTAAAGCTAAGCCCGCTCCCTCTACATCCCATCAGCCCTTCTGAGCCAATCAAATATGAGTTTACGCTTAAAGCCAAAAAGAGAGACTAAACAAATAAATACTCAACCAGAACCACACTCAAACCTGAGAGTGAACAGAGTGTACAACAAGATAGTGGGTGCACAGTGTGCCTCAGATGGAGTAGGAAAAACATTTAACGATGAGAACCACATTTTTTTTCTCGGTTTTCCAATCTAGGGCACACTGCCCACTATGGGGACATTCCAAAGCTGCTCCTAGGGGAGGGTTCACTCAGGGAGAGCTGTGCACAAAACTTTCAGCCCCAAACTGGCATTTCTAGCCGCAAATACATTGCAGGTTGCCCCTTGCACAACTGCTCCACCAAACCACCGTGTCTTGTCGCACAAGAGGTGCTCATCAATGTAGTAGACTGAGCCAAAATATGCTCAGGAACAGCAACCTGTTCTGAGATGTATGCTCAAATATTAGCCGTGATCCATCTGACCACTGATTGTTTTGTTGCCAGCCAACCACATTTCTGCGCACCATACTAGATGAGCAGACTGTCAGACTAATGCAGTGTCGCTGATCTATCTACATAAATCCTCAAGGCCCGAATCACATCCAAAAGTGATGGATCATCTTCACTAACTGGAGTACAATTGTGCTGCAATGCCAAAAAGACAATGTCCTGACCTAAGTGGAACCTGGACTCCACCTTTGACTAAAAAGAGATACTTGTTGGCAGGATAGCTCGGTCCTGGGGGAAAACCAAGTAATGTAGATTTACACAAGAGAGCCGCCAATTCAGACACTTCTCTGGCAGAAGAGATGGTCAACTGACTCAAGTGGCTGAAATTGTGGCTTCTGCAACACCGAAAGAATCAAATTAAGGTCCCAAAGTACTAGCTGTAGAATATGAGGTAGTTGGACATACAACACAACCTGCGGAAAGGTTGTAACTTCCAGACCAAAGCCAATTTCCTTTGAAAAAAAAATGGAAAGTCAAATGCTGTACCTTCAGGAAGGTAAGCTTTAATCCGTTTTCCTCCCATCCAGTACGAACAACAAGAGGCGAGCCAACTTGAATGCCAAAGTGTGTACCTTCCTCACACCCAAAAACATATATATTACAAACACTGTAATCAGTTGGCTGTAGGGGCGGCGTACATTTGTTGAGCGCAGAGGGCGAATGAGAGTGTGAAGGGAGATGAGGTCAGATATGTAAAGTGTGTGTAACAGCCTTGTAGAAGAGGAGAAGCAGATGTAGAATGCTTGGAGAAGATGAGCCGAGCAGCAGCATTGAGGACAAATTGGAGAAGAGAGATGGGAGTCAGGTAGGCCAGATAGGAGGCAGCTACAGTAGTCCAATCTGGAGATGACTAGTGAGTGGATAATAGGATTTTTGGCCAACTTACCATTGAATCCTTTTCTCTTAAGCAAGGCTGGAGAACACTGGACCATGGGATTGTAGGTTGGGGCTGGAGCTGGCACTTAATAAAACTGTAGCTTTAAATCCTATGCTCCTCCCCCCTACTATCCCACAATTACAGTACTTATTTAAAAGAGTCCGTAGAGGAGTAGCAGGAACCTCATGAAAATGTTTACTACAACCAAACAAACCAGTAGTGAAAAGCCTGGTCAAGAATCAAACACCTCTCGCAACTGAGCGTGAGGGAGGGATCGAAGTGTTCCCAAGCCTGCTTAAGAGAAAAGGATTCAATGGTAAATTGACCAAAAATCCTATTTTCTCTTGCAGGAAGGCTGGGGAACACTGGACCATGAGACATTCAAAAGCCGCCCCCAGGGGAGGGAATGCTCAGGCTGCCGGGTAACTGTACTCCCAAAATGGGTGCCACCGGAGGCAAAAAAAAACCCTGAAACGTAAATATGAGCAAACGTGCGGACAGGGGACAGATTGCCACACAGTGGACCTGTGCTACTGAAGTCCCACGTCGCTCTGCCCAAAAGATTGCTGCCACCCTAATGGAAGGGGCTGACACCCGGTCTGGTGGCGGTCGACCAGCCCCAGAATAGGCTTAAGTAATGACCGAGCTGATCCAACACGTAAGCATCTGCTGAGTAGCAGGCCAACCATGTTCCAACATGTCATAAAGAACCCTGCAGAGAACAGTGTGGCGTACCAAAGAAGATGCACCCAAGGAAATCTGCAGTGCTCAGCCCAACTAGCAGAACCAAATCATCCCAGTCCTGGGAATTCGCCAAAGGAGGTAGATCCAGAAGGACATCATCAGAAACCAGTGTCGCACAATCCACATGGAAGACGAACAAATACGGAACAATGCCGAGGGAAGGCAATAGCCATAAGGAAGAATAGCTTCCAAGCAACTAAATGAATATCCACTGAACGCAACGACTCCAATGGAGCCTGTGTGAGTGCCCAGAAGACTAGAATAAGTATACACGGCTCCACCTGTGGATGAAACGGTGGCACGAATGCAGCACAGTGTGCAAAAATGATTTGGACCCTTGGAAGAAGAGTCAAATGCAGCTGGAGAGAAAATGACAGGGCCAAAACAACCGAGGAAGTTCCCCGGTAGAAAAAAGCCTAGTTGTAGTGGGTCTGAACAAAGTGAAAGACACCACCCCAGGTTAATAAACCTCAGGAGAATATACATGTACCATGACCAGTGCAGCCAGCCTGGAGCCACCAGGATTACACTCACTCGGGAAGCCGTAATGCCCCTGGAGACCTGAAGGAACAGTGTGGACAGTGGAAACAGATGCTCTGTCTGGATAAAAATTCCATGGAATAGTCAAGACAGCCACTTGCAGAAGCCAGTGGATACAAAGATCCCATCCAAAACTGCTAGAGAGAGACCCAGGGAGAAACGTTGAAAGGAGAAACGTTGGAAGTCCACTGTCCCACTAAAGGCAAGACCACCACAGAGAGAAGGAACAAAGGTTTCCACCCCGGAAAGACTACGGTATCGCTGCCGTGCACTTTTGTCTGCCATACCTATGCAATCACCTGGTCGTTGTCCGAAAGACTGTGACCAGCCAGTGAGGATGGACAGGTCCCTTTAGAACGATGGCTTGGAGCTCGAGCCCATGGAACAGCCGAGCCGTTGTGGACGGTGATCCAAGGCCCCAGAGCCGAAAAGCAACTTTACGGCACCTCAGTCCATGAGACTTGCGGCCATGGCCACAATGAGTCCATCCGGAAGGACCAAGGAGTGGACCTGGAGGAAAAGAAAGGAAACCCTCCACCAATGGAGAGTAATGGGTGCTGCTGTACAGAACGGGAATGGAGACAAGAGGGATGCCGAGCAACCCTGTCAAGTTTGGAGAATTACACACTGGAATTCCCATAAGTAGATCCTGGTTTACTGAATGTTCAACACGGTCCATGGACAAGGCACTGACCGAACCGTTGAGACCAAGGTCATGAGGGTCCCTGCACTGTCCGCCGTAAGACAACACCCCTGAAGAGAGGTGTCGAAGGCCACCCCCAGAACTTAAGGCGCAGGCATGGAAGCAAGGAAGACCTTGCAAAAGTCGGGGAACAGCCCTGATTCGAAGGTACTTGAAACAAGCAACCTAAGAAGATCCATACCCCTGAAGCAGAGGTATAATACACAAGCAGAACCTCCAAAGAGAGCAAATTCTGATACCTGTTGTGCGCACTAGGCACGGCAGCACCGACAGTATTGTGGTGCAAACACACGGAGCCAGGGCTCCACCGAAAGGTAGGGCCCGAAATAGACAAGGAACTGAGTCAATTACCCACTGAGGAAGTAGGACGACCTGCCTCAAAGAATCCAAAGACATGCAGTCCAGACGTGTAGTAAGGAGGTGTTGGCCTCCATGCTGTGGATCCTAGATTGGAAAGAGTTCATGCGATATGAACAACCCACCCCCTGGTGTGCAAGGTGCGAAGAGACCAGAGCGTCCGGAATGAGCAGGTCAGCCTGCGAATAAGGAAGGAGATAGAAAAAAAAAAAAAAGCAACCTCCGAGGTCCCACATGGAACCATAGTGAAAGATACCATGCACCTAGCTGGCTGAAAAAAATCATCAAAACGATCTCTGACCTCAAGCAACTGCCCTACTACGTGCAAGCAAACTGGGAAGAGAGAGACACACTCCGTTAGGCCAAAGGCATAATCGGAGCAGTGTCCCCAGAAGAGAGATTGTTACTAGAAATTCTGCCTCCGGAAATGTACTGGTGGAGAAGAAGCGGCTTGCGTCAGAATGACCTTCCAAGGATGCACCACCTTGAAGGAGGAACGAAAACTTGACAATGCGGACCCTGCCACTACGGATGGCCACCGACAGAAAAACGAAGATAATGTAAGGAACAATCCAGTAATGAATGCGTATGCAAAGAGTAGAGCCAGAGGGCCCTTCAAGCCAAATCAGCCGTAGCCGGCAACCCGGAAGCTACCTGTGCCCCGTCTTGCCTGGCCTCCCACACAGAGCTTCCTGCACATGACCTGCCAATACATAAGGGAATGCCAGGGCGAATCACTGTGAAGCCGTATGATGATGGTAGCAGTAGTGACCTCAGCTCAGGCCACCCATGTCAGAGAATGCCAAGGGCCGGATAATGACCCCAGAACCTTTCAGACCAAACGGGAGACAATCCTCCAAGGTCTAGCTAGCAGATCCCCACTGGATGCGGAGGTGTGCCCAGGAAGGGGCGTGTGGTGATCTAAATGGCTACCGCAGTGACTACCGTGGGAGGTTCTTCCCTGTGGATACACAAGCCACTGGAAGCAACTGCGTAAAGAACAGGGAGCTCTGAATCCGGCGTCTCCTAAGCCTCCCTGATGAGACCGGAGAGATGCAATGAAGGGAAAGTAATAACTTTCCGTCGCCAACGCTTGGACAGAACCAGAGCCTGGGGAATCCAGAACTAAACCGCCTACAGAGTGGTGCGCAGCAGCAATGAGGTGTAATAGACAGCGGGTCCAATTCCTTAGGAACAGGGCAAGTCTGCGCATGGTCTTTCAATTGTGAAAATGCTAATGGGGCCCTGGGAGAAAGAACACTCTTCCACCTGCGCCTCGCACAACAGAGTTCTGCAAAAAAACACTGCAAAATAGAGGAACCTGTCGTAAGTTGTGATGCCGCACGCTGCAAAGCCTGGAGCCAGAGTAGGACATACCTAGGCTAGGAACTTAACCCTATAGAGGGAACAAATCCCGTGCCTGAGATGAGGGAATACCCAAGCCTCGACTTGGTCTCCCTGTGAAGCGCCACCAGCAGCACTAGGGCGCTCCCCGACATGCTGAGAGCCCCAGCAGGTACCACCATGATGGACACAACTTCCCAAATGCCTATGCGTCACTAGGTCCTATACCCACAAGGACCCCGAGGGCAACTGCTCGTTACCCCATGCAGGGGAGTAAACAGCGCCCAAAATACAGCAAAATCCCTGCATACAAACTACAAACAGTTAAGATTGTAGCGAGAAACGGACCCATGAACGCAGGGCGGTGAGGCAACAATCCTCTTCAGTAGATGTACCCTGATTTAATTAGTTACTGTCCAATGTCAGTGGTCACTAGCTACATGGACATAGAGGGGGTATATAAAACTGTGACATTCAGATAGGGGACATATCCGATATGAAACTGTTAAGAACAGATACTACACTTTCTCAGCCAAAAGGCTGAGAAACAATGCATGTTGTCAGAGCCCCCCACTGCTGTAACACCTGACAGCAGGTGTGCACCTAAACACTTTTAGCAGGCAGAAATCAAAACAGGTACATGAAAACAATGTTGCAAAGGCAGCTAATACAGGAACAAGGGTACCTAGCCTTCCAAGAAACCAACACTGCAGCTGCCTGGGAGAGGATGTGTGCTGTGCAGAGCAGGCAAATGTATCAGTCCCGGCTGAGGGATGACTCATTCATGCATTCTCTGCTGGTCCCCGCTGCCTGTGTACCGCTGCAGGAGGGAGAGCAGCGCTGTAAGCTCCGTCCCTTCCAATCTCCATTCTCCCGGGACACCGAGTACTTCCCCGTGCGAGGGCAAAATGCTTGTTAAGCCCGGCTGATACGGGCAGTCTCTAGCGCACACGCTCCTCCTGCATCTATGTGACGGAAGCCGCTGCCAAAACAAACCCGGCAAAATGTAATATGCAGGGAAGACAGGCAGCTACAGGTTCCGGCCCCCTATTCCGTGGCTGCACTCATAAGTGCTACTCTCCTAACTGGGGAAAGCACTTGTTAAGCTCCGACCGAGCTGCCTGTGAGGTGCACGCTCCCGCAATGGAGCCTCCCTCATCAGACCCAGCAAGATGGCGCTGCCATTTGGGACAGCACTGCCGCCCAGCACCCTATAAAAGGTTCCCAGGTCCAGGCGGTCTCTCAGAGACTGGAGTGGTCTGTGGGGGGTCCCACTGGCGTGCAGACCCCTCCAACTGCCGCAGCTGCATATTGACGAGCTGTGCCACAGTTCCAGCAGCCGCCCACACTCATGCTGTGCCCAACTCCTCAGACACTTAATGAAGACTGGAATTGTGTGATTGCAGGGGGGGGGGGGGAGCATAGGATTTAAAGCTACAGTTTTATTAAGTGCCAGCTCCAGCCACAACCTACAATCCCATGGTTCAGTGTTCCCCAGCCTTGCTGCAAGAGAAAAGGGTTTTAGTAGGATCGTGGGTGAGAAAGGGTCTGATCTTGGAAACTCCAAGACAGTTCACTTTTGGGCTAGAGGAGATAGTTGTGCTGTCAACTGATAATGAAATTGTGGGAAGTGAGGTTACGCGAGAGTGTGGGAAGATGATCAGCTCAGTCTTAGACATTTTAAGTTTAAGAAATTGCTGGGACATCCAGGAAGAGATAGCAGAGACAGTTGGAGATACGAGTGAGGAGAGGGTGGGAGAGGTCAGGGGAGGAAAGGTAGATCTGTGTATCATCAGCATAGAGATGACATTGGAGGTCAAAAGAGCTATTAAATTCACCTAGAGAAGATGTATAGAGAGAATATGAGAGGTCCAAAATCAGAATCTTGGGGAAACCCTATTGTAAGTGGAAGTGGGGGGGAAGAGGAGTCATGAGAGGAGACAGAAGGTCAGTGAGGTAAGAGGACAGCAAGGAGAGGGCAGTGTCACGTAAAATAAGGGAGTGAAGGATTTTCAGGATGAGAGGGTGGTCCACAGTATCAAAAGCAGCAGAGAGGTTGAGGAGAATGAGCAAAGAGAAGTGGCCTCTGGATTAGACAGCAAGGAGGTGATTGCTGACTTTCACGAGGTTAGTTTCAGTGAAATGGAGAGAAAGGAAGCCAAACTGAAAAGATTCAAGGAGGAAGTGGGAGGAAAGAAAGGAGGTAAGGCGGTTGCAAACCATAAGCTCAAGTATTTTGGAGACAGAAGGGAGGAAAGAGATGTGTCGGTAGTTGGTGAGAGTGATCAAGGGTAGGATTTTTAAGAATGGGGGAGACCAAGGCATGCTTGAATGCATGGGGGACAGTGCCAGATGAGAAGGAGAAATTGAGGAGGTGGGCAAGATGGGTACAAGCAGAAGGAGAAAGGTATCGAAGGAGGTGGGAAGGGGTAGGGTCAAGGTTGGAGGTGGGAAGGAGGGGGATTGGATGAGGGCCATGACTCCCTCTCCAAATACAGGGGAGAGGGATGTTAGAATTAGTAAGATGAATGGGAAGGGGCGGTCTGGGCAAGAAGGGGGTGGAGTGCTGAGGGTCTGGTGGGATATGATATCCTGATGTATGGAGTCAATTTTAGATGTAAAGTAGGTGGCAAAGTCAGGGGCATAAAGCAAGGAGGGAAGACGAGGTGGGGGTAGGCAGAGGAGGGAGTTGAAAGTGGCAAAGAGATGCCGGGGGTTTGAGGACTGGGAAGAGATGAGGATTTTTAAATATGACTGTTTAGAGAGGAAAAGGGTAGCACTGTAGGATGAGAGCATACATTTGAAATGGAGGAAGTCCAACATAGCTTGATTTTCTGCACTGTCGCTCGGCAGTTCGTGAACACTTTTTCAGGTATCTTGTGCATTTGGAAAGCCAGGGTTGAAGTGTGGACCTGCAGGGGTGAGTAGTGATCGCAATAGAGAGTCAAGAGCAAAAGTAAGGGAGGCTTCATATAGGGAAGTGGCTTGTTCAGGGCAGGAGAAAGAGGATGGGGGAGAGAAGTGAGTCAAGCAGGGAGGAAAAATGAAACGTGTTCATAACCGTAATGTTATGCTTAGTGATGGTGGTCTCAGGAGGTAAAGGAGGGGGAAGGAGAGAGGGTTAACTTAAAAAAGAGAAGATCATGGTCAGAGAGGGGGGATGGGGAATTGGAGTAATCAGAAATATCACAACAGTGAGTGAATACCAGAACAAGTGAGTGCACACTCACATGAGTGGACGAGACCAAATGAAGATGTGAGGGTAAGGAGTTTAGAGACAGGATTCTATGGGTATATCAACTGGAATATTGAAGTCAGTGGAGGGAAGGACGAAGGAGATAAAGTGAGGGTGCCAGGTAGCAAATTTGTCAAGGAATTTGGAGGGAGGGCCAGGGGGACGGTAACTGACAGCAACTCGAAGGTGTACTGGTTGGAAAAGGTATATAGCATATACCTCAAATGTAGAGAATGTAAGGAATGGTTCTGAGTGTAAGAGACACCATTTCTTTGTTTTAAACCCTTGCCTCTTGCTTCCAGTCTGTATATTTTTATTTATCTTTTTAATGTTCTCTATCTACATTAGGTGGGCTTTGGAGCTTCACATGGCTATATGAGTATCCCCATATATAAAGGCGTACATTTTTTTCTCTCATTTTGTTGTGGGCTCTTTTGTTGCTACACACTGATGTTTAACCATATGTTCTATGTTGTCCTATATGAGACTTCCCGGTCATATGCTACTTGGCACCATACCATTCTTTTAAGCAATTTGTTTTTCTGGGTATGCCAATAAAGTTCCAATAAGAAAATTAAAAGCAAAAGCAAAGATTTCTAATTTAATAATCCTCAACCCAAAAGGGTTCGAAGGTGGATTTTGAATCACAATCCCTGTTATGACAAGATGTAGTTCCACATGATTTTAGAACCACTAAATTACAATCAAGTAATTCCAAGGCCCATGTTACAAGACCCATCATAGCTTTCTATCTGAATGGTCAAATAATATAATATACATAGACTTACAATATTCAATAAAATATAAATAAGAATATTTGTTAACACAATTTAAAATACAAATCAAAAGATGGGGAAAAAAACAGAATATATCTTACCTTATCACTGTCCAATGTATTTTGTGAAGTTCTGGATGCTATCGATATTGTATCAGGTTGACTGCCATCTCCCTGGCTGTCAAGGTCTTCTCCATCTCTGAAAACGAACATATATTGTTCATAATCATCTATGTTCAGTAGCTGAACCAAAAGTTAATACATTAGTGCCATAACGAAGTTGCAGGATAAATCACTGCAATTAAATAGGCAATGTTAAACACACATGCTATTCAAGTCAAACTAAAGAAAAAAAAAAAACACATGGAAAAATTTACAGAAACATACAGTACACTACGTATCGTTTCTGCTGCTGATAAGACTCTAGGCTGCAATAAGAAGGGTACAGGGGTTCTACTATAGAGAAAATAAATTTGTTTATTGTTAAGCAGGCAGAGAATAAGCATGAAGGAAACTCATGTTTAAAACCATCCCTCTAATATTCTAAAGTGGTGGACAATGTGTTGGAAGGACAATCTGATGAAGCTTAATTATTTCTATGCAAGGAACACCAGTAAAGTTGAATATTTTCATGGAGTGGTTTGCAGCTATCAACTCATTTTAGAACACACCACCACTTACAGATTAGATCAAATTGCCAACAATATGTAACAACAAATCTCAACATAATTAGCACAAACTGTGGTCGTTAGGGTCTATTGGGGCATGCCTTTCAGTGTGGCAATGCATCCTGAAGGTGTGTGCCTGGCAGTCTATCTATCTGTATCTATATATATCTATATCTACTGTATATATCTCTCTCTCTCTATATATATATATATATATATATATATATATATATATATATATATATTGTCGAAGCTGGATTATTGGCTGAGACCAGATCAGTTTAAAATTGAATCGCAGCGACACCATCTTGTGACTGGCCGCAAGACGCCATCTTGGAAATGAGATCGCTAGACGCCATTTTGCGAATGGCCGCCTAAGCGCCATTTTAGACAAACTCACACTTTAGTACATGTGGCGATATTACTATTAGCATCATGCGAATGCATCTGTGACCATCGCCATAAGTTACGGCGATTAACCAAAAGACCATTTCATAACTTTACGTAGTTTGGGTGCTCTGGATAAAGTGTGTATATTATTATAATTCCCCTAAAGGATATATTTCAGAAATGGCTTTACAGTAGACCAAAATTGGATTGCATTAGCAACAACAGAGCAAATGGCCACGTGACAACTAGCCTGTGTAGACAAGCTTCCTGGATATAACGTCTGCTCTCACTCCAGGTGCCCCTGCTCGAATAAACACCTTACATTAGCAGGCTTCCTGCAATAAAATACCTTCAAAGCCAAGAGTGTTATCTTAGGTTTTGGGTCTTGTAGCTGTGCTAATTTGCATTTACACAAGAGCCTGGGAGAACAAAGGACTTTACACTTTTTAGCCTGGGAAGGGTGGGGGCTGCTGAGAGAGGGTGGCGTGTGGAACTATAAGGCTCAGCATTCCACACTGCTAGGTGTTCACTTAGTTAAGTGAGATTTAAGTGCACCATTTCTCATACACACATTAATACGCACAATTGCGCTAGTAACTAATCGTATATTAGCGAATGCATAAGATCCTATATGAAAACGCTGTTCATTAGCTTTATGCGCACGCATCTGCTCCAAGTTAACTAGCGTCTTTATATCAAACCCCGCATACTCACACATTACATATCCACATACAAGGTTCCATAAGCTTTAAGGGATAAGATTTAAGTTCGTTCATTTAGTATAAATGCTGTGAAATAAAGATTATTTGGTAACTAAGGTTTTATACATGCTAAGTAAGCCGTGTTTGGTATTGTACTGATGCGTATTCTTTCAACAGAATTCCGGTATTATCGGTGTGGAGATCGCATCATGCATTCTCAACTTATGGACCGCAGAGACTTCAAGCAACAAAATGTATATTATATGAACAACTGTTAGGATGTTGCATGGGGCAGGAAAAAAAGAGACCCTCAGTTGTTGGAGGCTGGGTTGTGTCTATTTGAATCAGCCTGTTAAATGCTCTGTAACAGATGCATCCCCCTTGAGGACCAATGGCATCAGCAACAAACTTCTCTATTGTGTTGTCTATTTCTGGGGGGTATAAATTTGAGTGCTCAAACACTGGGTCTTAGTCTTCGTGCTGAATGCTGATTGACGAGGGGTTTCTTGCTGATGCCTAACATCCGTTCCGGAAGCGCTGCGTATGTATACTGTACTTGGGTCTGTATAATTCCTTTGCGCCGAATTGTGTATGGATCAATAGCGTGTACTGACTGTACTTTTACTTGAATAATACTTTGTGCTTTGGAACCACACGTTCCAAGTCTGGAGTCTTTATTTACTGTATGACTGCGTACGCAAATTAGCGTCATCCTTAGAGGTTTATAGGTAGGATATAGGCAGGGGTATATAGAGGTTCTAATTCAGTATCGTTAATATATATATATATATACACATATACACACACATACATACACGGTTTTTAGGTCGCACTCACATCTATGAAAGGCGTCATCCACTGGCGTGTATCCAGGACTTGCAGTCCAAACATAAAATAGAGCACTTACCAGAATTTTGAAAAGGTAATGAAATAGGATTTATTCTATTTACATCATACCCCAGGTATCAGGCTTGAGGAGATATCTCAACGTTTCGGTCCATATAGGACCATCCTCAGGAGACACAACCACATAGCAATTGCATCAGGGCAAACAGCCCACCCAGAAGCCAGCATCCTACTAACCATGTCTACACTATAAATACCCAAAAGGGTGCCAAAAAAGGCTCACCAAGCTACAGCGCATACGTCATAATGGACAAGGCACAAAACTTAATCACTTACATAATGGCGCTCAGCAGGAGCCGCCGCGATCAAACTGTACCACCCTCATAATATCTAAGGGTATATAAAAATATATTTTTATATACCCTTAGATATTATGAGGGTTGGATTAACTGAACTCCTATTGTTTTAGATATTATATGGAAGACCTGGAACTATTGTGGCTATTTTCGTTTTTTTGGATTTTTTTTATTTTTTCAGTGGTCTCTGGAAAGTTGGTGCCTAAAATAAGTAATACTGATAGTGGGTGCGGATATACGTATGTATACATGATTTTGTATATATGCGCCCGCACTGGTTTGTATTTTATGTAACTTTTTGATATGATTATTTTCTATAAGGGAATATCTGTGATTGACAGCTATACATACCCTGTATTTTATAATGAGTATTGTAAGACCTGCATGTCCCGGTTTTGAGAATTACTTTGTGACATGATTGGATTAAAATAGTTTTATTACTATGTTAGGTTGCTAGGCTACATAATGTTAACATTTAAGTCCGGCTGCTAAGGGGGCTTGCCCTTTGGTAATAGTGGTCCCTATGTTACGGGACGCCTTGTGTGAGATATGATGGTTGGTTAAGATGTCACGTGTCTTTGGTCGCGGGGAGTGACGCAAGCCCTGTGCGCAAAGCATGTGTGCTATGGGGGACGCCACGCGCAGCTATCAGCTGGTGATTGTGTTTGATTATACTGACACCAGAGAGATGTAACCTATGGTGATGTACTCCGTGGATATGCAGGTCATGAATACATAGATGTTTGTTAGTTTAATGTTAAGGTGAGTGCACCCCTACAAATATCATAAATATATATATATATATATATATATATATATATATAGAGAGAGAGAGAGAGAGAGAGAGAGAGAGAGAGAGAGAGAGAGAGAGAGAGATATATATAGATATAGATATATATATATATATATACACACACACACACACACACACAGTATACGTGTGTAGTAAATACAAATGAAATGCACAGTTTTAACAATTTTTGGAGAACGGATGGTCGCTACTTCACTGCCGGATTGCAAAATCCTTACTCAGCACGGCTATTCAGGAAAATTCAAAGAGAATATATTCTCACTGGTACATGGTTCTCATGAGATTGCATTATATCTACCCCCATACATCTGAGCTTTGTTGGTGTAACTGTGGGCAAAGAGACACCTTGCTTCATATATGGTGGGACTGTTCTCTCATCTTTGGGTATTGGTAAGATATATTGCTACCGATTGCTCAGGTTACTGTTATACACATACCTAAAGACCCACTTCCTATTTTATTAGGCCGACATATTAGAGCTGTAGTAACCCTTTGGATAAGTTTGATACATACTTAATGCAGATAAACTTTATATAGCCAGCAATTGGAAGAAAGTCCTACACAGTCCTCTAGAAATGCTGATCACAAAATGTGGCTCAATTGAATAAATCATGAGTCTGCTCATAGATACAATCTCTGCTTTTCATAGAGTGTGGAATCCCTGGTATGTACATAAGAGTCTCCCTTGATTCCCTTATGCAGGTCCCCTGGATGTTTCTCTATGCTATATTCCTCTTAGATGCCCAGTGTTGCCAATTTCCTGCTCTTCCCTTCTGTGATGCTTTGCTTTAAATTACGCTCTCTTATTGGAGCTGTTCTCCCCTTAATCTGGTGTCCAGTGGTGGTTCTAGGGGCAGGCAAGCAGGGCTATTGCCCGGGGCGCTGCAGTTTAAGGGCGCAGCCGAAGTGTCCCCAATGGCACAGTCTAATTAGACGGCGTCTGCCCACGCGAGCCCACCACAGAGGCGCCACCACTTCTTCTCCCATAGTGCACTGCAGCACCCCCCGCGGCATTCATGGTATCCCAGGATGCCATGCGCGGCCTGCGGCCACAAACATGTCAAAGCGCGCAGGGGAGAGACATCCCACTGCACTAGTCGGGCACTCCCATGTCGGTCTGGCTTAGCCACTAGAATGTGGCAGCCAGCTGGGTGCAGGCTCAACCACACGGAGCACGGGGTGTACGGACACTGGCCCAGAAAAATTGGGAACACTGACAGCCACCTGCGGGGACAGACCTGCGACACAGCGGGCGGCAGTGCAGGTACAGGGTGGGCCTGTCACCTAGTGTCAGTGCTCTCTATATGCTCATATGTATGTGCTGTCCCATTGCCGGCACTGCTCATCTCTACAGGTGGCTCACGCTGGGGCGAGTTACTGTGCACTGATTTTTCATTCTGCTGAGGCTGCCATACACAGTTACTGCTCTTAGGTCGTTCTACTGTGAGGGGGGAGAAGGACGAAGGTTTTCTACTTGTAGCCTCGAAGTACTGCCAGCAGCCCCCTCTCTATCCCTCTGGGTAGTGGGCAAATATGTTTCGGGTGATAATGAAGGCCAGCAAGTATAAGATACCAGTAATCTGTTTTTCTAGAATTTGACAAGTGTTTAATGTCTGTAGTAATGTCTTTAAAAATGTAATGAAATAATATGAGATATGGTAAGAACTTACCTTTGTTATCTCTATTTCTACGAAGTCCATAGGGTTCCACAGGATACCTTGGGGTATAGGTGATGACGTCAGGCATCGGGCACCATAGAGTTAAGTTTTCAGCCTCCTAGGATGCACTAGGGTCCCCCTCCTATACCCCGCCCCCGAGCCAAGGCACCTCAGTTAGTTACCAAGCCATAGGCCGGAGGAGGATAAGGAAGAGAGAAAAAAGATATGGACACACACAAGAATCACATTATCACCAGAGGGAGACGGAAAAACCAGTGACCAGAGTAAAGCCCATCTGCAGTACAGGTGCGACAGGGCGGGAGTCCTGTGGAACCCTATGGACTTCGTAGAAATAGAGATAACAAAGGTAAGTTCTTACCATATCTCATATTTTCTACTTCAGGGTCCATAGGGTATCCACAGGATACCTTGGGGATGTCCCAAAGCAGTATCCTTTAAGGATGGGAACGCTCCTGTGCTGAAAGGAGAATCCGCCGCCCGAAGGAAGCATACTGAGAGCGAAGGTGTCAAACCTGTAATACCTCATGAAGGTATGGACAGAGGACCACGTAGCAGCCTTGCAGATCTGGACTGCAGAGGCACCACGTCGAGCTGCCCACGAAGGAGTGGAATGAGCCTTCACAGAAGGAGGAACCGGCAGACCTTCATGAAGATAAGCTTCAGAAATAGCCATACGGATCCAAGCTGCCAAAGTTTGCTTTGAAGCAGGCCAACCCTTTTTACGGAAGCCATAGAGGACAAACAAGGCGTCCGACTTCCTAAACGAAGAAGTGCGGTCAACATAAGTCCTTAAGTCCCGCACAACATCCAAAGTGGCCTCACCCACTGAAAGGCCAGGTGAGTTAAAGGCCGGAACAACTATTTCCTCGTTAACATGAAACTGGGAAACAACTTTGGGAAGAAATTTAGGACGAGTGCGTAGCACTGCCCTGTTCCCATGAAAAATCAAGAAAGGGGGTCTACAAGAAAGAGCCCCTAAATCAGAAACACGTCTGGCCGAAGCTATGGCCAGAAGGAAAACAGTCTTAGCTGTTAGCCATTTAAGATCCACTGAGCCCAGTGGTTCAAACGGTGGTCCCTGGAGAGCCCTCAGGACCACAGCC
Organism: Taudactylus pleione; assembly: GCA_031769625.1. Classification (NCBI taxonomy): domain Eukaryota; kingdom Metazoa; phylum Chordata; class Amphibia; order Anura; family Myobatrachidae; genus Taudactylus; species Taudactylus pleione. The sequence continues at coordinate 15,486,435 of JAUIMM010000384.1, forward strand.
AAATCCCAAGACGCCACAGGTGGAACAAAGGGTGGCTGAATGCGTAGAACACCTTGCTTAAAGGTGCGCACATCCGGGATTGTAGCAATCCTACAATGGAACCAGACAGACAGGGCCGAAACCTGCACCTTCAAAGAAGCAAGGCGAAGCCCATGGTCTAATCCCGCTTGCAGGAAGGCGAGAACCCGAGACAGACGAAACTCCCGCAGTGCATAACCTCTCGGCCGACACCACTGGAAGAACGTATGCCACACGCGATGGTATATTCTCGCGGAAGACAGTTTCTGAGCATGGTACGCACTACAGAGCTGGAAAACCCCTTGGACCTTAACATGGCCGTCTCAACAGCCACGCCGTCAAAGACAGCCGAGTCAGGTCCGGGTGAAGACAAGGACCCTGTGACAGAAGGTCCGGACATAGCGGCAACCGCAGAGGACTGTCCACGGACAGACCCTGAAGGTCTGAGAACCAGTTCCGCCGCCTGGGCCATGCGGGAGCTATCAACAGGAGCGTCCCTCCTTCCTGTTTGAATTTCCGGATTACCCGTGGAAGAAGGGAAACCGGTGGAAAGAGATAAGCAAACCGGAACGTCAACCGGACTGACAGAGCATCCACCAGAGACGCCTCTTCGTCTCTTGTGCGAGACCCGTACACTAGCAAATTGTTGTTGTGTCGGGACGCCATGAGGTCGATCTCTGAAAGACCCCACCTGTCCACCAGCAGTTGAAAAACGTCCGGGTGCAGGGACCATTCTCCCGGATGAACGTCCTGGCGACTGAGAAAGTCCGCCTCCCAGTTTAGCACTCCCGGGATGAAGACAGCTGATATGGCCGGAAGATTGCGCTCCGCCCATACCAGGATCCGAGACACCTCTACGAGAGCCGCCCGACTTCGGGTTCCTCCTTGACGGTTTATGTAGGCCACGGTGGTAGCGTTGTCCGACTGGACCTGCACTGGGTGACCTTGGAGAACTCGACGTGCCTGCCGGAGAGCGTTGAACACCGCTCGGAGTTCCAAGATGTTTATGGGAAGCTCTGCTTCTGCCGGAGTCCACCTGCCTTGGAACAAGTGTGGACCCGAAACTGCTCCCCAGCCCAGAAGACTGGCGTCCGTCGTCAACAGGACCCAATTCGCCACCCAGAACGGACGACCCTTGTTGAGATGGGTCGTCTGCAACCACCAGGCCAGGGACAGGCGAACCTCCGGAGTGAGCACTATCGTCTGGGATTTTAGAGACTGAGGCAGTCCATTCCACTTGGACAGGATCAGGTGCTGCAGAGGTCTGGAGTGAAACTGGGCATATTCCACCATGTCGAATACTGACACCATGGAGCCCAGTAACCTCATCGCCGAGTGTAGAGACACCCGGCGGCTCTGCAGACAACTGCGCACCCTCGACTGTAAGGCTGAGATCTTTTCCCCCGTCACAAAGATCCTTTGCTGTCCCGAGTCCAAAAAGGCTCCGAGGTGCAGAATCCGCTGAGACGGGACCAGGGTGGACTTCTGCCAGCTTATTAACCAGCCGTGCCGTTGCAGTAGCGCAATGGTCAGGTCCAAGTGGCGCAGAAGGAGCTCCGGAGATCCTGCCACTAATAGAAGGTCGTCCAAGTACAGCAACATGCGGACCCCCTGCAGCTGCAGGGAAGCCGCAATGACCACCATCACCTTGGTGAAAACACGTGGTGCTGTCGCCAGGACAAAAGGTAACGCCCGGAACTGAAAGTGGTCGCTGCGGATTGCAAACCTGAGGAACCGCTGATGGCGCAAAAGAATAGGGACATGCAGGTAAGCGTCCTGTATGTCCAATGACACCATGTAGTCCCCCAGGTTCCAGCGCCAGAATGATGAACCGTAGGGTCTCCATCCGAAACTTCGGCACCCGCAAAGATTTGTTGAGAGCTTTGAGGTTGAGAATCGGACGAAACGACCCATTGGGTTTCTGCACCAAAAAGAGATTGGAATAGAAACCCTGGCCCTTCTGGGAGAATGGAACAGGCACTATAACTCCAGCCTGGAGCATAGTGTGCAAAACTTTCCACAGCTCCGTGGTTTTGTTCCGGTCTGATGGTAGACCCGTGGTGAAGAATCGAGCCGGAGGTCTGTGCCGGAAGGAGAGGGCATACCCGTGTGAGACCACCTCGAGAACCCAAGTGTCTGTCGTGGTGACCGACCAACACCGGGCGAACTGCAGCAGGTGGCCTCCCACTTTGGGATCCCCCAAAGGGAGGCCCGGACCGTCAGGCCGCAGGCTTGTCATCTGGCTTAGGGGCCGGACGTCTGGTACTCCAGGCCTGCTTCTGGGGCTTGGCCGATTTCTTGGGGCTAGCCTGTCGGGGAAAGGACTGTGTCTTAGGCCTACCCTGGGCCCTATAAGACCGAAAGGACGGAGTACCTGAACGAGAAGGAACAGCAGCCGACGGGAGACATGCCGATTTAGCTGCCGCCAGCGTGGATACAATTTTGTCCAGGTCTGGACCGAAGAGAACTTCTCCGTTAAAAGGCAACGCCTCCAAACCCTTTTTGGAATCAGCGTCCGCCTTCCAGGATCGCAACCACAAGGTGCGATGAGCAGCCACAGCTGCCGAAGAAATTCGAGACGCCAGGGTACTAACATCCAAGGCCGCTTCGTTGATATAAGTGGCCGAATCCCGGAGATTGCCGATCAACTCCGTCTGCTCAGCCGAACAGTCGGAATCGAAGGACGCCTCCCAACGTATCAGCCCAGCGCTCCATAGCTCGGGCAACCCAGCAAATGGCCATAGCCAGCCGCGCAGCCCCCCCGCAAGGGAATAGACGGACTTCAGGCAGATCTCCACCTTGCGGTCCGTAGTATCCTTAAGGGAGGACAAGGATGGCATGGGTAATGTGGCACTACGGACAAGGCGTGTCACATGAGAATCCACCTGAGGAGGGGATTCCCACTTTGCAAAATAATTGTCCGTAAACGGATACGCCACTGCTAAACGCCTTTGAGGCTGATATCGTTTGCCTGGCTGTTTCCACGCTTCCTCTAGGTGGTCAACTAATTGCCCCGAAAGAGGAAACACTGTATCATCTCCTTTAACATCTTTGAAAAAGGCGTATTTGGACATTGATACCGGAGGTTCCTCATCCTCAATAACTAAAGCAGTACGGACTGCATGAATAAGGCCAGGTATATACACCTTAGACCTAGCGTCCGACTCTTTAGGGTGGGAAGTTTCCTGGTCCCGTCGTCATCCTCATAAGGAGCAGACAGAGACGCCACCGGCCACTTGTGAGGCCGCATCACAGACTCCCCTTGTAACACTTCTGACAACTGCTGTACAGAGCTTGTTAACGAATTAACCCACGCAGGCTCATGAGAGACCTGAGGGGGGGAAATAGGGAGACAGTGGGGTACCATCAATTGTCTTGGGAAACCCTGCATGGGTGATGACACCACTGACTGCTGGGACAAACCCATCTGAGTGAGGGCAGGCTGCGGAGCTAACTGGCCCACGAGGGTTGTAAGCGCTTTGGTAAAACAAGCCCAGGGCGGCTCCTGTACCGGAGCTGTGACCGTAATCGGTCGCGTCAACGAATAACACCGTCGACATAGTCCTTCTGCACTGCCGTCCCCCTCCGCTATAGGTACCTTGCATGTAGTACATAACAGCTGGAGAGGAAAATCACTTTCAGACATAATGGTAAGTATGTGACCCCTCTCACTGATACTCGTTAGTATAGTGTGAGACCACCCTGCAAGCACCGCACCACAAGGGCTTTAGCAGAAAGAACAGGGACAGTTAAATGCTGACAGATAGAAAATGAAAATACAGTCAGCAGACGCTAGCATAGGTCACATACCATGCAAAGAAATCAATTCCTGCACTATCAGCGCTGATCCTCAACTACACAGACTCAGAGCCTGGTAGGACACAGCGCTGCATACACAGACCTTATCCAACGGAGGAGAGGTATGCAGGGGGACCCAGACCACGATGCGACCTATCTTCAGCGTCCAGCAGCGCTCACCATGCTTCTTGCAAAGATGGCCACCGAGGAGCAGAGAGGAGGCCGGCCTGGGGGAGGAGCGCTGACACAGGACCAGTCAGCGTGTGCAGAGAGGGCTGTGTGCAGCGGGGGAGGAGCCGGCTGTGAGAGAGGGAAGGCGCGCTCCCCTGGCATGCATTTAACCCCTGGGACGCCGCAGCGCTACTGCTCTGCCGCGGTCCTGCTGTCCCAGGGGGGTAGTGGAAGCGCAGGTTAGAACCTGGCTCCACGCTGCAGCCAGTCCCCAGGGAGCCTCCTGCCTGGGGACTCTGGACCATGTGTTTCAGCGGGGACCCACCGCGGGACCCCGCTGCTTACCTTTGTCCCCCTTGATTCCGGCCATGGTCCTAAACATCTGGGGTCACCGCTAGCTGTGACCCCAGATGTCTACCAGCATCCCCGGATCAGTACCGACGTTCTGGTACCGGTGGGGGTGTAGGGAAGACAGCATGGACGCCAGGACTGACTGTCCATGCTGTACTTCCAGATGTGCAGCCACAGCTGCTTGAGAAAACTTCAGGGGCTCTTCTTAGCCCCCACTCCAACAGGTGCATCCGACTCCGGCCGGGCACCAAACTAAACTGGGGTGCCTTGGCTCGGGGGCGGGGTATAGGAGGGGGACCCTAGTGCATCCTGGGAGGACTGAAAACTTAACTCTATGGTGCCCGATGCCTGACGTCATCACCCCTACCCCAAGGTATCCTGTGGATACCCTATGGACCCTGAAGTAGAAAAGCATGGCTACTTATATATTAATGAATGTATTATAAAGCACATTACTGTATGCAGCATAATGTGTAAGGGGCATTACTGTATGCGGCATAATGTGTAAGGGGCATTACCGTGCGCGCATTAATGTGTAAGGGGCATTACCGTGTGCAGCATAATGTGTAAGGGGCATTACCGTGTGCGGCATAATGTGTTATAAGGGGCACTACTACAGTGTGGCAAAATGTGTTTACAGAGTACTACTGTGTGGCATAACGTGAATGGGCTCTGTGTGGCATGACATACAAACTCTGGCAGCGCCATATTCACAAGTTGTGCTGCTGCTCCCAATCTCCCAGAATGCTGGTGGTGCTGGGCGAGAGAAGATGTAGCAGTAGTGCATCTACTTTCTGCTGGGCATGTTCCTAGTTAATAAGGGGCGTGTCACAAAGCCACCTCCCCTTTTCGGGAGTGTGTGCGCACCTACGGCGCATGCAGAAAAACACCCTCTTTTTTTTCCTGCATTATTATTTTTCTTTTAGGAGGTGGGAGGCGCCAAAGGGAACTCTCGCCCCGAGTTCCACAAGGTCTAGAACCGGCCCTACTGGTGTCCACCCACTTCCTTCCCTTGGCTCCCCATTTTACCCCCTACACCCTTAAAAAAAAAGAAAAAGAACAATCAGTCCTTCTATTACTTATTTGCAGAGCTATATGGTCTTAAAGTTCTTATACCATACTAAGTTTTCTGTATTATAGATCTTTTGGGTCATTGTCTTTAAAGGCTGTTCTAGGTTAATTACCATATTCTCCTCTTGTTCACTCTTGGTATGTCCCTCAGATATTACCCTCCCCTCCTACATTTTGTGTATACAGTATATCTGTCTGTGGACTGTATGACCTATTTTGTTTTTCTGCTGGTTCAAATATTTTTTTATATATTATAAGTATTTTTATTATATATTATTTTAGTGAAATATGCAAATAATGTAATAAACATACAATAAAAAAATATAAAATCAACAACACCACACCATATACATCAATCGTTTAAAAGAATAACAAGTCTCTAATATTCTTAAGTGGTGTAGTATAAAAGATATACATTAAAAATATAGGCAATGTCTAGATAGACCACATATGGTAGTCAGTCAATAGGTCGACAGGGACAAAAGGTCGACATGGATAAAGATAAACTGGTACAAATGGTTGACTAACAAAATGACGACAAAAATTGTCGACACGTTTTGTTTTCTAACCCTAATCTTCACCCTAACCCCTCTTAGCGCCTAACCCTAACTCCCTCTGCTAGTGCGTGCCTAATCCTAACCGCCGGGCGAAGTGTCTAACCCTAATTATCCATCCTAGTGCCTAACCCAAAGCCTCTGTTAAGTGCCTAACCCTAATCGCCCATCCTAGAGCCTAATCCTCCGGTAAGTGCCTAATCCTAAAAATAAAGAAAAAAGGTACACAGGAACAAAACAGAAACAAAAGGTCAACATGGATAAAGAGACTGGTACATATGGTCGACATGGACAAAATGTCGACACATTTGTTTTCTAACTCTAATCTTCAACCTAACCCTCCCTCCTGTTGCCTAACTCTAACCATATATCCTAGAGCCTAACTCTCTGGTAAGTGCCAAATCCTTTAAAAAAAAAAACCCCCAAAAAAACCTTTTTGTGTTGACCATTTCAATGTCAACCTTTTGTCCCTGTCTACCTATTGACTGCCAACCATGTGGTGTCTATCTAGACAAGCATTTTTCAACCACTGTGCCGTGCAGTTGTCACGTGTGCCACGAGGTCAGTGAAGTCCGGGTTGACTTTATTTGTACTGCTGGCCATGGCAGTGATGGGCTTTTCTGGGAAGTTCGAGCCATGACCTATGGAGACGCGGCGGCATGACATGATCTCACTGATTCATCCGTGTCTTATCACAGGTGCTTGCTGCACGGATCACACTGATCAGTGAGTGCATCTTTGTCGTCCATGCCACCGATCATCGTGCATACACACGAAACAATGTGTGATAAATCGTGAAAGACAGGTCATGATCTTTCTGCATGTTAAAGAGATCACCGACGGCTAATGACCCGCAGGAGCGCGCATCGGCATCGTTATCGTGCCTACACACTGCAGTATCGAAAATGGAAATATTGTTTAAAAAAATCGTACCGTGTGTAGTCACCTTAACACTCAAACGTGATTAGATCATTTGGATGAGTCAAAAACTATTTTGGGGTCATTCCACGACTGAGCCATCATTCATTTATTATGATACTCTGCATTTAAGCTTATTTAATTACACCACATATCACCTCTGTAGCATGCACCTTCTAGTCATTGGGTACACTGTTTTGCAGAAATTACTTTTTCCACAGTACACAGAAATACAACTGTGCTAAATAAGACCCTTAAGAGGACATTTATCAAAACTAGGAGAAGTATAAAGTGGAAAATGATAAAGTACAAATCAATCATGTTCAATCTATCATTTTACAGGCTGTACTTAGAAAAATGACAGCTGATGCTATGAGTAACTTCTCCACTTTTTCCTGGGAGCACCTCAGTGCCAGAGTATAGGCTCCATTACCATACTCCAGCGTTCCTGTGCATATCCTGATTATTGGTTCTGACCTTGGCTTGTTCGTGACTCTGATTCTGCCTGATCCCTGGTTCTGCGTTGATATATGGTTCTGACCTCGGCTATTCCTGTGACCCGTTTACGCCTGCCCCCTGGTACCGTTTCGTCTGTTAATTCTGACCCGGCTAATCTACTACGCAAAGCTTCCTGCACTCCAGCCAAGTCTCCCAGCACCTGTATAGGGAAACCTAAGCTGAGGGCCGTGACCTGTGTGTCGGACGAAGCCAAGTACATACCTTCTTGCGAGGGTCCCTGGTGAATACCGCCGGCACATTAGACTCCGCGCCTCAGGAATAGGTCTAGCCAATTTCCTGCATACGGGTTGCATTTACAATCCGCTTGAGAGTTTGTGACACATACACAGTGTAGCTTATATTGGATGTGCTGAAATAGTATTCTCATCTGCATACTGCAACCGAATGCAGGTTGTGAAAAAGGGTATTTTTTGTCCTTACCTGTTAAATCATTTTCTCTGAAGTCCATGGGGGACACGGGGAATCATGGGTATAGAGTGGAGCAGAGGAGCCTGGGCACCAACTAGGTAATCTTTTTTCCTAGCAGCACAGACTCCCTCTCCCCTATACCTAGCCAGAGAGCCAGTTAAGTTTACAAGCCCAAGGAGAGAGAGAAGAGGAGAAGGAAGACCGGCACACATACAGATGTGTCAACATATATCTAACCTCCATGTGCTACAAGTCGCGTTACACAACACATGAGAGCAGTGTGACTCGGTAACGCAATGTGTCTTTTCATGCAACTTTTTACCTTCAAATGCGTCTCTCACAGTGATGCGAAGAGGATGCACAAGAAAATTCTGCTGATTAAAATGATATGCTGCATGCCTATATTCTATGTGCAATTGCAGCTCCATGCGATATGCTACATTAGAGTCAATGGCTGTAACACTGTAAAGTAGCATTTCACATACAGATGCAGGCACAGTTGCCCATGGAATGGACAACAGGCATGCCGCATATTTTAATCAGCAGAAGCTGCTTGTGCATACTATTCACATTGCTGTGTGAATAAGACACTTTGAAGGTAAAAAAATTGCACGAAGAAACGCTCGGCACTACAGAGTAACGCCACAGCATGGCGCGTCTAGAAGGGCTATTTACCGCGCAAAGAGGCTCAATGTAAGAGGATACATCTGTACCTCACACAGTCAGCTAGAGAGAAGAGAGCCATTAAAGACCAGAAGAAAACCCCCCGCCAGCCAGGGGTGTCAGGGTGGGCTCCCAGTGTTCCCCATGGACTTCAAAGAAAAGGATTTAACAGGCAAGGACAAAAATCCCCTTTTCTCTTACAGCCATGGGGCACACTGGGAACCATGAGACGTCCCAAAGCAGTCCATCTAAAAGGAGGGAACACTGCCGTACTGCGATCAATACCTTATGCCTGGACCCATCAACCGAGGCGGCGAAGGGATCAAAGCAATAAAATTTTATGAAAGTGTGGACGGAAGATCACATGGCTGCCCTGCAAATCTGCTTAGCAGATGCGCAACTCCTAGTTGCCCACGAAATCCCCACCGACCTGGTGGAATGAGCACACACTGAGGCCGGTACGACAAAAGATAGGCATGGTGAATAGTGAGGCAAAGCAAGCAGGCCAGTCTGTTTGGAGGCTGGCCAGCCCAGTTTGTTGAAGTTGTAAAGAACAAATAGGGAATCAGATTTTCTTGCATCCTATTTAAAAAACACAGAGGGCCTGAACCACATCCAGGGAGGCCAGCACAATTTCCTGATTAATATGGAACCACGACCTTCGGAGAGCCAAGGCGCGTCCTGAGAATCACCTGATCTGGGTGAAAGATCAGGAAGGAAGATGGATGGGATAATGCACTCAAATCAGAGACTCGGCAGGCCCAGGCAATGGCGAGAAAGACGACCGTTCTCAGGGTAAGCAAATGGAGGTCCATTTCCAAAGGCTCAAAAGGGTGAAGCCAAATCCTATGCAGCCCCCAGAGGAACGAGCAGTGGCTGAAGGTGAAGGATACCTTAAAGAAAAGTCTGGACATCTGGTAAAGAAGCAAACTTCCTTAGAAAGGGAACAGACAGTGTGGAGACCTGAACCTTAAGGGTGGAAAGCTGAAAGCCCAAAAGCCAAGCTTGCCTGCAAAAAGGAAAGGATCCTAGAGAAATGTAAAGCCTGAGGGTTAAGACGGCAGACCGGCAAACAATCATAATATGTCTGCCAGACTCTGTGATGGGTCCTAGCTGAGGATGGTTTCCTAGCACTCCGCACAGTACTTGATGACCGAGGTGGAGAAACCACTTTCCCTCAGGATGGATTTCTCTCAAAAGCTGCCCCGTTAAGGTGAGGCAGCTGAGGTCCAGGGGAACACACAGAGACAGAGGCTGGGTACACACTTAGCAGCGCTGGGACCCAGGCTGAGACAGAGGCTGGGTACACACTTAGCAGCCCACCAATGTGACTCCTGATGGTGTCGAAGAATGATAATGGGTGGTCGGTACACACTGCATGATCTGCACGACTTTTCAATATGGAAATAGCCCTGCACAGATAAATTTTTATAAACAAGTATTATTTCAAGAAATCTTCACTATCACCCTCCTTCAAGATCATCTTTTCATGGTATCATTCCAACCTTTACCATTTTAATATAGGGTTCGGTGCTACCTACCTCACTAAAACAGAAATTTGTATCAAAAAAGAAAAAAGAATGAGAACCAGCAGCGGCTCCTGCCCTCTTACCTGAGGGGGGCTGCCGCTGCTGGCCTGGGTCCCAGCGCCTGCTCAATGAATCTGGCAGGAGTCTCCCCCGTGAAGAGCCTGCGCGCCTGCAGGCTCTAATTAGATCCAGTCAGCGGCAGGCAGTGGACGTCTACACGGGACCGCTGACCAGGTAAGTACTGCACAGGGGAGGGGGCACCAGTACTGGGGGCACAGCATAAAGGGCACTATGGGGGGCAGTACAGGGGGCACTGCATAAAGGGCACAACTGGGGGCACTGTATAAGGGGCACTACTGGGGGCACTGCATAAGGGGCTGTAATACAGGGGGCATTGCATAATATTCACAACTACAGGGGCATTGCATAAGGGGCTCTAATACAGAGGGCATTTCATAATGGGCACAACTCGAGGGGCATTGCATAATAGGCTTTAATACAGAGGGCATTGCATAATAGGCTCAAATACAGGGGGCACTGCATAATGGACACATCTACAGGTGAACTGCATAATGGGCACAACTACTGGGGGCATTGCATAAGAAGCACTACTACTGGGGACATTGCATAAGGGGTTATACTGCAGTGGGCATTGCATTAGGGGCACTACTACAGTGGTCATTGTATAAGGGGCACTATTGTGGGCATTGTGTATAAGGGGCACTATTGTGTGTCGTAACGTAAGGGACACTACTATCTATATCATACACTCTTCTAACTAGATAGTGTTTCTCCTTTATTTTGTTTAAAAAATTTTCTCTCTGACACATTTAAGTTGCTAGTACTCTATTATTAGAAACAATGTATCCGGGGGTTAGTGTTGATACGTCTCCTGCTGGCTGTGCAATGTGTAAATCCCTCTTATCATATATGTCTCCCGTTTTTCACTGAATTCAACAATATATTTCTAACTTGTTCAACATTTTTTTCTTTATATTTATCAGTGTTTGTGAGTTATTTCTAGATCAGTTTTCAGATATGAGGGGGGGACGCTGTTCCTCTATTCATTCCTGCTTATACAGGCAGAAAGCTCTTAAAATCACATACTCCCTACCGGGTTTCTGAGAGCCCTGATTTCAGCATAAAGGTCATATAATTGAGATAAATCTCTTATATGCCTCGTCCACCGTATTTTTCTGGGTATCCCGATCTCTCTATGCAATGCCAAAATCTCATTACTTGTTCAGGAAGCTTGTATATATATGTTCACTGGTATTCTCCTCTACCACATGCTGGGCATATGAGATGCAGTCCAAAAGGCTGGTATAATCAGACTAACCTGCATCCACCCTGTGATTTGATGACAGCCTGTTGTCAGTCTACAGACTTCCTTAATATTTCAGTTATGATGTTACTGCTCTCAGTGTCATTAGTGTGTGTACATTTGCCGGTTATTAGGTCTGCCGTTTGCGAAATATTTCTCACTGAACATTTATTGGGGAATGAAGGTAAGCACAGCAGTTAGCGTGTTCCTCGTGTCAGTGCTGAATATTTCTCACTGCACACTTATCGGGGAATGAAGGTAAGCACAGCAGTTAGCGTGTTCCTCGTGTCAGTTTGACCGCACGCTAAAGCATTACTGCTCTTTCACTTCGCCGGCCGCTGATAATGTGACAGCCTCTAATACAAAAGCTCCGTATTTGGCTTCATTAATTTTAGCCAACATTGCATTTATATGACATTTGTTAGCACTTATAGTATTTCAATAACCCATTGATACAGTGGAACACGCTAACTGCTGGGCTTACCTACTAACTTCTTAAATGTATCAGAGAGAACATTTTTTAAACAAAATAAAGGGGAAACTATCTAGTGAGAGGAGTGTATGATATAGACTGTGTGGCCTGAATTACTATCCTAATGACAAAAATATATGACTAAGCACTAATCAAAATAATTATATTTGTTTGCCAATACCTGGGAAAAATATAAGAAAAAAACAGACACAGTGGATGTATAATTTTCATCACAGTATTCATACTTTTTCTTCTTCTAATATTTTAACTTTATTTTGCCATGATAAATTTGCGGATGATTTCCGTGTTTTAAATTAACAGCTTACAATAAAGGTTATGTTTTAGAGCTATTGAATATGTTGTTTATTGTTGGATAGATGTAAGATACAGAGAAACTTCACGAGTGCACCTATAGGTCCTCATTCTTTTTTTCTTTTTTGATACAAATGATCTGCACGACTACCTAATATATCATTCTCTGGTACCAATGACCTTGCCAGTGTCGGAAGCAGGGTTGCTCCATCGACCATGCATGCAGGCTGATGGAACGACCACAGTGAAATAACCACGGGAGAGCGCATAGTGGGTACACAGTAGACAATGTGCCTGATATGGCAGCCCAATCCAGAGACAATAGAATCAGTTGAGATAGAATATGAAAACGGTAGAGGGTCCATCAAGAGAAGACTTGGAGTGAAAATGGGCGTATTCCACCATGTCGAAGGTGGATACCAACGTGCTTAAGACATGCATGCAGGCGTGGATGGACACCCTGCAATGATGAAGGAAGGTCCAAATCCTGTCCTGTAATGCTACTAAATCTTCCAGTACAGCATGGTTCCCAAGTGAAGCATCACCTGACATGGAGAGATTGTGGACTTTTTCCAGTTGATTAGCCACTGGTGAGACTGAAGGAGGGTCACCATTAGACGAAGATGGTCCTGAAGGCGCGCCGATGACTTTGCCAGAATAAGAAGGTCGTTAAAGTGAGGAAGGATATAACTTTCGTTAATACACGAGGAGTTATAGAAATCCCAAACTGTAATGCTCTGAATTGCTAGTGATCCTCCTGCACCGAAAACCTGGTGATCCCGATGTATGGGAATGTGAAAACAGGCATCTTGGATATCCAAGGAAGCCATGTAGCCCCCCGGTTCTATCGCCAGAATGATAGAGCGAAGAAAATCCATCCAGAATCGCAGAACACGGAGGTACTTGGTTAAACACTTTCAGGTTGAGAATTGGGAGGAAGAAGCCGTCCAGCAGCTAAATTAGAAACAGATTGGTATAGAAACCTCCTCCTTTTTGCAATTCAGATCTGTGGGTACCTTTGTGAAGGCCTTTCTAAAGAAAATCTGCCCAATGTCCTAGAGCTTTGGCCACCCAAGCAGAGGTGAGTGAGCTGCATGAAAAACCACACCTGCATTTGAAAATATGGATTTTAGAATATGTTCCATTTTCCTATATATAGGATCCTTAAGAGAAGCAACAATCGGGATATGCAGGGTAATCGACTTGACCAAACGGGCTAAGTGGGGATACCCACTTGGCCCTATCTGAAGCTGAGAGAGTGTAAAAGTAAAAAATGCGTTAGCTACCTGGAAACACTTGTTAGGGTGTATCCAAGCCTCTACCAGGAGTTCCTACAATTGAGATGAAGGAAATACCGCTGCATCCTTTTTCTTCTGTTTAAAAAGGGACACCTCCACTGTGGCGTGGTTATCAGAATCCTTAACTAAGAGCAGACTTGACCGCCTTGACCAAGGCATCTATCAGTGCCTTGTAAAAGTATTCACCCCCCTTGGCATTTCTCATGTTTTGTTGCTTCACAACCTAGAAGGTGTGCATCATTTAATTCACAGAACATGCCTACAACTGTGAAGTGTGGTTTTTTTTATATTGTGAATCAAACAACATTTAGGACAACATAACAGAAAACTTTGTGGAGCCACCTTTTGCAGCAATTACAGCTGCAAGTCGCTTTGGATAAGTCTCTGAGCTTGCCACATCTTGTCCCTGGGATTTCTGCCCATACCTCAAGGCAAAACTGTTCCAGCTCCTTCATGTTGGATGCTTTCAGCTTGTGAACAGCAATTTTCAACTCTGACCACAGATTCTCAATTGGATTGAGATCTGGGCTATGACTAGGCCATTCCAACACATTGAAATGTTTCCCCTTAAACCACTCGAGTGTTGCTTTAGCATTATGCTTCGGGTCATTGTCCTGCTGGAAGGTGTACATCCGTCCCAGTCTCAAATCACAGGCAGACTGAAACAGGTTTTGCTCAAGAATATCCCTGTATTTAGCACCATCCATCTGTCCCTCGACTCAAATCAGTTTCCCAGTCCCTGCTGCTGAAAAAATTCCCCACAGCATGATGCTGCCACCACCATGTTTCACTGTGGGGATGGTGTTCTTGGGGTGATGTGTTGGGTTTGCGCCAGAAACAGCGTTTTCCTTGGTGGCCGAAAAGTTACATTTTAGTCTCATCTGACCAGAGGACCTTCCTCCATACATTTGGGGCGTTTGCCCAAATGCCTTTTGGCAAACTCAAATCGTGTCTCCTTATTTTTATTACTAAGTAATGGCTTTTGTCTGGCCACTCTTCCGTAAAGCCCAGCTCTATGGAATGTATGGCTTATTGTGGTCACATGCACAGATACACCAGTCTCTGCTGTGGAACTATGCAGCTCCTTCAGGGTCACCTTTGGTCTCTGTGCTGCCTTTGTGATTAATGCCCTCCTTGCCCGGTCTGTGAGTTTTGGTGAGTTGCCCTCTCTTGGAAAGTTTGTTGTGGTACCATGTTCTTTCCATTTGAAGATGATGGATTTGATGGTGCTCCGGGGGATCATCAAAGATTCGGATATTTTTTTTTTATAACCCAACCCAGAATTGTACTTCTCAACAACTTTGTCCCTGAATTGTTTGGAGAGCTCCATGGTGTGATGCCTCTTGCTTAGTGGTGTTGCAGCCTCTTTCAGAAAAGGTGTGTTTATAGTGACAGATCATGTGACACTTAGATTTCACACATGTGGACTTCATTTAACTAATTATGTGACTTCTGAAGGTAATTGGTTGCATCAGAACTTTTGAGGGGCTTCATAGCAAAGTGGGTGATTACATATGCACATGCCAATTTTCAGAATTTTATTTATAAAGATTCTTTTTTATATATATTTTTCTCATTTCACTTCACCAAATTAGACTATTTTATGCAGATCCATCACATAAAATTCAGATAAAAAAAAAAAATTAAAAAAAATTACAGGTTGTAATGTAACAAAAAAGGTAAAAAGCCAAGGGGGGTGAATACATTTGCAAGGCACTGTACAGCCACCTGGTACTGTGAGTCCTCTGACACAGGCTATGTTTCCACATCCAACGTCACAGAGACATCCTCCTCCAGGCATGAGGAGTCCCCTGACTCAGAGTCGTATCCTGAAAGAAGAGGAACAGAGGGGTCTCACCTAGTCGACTGACGCGTAGACGGTTGATCCAGCCTCTGTTATAGTGAGGTATATAAGTGCCTTAGACTGATAGAGACAAACCCTGAACCCATGCCAGTTCAGGTAGGGCTTTTGTAGGCAAAAGGAGGATCGGTCTGAGAGGCATGCAGCTGGGTGGCCCAACTGTAACATAGCCTGCAACAAGGTGGATGCCCAAGCTGGCTCCTGAAGGAGACCCACAGCCGAAGTGCTCTCATGCTGCGTTCCTACAAAGCAAGTTTCACACAAACCATCGTGCTCCTGGTTCAGAGCTGGAATAGGAGCAGAACTGTTCTCACAAAACACTGTGCGCAACAACACTGCAGCGCCTCCCTCCCTAGGGACTTTCGCTGCCTGACCACTGGAAGACATCACTGTGTGTACCAGGTAATACCCATACACACTTTGCTATAACAACAACAAAAGTGGTTGTACTGGGGAAAAAGCACTGAGTGTTGAAAGGAACACTTAAGAGAATTAGTGGTACTGTACAGTATATAACCCTTAAGAAGTAAAACACTGAATTAATGGGTCCCCAAATTTAACTAACAACTAACAGAGGTTAAGCAGATATTTAACTAAACACTAAGACAGGTTAGGTAGTGACAACTGTTTAAGAATAGTCAGAGATGTAATAAATAAAACACAGTACTATCTAAATACAGGCACACAGAAAAAAAACTTTCAATGTTGGAAAATGCAAAAACGCAAATTATAGGCAATAATGCAAATAATGGGCAGGGGAGGAGAGAGGAGGAATAGCAGCCCTGTGATGGGTATCCTAGGGAAGGGGACGTGCCAAGGGATAGGGAAGGAGCTAACGGGAGAAGCTGGCCTCTCCCTGTCTGGCCAACCCCAAGAAATGGCTCCACTCAGAAAGAGCGCCTCCCGTTAAAGCACACTTCCCTGGTGGTCAATGGGAGTGCGGAGATGACGGGGACCTCACTGCCAGCGCCGCTGGTCGCCTCCCTGATCGTCGGCGATCGACCGCCAAAGCACGCCTCACTGCCTTACATAGTCATTCCAGCCATGTCTGTGTGAGCAGAAGCAGAGTGGAGTCGCTGAATCTGTCGCCAGTGCTCTGGTCACCAGAACAGGGACGGTGGAGCGGCAGCGGGGGTGCCAATGACATTGGCTCGCTGCCTGCTCAGTATAGAAGAAAATAAAACTAAGTAGAGGCGGCTGTAGCCATATACTACTAAATTTGTATATTCAAATATGAAGGTGTAGGCAACAAACTAGGCTGCAGACCCTACCCCCTCTTATTCCCCCCAATGCACCCGCAAACCACCCAGGGTTGGGGAGTGTCACACTACAAATTGTTGTGACATTCTATGATGTAAACACCACCTCCTTTCTTGAGCACTTTGCCACTGAAAATGGAATAAATGCTCTATACTTGAGGTTCCCAAACCTCTGTCCTCAAGGCACCCTAACAGACAGGATTTTAAGGATATCCATGCTTGACCACAGGTGACTATAATTGGTACCTCAGTCAATTTGATGTAACCACCTGTGCTCACCATGGATATCTCTAAAACCTGAGCTGTTGGGGTACCTTGAGCACTGTGTTTTGGAAACTATGCTCTATACACTAACAACTGTTTTTGGCACTAACATTTAAATGATAGCAGGTAAGAGACTGTTGGTGCAGGATTTTGGTCATCATCTATTTAACATAATTTGCTTGTGCTGGGGTACAGTCTTTTATGCCACTGTCTAAAATTAGTCCAATATAGAATTTGTACTTCATGTAATATACGTACATCAATGGTGTCGAACAGAACACCATTTTATTTTATGCTGTACTTCAAAGATCATTGCTCACCTTCTGACAGCTTTTTGTTTTGTAGACACTGTCTTGGGTATATGAATCGGCTCTTTCAATGCACCTCTCAAGTGAATGGTTCTATCTTGTATAACTTCTCTTATATGCTTAATCCAATCTTGTTTATTCTCAATACTGGAGCCCTGAAAAATTATTTAATACAATACAGTATTAATATAAAGGTATATTCTATTGAACACCAGCTATTTTATAAAAAAAAAAAAAAAAAATTGCATATTGCATTTCTCCTCTAAACACTAATGTTGAATAAATTACATTTAATTTGAGAAAAAAAATTACATAATAAAAGTGCTTTTATTTACATTACCAAAACATTCATGTCTATATAATGAGGTTCTAGTGCAAGACAAGCAGAGGGTCGGCAGCAAAGCCCGCCCCCTCCCAGCTCTCACCATCAGCCCAGAAACAGCCTTTTCTCTTCTCAGCTAACCAGCAGCCACCCCTGCCCCCACAGAACTAGAGGGTCCTAAAACACCCCCTCCCCCAAACCTAGCCAAGTTGCTGAGAGATCCCACCTAAAGAAGACAACCGCATCCATAGCAGGAAGGGAGACCATAACAATCCAGCAGGAGGACATGCAGCAGCTAGGGAATGGTTGGACCTCAAGGCAACAAAGTGTAAAAGGCTGCCCATTGATGAAACAGTTCAGGCTGTCGTAGCAACACCAGCAGTTCAATCTAGTCAACGGAGGGAACCAATGACAGATAGCAAGTCTAACATAGCGTCCCCAGCAGTCTTATGGATGGCTGTTGCAGTTGAGCAGTGTGGCTGCCAAAGACACAGCACAATGGGGGCCAACGGAGCTCTGACAGTTTGCAGACAGGTTACACAGGGAAAATTAGGATATATTAGTGTAACCCTGGTTAAGGATTAAAATAAGAACTGCACTTATAAATCTATGTAATATTTATAAATGTACAATTTATGAGGTAAAATATATATAATATGAGATTATGGTAAGAACTTACCTTTGTTATCTCTATTTCTACGAAGTCCATAGGGTTCCACAGGATACCTTGGGGTATAGGTGATGACGTCAGGCATCGGGCATCATAGAGTTAAGTTTTCAGCCTCCCAGGATGCACTAGGGTCCCCCTCCTATACCCCGCCCCCGAGCCAAGGCATCTCAGTTACGTACCAAGCCATAGGCCGGAGGAGGAGAAGGAAGAGAGAGAAAAAAGATCTGGACACACACAAGAATCACATTCTCACCAGAGGGAGACGGAAAAACCGGTGACCAGAGCAAAGCCCATCTGCAGCACAGGTGCGACAGGGCGGGAGTCCTGTGGAACCCTATGGACTTCGTAGAAATAGAGATAACAAAGGTAAGTTCTTACCATATCTCATATTTTCTACTTCAGGGTCCATAGGGTATCCACAGGATACCTTGGGGATGTCCCAAAGCAGTATCCTTTAAGGATGGGAATGCTCCTGTGCTGAAAGGAGAATCCGCCGCCCGAAGGAAGTATCCTGAGAGGCAAAGGTGTCAAATGCGTAATACCTCACAAAGGTATGGACAGAAGACCACGTGGCCGCCTTGCAGATCTGGACTGCAGAAGCACCACGTCGAGCTGCCCACAAAGGACCCACAGACCTAGTGGAATGAGCCCTCACAGAAGGTGGAACCGGCAGGCCTTCAAGAAGATAAGCTTCTGAAATCGCCATACGGATCCAAGCTGCCAAAGTTTGCTTTGAAGCAGGCCAACCCTTTTTACCGAAGCCATAGAGGACAAACAAGGCGTCCGACTTCCTAAACGAAGAAGTGCGGTCAACATAAGTCCTTAAGGCCCGCACAACATCCAAAGTGGCCTCACCCACTGAAAGGCCAGGTGAGTTAAAAGCCGGCACAACGATTTCTTCGTTAATATGAAACCGGGAAACAACTTTGGGAAGAAATTCAGGACGAGTGCGCAGCACTGCCCTGTTCTTATGAAAAATCAAGAAAGGGGGTCTACAAGAAAGAGCCCCTAAATCAGAAACACGTCTGGCCGAAGCTATGGCCAGAAGGAAAACAGTCTTAGCTGTTAGCCATTTAAGATCCACTGAGCCCAGTGGTTCAAACGGCGGTCCCTGGAGAGCCCTCAGGACCATAGCCAAGTCCCAAGGCGCCACAGGTGGAACAAAAGGCGGCTGAATTCGCAGTACACCTTGCATAAAGGTGCGCACATCAGGGATTGTAGCAATCCTACGATGGAACCAGACAGACAGGGCAGAAACCTGCACCTTCAAAGAAGCAAGGCGAAGCCCATGGTCCAGTCACGCTTGTAGGAAGGCTAGCACTCTAGACAGACGAAACTCCCGAGGTGCATAACCTCTCGTTCGACACCACTGGAAGAACGTATGCCACACACGATGGTATATTCTCGCAGACGACGGTTTCCGAGCTCTTAGCATGGTTTACACTACAGAGCTGGAAAACCCCCTGGACCTTAACATGGCCGTCTCAACAGCCACGCCGTCAAAGACAGCCGAGTCAGGTCCGGGTGAAGACAGGGACCCTGTGACAGAAGGTCCGGTCGTAGCGGCAACCGCAGAGGACTGTCCACGGACAGACCCTGAAGGTCTGAGAACCAGTGCCGTCTGAGCCATGCGGGAGCTATCAACAGAAGCGTCCCTCCTTCCTGTTTGAATTTCCGGATTACCCGCGGAAGAAGGGAAAACGGAGGAAACAGATAAGCGAACCGGAACGTCCACCGGACGGACATAGCATCCACCAGAGACGCCTTTTCGTCTCTTGTGCGAGACCCGTACACTAGCAACTTGTTGTTGTGCCGGGACGCCATGAGGTCGATCTCTGGAAGACCCCACCTGTCCACCAGCAGTTGAAAAACGTCCGGGTGCAGGGACCATTCCCCAGGATGAACGTCCTGGCGACTGAGAAAGTCCGCCTCCCAGTTTAGCACTCCCGGGATGAATACTGCTGATATGACCGGGAGATTGCGCTCCGCCCATACCAGGATTCGGGACACCTCTACGAGAGCCGCCCGACTTCGGGTTCCTCCCTGCCGATTTATGTAGGCCACGGTGGTAGCGATGTCCGACTGGACCTGCACTGGGTGACCTTGGAGAACCCGATGTGCCTGCCGGAGAGCATTGAACACCGCGCGGAGCTACAGAATGTTTATTGGAAGCTCTGTTTCTGCCTGACTCCACCTGCCCTGGAACAAGTGTGGACCCGAGACTGCTCCCCAGCCCCGAAGACTGGCGTCCGTTGTCAACAGGACCCAATTCGCCACCCAGAACGAACGACCCTTGTTGAGATGGGTCGTCTGCAACCACCAGGCCAGGGACAGGCGAACCTCCGGAGTGAGCACCATCGTCTGGGATTTTAGAGTCTGAGGCAGTCCATTCCATTTGGACAGGATCAGGTGCTGCAGAGGTCTGGAGAGAAACTGGGCATATTCCACCGTGTCGAATACCGACACCATGGAGCCCAGTAAACTCATTGCCGAGTGCAGAGACACCCGGCGGCTCTGCAGACAACTGCGCACCCTCAACTGCAAGGCAGAGATCTTTTCCCCCCATCACAAAGATCCTTTGCTGTCCGGAGTCCAATAAGGCTCCGAGGTGCAGAATCCGCTGAGACGGGATCAGGGTGGACTTCTGCCAGTTTATTAACCAGCCGTGCCGTTGCAGTACCGCAATGGTCAGGTCCAAGAGGCGTAGAAGGAGCTCTGGAGATCCTGCCACCAAGAGAAGGTCGTCCAAGTACGGTAACAGCCGCCATGACCGCCATCACCTTGGTGAAAACACGTGGTGCTGTCGCCAGGCCAAAAGGTAGCGCCCGGAACTGAAAGTGGTCGTTGCGGATTGCAAACCTGAGGAACTTGATGGCGTAAAAGAATAGGGACCATGCAGGTAAACGTCCTGTATGTCCAACGACACCATGTAGTCCCCAGGTTCCAGCGCCAGAATGATGGACCGTAGGGTCTCCATCCGAAACTTCAGCACCCGCAAAGACTTGTTGAGAACTTTGAGGTTGAGTATCGGACGATACGACCCATTGGGTTTCTGCACCAAAAAGAGATTGGAATAGAAACCCTGGCCCCTCTGGGAGAATGGAACAGGCACTATAACTCCAGCCTGGAGCATAGTGTGCAAGACCTTCCGCAGTTCCAAGGCTTTGTTCCGGTCTGATGGCAGACCCGTGATGAAGAATCGTGACGGGGGTCTGTGCCGGAAGGAGAGGGCGTACCCGTGAGAAACCACCTCGAGAACCCAAGTGTCTGTCGTGGTGACTGACCAACACCGGGCGAACTGCAGCAGGCGGCCTCCCACTTTGGGATCCCCCAAAGGGAGGCCCGGACCGTCAGGCCGCAGGCTTGTCATCTGGCTTAGGGGCCGGACGTCTGGTACTCCAGGCCTGCTTCCGGGGCTTGGCCGATTTTTTGGGGCCAGCCTGTCGGGGAAAGGACTGTGCTTTAGGCCTAACCTGGGCCCTATAAGGCCGAAAGGACGACGTACCTGAACCGGAAGGAACTGCAGCAGACGGGAGACATGCCGATTTGGCTGCCGAAAGTGTGGCTACAATTTTGTCCAGGTCCGGACCAAATAGAACTTCTCCATTAAAAGGCAACGCTTCCAAGCCCTTTTTGGAATCAGCGTCTGCCTTCCAAGATCGCAACCATAAGGTGCGACGAGCAGCTACAGCTGCCGAAGAAATCCGAGACGCCAGGGTACTGATATCCAAGGCCGCTTCGTTGATATAAGTGGGCGAATCCCGGAGATTGCCGATCAACTCTGTGTTCAGCCGAACAGTCGGAATCGAAGGACGCCTCCAAAGTGTCAGCCCAGCGCCCCATAGCTCTGGCAACCAAACAAATGGCCATAGCCGGCCTAGCTGCCCCCCCCGCAAGGGAATAAACGGACTTCAGGCAGATCTCCACCTTGCGGTCCGTAGCAACCTTTAGGGAAGACATGGATGGCATGGGTAATGTGGCACTACGGACTAGGCGTGTCACATGAGAATCCACCTGTGGAGGGGATTCCCACTTAGAAAAATAAATATCCGCGAACCGATAAGCCACCGCCAAACGCCTCTGCGGCAGGTACCGTTTGCCAGGCTGTTTCCACGCCTCTAAATGGTCCACCAATTGACCTGAAAGAGGAAACACTGTGGCGTCACCCTTAATATCCTTAAAAAAGGCATATTTAGATTTGGACACCGGAGGATCTGCGTCCTCAATCACCAAAGCTGTGCGGACTGCCCGAATAAGTCCAGGAATATACAACTTGGACCTAGCGTCCGCCTCCTTAGTACGGAGAGGTTCCTGGTCCGAAAGATTCAGAATCTCCCCATCATCAGACGTCACGTCGTCATCCTCATAAGGAGCAGACAGAGATGCCACAGGCCGCAACACAGACCCCCCTTGTAACACATCCGACAAGTGCTGTACAGAACTAGTCAGGGAATTAACCCACGCAGGCTCCTGAGAGACCTGGGGAGGAGAAATAGGGAGACTGTGGGGTACCATCAATTGCCTAGGGAAACCCTGCATGGGTGACGACACCACTGATTGCTGGGACAATCCCATCTGTGCGAACGCAGGCTGCGGAGCCAACTGGCCCACCAGGGTTGTAAGCGCTTTGGCAAAACAAGCCCAGGGCGGCTCCTGTACCGGTGCTGTGACAGTAATTGGCCGCGCCAATAAATAACACTGCCGGCATAGCCCCTCCGCGCTACCCTCCCCCTCGGTACTTTACACATAGTACACTGAAGCTGGAGAGGAAAGTCACTCTCAGACATGATGGTAAGTATGTGACCCCTCTCACCAATACTTGTTAGTATAGTGAGAGACCACCCTGCAAGCACCGCACCGCAAGGGCTTTAGCAGAAAGAACAGGGACAGTGATAAGGCTGACAGTAAGAAATTAAAAGTACAGGCAGCAGCACTAGCACAGTCACAAACAATGTACAGAAAAACAAATCCTGCACTATCAGCGCTGATACTCAACTACACAGACACAGAGTCCGGTAGGACACAGCGCTGCATACACAGACTTGACCAAGCGGAGGAGAGGTATGCGGGGGGACCCAGACCACGATGCCTCCAATCTTAGGCTTCCAGCAGCATTCACCATGCGTTACTGAAGATGGCCACCGAGGAGCATAGAGGAGGCTGGCCTGGGGGAGGAGCGCTGCCACAGGGCCGGTCGGCGTGTGCAGAGGGGGCTGTGTGTAGCGGGGGAGGCGCCGCGGCTGTGAGACAGGGAAGGCGCGCTCCCCTGGCATGCATTTAACCCCTGGGACGCCGCAGCGCTACCACTCTGCCGCGGTCCGCTGTCCCAGGGGGGTAGTGGAAGCGCAGGTTAATACCTGGCTCCACGCTGCAGCCAGTCCCCAGGGAGCCCCCTGCCTGGGGACTTTGGACCATGTTCAGCAGGGTACCGCTAGCTGTGACCCCAGATGCTTACCAGCATCCCCGGATCGGTACCGGCGTTCTGGTACCGGTGGGGGTGTAGGGAAGACAGCATGGACGTCAGTATTGACTGTCCATGCTGTACTTCCAGATGTGCAGCCACAGCTGCAATGTAGAAAACTTCAGGGGCTCTTCTTAGCCCCCACTCCAACAGGTGCATCGGACTCCGGCCGGGCACCAAACGAAACTGAGATGCCTTGGCTCGGGGGCGGGGTATAGGAGGGGGACCCTAGTGCATCCTAGGAGGCTGAAAACTTAACTCTATGGTGCCCGATGCCTGACGTCATCACCTATACCCCAAGGTATCCTGTGGATACCCTATAGACCCTGAAGTATAAATATGCATGTAGTTACAATTCATGATATATGTATTTAATGTATTAACATATCAATTTATGTGGTACTTTTTTATCTCTGTGGTGAGGCTGTGCTACAGTGTGTTGGATGCACTTAAGGAATAGGGGCGGAGTAAAATAGGTGGGAGTGAATTGGTTCCTGACAGGAAAAGAGGATCCGGTGAGAGGGAGGATATATAACAGCTGTTAGCAGCAGCTGACAGTCTCCTGATCCCTCCCTCCAGTGCCTGCCCTCCTGTGACCTGGGCAGCCAGTGAGCAGCAATATGCTACTGGGCGCAGAGGGGCAGAGCCGGAGAGGGAGCCCAGCCGGAGCTGGGGAAGAAGGTGGGACAGCGGTGCCCACCCTGTCTTGCCAATGATGCCGGAGAGGCGGCGTCAGGGGAGGTGGACTCGCGCTGGTCGGGGCATGGCCTGGTGAGTTCCCCCAGTGCAGAGCGGCACCTCCGGGAAGTCTGTGGAAGCTGTCACAGCCAGGCCTTCCCCCAGCTGCTCATAAGAGCTCGGCCAGCAGCCTATAGGAGAGAGAGAGCCAGGAGGTGGGGCAGGTTACAGAGAAGAAGGCTGCAGCAGTAGCGCTGAGCCTTGAGTGAGTAAGAGACAGCTCAGCCACACAAGCCCCACATAGCTGACACTTGAAGCAGCGCTGTTACAAGGAGCCGTGCTGAGACGAAGCAGTGACAGGCAGACAGCGCTGAACAGTCTGAGGGTACAGTGAGTAGCCATACCTGGCACATACACAGACGCATCAGCTCCCACATAGGGGACATTATTAAGCACAGCATATTCCTAGAGAATAAGTGCTCTGCATAATCCGGGTAATGCATTGCACATCTACAGGGAGAATCCTGGGACAGGCAATTTTCAAGGAAACTGCAGAAGCTTAGGGCAGCTGGCATATTAAGCATGATCCAGTTCCTAGGGGATTGACCGGCAGCCAATAGGAGCTTGAGGGTTAGGAGGCGGGGCCAACTCAGTGTGTCTAAATATAAACGGCCAGGGACAGCTCTAAATAGCAGCGCTGAGGTACAGCTGTGAGAGGGAAGCAGCCAGAACAGTGTTGATGCTGGCGGCAGCATCAAAGGGCAACTCATACCTGTCAAGCACACTGATCATCGCAGCCCAAGCACAAGGAGTAAGTGAGGAGCCATATAAAGCATATACCTTAAGTATAGGATTCTTCAACCCAAGCCTTCACTGTGACTTATATACTCTGGGGTAATAACTGACTAGCTATCCATAAAGGATCGGATTCAATAGTCAAACGGAGGAAAGACAGCACGTTAAACAGTTATGGCAAAGATGACGCCTGTGGAAACAGGACTATATAATATTTGGGACACGGACTATCACTTCATTTAGTTCTAGTGCTCACGTTATGCATGTACCCAGTATAAATTGTAATCTGCAATAATATTGTTACTGCGTTCCAGTATTTAGACTCCTATTCATGAGCAAGGAGAAATGTCATTAATGTTATGTCAAATGTAAAGTGTATACTTATGTATGTGAATAACTTTCGTTTAAGTTCTTCATAAAAAGTAATATATGACAAGTTAACTATTTGTATGTTTACTTACATGGAGCCTACAAAGAGAAAGGAAGCAAGTGGTGAATGTAAACCAAGGTAAACTGTATTTGTATATTGTGTTAATGCACTACATTAACCATTGGGTTTTCCCAAGCAGACCCACATAGATCATAATTACTTGGGTGGAGGCACTGAAAATGGAAGGTACACCACTTAAGAGAGGTTATGGGTGGGTACATTAGGAGTAACAAAGGTGGTAGTAACCTGGTGACCCTTTAGTGATAAAAGGGGGGTTACATTAGAATAATCATCTGTTAAAGGGGGGCATATGTATGACAGGATGGAAAGGTCTGGAGGTCTAACTGTTGTCCCAGCATATCATGCCTAGCACAGGGGATAAGTACATGCTGGAAACACAATCCACATAACCCTGCCGCAGACATCGTATGACTGATGCTGGAGGCTTGGTAGACCCCACAATCTTCGGCACGGTGTTAGAGGCAAAACAAAAAAACAAAAAAAGAGGGCAACAGTAAGAAAAATCAAGGGAGGTTACCACCCATTTGGAATTCCTGCGGACAGTCTGGAATTGGCAAGTTTAGTCCGGAGCTCCTAAGTCCTGCTCATCACCGGGCAACTGATGTCCAGAACTCTCGGCTCACCATGTAGCCCCACTTTTGTCTGCCGCTGCCCACCTACAGCACGCCAAATCAGCCTGCACCAAAGTTCCTAGCTGCCTACTACCCGCCTTATCTTGGACCTCCTCCTGTAGTGAGACTCAGTGTGGAGAATACGGTGCCGGCACCGCCACTGACAATGCACCCTCTCAGCTGCTGCTGTCCTCCCTGCGGCCTGCCTCCTCTGGAAGTATAAAGGGGCCGGGACAGTGATGTAGTGCAATGAAAAGGTTGGTGGGCCGGGTCTTTGTGTCCAAATGGCTGCTGGACTTTTTTAGATCATTTCAAAAAGCACTGTATGCTTTTATTTTTTTCAAGCATGTTTTTATATTTAACAATATATTCAATATCCAGAGTTTTACTATAAACAGAAAATTTTGCAGCACACTTTTTTTTTACCTTGAGAACAATTTTGTTGTCAGATGATGGAGTCCTGCCAACCCAAAGTGCAAATTTACACGGGTCTCCCTCTACATGTTCTGTGACTCCTAACTCTGAGGTCTGGATAATAAAAAAATATATAAAAATAAATACGTTAAATGTACTTTGTACGTGCAAGAACGTGCTTAAAATTACATAGGGAACTTGTAAACACATTTATATAACAATGAATGTATTAGACATTTTCAAAAAGCATTGATCTGTGACACGTTATACAAGATGTTTAAATACATTTGAAAACACATTTTGTCAACATAATTAACTAACATTTCTTCCAGACACAAAATCGCTGAATTGTTTCCCTCCATCTGCATGTTCCTCTCTGTTAATCTACTCCGTTTTCATTTTCCGGTGACTAATATTAAGATTAGGACAAATAAAATATATGCTTGGATGTTGCTACCACTAGGTTAACCCCACTCACCCTTGTGATGAAGAACTCCCTTGATATATGTAGTGCTTAAAATTCCTTTTCTGTGTAACTGTAAAAGATCATACAAAATCTCAACTTACCTCAATATGGACATAATGATCATATTGGAAATAAATAGCCAATATAGAATTAGGAGACAGCTGTCTGCTATTTACCACTGGATTGGAAATGCTAGGCTACACTAATTACCATTTATTTTATGTAATTTAAGCATCAACTGTTCCATAAATAGTGTGACGGTTTCTGAGTCATAGCTGCTCTGCACGGGTTAAAATGGCAGTGTGGTACCCCGGCAGTGGATGGTCGGGGGCCATTATAGGAAATGTAAAAATAGAGAAAATTAGTAACTGTCAGTGCAGGTGCAGTGTGACAGTTGATCCTCCGACTCACTGCTCTTCCGTTGGAGCTCTGCCTGCCTCCCACTGGTACATATCACCCTGCAGTTTTAGGCACTGAAAGACATCCTGAGTGAAGTTGCTTAAATAATAATTTCAAATCAGACATTCCACGGCCTATTTGTTGGGCACCATGAAGACCTTTATGCCCTGACCAACTTTAAAAAAAAAAAAAACTAATCCTGGTCAAACTACACCACCATGCCAAATTTGGTGGAACTAGGTATAAACTCTGGCCATGCATAAAGGACAGACAGACAGACACACACTTTCTCGCTTATTATTATAGATATGTGTGTGTGTTGTCCTGCATCTCTGGGAAAACCAAGTCCCGGAATGCAGAACTATAATGGTAAGGACTAGCACTAGACACTGAGGAGGACTAGTGTGTTTAAAATGCATATTTTAATAAAAGTTCCAAAATGTAAATTTAAGAGCAAAATGTAGGTTTAAAGTGTAAAATATATTTAAAGGTGTGTAGCTGTGCAGCCGAGAGAGTTATGTTCCAAGGCATGTTATGCACCGGACAAATAGTAAATATATTCAATATATAAAATGTTTTAAAATGTATCGAAGCAAGATACCATCCTGGCCAACAACTTCCTGCAGAGCAGAATGGACACTTGCTTGGCAGACTGCAGGAAAAGAACCTGCCTTTGGACAGCCAACACCTTTCCTCCGGCAGGAAAACCTTGTGACACTTGGTGTCAAAGAAAAGACTCAGGAAGATCATGTGCTGTGATTCTGCATGCTCTTGGAACAGCACCCCTTAAACGCCATGGTTATCTAGTGTCCCCCATATAGGGTGACAGAAAAACGCATTTTTTTTTAATTTTTTTATCCAAAATGTTTTATTGAAAGTTGTCAAAGGAAACAATGAGGACAATCAACATTTTACAACAATTAGAGGCAAAAACAAAAGCATTCAGCTAGAGAAATATACAAATTATATGGTTCAGCTTATGGCAAGGAAAAGAGAAATAAACACACTATAAGAACAACATTCCATTATAGTAATATGCATAGACAAAGGTCAACATCTAGATAGACAGTTAAGGAAAAAGAAAAAAAAACAAGATAAAATAAGACTTTTTGGATTACTCAAAACTAGACAATACAATGTACGTGAGTACGCCAAGCCAAAAAGGCTAGCATAATTTAAAAACAGAGGGGAGGAGGGGAGAGAGAGAGAGCGAGAGAGAGAGAGTAGGACAATCGGAACACAAAGAGGTGACAAAATAAGATAAGGAGATATCAACAGTGAATTATAAAGGGGTATATCAGACATATATATGAAATATAAAGACAGGAATATATATTGCATGAGTAAAGGGGTATATGACCAAAGGATCTGGCTGTCTGAAGCCTGGGAGAGCCCAGCACCAGCAAATCGCACAGCAAAAGTTCAGACGGGGTGCAGGAATCCCAGGGGAGACACCAGGTAGGACGATCCACCAGCAGGTAAGCTCAGTTGATCCGCAGTGAAAGCGGCATATCCGATAGTCAGGGTCTCAAGAGACAACTCCTTCAACAGCCTGAAGCAAACACCAATCCCCCAGGACCACAGCAGGTGACTGCAAGATGCTGGTTCAGATATAAAAAGGTACTCCACCAACAGTACAGGCGAGCTAGAAGGCATCCGAAGAGAAACATAAGTACAGTCAACAGTTGTAGAAGTAGATATGTATTCCTAGGACGAAAAGTAGAACCCACTAGTTTTGCGCCAAACACTGGCAGTCATAGATGTCTTACAAAGAAAAGCTGGATTCCTTAGATATTATGAGGTCGCCTTTAAAATTAAAGAGATCTCCATTGTCCTCAAGACTTTAGCAAGCAAATTATGAGGCAGTCCCACCAATTCAGATTAGGGGCCTTATTCCGAGATTTAGGCTAACGCAATCGCAACTGCATTCTCTCACAGATCGCAGTTGCTAAAATATGCTAATGGCTTCCAAAGCAAAGCAGAGCATAGGGACGCCCACTGCTGCCTCTGTACAAGCGTAATCGCAAAGCAATCGCTGCACGTGCGTAAATATCGGCTTTGCGAAAATTTCTGCATCAGGCTTTAAATTAGAAAATAAATGAGGAATCTGCATGGAGGAGCTCATGTAAAACGTGGCCACACGTGAAGCTCTGTCCCCCCCCCCCCCCCCGATGGCTTCTGCTCCGGACCCTATTACTGGGAGTGCTGACAGGTTAGTCCAGTGGTTGGCAGCTCGAGTAGTATAGTGACTTAAGCTGGGTACACACTGGCCAATATATTGTCCGTTTAATCGTACGGGCAGATATGTCGTGGGTGCGTCAGATGGTGTGTACCAGCAATACAGATATGTCCTCGTGCATCTTTGCTGCATACGCAGCAAATTGCTCCACGCATGGCGTGAGGCGTGCCCCCACGAGTGGACACGCGCCCTGTGTTTGCACATACGACTCCTTAGGATTGCATGGTGCAATCGCAGTGCGCATCATAGCGTACCATAGCATATGCTGCTGCAGGTTATCGCATGGTGCGATGCAACAAGGATGTAAAGGACACATCTATGTCTATGAATGATGTCACAGCCAACACTCAATATATCTGCAGATAAATTTGTGCATCGTGCTGTGTGTATGGGAGGTAGGCAGACCGCCCGTACACTTGCTGCAGAGGCCGCCGGTGATTGACAACTCAATTGGGTGGGCACAGTCGGGTTAATGATTGGCAAGTGTGCATGTACTTACCAATCATTAGATAGAAAGGTGGATCGGCTGAAAGGACGATCCGTCATTCTAGTGTGTTCCCAGCTTAAGTGATTTAGGGCCTGATTCAGAGATGTGAGCAGAGATGTGAGATGTTGGACGCAGTGGAGCGATTTTTTTTGCCACTGTACATGCATCAAAGCAGCACTGTGCATGTATGGCGATGGATTAGCGGTTGCAGAGATGATTTATTTGCAAAGTAAGAGACAGGTAGTCAACATTTCCTGACCGTTTTCTGGGCGTGCTCTAGTAAGCCTCTGCGAATTTGTTCCCCAAAAAATCCCATATAGGTTTAAACTCACCATATAGATGAGAAATAAAGATGTGTCCTCATACACCTAGCCTCAATACACCATATGGACCAAGACACCTGGCGTGAGCGAGTCTCTAGATCCTGTGCAACTTGGACTTGAGCAGAGCATCTTTTTCACCCAAAAATGTGCCACAATCGTATGCTTCACGAGACAACTCTTATAAATGTTGGATATCAAATTAATATCGGTGTGCATTTTATAGGGAGTATAGCAATCCAGTGACTCCTCACAGGTTGCCAATATTCTGGGTGCTATAGATTTAAAATATCCAATAGATAATGAGATAATAAACATTATGGTAGACTTACCTTGGTAACACCTTTTCTTCCAAGTCCGTAGGGTCCACAGGGATACCATGGGGATAATGTGGTTGGAGAGATCCAGGCACCAAACAGTTAAATCTTTCAGCTCCCAGGATGCCTCGGATCCTCCTCCATATATACCCCACCCCTAGTCACAGGCCTTCAGTTTTGTTACAAGGCAGGAGAAGGAAGAGCAATTGTACACCAGAAACACTCTCACACAAGATGAGAAAATCTGTGACCGAAAGAAAATAAAATGTACCCAATGCAGCCAGGTGCGTCAGGGTAGGTGTCTTGAAGAAATCGAGTTATTAAGGTAAGTATACCATAACTCTTAATTTTCTTCTGCAGGGTCCATAGGAATCCACAGGGATACCATGGGTATATCCTCAAGCAGTTCCCCTAGGGTGGGGGACGCTCCTGAGCAGAAAGTAGAACTCGTCGCCCAAAGGAAGCATCCTGAGAGGCAAAAGTATCAAAGACATAAAACCTAAAAAAGGTGTGGACACGTGGCTGCTTTACTCAACTGTTCAGCAGATGCACCACGACTAAATGCCCATGATGGCCCTACAGACAGAGTAGAATGTGTTGTCACCGTGCTTTGGACAGGGAGATCAGCCTGTGTGTACACCTGAGAGATATCATGCATAACCATCTCGCCAGGAGTCTGCTTGTTAGCTGGCGATCCTCATTTGTGAAAACCATATAATACAAAAAGAGCATCTGATTTTCTAACAGAGTTTGTGCACTCCACATAGATACGGAGAGCACAAACTACATCCAGGGAGGCTTCACCTAAAGAAAGATCTAGAGCCTGAAAAGCTGGAACTACAATTTCATGAAAATGGGACACTACCCTAGGAAGGTAACCCTCCCTTGTACAAAGAACAGCTCTATCCTAGTGAAAAATCAAAAATGGGGAGCGACAAGAGAGCGCTGCCAAATCAAAGACTTTGAGTGCAGAAGAGATAGCGAGGAGAAAAAGTGTCTTCGTTGTCAACCATTTCAAGTCTACAGAGTCCAGAGGTTCAAATGGGGGAGCTTGTAGGTGGAACAAAAGGAGGCTGAACTTGCAGAACTCCCTTTTAAAAAAATTATAACATCTGGTAGGGCAATATTCGTCTGGAACCAGTCTGCTAGTGCAGAAACTTGCACTCTCAAAGTGGCCAGACAGAGACCCCGGTCTAAACCTGCCTAGAGAAAAGCCAGTACTGTGGAAATCCTAAACACCTTAGGATCATATTTTCCATGGGAACACCAATGTCCAAAAGAATGCCAAATCCTATAATAGATGTGGGCAGAGGCAGGCTTTAGTGCCCTAAGCATCGTTTGAATTACAGAACTGGAAAAACCTTTTGCTCTTAAGATAGAAGATTAAAGAGCCACACCATCAAAGCCAGACGAGGTAAGTCTAGATGCCGGCAGGGACCTGCGTTACCAGATCCTGCCACAGAGGGAGAGGATACGGACTGTTTATGAATAGATTCTGTATGTCTGTGAATCAATGAAGTCTGGGCCAAACCAGAGCCACCAGTATTACTGTTCCGCCTTCCAGCTTGAATTTTCTGAGCACTCTTGGAAGGAGGGAAATCGGAGGAGAGAGATACGCCAGCTTGAAGTCCCATCTCACTGGCAGTGCATCCACAAAGGATGCTGATGGACCTGTACCCGTACCTGGGGAATTTGTGGGTGTAACGTGATGCCATGAGATCTATTTCTGGAAGGCACCATTTGTTTACCAGGAGCTGAAACACTCACGGATGGAGAGAACACTCTCCGGCGTGTATGTCCAGGCGACTTAGGAAGTCTGCTTCCCAATTGATTACTCCCAGTATGAATATTTCTGAGATGGCCGGAAGATGACGTTTTGCCCAAATCAGAACATTGGTCACCTTTTTCATGGCTGCATAACTTTTTGTGCCTCCCTGATGGTTGAGATAGGGCACTGTAGTTGCGTTGTCGGACTGTATCTGGACCGGCTTGCTCTGGAGCAGGTCCTGTGCCATGATAAGTGCTTTATATACTGCTCACAGTTCCAGAATGTTTATTGGCAAATTACTTTCTTGATTTGTCCATCTTCCCTGAAAGGTGTGATGACCTGTCACTGCCCTCCAACCGCGAAGACTGGCATCTGTGGTGAGAAGAACAAAATTTGGAATCCAGAATGGACGCCCTTTGTTAAGATGGTCCTTTTTCAGCCACCAAAGGAGGAAGTGATGAACCTCTGAGTGAGAAGGATCCTCTGGGACCTTATTAGATTATACTGCCCGTTCCACCTGGAGAGAATCAATTTTTGCAGAGGCCTGGAATGGAACGGAGTATACCCCACCATGTCAAAGGTGGAAACCATTGATCCCAGGACCTGCATCGCTGATAGAACTGATACCCTTCACTTGCGTAGCAGTTTGTGTACTCTCAATGATAGGGCACAATCTGTTCTCTGGTAGAGAGGCCCTTTGTGCCTGAAAGTCCAGAAGTGCTCCCAGATGTACCATCTGCTGTGTTGGAGAAAGAGAGAATTTCTTCCAATTGATGATCCAGCCGTGCTTTTGTAGGCAGGCTATGGTCAGCTGAAGATGGTGTTGTAAAACAAATGGAGTTTGTGCCAATATCAGAAGGTCATCCAGATATGGTAGTATTCTGACTCCCTGATGACTGAGATAGGTCGTCATGACTGCCATTATCTTGGTAAATACCCGAGGGGCTGTTGATAGGTCAAAGGGCAGCGCCTGGAATTGGTAATATTGCTGTAGGACAGCAAACCATAGAAATTATTGGTGGGATGGCGTAATGGGAAAATGCAGATACGCATCCTGAATGTCCAGGGAAACCATAAAATCCCCAGGTTCCATTGCCAAAATAATTGACTGGAGACCTTCCATACGGAACTTGGGTACATGGATAAATTTGTTGAGGGTCTTTAGATTTAGAATTGGGAAATGAGAACCATTCGGTTTCTGAACCAAAAATAGATTGGAATAATAACCCCTTCCTTGTTGTAGCACAGGAACCGGTATTATTGCCCCTGCCTACAAGAGGAATGAATGGCATCCTAAAGGGGCACTTTTACCGCACCTGAAGGAGGAATTGTGCAAAAAAACTTCTGTGGAGGATGCCTCTGGAAAGTGAGAGCATAACCCTGAGAGACCACTTCTCGGATCCTGTTGTTGTTTGATGCCAGCAATCCACAAACTGAAGAAGTCGACCCCCCACCCTGGGATCCCCCAGTAGGAGGACCACCCCATCAGGCCAAGGGTTTGTCATCCGGCTTAGAAGCTGGATGTCTGGCCGGCCCAGACCTTAAGTTTGTCGCCTGATTGTTCTGCGAAACTAGACTGCCTGGAGAAAGACTGTTCTTTTGCTCGTCCCCGAGGACAAAAAGACCGAAAAGAAAACTGCCTAGATTTCAATGTAGCCATAGATGGCAGACCTGCAGATTTTGCAACTGCCACAGTAACCATTATCTTATATAACTCGGCTCCAAAAAGTATATTTCCATAAAGAGGTAAAGTTTCCAGAGCCTTCTTTGATCATGTATGAGCTTTCCAGGATCTTAACCAAGGGACCCTACGCGCCACTACTGATGCTTTAGAAGCTAAAATTCCAGCATCTACTGCAGCTCCCACAAATAGGAGGCCACTTCTCATATTTGGGAGATATATGTTATCTTTTCTATGGTAGCATCTGGTAGAGAGTCTTCCGTACATTCCTCAACAGCTTTGGCTACCCAGGCCCCAGCCATAGCTGAACGAGTAGCGGCTCCCGATGACTTAAATATTGCTTTAAGACATGTTTCAATTTTCCTATCTGCAGAATCCTTAAGTGAAGATGCTGACGGAATAGGCAACATAGCATTTCTGACTAAGTGCGTCACATGAGCATCCACAGAAGGAGGTATCTCCCACTTAGTACATTCAGAAGCTGGGAAAGGATACGATGTTAAACTTTTATGCACATAAAACCATTTATCCGGGTTACCCCATGCCTCTTCCATAAGCTCAGTGAGCTGCTCAGATTTAGGAAACACTGTTTGACCACCATCTGGTATTTAAACACCGGAGCATTCTTACAAGGAGCTGGTTCATCATCCTGAATATCTAGGATTGATTTAACCGCCCTCACTAAAGAAGGAACATTCACTGAAGACGGATGGTCCTCCTCTCCCGAGCAAGACCCTGGAGAGGAACCATGCGCATCACCTGATTCGTCTGATGATGCGTCTGAATCCATATGCTGTGCAGACTGATTAAAAGATAACTTGCATTTAGGCGCCTTAGTAATAACCGGTTTGCTTGCAACCGCTGACTGAGCCATTCTCTGACTTGAGTGAGCATAAGCATCCATCCAGGAAGGATGTATAGGAGGTGTAAACATAGCATGCTGTGGGTACCCCATACAAGGGAGGCATTATGGGAGTAGCCATACAATCCACAAACTGCTTCATAACCTGAGACAAGGAAGGCACCCAAGATGCTTATTGTACAGGAACTGGTATACTGGACTGGCGAGGTGGCTCTTTATAACAGACAGCACACAAACCATCCTTAATCAAGATCTGAGAGGTCAAGCCTGCTAAACAGGCTTTACATGAAATCAGCACAGGGTCCCCTCCTCCTGACTGCATTTACTTATTGACATTTCAATTTAAAGTTAACAATGCAATGTAATGTGACAACCTTCACAAATAACAATTAAATATGAAGTATAAGAAAACACCCACACATCTGCAACAGAGGGATGAAGAGAAAAACAATGATAGCTATAACTGATAGCTATTTAGTTACAATGGGCTCTGAATCAACTATTCAAAACACAATGATTGGTAGGATATAGGGCCTGATTCAGACGCAGTCGCTAAGCCACGATCGCATGCTATGGCCGATAGTCACCCGTCTGCATCGCAGTGCGCGAGCCAATCACGGCGATCGTGAATCGTGCGCTCGTAGCACAAAGACTGAGCGCTACTTTGAGTGACAGATAGTGCCATTTGTGGGTGGTAACAGGGGAAAGTTCTGGAAAATGGGGGAGTGGATGAACGTACACAGGCATGTCTGAGCATCAAAACGGCTTTCTTTGGGTGTGCATAATTAGCATGGAAGCATCATTGTACACGTCACCTGGTTGTATTTAAGCCTGCAGTGAACACAGTGCTTGCGGCGGGGTAGGGTCTACCTCAAGGGCTGCGAGCAGCTCCAATGGATCTTGATGTTATTGAATAATCATACACTTCCTGGAGATGACGTGTGGTAAGAAAGAAAAGTGAGAGTCATTACACTGGCATGTGATCATTCTGCCTTCTCTCTCTAAGACATAGAGGGAGTCCTTAAGCCTGGCCGTGCGATCGCGGAATTTGCATACCCAGCCCTTGACGGCTGTGAAAGTACGCTGCGTTGCGTCCGGCTCTGAATCTCCCCCATAGAGCACTATATACTGTACCTGACCCAAGGGAAAGGTATACAGGGAAACTGACCCAAAACCTTTTGAGACCAACAGCTACAGCAGCGCACCGATAGTGGACAGCGAGCATCTCATATACCCGAGGCGGGTAGGAGGAGTGACCCAGAAGCCCGAAAACCTTTTGACGGGACCGCGTCTGGGTCAGGGGAAGAGGTGCCGGGGGAGCTCCTACCTCCCATAAGCTGCGTCAACCGACCGGGTACCCTGGCCTCATGACAGCGATTCCCCATAAGTAGAGAGGCTCTATTACTGGTGTTGCGGCCCGGCGGAGGTAGAAGATGCTCAGTACTACCAACCCAAAAACATAGAAAATGAAATAAAATAAAAGCTTAGGACTGC
Organism: Taudactylus pleione; assembly: GCA_031769625.1. Classification (NCBI taxonomy): domain Eukaryota; kingdom Metazoa; phylum Chordata; class Amphibia; order Anura; family Myobatrachidae; genus Taudactylus; species Taudactylus pleione. The sequence continues at coordinate 15,522,968 of JAUIMM010000384.1, forward strand.
CTGAGCAGTCCCCTGTTACAAAGGTGCATCTGAAGCCTGCCGCACCAAATGAACAACTGAAGACCTGTGGCTAGGGGTGGGGTATATATGGAGGAGAACCCAAGGCATCCTGGGAGCTGAAAGCTTTAACTGTTTGGTGCCTGGATCTCTCCCACCACATTATCCCCATGGGAATCGGTATGATTTATCATCCCGACACCAGTAACCCGACAGCAGTGGAAATCCCGATTGTCCTCAGGTAAGTATTAGCTAACCTAATTCTACCACCTAACCCTCCCTTAGGGGTGCCTAACCCTAACCTCCTCCCCCCCAGTACCTAACCCTAATCCCCCCATTAAGTGCCTAAACCTAACTCCCCCTTCCTCGCTGCCTAAATCTAAGTCCCCCGGGGGGGTGCCTAATCCTTGCTCCCCTTCCCCCTAGCCTAAACCTAACCTCCCGGGAGGGTGTCTAACCCTAAGTCCCCCCCCGGGAACCCTAAACCTAACCCCCCCCAAGTCCATCCCCCCCCTCCCCCTCGCGCGCAGCGTCTGTTCGATATGTTTAATGACAGGCGTCGGCATATCGACGCCTGTCTTTAGACCCTTGCCGGGATATGACAGTCAGGAAGCCGGCTGTCGGGATTAGGTCCGCCGGCTTCCGACTGCATACCTCCCCATTTTTATCACTGTGGATCCCTATGGACCCTGAAGATTAAATAGTTTTTAAAATAAAGCAGTTGCTAATCTGTCTTAAAAACAGTCAGAAAAACAATTTACTAAGAAAAAAGCTGAAAGCGCTTAATTGGTTTTGTACTGAATACAATAGTATACCATCTGCCTACTGGTACTGATTATAATCAATTATTATTCTTATGAAACTGTATGCATTTTAGTCTGTATACAAAGCTCAAAAGAACTTGGCGTAAAACAAACAACAACAAAATAATAAAATAAAAAGATGTGGACGCTGCATCGTAGCACTTTCTATAGAAATTCAGACTTAGTCACATACAGATATGCAAGTATTGCATATCAAATTGATCAGTGCAGTCTCTTGAAGCAGTTTGTTGCATCAGTTTGTGATTGTTGGTTGAAAAAGAAGCAAGGGTTATATAGTAAATGTAAACCTGTAGGGGCTTTTTGTGAGCCTAAAAGCCATGTTGGATATCACACATGAAGAAGTGAATTCTAACAATTGTGGAAGATTCGGTGTTAAAGAGAGGAAGAGTGTAAATAAATATTTTACTGTCCATGTTTCACCTCTATACGATGAGTTGGCTACTATCAGGAGATTTCGATTGAAAATATAACAGGATTAAATTTTTGTTGTGTTATCCTTTTTATTTTACATAGACCATACAAGAAGTTGAACGGATCCTCCTCCATGACTGGAAGTCACAACATTTTGAAGTTAAGTAGAGCGCTGAATGGCCTTCCCGATTTCTTTTTTGATGGCAGATGCCCTAAATTAGCAGTCAGAAGGTCTTTCCCTGCAGCCTCCTGAGTTTGAATGAAGGCTCCAGCTTCAGCATGGAGAGCACTACCCCAAGGTATGTCTGTCTGCCCACTGGAGCTTATTTTAGGAGAGAGGGAGCATCTGAAGCAGATTTCCAGAGGTAGTTAACTTCTTCTTGATTCAAGATGCCTGCATCTGCTTGTATTTTGTTACAATATTAAGCGACGATTGGGAAATTAGCCAACACAAATTAGGATATTTTAAAGCAGTATATACCCAGATGCACATACCCAGAATAAGCAGTACCAGGTGTCGGAGTAGGATCATGGTGGTGGCAGCAAGTTACCTTCCCATGACAAAGTGGTAGGAAGCAGTAACAGGCGGTGAGAGGGAGTCCCCATACCAAAGTAACGGCAAAGTAAGACCAATTGGATTGATAAGGAATAAAGTAACCTCAGAGTTACATATGACCATGGAGGTGAGCAAATTTATAGATTTTTAACAACAGTATGTTTCCCTTTAGAAAAAATAATGTTCATTTTGTGAGCTCTTTGCCTGAATACTGCCTTTGGTTAAGACTTTCTTGCAAGGATTACATTCTGTATTACTTGAATAAACTGTTCTGTACAACTTCATTTGCAGATACATATATGACACGTAAGAGATATATGTGAATATTCAAATGTATTTAGATTGATATCAATCAGGTGTCGCCTGTCCCAGAATTCATGGTGCACATGGAATGTTAGGTAAAGGAAAGGCTGGGCCATATTCAGGGGGACAAGACCAAAACCAGTCTAAGAATCGGGGGAACAAGTACACTACATACATACTAATAATCAACATTCAATTAAATATGAAGTTTTACTTACAAATAATTTCATCTTGTAAATATATTTGCTTCTTCCACTGGAATCTTTGACCTCTTTACTGAAGACAAGTGACATCTCAAAAAGAAAGAGATGTCTCTCTCTGCCTTTCCTGATCAAAGTTTTAGGGTCCCAAACCTGGAAAGACTCCTGCAGAATCAACTCTCCCTGAGTTTCAATGTTTTCCTCAAACCCTTGAGTGAAAATGAAAGATACTTTAAAGATAATAAAACATATGGCAAGACTCATAACAGCAATTACCCCTGGTTTGTCTAATAGGAAGGGGTAGTATAGAAAGCTATGCCCCAAGTGCAGGTAATGTATATAAAGCTATTTGGTCTCATTTCAAACAATGTCCCAGTGGTAATATATTTCTTTGAATACTGAAGGTGCTTATATACTTTTAAACAATCAAAAGTAGAAGTATAAATCCCATAGACTAAGGGTATATACAAGTTGTCTATGTAGTTGCAAAAGAGATGGGGTTTCTTTTTCCCCAGGACCCTGTTCACCCATTAAAGAGCATTAAATGCAATATATTATGCGTGAGCAGACTGCTGCCTGGGCCACATTCCACCAGAACACATCACAGGAGAGCATGAGATATACAGATAAATACTACATACAACAGGAAAAAGTACTCTATAATTAGACACACTAGTAAGTCACAACTATTTAACTAATTGTATTATCTTATTCAAACCAATTACCCTGTCCACATATTTACTAAGGGAAATAAAAAAAAAAAAAAAAAAGTGAGAGCGAATATGAAGCACTAATGTATTTTTTACAAACAGTTTAAATGGTTGTATGCTGTATGCTTTTATAGATTCACAGTATTTATCTTCAGTTAAATCAGCTATAATATAATTCTCTGACTCTTTGTATTTAAGCAGATGAATAAGATCATTACTTGATTCATGATCTTTCCTAATCTATCTATATATATATATATATATATATATATATACATACATACATACATACACACACACACACACACACACACAAAGAAATGTTAATATCCGCACTCAATGCAAATGTAAGTCAGCAGTGTGGTGCTCCTCAAAGATCCAATAGGAATCCAAAACATAGAGTTTAACAGAAGGAGGGCACTCACCAAGTAAGGTAGTAGAATATAATCACAACTTTATTACTTATCACGATTAAAACATTAGAGTCAGAGTCGACGTTTCAATCCGCCTATGGACCGTCATCAGGACACAAACACACAGGCTGTGGAGAGACCTGTTTGTGTCCTGATGACGGTCCCTAGGCGGATTCAAACGTCGACTCTGACTCTAATGTTTTAATCGAGATAAGTAATAATGATGTGATTATATTCTACTACCTTACTTGGTGAGTGCCCTCCTTCTGTTAAACTCTATATATATATATATATATATATATATATATATATATATATATATATACACACACACACACACACATATATATACACATACACAGCTGCAGATGTGTCCTGCTACATCTTTGTTCTGTATGCATCAAATCCCGTCGCACAATGCATGTGCCGGCGAGTGGGTACGCGCACTCAGTTCGCACCCCTGCCGCCATAGGAACGGATGGTGCGACCGCTGTGTGCACCATAGCGTATGCTACTGCGGGTAATCGCATGGTGAGATGCGTGCACACGTTTGCAGTGTGATCGGCAAAGATGAAGCAGGACACATCTGTATATCAGAATAAAATACATTCAATAAGCCAGACTGTTTGTCTGATATTCATGTCAGCACTACTAAATGGAATAGCGAATTAATTCTTGTGACCCAATAATAATTATACATATCGTTTGAAACATTATGCAGTACTGTGCAACAGTTTTCGGCAGGTGTGGAAAAAATGCTGCAAAGTAAGAATTCTTTCAAAAATAGAAGTGTTAATTTTTATCAATTAACAAAATGCAAAGTGAATGAACAGAAGAGAAATCTAAATCAAATCAATATTTGGTGTGACCATTTGCCTTCAAAACAGCATCAATTCTTCTAGGTACACTTGCACACAGTTTTTGAAGGAACTCGGCAGGGAGGTTGTTCCAAACATCTAACCACAGATCTGTGGATATTTAGTTTGCTCAAATCCTTCTGTCTCTTCATGTAATCCCAGACAGACTCGATGTTGAGATCACGGCTCTATGGGAGCCATATCAACACTTCCAGGACTCCTCGTTTTTCTTTACGCTGAAGATGGTTCTTAATGACATTGGCTGTATGTTTGGGGTCGTTGTCTTGCTGTAGAATAAATTTGGATGGTACTGCATGATGGATAAGTACCTGCCTGTATTTCTCAGCATTGAGGACACCATTAATCCTGACCAAATCCCCAACTCCATTTGCTGAAATGTAGCCCGAAACTTGCAAAGAACCTCCCCCATGCTTAACTGTTGCCTGCAGACACTTATTATTGTACCGCTCTCCAGCCCTTCTGCTAACAAACTGTCTTCTGTTTCAGCCAAATATTTAAAATTTCGACTCCTCAGGCCAGGGCACCTGTTGCTATTTTTTTGCACCCCAGTTCTTGTTTTCGTGCATAGTTGAGTCACTTGGCCTTGTTTCCATGTGGAAGGTATGGCTGTTTGGCCACAATTCTCCCAAGATGACAGTTCTGACAGACTTCTCCAAACAGTAGATGGGTGTACCTGGGTCCCACTGGTTTCTGCCAGCTCTTAGCGGACGGCACTGCTGGACATCTTCCGATTTCGAAGGAAAGTAAGCATCATGTGTCTTTCATCTGATGCACTGATGCTTCCTTGGCCGACCACTGCGTCTACTGTCCTTATCATTGCCCGTTTCTTTGTGCTTCTTCAAAAAGACCTTGAACAGCACATCTTGAAACCCTAATCTGAAATCTTTGCCTGGGAAAGACCTTGCTGATGCAGTATAACTATTTGTGTCTTGTTGCTGTGCTCAATCTTGCCATGGTGTATCACCTGTGACATGAAATTGTCTTCCACAACCTCACATTTGTAGCAGAGGTTGGGTTTTCCTCACCCAGTTTTAAGCCTCATAAACAGCTGTTTTTGTTTCAGTTAATGACTGTTTCAACCTCCATAGAAAAATGATGATCATTATCACCTGTTTGGTATGATTGGTTAATCATACACCAGACTATAATCCTACAAAATCCCTGACTTTGTGCAAGTGTAACTAGAAGAATTGATGCTGTTTTGAAGGCAAAGGGTAGTCACACCAAAATATTGATTTAATTAAATCTCTTTTCTGTTCATTCACTTGCATTTTGTAAATTGATAAAAATAAAACTATCAACACTTCTATTTTTAAAAGCACTCTTACTTTCCAGCATTTTTTCCACACCTGACTAAAAAAACTTTTGCACAATACTGAATACTATATACTAGCTGGGATACCCGGCATTGCCCGGGTTGAAGGCTGGACCCTAAAGTACACCTGCAACTTTTATTTGATAACATTGTCTTCGACTATAACCCCAATCCATTGATTCTGAAAAGGACCCCACTGTTTGCTAATATGCATGCAGTGGCTTAACTACCGTGGATGCAAGGGGACGGCGTGCCACAGTGGCAACACAGGCACCATAGCAGCCACACCACTTGCACCCAAGGTAGTTACGCCACTGTTTGCATGCGCATTAGCAAACAGTGGGGTCCTTTTTAGTATCAATGGAATGGGGTTATAGGCGAGGACAATGTTATCAAATAAAGGTTAAAGGTGTATTTTAGGGTTCAACCTTCAACCCGGTCAACACCGGGTATCCCAGCTAGTATATAATATACAGTTTTGTGCAAAAGTTTTAGGCAGGAGTCAGATTCAAAATGTGCCAGCTCTGTCTGACCATGTCTGCACCAGCTGTATTTAGCTGGCGGTCCATCCCCAAATCCACACCTGCTGACTGCTGATCGCACACAGGGGAAGGCGAGAGGTTGCTGGAGGGACACAGGGAGGCATAATGTGTAAGGGACACTACTATTGTGTGTAATAATGTGTTATATGGGACACTACTGCTATGTGGCATAATCTGTAAAGGGCATTACTGTGTGGTATAATGTGTAAGGGGTAATAATGTGCAGTGTAATGGGCCTTACTGTGTGGCAAAACGTATAAGGGTCACTACTACTGTGTGGCATCATGTGTATAAGGGGAACTACTGTGTGGCATAACCTGAATGGCTCTGTGTGGCATAACATGAATGGGTTCTGTGTGGGGGCAAATGTATGTGTATTTTTTACCTCCTGGGGGGCCTTTTAAGATCTTGCTATGTGGCCCACAAAGTTCTAGTTAAGCCAGGTACACACTGGAGCGATGTTGTGCCGATATGTTGTTTCGTAGTGACGTAACACCTACATTGCTCAGTGTGTATGCAGCGGTCGTTGGTGACAGTCGCCAAGTTTGATGTGCTGCACATCAAACCTAGCGATATCGCTAGCGGCCAATGCATTAATGAATGACGTAACAGTGATCGTTCCGAAGTTCAATAAAGAAGTACAGTGTGGATGCACAATCACTGTTCAAACCTAGGCAAAAACCTAACCCTGATCAAACTATACCACCATGCCAAATTTGGTTGAGTTAGGTCCAAAATTCTGGCAGTACATAAAGAACAAACAGGCGGACAGGCAGACACTTGTTTATTACATAGATTGCCCAAACTATTATATTTCCTCTATCTCAATTAAATATGTATTGGTGTCACTGTCACTTGTGCTGTAGTGTCAGCAATGGGACCCAAGTGGTCTGTCCGCTCCTGTGTCCCATAGAATAAAGGCAACGTTGCACTGTTAGGTGAAGCAACATGTGGTCAAAGCATAAATATTACAATGTGCCAGATGACGCTGTCCACAATCGTCCATACTTTTCCGTCAGCCACAGTGGTGTTGCACACTGAAATTGTTGCATGTGAAAAGCCAAACGCTTTCAAAGTCTCTTAAATCGTGATATGCTGCCATCTTCACTGGGCTGGATCCATCACATGGGGTCCACATTTTCCTACTTGACACCTCCAAACCTCCTGGGCTAAAAGCCACTGAACATCCAGGGCTGGAGAGGAAGATCTGGAAAATGAATGCCGATACTGAGCTCCTGCTGTACCAGAAGAACTGACTGGAAATGAGTCTTGACGGCTCCAAGATTGCCCTCAGCATGGTCAGCGACAACCTTCATAGCAGACAGTGTCCAGAGAGTTGGCTGGGGATGGCATGCAGGTGAAGCAGCTGAAGTTATTGTATTCTATGGCAGCCAATGGAATGCTCTCTGTATAAAGGGTGCCTTTAATCTTAAATGCCCTGGACCTCTGTCTTTACTATCAGTAAGTCCCCACTGTCACTCATCAAAAGTAGGGAGGGGAAAGAGTAAGGCACAGAGGGAAGGGGTAAGACTGGGTACACACTAATCAGATATATATATATATATATATACACACACACACACACAAATTGAGCAGATGATGGTTATTCATACACACTGAACAACCAACGTCTGTGTACAGTGTACAGGATGGGGAGTCCCCTCGGCTGCATGTATACGGGCAGTCTGCGGACCACACATACACACTTGCCGATGGACAGGCAGCAGATATATTGGTCGGCCAATATATCGGTCAGTGTGTACCCAGCTTAAGGCACAAAGGGAGGGGGGGGGCAAAAATTTAAGAGAGATGAGGAGAGAAAATAGTGGGAGAGCGATAAATATAATGGGGGAAAAGGGTATAGAAAGAAAGCGGAAGACTTTCAGATGGAGAAAGAAAGTTAGACAGTGGCGGCAGTAGAGAGATAAAGTAAGAAAGTGAGAGAAAGGAGGCAATAAAGAGGAGAGAAGCACTGAAGAAAGGCTAAAAGAGGAGAAGAGAGAGAAAAAACCCAGGCAGCGCAGAGGACAACTAGTAGTTTATGCAATTGTACTAGCAAGTTATCGTCTCTAACAAGGTTTTCAATTGTGAACACCTCATTTTCTTTTAATTCTTTAGAGAAGACTATTACTGAGGAAATGTAAATAAAATAACAGATTAACCAGTGTATATCAGACAGATAATCTGTCTTTATGATGATCCTGGCAAACATAGGACAGAGCTTGAGAAACCAATATGAAAAGATAGTATATGAAACAAAATAAGAGATTGTAACCATATTAATAATTATAAGATAAACATTATGAATCTAGAGGACCATCCAGCAATTCTAAATTGTCACTTGTCGCATTATTTTACATATTTGATACTAAATATGGATAACTAGTTTTAATAAAAAACAATAAATCTAGTTTTAGTCACAATTATGACTTATTGTTTGTCGTTTCAGAGTATTTTTCCTTGTTAAAACATATAATAAAATAACATTATCACTGGATATAAGTCAGCAAAGCATAATCCGCACAGGACAGTTAAAACATTACATACAGTGCATCCGTAAGGTATTCACAATGCTTCACTTTTTCTACATTTTGTTATGTTACAGCCTTATTCCAAAATGGAATAAATACATTTTTGTCCTCAAAATTTTACACACAATACCCCATAATGACAATGTGTACAAAGTTTTTTTTTTTAGAGATTTTTGCAAATTAAAAAAAAAACACAACAACTAAGAAATCACATGTACATATGTATTCACAGCCTTTGCCATGAAGCTCAGGTGCATCCTGTTTCCACTGATCATCCTTGAGATGTTCCTACAGCTTAAATAGAGTCTACCTGTGGTAAATTCAGTCGTTTGGACATGATTTTAAAAGGCACACACTCGTCTATATAAGGTCCCACATTTGACAGTGCATGTCAGAGCACAAACCAAGCATGAAGTCCAAGGAATTGTCTGTAGCCCTCCGAGACAGGATTGTCTCGAGGCACAAATCTGGGGAAGGGTACAGAAAAATATCTGCTGCTTTGAAGACCCCAATGAGCACAGTGGCCTCCATCATCCGTAAATGGAAAAAGTTCGGAACCACCAGGACTCTAAACAGAGCGACCGGGGCGAAGGGCCCTAGTCAGGGAGGTGACCAAGAACCCGATGGTCACTCTGTCAGAGCTGCAACATTCCTCTGTGGCGAGAGGAGAACCATCCAGAAGGACAACCATCTCTGCAGCAATCCACCAATCAGGCCTGTATGTTGGGTGGACAGACGGAAGCTACTCCTTAGTAAAAAGCACATGGCAGCCCGCCAGGAGTTTGCCAAAATGCACCTGAAGGACTCTCAGACCATGAGAAACAAAATTCTCTGGTCTGATGAGACAAAGATTGAACTCTTTGGCGTCAATGCCAGGTGTTATGTTTGGAGGAAACCAGGCTCCACTCATCACCAGGCCAATATCATCCCTACAGTGAAGCATGGTGGTGGCAACATCATGCTGTGGGGATGTTTATCAGTGGCTGGAACTGGGAGACTAGTCAGTAAAGAGGGAAAGATGAATGCAGTAATGTACAGAGACATCCTGGATGAAAACCTGCTCCAGAGCGCTCCTCAGACTGGGACAGCGGACATCTTTCAGCAGGACAACGACCCTAAGCACACAGCCAAGATATCATAGGAGTGGCTTCAGGACAACTCTGTGAATGTTCTTGAGTGGCCCAGCCAGAACCCAGACTTGTATCTTGAACATCTCTGGAGAGATCTGAAAATGGCTGTGCACCGACGCTTCCCATCCAACCTGATGGATCTTGAGAGGTGCTGCAAAGAGTAATGGTGGGAAACTGCCCAAAGATAGATGTGCCAAGCTTGTGGCATGATATTCAAAAACACTTGAGGCTGTAATTGCTGCCAAAGGTGCACCAACAAAGTATTGAGCAAAGGCTGTGAATACTTTTGTACATATGATTTCAGTATGCAGTCAAGATGCTGACGGTCTAAATGCCGACCGTCGGCATCCCGACTGTCTAATCCCGGCAAGGGTCTAATGACAGGCAACCCGATCGAAGGTAAGCCGGGCGCAGACAGCTGCGGGGGAGGAGGGTTAGGTTAGGGGCTCTCGGTGGGGGACTTAGGGTTAGGCATTCCCCAGGGAGGGTTAGGCTAGGGGAAGGGGGTTTGGATTAGGCACCCCTGGGGGGAGGTTAGAGTAAGGCACCCCCCGGGAGGGTTAGGCAGCGGGGAAGGGGGAGGTTAGGTTTAGGCACTTAGAGGGGAGTTATGGTTAGGCACTTGGGAGGGAGGTTAGGGTTAGGCACCCCTAAGGGAGGGTTAGGGTAGTTTATACTTACCTTTAGCGCAGTCAGGATCTTCACTGGCGCTGGTCTTCCAGCCTCGGGATTTGAACCGCTGGACGTAAATCATACCGATCCTGTGATTTCTTCTTCTTTTTTTTTTTTTTTATTAAATTTGCAAAAATTTCAATAAAACTTTGTACATGTTGTCATTATGGGGTATTGTGTATAAAATTTTGAGGACAAAAATGTATTTATTCCATTCTGGAATAAGGCTGTAACATAAAAAAATTTGGAAAAAGTGAAGCGCTGTGAATACTTTCCGGATGCACTGTAAATGTTTTGGTACAAAGAAGCCAGTCCTTTATATATTTCCTGTTGTGTACAGCAGCCATCCACTCTTTAAAGTATGACTTGGACATAAGGAGGAGACCATAGAGGAAGAAGCAGACCCTCACTAGAGTAGTGATATGAGGCTATTATATATGGAGGAACATTTAGGAAGATCACTGGATCAAATGCATCTTTGTATGAAATAGGGTTCATACAGAGAACTTGTTCAGTTATCACAGTAGTTCTTCAAAAGCAGCTGTTTTCTAACTGGTGTTTATGCAGGGTTTCAGGGGGAATATAATGAACTTAATGTTTGTGTTGTAATCAGTTATACGCTCTATATATAACCAGTTTATCAAATTGATTGACATTGGACAGTGGTTTTCTGAAATAACTGTAGCTCAGCTGGACAAATCTCAAATAATTTTAGATTTTGCTCAAAGGACCTGTTCCCACAGATTATGCTAGTAGATGGTTTATTTTATTAAAAAAATAATAATACACATTTGCCTGTATTTGTTCTTTAAAGACACTTGTATACATGGACACATTATGTTTATTACTGTTTATTTGTATAGTGCTAACATATTACACAGTGCTTTCTAGAGAATATTTATTTACTATAACAGGTGTTTATTACATCCAACACAACACAGGGGAGTAAAGAAAGGAGTAACATTGTCCTTTTAGTTTCACCCTGTCAAATGATTTTTTTTTATTTACATATTTTAATTAGCTGACATTTTTATTTAAATGTATATTTTCTATTTTTTTATATAGTCATTACCTTCAACTTTTGAAAAATAAACATACAATACTCATTAATCCATTTAAAAAATAGATGCTAATTGAGCATCAATTTGTATGAAAATTGATGACTCAAACATGCAGCAGAAATTCCGACAGCTGGCTTCCCGACTGCTTTATCCTAGCGAGGGTTAAATGACAGGCATCTAAATGTAGACGCCTGTCATTTTTCCGATCGAAGGGATGCCGGACAGCCGCTGGGGGGGGGGGGAGGGTTAGGTTTAGGGCACCCGGGGGGGACTTACGGTTAGGCACCCCTCCGGGAGGGTTAGGCTATGGGCAGGGAGGGTTAGGCACCCCCAGGGGGAGGTTAGGGTTAGGCACTCCCCCGGGGGACTTAGGTTTAGGCAGTAGGGAAGAGGGGGGATTAGGGATAGGCACTTAGGGGGGAGGTTAGGGTTAGGCACCCCTAAGGAAGGGTTAGGGGGGTAGGTTAGGTTATCCCGTTCGGGATTTCCAGAGCTGTCGGCCTGCCGCTGCCGGGATCTGTTGAGCTGTCAGGCTGCCGCTGCCGGGAATCGAACCGGGGCCTTGTGGCCGGCGGTATTTCATACAGATTCCAGTAAAACCACCAGCACATTAAAGGGTTGATTCAAAAAGTAGCAAACTGGCTCGCCTCATAAGTGCACACACATGCCGCGATTATGGTAGCCCAGAACTCGTGGGTTTTTGTTGTCAGCTCCTCAGAAGGGCAGAGAACAAAAATGAGCTGGTTTGGGGCATAATGGGGGATAGTTGGTGTGTCATTGCTGACGTTTTCATGCCACTGCAACGTTACATTGTGGGGCTCACGGCTAACTGAATTGACTCCAAAAACTTTATTACGAAATCATCACTGTTTACAGGCTTTACCTTCTAGCATGCTAAGGTGCATGGCATCATTTGCTCTCTTTGGAACACTAAGCATCACCTCTAATCCATCTTTAATTTCTCCCTTGCCTTCTTCACAGCATGTCAAGAGCTCCTGAAGAAATGTTAACAAAAAAGAAAAAATTTTGTTACGTAGGATAACTAGCAATTTAGTACTCCACTATGTATTTAGAGTGAACAACGTAATCAAATGCATTTTGAAATTCTAGGAGACTTAACCATCCCCATGAAAAAAAAAAACAACAACTAAAAACATATTTTTATATTACAATATGTAGACATGCAGAGCTTCCAAAATATGCAATTCCAGTACTAAAAAAAGGATTTCACATATCATATTACATTAGATGTGTTTATTTTTGCAGATTTGTGGCATAAATTACACTGTACAACAAATTAATACTTTTAATTTGTTTCCTTTCTAAAAAGTCATACATTACTAATTTGAGATCAACTAAAAATTTCAGAATGTTTTTACTAGCTCTATTTTTGAGCTACACTACTTGCACTATACTGTATGTACATTAGTAATATAGTCATAGTGAAAAGCTATTTTAAAATAATCTGATATTTTCTTGCTAGAAAATAAATAACAGTTGTTTTAATTCAATCAATCACAATTAAGAACACAAAACGAAACAAACATACAGCATACGAAAGTACTATCTAATATAGTGGCCTATTCATGAGGGTGCTTTCTCTTTGCTTGTCGCTTGTACTCCTCTTCTGGGGCATCTCTTGTCACTGCCCAACAGTAGTGATTCACCTACCCTGATATTTTTGTTCCATTGCTGAAATGTCTTGGTAGAATCGCTCACTATGCTTGTCACTCAGTGCACCACAGTTATCTTGTGTGGGTAATCCCGTGAATCGCATAGATTTGAATAGAGGAGGGGACAAATAACTGATTCATTTAATTGGGTCATTAGGCCCCGCCCCCTCTGCGCGGAACACAGATTGCTGGTAAGATTCTCTCCATTCTGCCCACTTCACTAGGAATACCCCTATATCGTCATAAATGGGCTATATCTCGGAACTCAGAGCTAACTGAGAGTTTTAAATGTCATATTCATTCTTTGCATGCTGAAATCAATTAGAAGTAACAAGTTCACATCGGAAACATTTTCATTGTTGTGCAGTGTTATTGACATCCAGTGTTAATGGTTATGGGCTTATGTCAGTATCATGTACTGTTACAATCTTTCTCAACAGTCACAGGCATTAAAGGACTTGTATTATTGCTTTGGAGAACAGTATGCATAAAACAAACAATGTCCTGAATTATTGAGCTATTGTTGTTGACAGTCCTGTTTAACTCACTCCTTCAAGATTAAAAAAAAATGCCTTTACAGATTGTTTGGAGGGCCCATTTCAAGTTCATCTCTACAATACCATGTACCCATCATTTCAATGTTTAAAATATGTATTTGTCTCTGCAACTGGAAAAATTGTCCATTTGATTAGCAAACTTAGATAATTAGTATAATAGTTATTCTTATATAAACAGTAACTCTGCTAATAAATTAAGTTTCTGGATGAGGCTTTTACAACAGCCCCTTAAAAACAATGTTCACAAAACTGGTCTCCAAAAAGCAGTGATAGTGTCGATGTTTACAGAAACCTAAAAGACAACATCTATAGTCATTTCCCCTACATTATTAAGTGACAGTTGAACTTAAATGAGTTTACAATATTTACCAAAAGTCCCTGTGTTTTATTTTCTTAAATTGATGATGATGATTATCCGTTTAGTCGACAGACTTTCAGACACTTTATGGATCAGTGAACGCCACGCTTCTCTTTCTCTGACAGCTTCCTTAAAGTCATTTATGGGCATGTTCGTGTCAGCCTTTATTGTGTCCAGCCAACGCGTTCTTTGGCGTCCTTTTCTTCTGGACCCGCTGATGGATCCAAGCAATAGCGTTGTTTCTAGGAAATTAGCCCGCATAACATGTCCTAAATACGAAAGTCGTTGTTTGGTGATCTTGCCTTCTAATGATATTTTTGGTTTGACCAGCTCTAGGACTGCCTTGTTCGTATTCATTGCTGTCCATGGTATGCGCAGCATTCGCCTCCAGCACCACAATTCAAAAGCATCGATTCTCTTGTGATCTGCCTTCTTGAGTGTCCAGGTTTCGCATGCATAAAGATCGGAAAAACAATTGCAATGACCAACCGTGCTTTTGTTGCGCTGCTATCGTTGCTCTTCCATAACTTCGTCATTCCTAGCATAACACTGCGGCCAAGTGCAATTCGTCGCTTTATTTCAGTAGATGATTCTCCACTGCGATCAATCTTAGAACCCAGAAAGAGGAAGTCTCGTACCGATTCGACTTCCTCATTATCGATTGCAATATGGACTGCATCGTCACTTGCTGTAGTCATTATCTTTGTTTTCTTGATGTTGAGGTACAGTCCCATGCTCTTGCTTTCTTCTTTGACTCTTTTGACCAGATATTCTTGGTCTTTTCTACTTTCAGCAAGCAGAGTCATGTCATCGGCATATTGTAGACTGTTGATGTTCATCCCTCCGATTTTTACTCTAATTGTGGACTCGTCCAAACTGCATCGTCTCATGATCATTTCGGCATAAAGATTGAATAAAGCTGGTGAGAGAATACAGCCTTGTCGAACGCCTTTTCCGATCTTGAACCAATCCGTGTTGCCAAAAGCTGTCCTGACTGTGGCTTCTTGACTCATGTAGAGTGATCGCATCAGTTTCTCCAGGTGCTCCGGAATACCCATCTGCCGTAAACATTTCCATAGCTTGTCGTGATCAACGCAATAGAACGCTTTGCTGTAGTCAATGAAGCAAATGTACACGTCCTTTTGATACTCTCGTGTCTTTTCTATAATCCATCGCAGGTTTGCGATTTGATCTCTGGTCCCCCGACCCCTGCGAAATCCAGCCTGCGTGTCTGGGAGCTCCTTCTCTACAAAGTAGGCCATGCGCCTTTGAATAATCTTCAGCAATATTTTGCTTGTGTGCGATATGAGAGCAATAGTCCGATAGTTGCCACATTCCTGTGCATCGCCCTTTTTTGGAAGCTGGACAAAGACTGATCTAGTCCAATCTTTGGGCCATGAGTTCATTCTCCATATCTGTTGGCAAAGTGCTGTTAGTGCTGAGGCAGGTACCGGCTTGAGTAATTTGGCTTGTAAACAGTCGTCGCCTGGGACTTTCCTGTTTGGTAGTTGTTTTAAAGCCCAGACAACCTCCTCCTCTAGACCATCTTGTTCATACTCATTTGGGTTTTCCTGGTCGATGGGCTGATTTGGTCGATTGCCTGCATATAATTCCATTGTGTATTCCTTCCACCTGTGCTTGATTTGGTCTTCATTAAGTAGGATTTTACCATTCCGGTCTTTGATGGTCGCTGCTTTGCGTGATGTAAATGGTGCACGTGCCTGCTTCACAAAGGCAAACAGTTCACAAATGTGGCCCTTGCTTGTTTAACTCTTCCAATTTTGTGCACTGTTCATTCCAGTAACGTTCCTTATCTCGTCTCGCTTCTCTCTGAAATTCCGCATTTAACAATTTGAATTCAATACTATTGCCAGAGGCTTTGGCTGTTCGTCTCTTTCTTGAAATTTCAATCGACGCATCTGATAATCATTGCGATTTCTTTGCACGGAACAAATTTTTTTGATTCATCCATTATGATTGCTTTCATTTCTTCCCCCAGATCGTCTGGGTCTTTTCCAGTTGTACTCAGAAGTTCGAATCGTTTTTTTTACCTGTATTCCATATTGTGCTGAAATATTGTTGGTATCAAATGGTGTTGAACCGGAGTTTCACTTTAGCGACGAGTAGCTGATGGTCAGAGCCACAATCCACACCTGGGAGTGTTTTAACTGCTAGTATTGAGCTCTTCCATTGTTGTTGGCAGAGAAACTAGTCGATCTGATTGCGATGTTGACTGCTAGGAGATGTCCATGTGTATAATCGGCGTTTGTGCTGTTCAAACCACGTGTTCATGATCAGTAGCCGATTTTCTTGACAGAATTGAACCTGTCGGTCTCCGGCCTCATTCCCTTCTCCTAATCCGAATTTGCCAGCGACCAGTGGCTCTTCTCCTTCGCCTACTTTTGCATTGAAATCTCCAGCAATAAAGATGATATCTTTAGCAAGAATTTGGTCGACTGCTTGTTGGAGGTCTGCATAAAATTGTTCAATTTCTTAAATTACACATTCAAAATGCACATACATGTACTTAAGAGCTTAACATAGGCAAAATACCAGAATAGTCTACCCAAAAATTCACCTCAAAATATCTGACTTTGCGTATTTTCACAGAATGGGAACTGTTGTTTCACACATAAAAAACAAAATCATCCATATTAAAAAATTAGCCCATATACCCAGGTCACAATACCCTTTCAGGCACTGCATCTTCATTCACCTGAGTTCTCTCAAATACATGTAGAGAGTCATCGTATCTGCAGCTCCTCAGAGTGGAATGTCAGCACTGGTATGTGATTACAGCCCAGCTCAACACTCCTAGACCTCAGAGACATGAAGAAGCAGCAGCAGCTTCACAGGTAAGAAACTGCAGGCTGCTCCTCCATATCAACAAATGATTATGCTTGGTATGGGGATACCAAAGGGAGATTAAAAGCATTGAATGAGTGATGTAATGTAACTTAATCAACATTTTATGAGCCCCCTAAACATTGGAGCATTAGTTCACCTAATGGTATCGCTGACCCTACATATACTGTAGCCAGATACTTGAGCATTAATACTTGACATGTTATTCACCAATGTCTGAAGAAAGTGGTATTTTCATGTTATAATGTATATGTTTTGTTAGGGGTTACTGTTGAGTGCGTGTAAGTGATGCAGAATATAATGGGAATAAATATTGAAAAGCAGTTTCATTCACTAACAAAAATATATATTAAAAAAAATAGTGGGTGATATGCAATTCGGCAAAATACATACAAATGAATCCCTGTACAATAATCTCTTGTTCATAACATGTTGAGTGTCAGAGACTATAAGGCACATCTCACAGTCCTGGGCAATGCCCTTTCATGTCTTCTACAATCACTGAACCTAATTTTCAGTCCTTGTTGTGCAATTCTTTTACTGTTGGTCATCATTTCAAAAACTGCATGCATCAAGAGGCCTAGCCATTTTCTGTGCCATGTATTTTTCCTGGAATAACTGTGTTCTTTTGTGCCAGCCAAGCAAGTACTGCATATTTTTTGTGACAGACAGGACATTCTTTACCACAGTTGGGATAGTATTTTTAATTTACAGAAAAACAAATATATGAATATATTGACAACAGGGGACAATTAGATTTTTGTTCTTAACTTTAAATACTTTTCTATGAATCCATCTGGGGGACAGAGTATCAGTCTGCCACCAGCACAGCTGCTCCCAAGAAAAAAAAAACAACAAAGCTTGCAAAGGGGGAGCCTAATAGGAACGGAAACCAACCTGTGTGACAGCAGCAGGGATCCCACATACCTAGGAACGCATGGATGATAGACACTAAAGGACTTCAAAAAGAGGCAACAAATTCAAGAAGCTAGTACCCTCAATGGGTTCAGCACCCAGCACATAGTCGCCAATTCAATGGGCAAAGCAAACAGTACCCTGAACAAGTCTGTACTACAGTCTCAAGAACAACCAGCCAAAAAGAAACCGGCTGCAAGCAAACCACTGCTAAAACCAATCCAAGGAGAAAAGGAACAGATCCAGATATGGGTCAGATTACGCTCACTGAGAGTGAGATTACAGAAAGTTACAAAAACTGCATGCACATCCAGTTATAGAACTTCCATCTATCGTGGCATGGACCCAAACCTCATACTGCATAAGCTGATGATGCACATACTGAACCATCAAGGCTTATTATTCAATGGAATGTAGTTGGAGGGCATGGACTCCCTCCAAAGGGAAGAGAGAAAATCCTAAACCCTAGTAAGCAAACCCCTGGTGCTATCTAGTCCCCAAATACACCCAATGTTGGAGACAAATGTATTCTAGAGAAAGGCTGAGACAATGATGGTCTATCACAAAAGGGCCTGCCAGACCACATTGTGGGTCCCAGAACAAAGAAGGCACATACAGCCCACCTGGAAGACCAACTACAGAGAACTAAGGCTAGCGTCACCCCAGTCTCAACAGATAGCACCTCAGAGATTTGACTAAGAGAAAGAATACCAGAAGGACAGCTACCATCCCTGTAGCTGTGGAAAAAATCCCAGAAAACCAACCACTGTAACTAGAGTGGAGCACACAGAACTTGCCACAGAAAAGCAAGGTATCAAACCGGGACAAGTATGCAGAGGAGCTGCAGGATGGATGTCTCGGACACAGCCCAATGAAGAAACAGACATCCAACCAGTAATTTAACCTCTACTTGTTGTTCAGCTGCCCTGCTGAAAGGCCAACTAGAAGCCTTGATGAAAAAGCTGACCATGACCCTCATGTCAAAACCCATGGGTCCCCTGGAAACACTCCACAATGAGCAGGAGCATGTAGCAAAAACAATTGCACAGTCCTTAGCTTCCTGAAGTGAACTTAAGGAGCCCCTCCCCCTCCTCAATTAAAGAAAGAAAACTCCCAAACCAAGGTTCACTAAGGCTCGGGAACAAAGATATGCACCAATAAACCAGGAACAGTGGTCCTCAAAGGACGATAATAGTGAACAATTCAGGCGACAGCACAAAATATGTGGATATAGCTTTAACTAGTCCACAGTGAGAAAGGCCATTGTGACTATGAGCCAATGTCTGTCCAAGGCCGCCCCAACTCCAGAAACAAGGTAGGTGCTGTAAGCCTTGAAACACAGTCTGATGGGCACTGAAAAAAGCCGAAGGCAGATATAACACCTGCGACTCAAAGTGCAGACCTGGGCAAAGTCACCTCTCCTGTCCCAAGACAGAGACAGCAGGGGGATTAGAACGCTCTGAAAAAAACATTAAAGCAGGAAAAACACTGACCTGTTGATAAAAAAAAAAAAGTGGGCCAGCCCAGATGAGTATTAGAAACCTTAGCACACTCCTTCCCCCGACTCTCTCTCTCCTGCTAGCACAAACACCACTGTGAGCTTGACTGCAAGACGGAAATCGCTCAGTGTAGCCATTTCCCAGGCTGTCTGTCTACACACGCACTGCTCCTCTAAGAAGAGGGGAACTGTCGGAAAAATCTGGCAAGATGCCGACGCAGCTAACTGCACCCTCTACAAGGAAGATAGCACCAGCCAACTGTGGGTCCAGACTGTCTGCCAAGCTGAGACTCATGCAGAAGAACTGGGGCACTGAATGGAGTTCACTCCCCAGCAGGTCCTGCGGACCTTTAGGGTAGAGGCCGGAAACCTCACTGCTCAGCTGCCACTGATTTTCTGCACCTAGCAGCACACATCCCTTAGTAAAAATAAACAAACAAAAAAAATCACAAATAAAACAAGTCTAACACTAAAAAGAGATGGGGCTGCAAGGAAGCCCCAGTAAGGAAACACAGCATCCTTGGGCACTTAAAGAACACTGAAGATCAGGAACGGTAGAGGGGAGAAGCTTCTATTGGTACCTTCCAGTTACCCATGGTAAGCAGTGTCAGTGGGTGGACATCGGAATCCTGGCATTGAATGGTTGCTGACCTTCCGACATCAAAACATGCGACACGATGGCCACTAGCCAATCACATCATAAATGGAGCTTTGCGCATGCGTACAGAACGCGTGTTCGCAGGTCATTTGTAACATTCAGCAATCAGATGTGCATTTAAAGCAGCATCCTATGGCTGGCAACCACCGCAAACCCGGTATTCAATGGAAAAGGTATTTAAAATCGACAGTTGCTAACTATCGATTTCCGATGTCCATACCTCGTGTCCCCCAGATTGGATGAATGAGAAAAATGAATTCCATTCTGAAACTTCTATAGTTTGCAGGAATACCACTCTTTTTCACATTTTTTAATAATCTTTTTAAAAAACTTTTTTTCTACGTAGTTTTTTGTATTTTATGTGTTGCTCTGATACCACAGGTGCAGGCAAAAATTATTTGTTTTTTTCACAAGACCCAGATTCTCACATGAAGGAAACACAAGTATCCCCTCTCATCATCATCATCATGACCTCTGAAATCTATAGACCATTTAATGATCCATGAACCAATAGTGTAGATGTACTGTAAATTAAATCGTAGTGTGTTTTTTTTCTTTTTTAGCCATTCCCTAACATTTCTAAATTGTAAACATAGAACATTTTAAAATGTAAACATCTATGTTAAAGGGTCATATAAAATATTTTTGTATGTATAAATATATAAACTAGAATCCTCTAAACAATGTTACCGATATAAAATGAAAATGCATATTTATTTTTCTCAATTAAATTGTTTAATAAGAGTATCCTAACAAATGCTTCAAAGTGCATTTACATTTTTATTGGAAGAAGCATACCTTCAGGAGAAGCTGGTATTTTGTTATCCGCTGTACTGGTTTGATAAGGTAAGAAGAAATCGAGTTTGCCAATTCATGACGGTGTTGAATTTCCTGTAAAATGATACAGTGAGAGAATTAGATTGCGTTCAAATTAGAGAAATAAAGCACAGAGGATGGATTGGAAAGTAACAATTATTGCAGAAGAACTTTTAGGCCGGTATGCTATTAGTAGCGGTAATTTGCCACTGCTAATTGATCTGGTGGGGGCTATCCAGTTAGACCCGAAAATTGCCTCAGACAGGCTAAACAAAATCCCCGAAATCAGCCCCTTTTTGGCTGCTGCAATCCCGATAACGCACAGGTTTCATGATGGACCCTGTGTGTTTTCAGACGAAAATGGGTCATTTTTTTTTGCAAAGAAAACAAGCTCTACAGTAACTGGATAGCCCGATAATGACCATCGGTTGAAAATTGCTTTAAAAGCTAGGGTTTTTATTTCTCAAGAAAAATTTACGTGGCTAATAGAATACCAGCTTTTGTTGGAAAATATGGGCACTTAAGATGATGTAATTAGCTAAAAAGTATAGTATGTATGAATTACAGAAAAAAAAAAAAAAAACACACCATGAGGCAAATATAAATCAACACAGGAGATAAATGTAGTTGCAGTACCATAGTGGACTTAGATTCAGAATAGAGAGTCTGACAGGCTATGCAGTCATCATTGGCTGTATTAATGGTCATTTCTTGCAATAATGCTGCTCTATTGGATACAGTCATTCAGTTTACCTGTGTGGTCAAATCTGACAGAGATCCAGCTGCTTGGAGGAATTAGCTGGTGTATGGCTACTGTAAACCACTGACTGTTAGGTGTTCTCACACCTCACCCTTCTATATCTAAAAAGGAACCTAAAAATGTAGATTTAATATCTAATAACCGCAAATCAGAAATTAATTGGTGTCATTCAGATTTCAGAGTAGAGACATACCGAAACAGAAGCAACAGCAGATACCGCAAAATACATAAGAGGCAGTGGAATAAGTGAAATACAAATTATGGGGGGCTAGACAAAGAAAATGTAAAAGCTGACCTTGAGATACAAATACACAAATACAAGAACAAAGGTAGAAATGACCGAATCAAAAGGAGAAAAAATGCAAGCTTTGTGTCTTTGAAAAGAGAGAAGAAAGAATTGTCTCTTTGTTGGTGCACATATAGGGAAAAAAAAAATTTGGAATCAAAATTAAAAAATAACTTTTATCATGTATATATTAAAAAATCTCACTTCGCCTGTTTAGTAAAATATTCCATAAAAATTAAAAAGGAAACATATATCATAATATTGTTATTGAAATTAAATTATTAATAAAACAGTTGTCTGTGTCCTTTTATGATCGTGGCCGTTCAATATTATTCAATAATTTGCCTTTCACCAATATTTATTTAGCCAATAGATGGCAGTGTGTTATTAAAAATTGAATATTGTCTGAAATTACATAATCAGACTGATATGTGGAAGGAAAGTGTAAAATTAGATCACGACTAGTCTACTTATACTATACAATTTATAGTGTCGTATTATCAAAAGTGTATTATAAATCTATTATAAATTAATAATTTAATTTCAATAACAATATTACGATATATAGATACAACAAGGAAAAAGAAAAAAAGAGGTAGTATATCGGTGCACAAGTCGATTGGTTACAAATTACTTATAACATAACTTTTATTAGATATGTATTATAATATATATCACCTCTCTAGGGAAATAAAGCGGCGAAGTATTAAAATATATAGAGAAAGAAGAAATTAGAATTAAAATTAAACTGAGGGTCTTCTCTTTAATGGGTTTATTAATCAATATCTTCTAGTGATCGGATATAGTTTAAATTATACGTCTGTTATTGATCCATATCTTGGATCTCCTATGTGAACTCCCACAGTATATAATTTGTATAATCTATAAAAATTTGTAGATGATACTCCACATGTTGCAGATTCAGCTGCTTCTATAATATCGGCACCTTCATATCAATTAACATTTACAAATTATATTCAAAACATCGATGTTATGCCGATTAAATCATTGGTCCAATTATCGCTATACAAATGTTTGGGTTGCCTCTATAAATAGGCAAATAGATCCCTGATGTTGCGCAACGCTTGTACGTCGATTAATACCTGCAGATTATATTACTGCAGTCAAAAAAAAAAAAAAACACTACAGCCACTTTATCATAAATCTCGATAAATAGCAGTATTCAATTTGAATCTCAATATTACAGATTCAGTTGTTGAAATATCAGCAGCTTTGTATCTTATATAGTATCAGCCGTTTACTATCAATTATCGTTTGAGAGTTGTATCGCTGAAATAAAAAAATCGATGTTATGCCCATTAAATCATTGGTCCAATCATCACTTTATTGGTATTAAGATTACCTTTATGTATAGGCGAATACGTCCCTGATATTTAAATATCTTTATAGAGCTGCTTCTATACTATCTGCAACTTTATATCACTTAAACATTTACAGGTTATATTGCCAGATTCAAAACATCGATGTTATACCGAATATATCAATGAACCACTCATCACTATACTGATATTAAGGTTGCCTCTGTATGTAGGCAAATAGATCCCTAAAAATGAGCAACATTGATACATCGATTCATCTCTGCAGATTATGTTGCTGCAGTAAAAAAACCAAAAAAACTACAGTCACTTTGTCATAAGTCACGACAAATGGCAGTGTTTGGTTTGAATCCAATTGTAGCAGATTCAGTTGCTTTTAAAGTCTCAGCAACTTTGTATCTTCTATAATATCCGCAACTGAAAAATCGATGTTGTGCCCATTAAATCATTAATCCAAATGTTGCTTTGTTGGTATTTAAGTTGTCTTTGTATATAGATGAATGTGTCTCTGATATTTAGATATCTTTTTAAATAAAGTTTTTACATCGATCAATCCCTGCAAATTATCTTACTGTGGTCAAAAACATCGATGTCACACACCAGGTACTGATAGCAGTCTAATAAGCTATCATGTTAGATTACCTGCATATTAAAGCAGAAATCCATCAATATGTTACTTCTATGTAGCAATATTGAATTGCCTTTGTGTGTCAATGGAATCAATTATCTTACTGTGGTCAAAAACATCGATGTCACACCAGGTATTGATAGCAGTCCAATAAGCTATCATTTTAGATTACCTGCACGTTTAAGCAGAAATCCATCAGTATGTTATTTCTATGTAGCGATATTGAGTTGCCTTTATGTCTCCGTGTATATTCATTATTACCTTTATCATATATTAACACAAACAGACAATACAAGTATTAATGTCCCTTAATGTCTCATATACATAGGAAATCTCCGATCACAGATGGAGTTAATTGCAGTCACATTCGCTGCTATAATGCATCTGTTGCACTAACAATGAATGCTATATTGATTGCAATACAGAAGAAGTCTACGATCACAGATAGGGTTAATTGCAGTCACATTCGCTGCTATGCATCTGTTGTACTGACATTGAATGCTATATTAATTGCAATACATAGAGAATCTGCGATCACAGATGGAGTTAGTTGCAGTCACATTCGCTGCTATAATGCATCTGTTGTACTGACAATGAATGCTATATTGATTGCAATTGTTTGGTTGGTCATTTGTTGAAGCCATAATAGGCATAATATCTTTGCACGCACAGAGAGACCCTCAGAGAGGTCCGATGCGCATTTCGCTAGTGGCTTTTTCAAAGGATCGATTACGATATATGTCTCCTTTTTAATTTTTAGGGAATATTTAACTAAACAGGCGAAGTGAGATTTTTTAATATATACATAATAAAAGTAATTTTTTAATTTTGATACCAAATTTTCTTTTCCCTATATGTGCGCCAACAAAGAGACAATTCTTTCTGCTCCCTTTTCTTGTTCACTTATACCCATTGTCTTTGGCAGCACCCCCATAGAGACGATCATATATTGACAGACAATTATCTAATTGGGGCCATAATATTGAAAACAGCTTATCAGACCTAAACTTAGTGCATATGTGTTTCCCAAAAGTCCCCCACCCTTTATTCTACAAGCTTTGTGTCTTGTCAGTTTACGTGGACATTGTACTTGTAGGCATAATGGGACATACATGACTTAAAATGTTGCTGGCTTTGAAAGAGGTAAAGATAAACTACGCTCAACATTATATGCACTATTGATCCACCCATGCATTTCTTGTAGAACAGTTATGGGAATTAAGGTATTCATGTCCATACTACTACCTCAGGACGATAAAACATGTAGAACTGGCAAAACAATATATGTATGCCTCTAATAAAGTCACTTAGAATTTTTTTTAAAAAGTGTGAATTGTTTGTTGTATTTGCAAATACATTTACGTCATATTAGGAGCCTATATAATGGGTTGGAGTTTGATGTACCATCTAATTTTTATAAAATTTGCCAAATTTTTTTGCTCTCAAAAGGCACCCATTATGCGTGGGGCACAGTGATACACAGAATTTAAATTGCTGATGAATTCATTGGCTTACCACAGATGTGTGTAAGAGAGGGGCATGCAAAGTAATGAGTCTGTTTTAATGCTTCTGAATAATAAACCTTATACATTTTTGAAAACTACTGGAACCGTTTTTGTTTGCTTATCTGATGCCCTTGGCAGTAACAGTATGCACAGGTAAACAATCTATGCATCACAGGGGGGGGAATGGCTGTGATAATCCGTTTCTGTGCATTAAAATGCATAAGATTGAATAGCAGCAGAGGCGGATTTAGGCGTCATAGGGCCCTAAGCAAGATACAAATTTGGGGCCCCCCTTCTTCAAACAATTCCCCTCCCAGTCAGTGTGCATATGCCAAATCCCCCCACCCCACCAGTCATTCAGTGTATGCCTAATCCCCGCCCCTCCTTCCCAAGACTGGAACATTTTCAGATATGTGGATATTACAGAGAGGAACTTATGTCTACAGTAACTTATGTGCCAGGTTAACCCCCCCCCCCCCACACCCCCGGACTGCACGCACACCACCCCCAACTACCCAATTGTAGCAGGTGAATGTAGGTGAAAGCTGGAATCAGTAAGGGTGCCTGCCAGTGTGATGAGGGGGTAGGGGTGTTGCCGGCCCAAAACACCCTGCCTCCCCCCCACACTGGCAGGTGCCACAAACCCCACACATGCGCCACCTCCCCCTTCCCCCAGCAGAATCAAAGGCAGCAGATGCACCTCACTTTATACTCTGCTATCCACTTTGGGAGGCAGCGCACCTCAACTTCTATCTTCTCGGCTTCCCCCTCTCTCTGTAACGTCACATGAAGGCAGACAACACAGTGGAGAGCAGGAGAGGAGACAGAGCAGCACCCGTCACCTGTCCAGAACTGATGAGCTGACAGTCTGCTGGGGCCCGGAAGTAAAAATGCACACGGACACTCAAATAAACAGCCCTGTCACCGCAGTGGCAGAACGGAAGTATGATTCTGTTCTGCGGCCGGCGGTTCAAATCCCGACAGCGGAAGCCTGGCAGGGGTGAAGATCCCGAATGCTAATTAAGGTAAGTACCGCTAACCTAATTCCCTACCCTAACCCTCCTTTAGGGGTGCCTAACCATAACCGTACCCCCAAGTGCCGAATGCTAACCCCCCCGATAAGTGCCTAAACTTAACCCCCCCCTTCCCTGCAGCCTAAACCTAAGTCTCCCGGGGGGTGCCTAACCCTAACCCTCCTGGCGGGCTGCCTAACCCTAAATCTCCCCTGGGAGTCCCTAACCTAACCCACCCCCCCCCCACCCCCGCGGCTATCCGCGCCTGGCTTCCCTTCGATCGTGATGCTGGGCGTCGGGCTCCCGGTGTATGTAAAATGACAGGCGTCTGGATTTCGGTGCCTGTCATTAGACCTTTGCAGGGATTAGACAGTCGGGATGCCGACGGTCGGCACTTAGACCGTCGGCATCCCGAGTGCATACCGGCAGAACTAGTGAGTGGTGGGACAATATGTGAGTGGGTGCAACAATATGTTTTGGGGAACCCACCCCACTGCAAGCAAGGGACTATGGGCCTGATTCAGAGCTGGACACTCTGAATGAGCGCCCGCTCTGAATCAGGGCGTGTTTTTTTTTTTTTCCCGTCCGGTCGTTTGGACGCTCGCATAGCTGTGGGTTACCACCCACAACTTATGCGAGCGTCCATGATGATAGTCACGATGGTCAAGACCATCGCGACCATCGGGCTTGCGACGAGATCCTGCGGTAGGGTCTCGGAGACCGCAAGCCCTGGAGTGATTTTGGCTCTATCAGAGCCAAAAGCACTTCCACTGACATCACTAGTGATGTCAGTGGGGCAGGACCCAGACCCTCCGTCTGGCAGCCACGCCCCCGGCACGCCCACCAAAGGGGGCGTGCTGTCAATCACCATCGACAGCACGCCCCCTTTGGTGCGAGACCCATAACAACGGCTACCCCGTCGTTATTCTGGTCTCGCGTATGCGCACGACGGAGCTCCCTCCGTCGTGCGCATGCGCACTAGGGCACCATCGACCCGCTTGCGAACGCTCAGTGCTCGAGAGCGGGTCTGAATCAGGGCCCATGGCCCTGATTCAGAGCCGGACGCTCTGACCGGACGCTCTGACAGAGCGTTCGCTCTGAATCAGGGCTGGCCTTCTGTTTTTTTAGAGCGGCCTCCCGGCCGCTCACATAGCTGTGGGTAACCACCCAGCTATAGCGAGCGGCCAGGAAGATGGTCGCGATGGTCAAGACCATCGCGACCATCGGGCTTGCGACAAGACCCTTGTGGTAGGTTCCCGTTGCCGCAAGCCCCAGAGAGCTTTCGGCTCAAACAGAGCCGAAAACTCTCCCACTGACATCACTTGTGATGTCAGTGGGGCCGGCCCCAGACGGTAGATGTTCCCATGGGAACGCCTCCGTCTGGGCAGCCACGCCCCCGGCCCGCCCACCAAAGGGGGCGTGCTGTCTCTCAACATCGACAGCACGCCCCCTTTGGTACGAGACCCGGAGCGACGGATTGCCCGTCGCTATCCGGGTCCTGCGCTTGCGCACGACGGAGCCGGCTCCGTCATGCGCACTGGCCTACCATCGACCCGGTTGCGAACGCACAGCGCTTGCGACCTGGTCTGAATCAGTCCCAATGTGTGCGCCAAAGAAGCACAACCAAAAAAAGAGGTGTGGTCTTGTAGTGAAGTCTCATATAATGCAGAAAGCTTCACAGTGACAACCATATAAATGCAGAAAATATCACAAAGACTGCCTAGTAATGCAGAAAGCATTGCAGTGAGCGCAATACAATGCAGAGCGTTGCAGTGAGCACCATATAATGCAGAGTTCATCGCAGTGAGCACAATCTAATGCAGAGAGTGTCACAGCGAGCACAATATAATGCAGAGTGTTATAGTGAGTGTCATATAATGCAGAGAGCGTCACAGTCAGCGCCATATAATGCAGAGAGCGTCACAGTAAGCGCCATATAATGCAGAGAGCATAACAGTAAGCACCATATAATGCAGTGTGTCACAATGAGCGCTATATAATGCAGAGAGTGTCGCAGTAGCCAGTAAGGGCTATATAAAGCAGAGAACATTGGTAACCCACATATAAGTTATAAAACAAATCAGGTGTATAAATACACCTCTTACACATACAGAATATCAATACACCCCCCCACACACACATTACATTAATACACCCCCACCACAGATAGAATTAAAGCACATTCCAACCCCCCCCAAAAAAAAATTATAATACACCCCTCCCCATTATATACATATACCACCCCGCCCCCAGATGGCACTAGCACTTACCTCAGGATCTGTGTGATCCCTGCTGGTCTCAAAGGCACAGGAAAGGAAGAACTGAAGGAGAGAGACACTGGGCTAAACAGAAACGGGGCGGGGTCTCGTGTTAGAGGGCGTGGTCTCGGGCATTGTTCACGGATAGGAGGGTCGAAAGTGACTATAGAATAGACATATGAGGGGCGGGGACACATGGGGAAGGGGCGGTCTTGCCATTAGGGGGCGTGGTCTCGGGCAGCATTCAGGGATAGGAGTGGTGACTATATAATAGACAGAAGAGGAGGCTGGGTCTCGGGCATACTAGTGACAGGTAGAGCGATAAGAAGGGGAGAAGCCACTCTCCTGTCCTCCACCCAGAACTGCTTCTCCTTCCTTACAGCCAGCTGTTAGCCTCAGAATACTATAATAATGAATCAGTGTGACAGTACTGCTTGGCTGCCGACCCCTTCCTTGCTGCGGGCCCTGGTGTAAGCTGCCGATGCTGCGGGCCCCCTGGGATACGCCGGGCCCTAAGCGCCCGCTTTGGTAGCCTAGCGGTAAATCCGCTACTGAATAGCAGTTGGAAAAAAAAAAAAAGTGCACTATTCAATCACCCGCAAGTTAACACGTGATAATTCTTCATACGATTTAACGCAAATTTCTATTCACCTCCTCATGAGCAGGTGAAAAGATGGGGAAAATCCCTATTACCATCCCATAATGACCAATTAGGCAACAATATTTTTTTTTAATTAGCTTAATTTGGCCAATAATGTGCAAAGTGCAGAAAAATTGGTCAATTGATGTGGGACAGGTATATGGGGTGCTGTATGAATGGAACAGGTGTTTTTAAGATTGCAGATGGGTGTTATAACACGGTGTATTTTGAAGGTTTTTTTTTTTTTTAAAGTGGCTTAAAATGACACAAGTATTTGCTCAGAATAGCCATTGACACAACTTAAGAACCCCAAATACTTTTACACTAATACCCCTTTTACACCGGAGCTAACACCCGGGTTTTTGAAGGGTTAACCCGGGCAGCTCCCTGGTTTAAAAGGGGAGAGAGTTGGATCGCCGGGTCGAGTGACCCAGCAATCCAACCCAGGAAACTAGCAGGGTTTAACACGGGCGTAGCCCGTGAAACCCTACTGTGAGAACAGCGCACTCCAGGTCACGATGACCTGGAGTGCGCTGCTAGCCGGCCGATTGGTCCGGCTTCAGTGGCGCTTGGAGATGACGTCATCTCCAAGCGACCACTTTCACTCCGCAAAAGCCGGGTCTATGCAGACCCGACTGCGGTGTCGGCGGCGCTGACTCGGAAATATCCCGAGTCGGCGCCGGCAAAATTCCGGGTCTGATCCGGATAGGAACTTTGTTCCAACTCCGGGTCAGACCCGGAATTTAGGTGGAAAAGGGGTATAATAGACTTCTATACTATTTTCCTATATGTTTGCCTTTTTTTTTTTTTTTTTTTTTTTAGGTACACTCTACTTCTAGAGTGTAAAACCTGCAAGGATTAACACGCAAGTGCCAGAATACAACTTTTTGAATTGAATTGTGCGTAGATGGGAGCTCGCATACAGACAAAAAGTTAAATTAACGGGTGATAAGTTAACGCACGAAAAGTTTATATTTATCGCGACTACTTGAATTCCCCCTTAGGTGTCAATAAACTGATCCTCTTTAAGTGTAGAAACTCTTATGTGGAAAATAATTATCAATCACAGGAGTCTATGATGTTTTCTATATTTAGTTAAGCCACATACGTTTTCTGTACACCGAATAGTTAATTTTTTTTATCTTTATTAAAGCAATAACTAACATTTATATTATTTTAATATTTCAACATTCTTCCGATTTTTATTATTTACATTACCCTTTATAAACTTAATAGCCAGTTTATTAAGTACCCCTTCCTAGTAATGGTTGGGACCCACTTTGCCCCCAGAGCAGTCTACCTTCTTTGTGGCATGAAACATCCCTTAAAAGTTATGTCCATGTTAATAATATGGCATCATGCAAAGACTGAAAATTTGTGCACATCCTCCTGTTCCACCACTTCCCAAAATGTGATTTACTGGATTTAGATCTGGTGACTGTGGAGACCATTGAAATACATTGAATTAATTGTACTTTTGAGCTTGAGATGGCATATGCTGTGTGACATGGCGTGCTGTCCTGCAGGAAATAGCCATTAGAAGATGGGAAGTCTGTGGTCATAAAGGGATGCATAGGCTCAGCAACAACAGCAGGCTGTGGTATTTAAAAAATGCTCAATTGATATGAAAGGGACTAATGTGTGCCAAGAAAATATTCCACACTCCAATACACCATCAGCCTGAACTATTGACAGAAAAGTTAAACCTGTCCATTTTTGTGATCCTGTGTCTACAGTAGCCTCAGTTTCCTGTTCTTAGCTGACAGGAGTGGAGCTTTGTGTGGTCTTCTGCCCACTTCAAGGTTACCTGTGCAAAGTGTTCAGAGATGCTCTTCTGTGTAACACTTATTTGCATACCATTCTCTGTAAACTCTAGAAATGGTTGTGTATGAAACCAACAAGATATAAGCAATTTATGAGATACTCCAATAACGGAATGGGTATGAAATTCCCGTCAGTGGCAGCCCGACAGGAGCAGAATGCGACGCAGCGGAAGCCCGACAGCGCTGGAAATCCCGATCGTGGATAGGTAAGTATCCACTAACCTAACCTAACCCGCCTAACCCTCCTTAGGGGTGCCTAACCCTAACTTCCCCCCCAAGTGCCTAACCCTAATCCCCCTCTAAGTACCTAACCACCCCCTTCCCAGCTGCCTAAACCTAAGTCCCCCGGGGGGGTGCCTAACCCTATGTCCCCCCCGGGGGTGCCTAACCCTAACCCTCCCTCCCCCTAACCTAACCCTAACCCTCCCAGGGGGGTGCCTAACCCTAAGTCCCCCCCGGGAGCCCTAAACCTAACCCTCCCCCCCCCCCCGCGCGGCTGTCCGCTCGCGGCACCCGGCATCACTACAATCGTGATGCCGGGCGCCGTTCTCCCGGCTTCGGGAAAATGTGGGCGTCTACATCTAGACGCCCGGCATTTCACCCTTGCCGGGATAAGACAGTCGGGAAGCCGGTTGCCGATACATAGGCAGTTGGCTTCCCGATTGCTTCCCCCAATAACCCAATCCCGGCACCAACAATCATTCCATTGTCAAAGCCACATACAGTAGATCACATTTCTTCTCCATTTTGCTTTTGCTCTGAACTGGACTCTTGACCATGTCATCTTTTATGCATAGAGTTTCTGTCACATAATTGGATGATTAGATATTTGCATTACTAAGCAAGTGTACCTAACAAAGTGACCAGTAAGGCATTATGTGAATTAATAAGTGTTATTTTTCTTTCTTATTAAAAGTAATAAAACCCTTTATTTAGCTCTTTAAATTTGTGGAACTAAATAATTAGCTAATGAATGTATATTAGTTCTAGTTCTTATACTAGTAAGTCTGCTTGAAGAGCTCACCACTCAATACTGTTGCAATTGTCTATTATCTACTCCCCATAAGCCACTTTACCTCCACCAGAGATCTCTATAAATCATTGTGATAAGGCTCTCATAATACAATCACTTGGGACGTAAGAAATATGCCACATTTAAGACATGCATTCAACAATAGTAAGGATTGTTTAACAGCTTCCTGGCTACAGATTTTTTATTCTGCTTGATGTCATCGACATTTGAATGCAAATTTAGTACTCTCACGAGAATCTGTGGTATTTTTCCTTTTTCTCTCTAGGCCCATATGATCAGGAATAGTTACGGGATCAACAGTGACTAGGTCGATCCCGGAATGCAGGCGCTAGCATGTCAACAAGGTTAAAATGCTACTTTCAACAGTTAACTGGATCACCTGTACAACTTTAAACATGCTGCTTTACCAATCCAGTTAACATGCACTAATGTAAACCTGTTCAAATCTGTTGAAAACTGCATTAGATCCAAAGCCTTAACATGTACTGTTCGCATAATAGCCATTAAAAATGTGGCACTGGCCCAAACATTGGAAAACCTGGACCATAGATGGCATAGATAAGAGGTCCCTGAGATTGGCTTAGACATAATTGGATGACTACATAAAGAGGGACAACTAAAACGTCCAAGATAGAATCTTTACCAAAACTCAGAGGAAATGGTGTCAGAAAGCCATGACCTGGAATTGTTCTCTTATATATTGAACTATCAATTGGCATGACGATACAATGGTCAGCCTGAAGAAAATAGTGGATGCTTGATTGGGCCTGTACCACAAGACTGCTTTACTTTGCATCAAGCTCTTTTGGGGGTCTATTTACTAAGTCTTGGATAGAGATAAAGTGACCAGAGATAAAGTACCAGCCAATCAGCTCCAAACTGCCATGTCATAGGCTGTGTTTGAAAAATGACAGGAGCTGGTTGGCTGGCACTTTATCTCCGTTCACTTTATCTCCATCCAAGACTTAGTAAATAGACCCCTTGGCCTCTGTTTCACCAGCTAACGTGTCATCAACTGTGTTTTATGCTGCCAGTTTTCAACAACTGTTGCAGGCTCACATTATCACTATAACCCCCCATATCAATATACTACAATTAAATAATTTTGCTAGCAGACACTGAAAAGGAACTGAACGGTTATTAAATAGCACTTACATCAAAATAAGGTCCTGCTTGATCTAAGATAAGTTGGGTGGAGTCAGGTTTATTCTTGCAATAAGACACATACATTTGAAATTTGTCAGCCTGAAATAAAGGAGAACAATTTATTTCCGATTAATTTGGAAGTTTTCTGAAGCTACAATAAAGTAAACCATATTCATGTAAAAATGTTGACATGTAATATACTGACCTACAACACAGGGTTGGGGGAAAAAAATAAAAACAGGTTTTTTTTTCGTTTACCCCGATTTTTTTTTTTTTTTTTAACCAGCTATGTATTAGAATTTATGATCAACCATTTTTGAATGCTTTCTAACCAGGATTGAAAAAAAAAACAAAAAAAAAACTATTTATTTACTTATTTAAAACCTGTTTTTTTTTTACCAACCCTGCTTCAACACAAAATATTTTAAAGTCTATAAACTTGCTAGATAACTGAAAGCGCTCATATTATATGGTTGCCAAACAACATTGCATGAGTTTTTCCAATTGTTATAGATATTTCCTTACTATTCTGAGATGCAGTCAGGAACGGATGTCACTATGTCAACAGTGACCATGTAGACATGAGAAAGCTCCTAAAGAAGCATGCCTAAAGTTATAATGCTTACAACCATGTTGCGATTCCAGCACTGGCTTTCTCTTGTGTACATCGTCACTATATCATTAACGACTGTAGACAAATTGCATGTACAGATGTGTCCCCATACATCTATCCCCCGTGCGCTACAAATTGAGTTACACAATGCATGAGCGCCGTGCAACTCGGTAGTGCCAAGTGTCTTTTCGTGCAGCTTTTTCCCTTAAAATTAGTTTTATTCGTCAGTTGCTGTGACACTTACGTAGCACTTTGCATGCATATACAGCAGCAGTCGTGCACAGAATATAGGAATGCCCCATATCATTTTAATCAGCATTGCAAATAACATGCATTTTGAGGAAAAAAGGTTGCACGAAAAGACGCTCGGTGCTACAGAGCCGTGCCACGGTATTGCACGACTAGAAGGATAATAGGATAAGTGTAATAGGAAAGGAAGTTAGATGCATGTGCGGACATATCTGTATCCCACTACTCTAACGCTGGGTAGATCCACGGGCGATCCCCTGCCGAGTCAACATATCGGACAGTTGGTACACATTAGACGATCCGGTGTCCAACTGCCCGATATGTCAGCCCCTGGCGCATCCCACTGCATGGGGTTGTCAGCTGCACCGTCAGATTGAGATGCATGTAGGGCCAACCTGACGAAGCAGCTGATGACCACACTGCACGATTTGAACGCTATATCGTCTAGTGTGTACCCAGCATAAGTGCATAGAAAGGTACGGAAGTACCAATCTCTGAAAGAACATAGAAGCATGTTACAATGCTCCTGACCACCAAATTAGGCTTGGTTTGCTTATAACAGGGGTGGGGAACCTTTTTTCTGCAGAGGGCCATTTTGCTATATATAACATTATTTGCGGGCCTGGTGCAGGCCACGCCCCCTCCGCATGACATCACGGAGCAATCCTGAGGATGCTCCGGGGAGCTGTAAGGGCAGTGGTGTGACAGTCTGAAGCGTCCTAAGGACGCTCCAGGTGGCACTGCTGCACAGATTCTGGCTGCAGGGTGCCATTCTAGGCACCCAGCTTACCAGATGAGGCTAGCAGAAAAAAGCTCAGAGGGCCAGACCAAATGATTCCGTGCGCCTTATACGGCTTCTGGGCCTGAGGTTCCCCATCCCTGGCTTATAACCTTGCCAAAACGTTAAAAGAATTTGTCTGTTTGATGGCAAGAATAAACTTGGAGTGTACAGCACGGTCCACAGTCTCCAAGCAATAAATGATGCATAAGTGACTACCATAGAAGTTAGAGTAATTGATGACAATTTCAAATTATAGCACCTGTTAATATACAGTACTTTCAAAAATTATTATGAATCATATTGTTGTTAATTACCCAAGTGACAAAACAGTGTCCCACATCTTCAGGTAGCTGTTCATATTTTTCAAGTTCTTTAAGGAACACACTGTAAATATATAAATAAATAAAATATATAATAAAATAATAAAAAATAATTTCTAAATACAGACAAGAAACATTTTTGATGATCTACAACTGGAAGCAGCATCAACAAACACAAGCAAAAATCGGATCTGCTAAACAACTGGTAAGTATCCGATACAGCAACTAAAAGGGCAGACTAGTTGGGCCAAGTGGTTCTTATCTGCCTTCAAATTCTATGTTTCTATGTTTAATATACCAGTTACATATGATTTAGTAGTAATAGGGCACAATTGATTACTCAGACATTGTTTCTACCATTTGTTGTATTTCAGAGTGGCTTAACCAGTGGTTCCCAAACTTTTTTGAATTACAGCACCCTAGTTCATCATCATTGTTTTTTGACAGCACCCCTAAGCCAAAAGTTTGTTATTGAGAAATTCAGAAAAAAATGTAGTGAAGTAGTAAAATGAAGTAAATTGTGCTCCCCTGTCATCCTTAGGTTTGGTTATATAGTGGTGGACAGGTTTGTGCTTCTGTTTGTGCACATATTTACATTACATTGACCATAAAAAATGTGATTTGGAGCTGGACCACCAACCTGAGGCACCCCTATAAGTGTCTTGAGGCACCCCAGGGTGCCGCCGTGCACAGTTTGGGAACAACTGGGCTTAACAATGAATATTTGAAACAGTCATATACATGTAGGTTATACACACTTGTTATGAAACTCATAAATGTCCTGCATGTTCCCAAAGATGATGTGTTCTTTATTCACAATGCCAGGTGGAATTTCTTCAACCCCGCTTGTCATTTCCCAGAGATATGTCTGCAATGAATCATGGAAATGGAAAACAAAGTTTAAAAAGTAAACAATATATAAGCAAAGACTTCAAATCACTGCCTTTATGCATGACAATTTGAAACACAAAATATACTTTCTTTAGAAAGTAAAAATATTTCAATATAATTTACTACATGTTCAACATGTTAATGTATTGCAGTTAATAACTTGGAATAATGGATATTTTTAGTTTTCCTTCCAGCTGATCTAGAATGTTTGGTGTTCATAATAGCATGTGGTTCTAGCAAGGTATCACCAAATTGAATTGCTTAATCATTTTAAGATTAACAAATTAGAATTAGCACCAGCTATTTGAGAGGTAGGGCTTAAATGTGGACATGAGGGGAAAATGACAATGCTGAGAGATTTTATTTCTTTTTTTTTTTCTTCATTTTCAGTACGGTGCAGTATGGTAGACAGGTATCCTGTGTTGTACATCAGTTGTCCTACTCTTAGTCCCACAATGCCCCTGATTGTTTAATGGGTTATAAGATTTACAGCAGTGGTGAATTTTTATACTATCATTTCTATATATGTTGCTAAACAAGACTATTGTGCTTTTTTGTATGGTATCACTTCCAGTCTATCCAAAAGTAGAAGCCAATAAGTTGCCGCAGAAAGAGCAATAGGAACTGTCAGAAAAGATAATTTTCATGATAAAGTTCCCAAACTGAGCAACTGGAGGTTTGAGTCAATACAACTGGCATAGCGGAACAGGTGAATTAAGGGATCTGTAGTCTACATTAAGCTGCCCATCCACTAGGCGATGCGGGGACGACGGCACGATTACGACGCCGTCGTCTCCCGCGGGGTGAAGTCTGGAGAGGTCTTCATCCCGTGTCCTCCAAGTCTCCCAGCAGTCCTCGGTGGTGATGGGCAGAGTCAGCAGGGCACTGGTCTCCGGCAGGCTGCAGGACCTCCTCCTCAGCGGCTCCCAGCAGCGGGCATTCCATGGCAGCAGCGTCCCTCTGGACAGGTGACAGCGCTCCCTCTCTTGGCACTCTGCTATATGGTGGCGGGTTCATCCCCGAACATGGCAACCTGACAGCGGTCGTCAGGTTGACAGTCATGTTCGGGTGATGATTATGTTAAAAACGACCAGCAGGCACGCGCATCGCTGGTCGTTTTTAACATTTTACTGCCCGATTTGCTGCCGATTACCAAGCGATGGAGCGATAACGACCGTCGTTATCGCTCTATCGCTAGGTTTAATCGCCTATTGGATGGGCAGCATTAAGGGGCCTATCCATTAGCAGATCTTTCTCTACAATGAAAGACAAAAGATTTATCCCTTGAAAATTCCTGGGGCTGCGGTGACAGATATCTGTCATGTACATGACAGATTTTTGCAAACGACGAACGATATTGCATGACATCTATCGGGGACTGGATTTTTTTTTATGTTCCTATTAATTTTCATTAAAAATATCGTTCGTCGTTCACCACTTATAAACTGACAGATATTTGTAATATCTGTCAGCAATAAGCGATAATTGACCAACATGTTGGAGAGACGAAAGACACAATTTGTCGGCCGCGGGAGTGCACATCTGTCATCGTTCAGGGCCTATCCATGACAGATAAATTGAACAACTGAACGATATATCGTTCAAATTTATCTGCTAACGGATAAGCCGCTATAGTCACCAGGAATGGGGTTTATGACTCTTCACTGACCACCAGAAATAGGGGTTTTTTTGTTGTCTAGACTAGCAGACAGATGAGGGGGAAGAGGCAGATAGAGCACCTGGATAAATAATCTACTATTTTTTATGCTTAAGTTAGCAAAGCAAGGCACTATGTAAAAATGTATTGGTCTAAAATCGAACTGTAGCCGGAGACCAGCCACATGTGTGTAAAATGGCCACTGTGGCACTGAAGCGGTTAACCCTCATGCTGTAGCGCCATTTTCAAACGGACCTTTAGGCGCAGGGCGCCTTGTACTGCAAATATATATGTAATGTGTTTTCACGTGTTATATTCAATGTGCTGTGCGCAGTTGTGGAAATGTATTTTTAAATGTACAGATTATGCAATTATGAGGAATGTATAAGGTATTGGGGTAGATGTATTACAGAAAGTTAACTCTTTACCAAGGCGAATCAGGAAGCAATAACGATGAGATGTATGAACATCTCATCGGCCGGAGCGGGGGAGCGTTAACTCCCCCCTCCGGTGATCCCTGATCAAGACCACAGCGCATCAGCCTAGTGCTGATGCGCTGTGTCTCAGTCCCGGCCGGCTCCACTGAGCATGCGCGGGATCTCGCAAGTATCGTGAGATCCTGCGTGCAGCCCTGGAGCCGGCAGCCTCCACAGCAGGGACAGCGCTGTCCATGCTGTGGGGATAGGGCATCGCCAGGATGTAACTGTCGATAGCAACAGCTGCAGCAGGCGGAATGGTCAGGCGAACTGACCGTTCATGCATTGCCCATAGAACCCGTCATTTACTGGCAAACCCGCCGATCATACATCGGGGAGAAGTGGTATCAGGGCACATACTGTGCACTGATACCGCTTCAGAGCTTCTTACATCTCCCCCACTGTGTTCTAAAAGGTAGACTTTAACATCCTCACATAGGAAGTGATATGATGATGGGTAAACTGGACAAGCCTTTTCTTTGAAATGTGCCTTGGTGTAAAATGTCCCAGCAGGTATTGAGAGAAGACCGTTGTTTTTCAGAATCTCCTATTTTGTGGCACTTTCTAAAAACTGAAGGTGTTAAGACTGGGAAAGCCAAACTGATTGATGCTCAGATACTTGTATTTGGAAGGATGAACGCAATTTACCATTTCCTGTAATATGTTATATCTACATTTTAGGAGACAGTTATACTGTATGTTTAGGACACAACTGCTTTTAGGTGGTATATTAGAAAGGAGGCAATTGGGTAACTCCTTTGAAATGTAAGATGTGGTTACTTATCTGCTGTGAGAAAGCATGATTGGTTAAAAAGAAATACAGGGCGCATTTACCTCCTGTGTGTGTAAGAATGATATAAAAAGAGGGCATGTGAGCCCTGTATGTGTATCTTTTTGAACATCAAGAAGGAAAGTACTGCTGTAACATCTTTGTATCTTTGTATGCTGACCCCCTTAAAGCTGATGGGGATGAATTTTTTCTTAAGGCTACTGAGCAATAAACATCTTTGCTTTTACAATGACTGCATCTGAGACAGTCCCCCAAAGGTAAACTGCGTAAAAAAATTTTGACGAACACTTAACAACCCAAAAAATAATCACTTTCATTTTGGGAGCAAAAAAAATAAATAAGTTGGGGGACAAAGTTAAAAACTAGCGAACTGAACTGCAAAGGGGTCCCCAAGTATACCCCAGGTGTTTTTTTCATTGCAGGGGCTTGCGGCAGGTGTTTTTTTTCACAATTTTTTTAAACTTTACTTTAGCAACTTTAATATATGCTGGCCCCCATTTTCAAGTACCCCAAATTTGCTGGGATAAGTAATTTTCTGCAAATAAAACTCCTGAATGCTTCTTCTTATAGAACTTCTTCAGCACTTATGCAAAAACGCTATTGAGCCAGTTTAAAAACACCTTCAGCAAGCCAAATCGGAGGGTACCATAGGGAACCCCATGTCAGAGCACCTTTTGGGGGGTGTCAGGCTGATTTGCCCAAATCTGACATGACTTTCCGCTTGTTTCAGTTTCGCCGGGTCTCATTTTTGCATACTTTCAAATACGGGGATACGCGGGCACGCACACGATACTTATCTGCCTCCAAAACAGGCGAAGTAGGCGGAAAGTCCGGGAGGCAAAAAAGTATCGCGGGTGCAAATCAAATTGAATACGGGCCTTAGTATGAGAGCTGAATAGTAATCCAGAAATCAGCAAGAAACTTACTGGCTGGTAATCAGCCTAGCAGCTGAAACATGTAACACAGGGATTCTGAATTGAGAGCTGCTACAAATAACGCAGGTTAGTAAACTTGATGTATTGTAGATCCAGTCACAGAATACAATAACTTCAGACTAGCTGTGGGATACGCTAAGAAGTAACTTAGAGCTTGGAACAAATACTGGCATCACAGTCACTGGGAAAGCGAAGTTGAACAGCAAGTTCCTATTCCTGGAGTCAGACTAAATACCCCTGATAGCTGATCAGAGGATCAGCTGAGTGACCGCAGGACTACCATTGGGAGAGGTTCGTCAGGTGATATGGACCAACATGGCTGTGTCCATGCCCGCTACCATGGGAACCAGCAGACCCCGGGGAGAATACTCAGTCACCACACACCTCCACTCCCAGCGACTGAACAACTAAGCCCAAGGACGCCGGCAAGGAGGTGAGCAGCGGCCGATCCCAGGCCCCAACCTGACATGAGTCCTGCGACAACAGAATTTTGCCAAACGCTATTCTGTTGTTTGGCTGTTCTGGATTGAGCCCAGCATGTCCAAGCTCAAGCCCTCTGCCAGCTACCGTGCAGAGCCTGGTCCATTGCAAGAGATCAGTGGGTATCAGCCAACACCAATCAGGAGGTGTGGCCGCAAATCATTAACACATACACAGCAGAAGCAGTTCCAGGTGCCGGCAGTAGGAGCCTGGGTGTACTTATGTAGCGGTTCCAAAACCCGACGATAGGAGTTTGGTGGTGGCAGCTACATACCCGCCCACTGCGCAGTGAGTGGAGTCAGTGACAGGCGGTCACTGATGGTAAGAGGGAATCCCTGATACCCCAATTTCTAGTGGGGATCAAGCCTAATCAGTGAGGTCATCCGGTCACAGGACAATTCAGCCAATACATTATAGTGTCTGTATTGTATACAAATTATCACTTTGGAGAATTGGTCGAAGTGTGCCGGTATGCAGCGGTATGACATACCGGCACTTGTTTTTGCATTGACCCGGAAGTTGCCGATTGAAGTTAAACTGCGTCGGCACAGCAAGCGGCTGTACAGTGGCGGAGTGTCTTTGGACGCTGACTCATGTGATTCACACAGCCACACACTCTGGTTATTCTGGGCTGGAGCCCTGCATTGCTGCCCACCTGTATAACATCACGTCCTGCAGGTAGGTCTGCTACTCTGAGAGATGGATCCAGGGAAGGGCTGGACCAGATCCAGGGGATGGCTGGGGGGTGGCATGGTGCCATCTGTCCCCCGGGCTAGTACAATTGTGCAGCACTAGGGCCACTGCTGTGCTGTCTGTATGCATATATCAGTGACAGTCGGGAAGGTTTCTCTGCCTGCCTCCCGGCGATCAGTGTCAGACTGTGGCAGTGCAACTAGCATGAGAAGGGGCCAGCAGATGCAGAAAGGGCCATCAGGGGGTACAGCTTTACAGGGCCCGAGCAGATGCAGGGGTCCCTGTGGCTCTAATGATCCTGACTACAAACTGCTTCTGTGAAGCAGTGGCCAGGATTATTGGTGCCTGCTGCAAGACCAGATTATCATGGAGGAACCTGCCCATATGGAATTCACCACAGACAGGTTCCCCTCTCAGGCTCCCCCACCAGATCAGCTTTCCTTGCTTGGCTCTGCAGTAGCCCCGCCCCCAGCTCTCTTCTCTTCCTTTCTTCTCCTCCTTTCTCCCTGCTGACATTGGCAGTGCACAGAAGAAAGCTGACATTACTATAGGTGCAGTGAACACCACTGAGGTATCCCCCCCCTTTCCACTGGAGTCTCTCTCACCGTTCATTTCTCCCCTGCAGTCTCTCCTACTGTCCCCTTCTAAACTGCAATCTTTTTCACTGGCCCTTTCTACCCTGCTGTCTCACCCACTGTCCCTTTCTCCCCTGCAGTCTCTCCCATTGTCCCCTTCTCCCCTGCAGTCTCTGCCACTGTCCCCTTAGTCCTTACACTCTCTCACACGGTCCTCTTTTCTGTGCACTCTCTGCCACTGTCCCCTTATCCATTGCAGTCTTTCCCATTTTTCTCTGCAGTCTCTCCCACTGTTCCATTATCCCCTGCAGTATCTCCCACGGTCCCCTTCTCTATGCAATCTCTCCCACAGTCCCCTTATCCACTGCACTGTAGTCTCTCCCACTATCCCCATTTCCCCTGCAGTCTCTCTCACTGCCTGAAAACTTTTTGAAAATAAAGCTTGTTCTATAAAAAGACATACAAAGGACATTCCAAACATCCTTGACAAAGCTTCTGCAGTGGCGTGAAATGCATTGGAATATCGAGTGGTGAGACTACTGAATCCTGCGAAGCATTGCCAGTTTTGCTATACACCGTCCGGAGGGCGTCTCATGTCATTGACGAGCACCGAAGCAACACATTATAGCAGTTGCCGCTGATCCTTGCTCAAGAGAAGACAGCCAGTGAAGAAATATGGGAAAGTGTTTAGTTACAACTAAAGCAGCCTTGGCTCAACGGACTGTAGTGTGATTGTTTGCACCAGAGAAGAACCACGATTTAATTTACTCCCACAAATATTGCCCAATTTGGGCTATAAGCATTGCTCTTATGGAGTTTTTAATACGTTTTGATTTTACACTTGTCTTAAGTATTATGCTTGCTTCTTATTCTTATCTAGCACTCAGTTATTTGGTTTTTCCTCCCCATATATGCCTCTGCCCCTTCCCATCTGTGCCTATGCCCTATACCAGCATAAGTATCTGCCCCCTTATTGCATGGCTGGTGGCTGCGATAAAGTATTGGCGTGGATAGACGGAGACCAATCCCATTCAACACGACAAAACTGAACCTAAGGATGTCAGGTAAGCACAATTTTATATTCTAAGGGGCAAATTTATCATAATCCGCATTTTTATTGTGAATGTGATAAATATTTTAAACCCAAATTTGCAATGTGTTCATTTTTTTCAATGCTCCACAATGTTCTAGTAGAAATGCCAGGGCCACTTGCTTGCGTTTGCCCCCCCGAGCTGATTGTTGCCAGACAGCCCCTGGCCAGATCCTGGATGGCTCTTGACGAGAGGTGCTACTCCTGAGTTGCGTTACCAATGGACGGAACGGTGGTCCATGCTCCCCTTCTCACCTCCATTCCCTCTGTTCCTCCTCATTTGACGCTCCTGGTTCCTCCGGGGTTGCAGGTAACCGATACTTGGAACTCTGCTCCCCTCCTCATCTCCACTTCTTCTGTAACTTCCCTCTGGGTCACTCTCTACCTCTGCCACCCACAGATGCCATCTTAGTAGACAGCCTCCCTGCCTGGACCAGGTTTCCACAGCTCTGCTGGCTGGTTACAGAAGCAACTGGTG
The DNA here is from genome assembly GCA_031769625.1 of Taudactylus pleione. NCBI lineage: Eukaryota > Metazoa > Chordata > Amphibia > Anura > Myobatrachidae > Taudactylus > Taudactylus pleione. The sequence continues at coordinate 15,566,308 of JAUIMM010000384.1, forward strand.
AGTAATGCCATCCAGGGTGCCTGTGTGTGTGTTTTGCCCTGTGGGGGCCTGTGTGTGTGTGTTTTTTTCTGTTTGTGTGTGTGTCTGTTTTGTCCTGTGGGAGCCTATGCATGTTTGTTTTTTCCAGTGGGGGCCTATGTGTGTGTGTTTTTTTCCTGTGTGGGCATTTTGTTTGTTTTTATTTCTCAACAGTGACAATGTGTGTATGGTTTTTTTTTCATGTGAAGCCTGTGTGTTTTATTTTTTTAAGTCCTGTGGGGGCCAATGTGTGTGTGTTTGTTTTCATTTGAAGCCTATGTGCTTTATTTCTTTGCCCGTGGGGGCCAATGTGTGTGTGTTTGTTTTCATTTGAAGCCTATGTGCTTTATTTCTTTGCCCGTGGGGGCTTATGTGTTTTATTTATTTCCCTGTGGGGGCATATGTGTTTTATTTATTTCCCTGTGGGGGCATAGGTGTTTTATTTATTTCCCTGTGGGGGCATATGTGTTTTGTTTTTTAATACCACCACTTCTAAATTCCCATACCCCCACTTCGACCACTGCTTTTGGGTAAGTATGTTATACAAACTACATGACCAAAGCTTTGTATTTCATACAGTCTAGCAAAATGTGGTTTATATTGTTCACTAATCACCAATTTAGCAACTGAGCTATCAGCCTTGAAATTGGCCTGTATTCACCAAACTATCTGTCAGCAGTCACTTTAAGAGATTAATGTTGGGGCTGTAACCTGAGGATTCCTTGAAGCGAAGTTCAAAAATCTCGCTGTGAAGTTCCTGGTGAATTTCCGCTTCGACTCAAAGGGATCAATTCAATTAGGAGCGAGTTTGTATCATGAAACCCACATACACACATGAATGCATGCACCTGAGAAATACGAAATTCTACTGGAGGTTTTTAAAAGGTGTTGAATGCCTGATTTTTGCCATTTTTATTAATGGTTAAAAATGATAGCAAGCGTTTTTCATCATATCAGTGTCTTTCCAATGTTTTGGGGTACAGAAAAATGTCTGTATAGCAATTGTGTGTTTTTATACAAGTTTGTAAAAAGTTGGAATAAACACTTTTACCTCTCATCTGTAAATTCAAAAACCACTCTCATTTAACCCATTATTGAGCTTTTTAGAAAAATTCACCTGAAAACTGACATGTCTTTATTGGCCAAATTATGATATTTAAACTCCAAAAGCATGCTAATTAGTAGTCCCGACATTTTTACCTTAAAAAAAGAGACTTATGTTGCTTATCTGTTAAGTCTCTTTCTTCGACTCAATAGGGGGCACAGGGATGATACGGGGTGTAGCCTGGAGAGTAGACTCTAGGCACCACATAGTTAATTGAAGATACCCATGAGCCCAGGCTCCTCTCCTCTATACCCTGCCCCCAGCCACTGGACCTCAGTTCAGTTTGCAAGACCACGGCAGAAGCGAGGCAGAGGAGAAGGAAGTCCAGCACACACACACAGAACCATATACCCATGGACAGTACAGCCGGACAGTTCACCAAGGAAACTCACCCGGCAGTCATGTGCATCAGGGTGGGCGCCCTGTGCCCCTATGGAGTCGAAGAAAGAGACTTAACAAGTAGGCAACATAAGTCTCCTTTTTGTATATTTTGTATACACACTTGCTGATGCCGACCAGCGACGGACGACGGCAGGGGGGAGCGGGGCCATGTTGCAATCAGCAGCATGACATCGCTCACGATAACCCCAGATTGGGCTGCATGTGTAAACGACCAGTGGGAGCGTGCATCGCTGGTCATTTTTCGCATACACACTGGCCGATAGTGTGAATGATTGAACAATTACGTTATCGTTCCAAATATCGGCAAGTGTGTACGCAGCTTAAGGCTGATCATGGGGAGATACTGCCTGGGGAAAAGGAGAGACTTGTATGTCTGTGAGAGAAACGTGTTGCTGAAACCAAGTGAACTATGTCTGGTAAAAACTTCTTGTACTTTGTTTTGTAAGTAAATTAGGATCACTTCTGTGTTTAGTTAGAGCCAGACAGCAAAGTGTTTATGTCTGTTTAATTTGTTTTTGCTGCTTAATATACAGAATTATGATATAATATACCTTTTGAGAATTATTTTTCTTCAAGGTCCATAGGGTCCACAGGAATTACCTTGGGATATATAGTTGGACAGCGTCCATTGCGCCAAACAGCAAAGCTTGGAGCTCCCTGAATGCACTGGTCCTACTCCCTATATACCCCGTCCCCAGCCACAGGCATTCAGTTCGTGAGTAGGCCTCGCGGCAAGAGACAGAGAATGGAGAAGGAAGAAAAATTTCAGAAGAAAACACTCAACAAGTGAAGAGGGAATCTGTGATATAAAGCTTTAAGAACAGGTCCCTCTGAGGCCAGGTGCGTCAGGGTGGGTGCCCTGTGGACCCTACGGACCTCTAAAAAAGAATTATCAATAGGTATTTTATACCATAATTCTGTATTTCTTCTTTGGGTTCCATAGGATCCACAGGAATTATCTTGGGACGTTCTAAAGCAGTTCCCTTAGGGATGGGAACGCTCCTGAGAAGATAGGAGAATCTGCCGCCCAAAGAAAGCATCCTGGGAGGCATACGAATCAAAAGCATAGTACTTTATGAACGTACACTCGGAAGACCAGGTGACTACCTTGCAGAGCTGTTCAGCAGAGGCGCCCTGTCTTACCGCCCACAATGGTCCGACAGACCGAGTGGGATGGGCTGTTATCCTATTAGGAACAGGAAGATTAGCCTGAGTATAGACCTGGGAAATGGTCTTTCGGAGCCAGCGGAACAAAAGATGTTTATTTGCTGGAATCCATAAAACACAAATAGAGAATCTGTTTTCCTGATGGACTTGGTCCGATCCAAACAGATCCTGAGGGCCAAACCACATCAAGGGAAGCTTCACCTGTAGACTGGTCTGAAGACTGAACGGTCGGGACTATAATTTCCTCATTAATATGGAAATGGGAAACCATCTTTGGAAGGTAGCCCGCCTTGGTACAGAAGACAGCTCTATTCTGATGAAACACCAAATAGGGAGAGCGACATGACAGAGCTGCCATGTCAGACACTCTGCAAGCTGAAGAGATAGCAAGGAGAAAAAGCATCTTCGCTGTCAGCCATCTCAAGTCCACCTTATCCAAGGGTTCAAAGGGATGTGTCCTGAGAACCAGACACAAATCCCACGGTGCTACTGGTGGGAGGAATGGAGGTTGCAGTCACAGTACCCCCTGCATGAATGTATAAAATCTGGCAGAGGAGCAATCTTGCGCTGAAACCAAACCATCAAGGCCGAAACTTGGACTCTCAAGGTAGCCAGGCAAAGACCTAAGTCTAATCCAACCTGGAGAAAACAAAGTACCCTGGCCACCTTGAATATCTTAGGGTCATATTTCCTGTTGTAACAACACAGAAAAAATGACCGCCAAATCCTGTGATAGATGCGAGCAGAAGCAGGCTCCCTCGCTCTTAGCATTGTCTGCATCACTGATGGAGAAAACTCCCTTCCCTTTAAAACGGAAGACTAAAGAGCCAAGCTGTCAAAGCCAGCCTAGGTAAATCCTGGTAAAGACACGGGCCCTGCATTAACAGGTCCTGCCGCAAAGTGCAGTGGAAACGGACTGTCTATTGATAGACGTGTCAGATCCAAAAACCAATGCCTCCTGTGCCAGGCAGGAGCTATTAGAATGACCCTGCCGCCTTCCTGTTTGAATTTCCTGACAACTCTTGAGAGGAGGGAGATTGGAGGAAACAGGTACGCTAACCTGAAGTTCCATCCCACCACCAGGGCATCCACGAAGGCTGCTGAGGGGTTCCTTGTCCTGGACTCGTACCTGGGGACCTTGTGGTTGTGACGTGACCCCATAAGGTCTACGTCTGGTAACCCCAACCTGTCCACCAGGATTTGAAACCCATCTGGATGAAGAGCCCATTCTCCGGCGTGTATGTCATGGCGACTTAGGAAGTCAGCTTCCCAGTTGAGCACACCTGGGATAAAAATTGGCGAGATCGCAGGAATATGGTTCTCTGCCCACAGCAGAATCTTTGCCACCTCCTTCATGGCTGCCGGACTTCGTGTGCGTCCTTGATGGTTTATGTAGGCCACTAATGTCACATTGTCGTACTGAACCTGACCTGCGCCAGAAGAAGTGCCCTGTGCACTGCCGGAAGCTCCAATATATTTATTGGTAGATGACTTTCTTGGTCTGTACACCTTCCCTGAAAGGTGTGCTGACCCATCGCTGCTCCCCATCCTCGTAGACTTGCGTCTGTGGTGAGGCGTACCTATTCCGAGACCCATAACGGACGACCCTTGTATAAGTGAGCCGTCTCCAGCCACCAAGCCAGGGAGAGACAAACCTCTGCTGAGACACAAATCATCTGACGCTTTATCTGATGATGCTGACCATCCCACTGGGCCAGGATCCACAGCTGTAGGGCCCTGGAGTGGAACTGGGCATAAGCCACCATGTCGAATGTGGCTACCATGGAGCTCAGAATCTGCATAGCAAAGTGGACTGACACTACTTGCTTGCACGATAGACTGTGTACCTGAGACTGTAGTGCCACAATCTTGTCCTATGGCAGAAAGATCTTCTGTTGCAGAGAGTCCAGCCAAGCCCCCAAGTGCACCATTCGCTGAGTCGGTGACAGGGAAGACTTCTTCCAGTTGATCACCCAGTCGTGCTCCTGTAAGCAAACGAGTCATTCGTAGATGACGTTGCAACATCTCCTGAGACTGGGCCAATAGCAGGTGTTCATCTAGATATGGCAGTATCCTGACTCCTTGTCGTCTGAGATGAGCAGTCATGACTGCAATTATCTTTGAAAATACCCGAGGGGCTGTGGCCAGACCGAAGTGTAGAGCCTGAAATTGAAAATGTCGCTGATCCACTGCACATCTGAGAAAGGTCTCAGAAAGGCAATCGGCAATGAAAAAAGGCAATGAGAAAGGCAATCGGGACATGCAGATATGCATCCTGAATGTCCAACAAAACCATGAAGTCTCCCGCTCCATTGCCAGCATAATTGACCGTAGAGACTCCATATGGAACATCGGTACCCTGACAAATCTGTTGAAATATTTTAGATTCAGGATAGGACGGTGCGACCCATTGGGTTTTAGGATCAAAAATAAATTTTAGTAGTAACTCCTTCCCTCTTGTGTCACAGGAACTGGGACTACGACTCCCGAGTTCAGGAGGGCACCCACAGATTCCCGATAAGTCGAGACTCTGACTGGGTCCACAGGAAGATTTGTAACCACAAACCTCTGAGGGGGGATGCCTTCGGAATGTTATGGCATAACCGTGAGCAACCAGCTCTCGCACCCAGGCTTCTGTAGTTGTCTGATGCCAAGCCTGGGAGAACTGGAACAGTCAGACTCCAACCCTGACATACTCCAGGAGGAGGCCCGCCCCATCAGACAGTAGGCTTACCGTCTGACTTGGATGCCGGGCACTTGGTTGACCAAGACTTCCTGGGTGGACCTCTATGAGACTGACCCTGTCTGGCCGAGGACTGTTTCTTCGTCTTATTTTATGGACAAAAGGACTGGGATGACAACTGCCTTCTAAAAGTAGATGTAGATAGTAACTCCGCCAACAAAGTCATGATGTCATCTAATCCTGGTCCAAACAGCACCTTGCCTGTGAAAGCTAAAGATTCTAGAGCCTTGTTAGAACCTAAATCTGCCTTCCTGTTCCTTAGCCAAAGGTTTCTCCAGACTGCCACAGAGTTAGCCGAGACCCTAGACGCCATGATGCCTGCGTCAATACCTGCTTCTCCCAAGTACACAGCTGCTTCCTGTATCTGGTACAGAAAGAACTTCTGCTCTCTTGTTGGGTCGACTATAGTCTCCCTCAGAGACTTCATCCAATCTTCCATAGCCTTTGCCACCCAAAATACAGCCGTAGCAGGTCTGGTGATGGCCCCAGATAAAGAAAACATTGATTTAAGATAACTATCAAGTTTCTTATACGAACTCTCCTTTATGGAGGATGCTGCCGGGAATAGGCAACATAGCGCTCCTAATTAATCTAGTGACATGAGCATCTACTGTGGGAGAAATCTCCCATTTATTACACGCTCCTGGTGCAAATTGGGAAAAGAGAGGTTACCTTCCTAGTGGGCGTAAAATGATTGCTAAGAGTTTCCCATGCCTCAGACATGAAATTTGTCAACTGTCCTGAGTGCAGGAAATAGTCTTTAGCCACCACCTGATGTATAAAGACCACCTCCCTAGATGCTGGTGCAACCTATTCCTCCTGAATATTGAGGACAGACCTCACCGCTCTTACCAGAGAGTGAACATCCACCAAGTATTGATGATCCTCCTTTACTGAGACTGACCCAGAAGTCTGAGAATCCTCATCTGACGAGAAGGTTGAGTCCTACTCTTGATGCAACACATGGCGAGAGCCCTTTCTATGCCCCCTGCTTCCTTACTACCACCGGTCTTTCCACCTTCGGTGAGGCTGAAGATGGTAGTATACTCTGACTAGAGTGAACAGACATGTCATCCCAACAGGGATTAATGGGGGGCAAATATATAGGATGTACATGCTGTGGGAACCCCATAGCCTAAGGTACCCCCGCAGTTGGAGCCCGTACCTCCGTGGCCTTGCCTATTACATAGGACAGAACCTCAGGTGTGATGGCCACCCACAACGGCTCTGGTGCTGTTGCAGGTGTACCAGATGTACTAGGTAACTGTCTCTTGCTACAGTTTATACAGAACCCATTCAGAATAACATCCTGCTCAGGCAGGCCTGTGGCACAGGACTTACAGGATATAAGCATCAGAGGATTCTCATTTTTATCTTTACCTTCTTACATAATCAAATGTATAAATGGTACAAGAAATGCAAGTTACAGTGCATCTGGAAAGTGTGCACAACGCTTCACTTTTTCACATTTTGTTATGTTACAGCCTTATTCCAAATTGGAATAAATTCATTTTTGTCCTCAAAATTCTACACACAATTCCCCATAATGACAACGTGTAAAGTTTTTTTGCAAATTTTATAAAAAATTCAAAAAAAATAAGAAATCACATGTACATAAGTATTCACAACCTTTGCTCAATACTTTGTTGATGCACCTTTGGCAGAAATTACAGCCTCAAGTCTTTTTGAATATGATGCCAAAAGCTTGGCACACCTATCTTTAGGCAGTTTCGCCCATTCCTCTTGCAGCACCGCTCAAGCTGGAAATCAGGTTGGATGGGAAGCGTCGGTGCACGGCCATTTTCAGACATATTCAATTGGATTCAAGTCTGGGCTCTGGCTGGGTATTGGCCTGGTGATGAGCGGTGCCTAGTTTCCTCCAAACATAACGCCTGGCATTCACGCCAAAGAGTTCAATCTTTGTCTCATCATGGTCTGAGAGTCCTTCAGGTGCATTTTGGCAAACTCCAGGTGGGCTGCAATGTGCCTTTTACTAAGGAGTGGCTTCCGTCTGACCACTCTACCGTACAGGCCCGATTGGTGGATTGCTGCAGAGGTGGTTTGTCCTTCTGGAAGGAATGCTGTAGCTCTGACAGAGTGTATCAGGTACTTGGTCACTTCCCTGACTAGGGCCCTCCCTTCTCCCCCGGTCGCTCAGTTTAGATGGCCGGCCAACTCTAGGAAGGATCCTGGTGGTTCCAAACTTCTTCCATACACGTTGTCATTATGGGTTATTGTGTGTAGAATTTTGAGGACAAAAATTAATTTATTAAATTTTGCAATAAGGCTGTAACTCAACAAAATGTGGAAAAAGTGAAATGTTGTGAATACTTTCCAAATGCACTGTATGCAAGTCTAAATGCAATGTGACTTACACTATCAGTGACACACCCCACCCTCAGAGAGATAAGGAGAAACACAGTGATAGCAGTACCTGACAGTTTTTGAAAACATAGGCAGTGTACATACAGCAGCTGGCATACAGTCACATTCAATGGAAAAATGGCGTGTATTTGGAGGGGGATGGTAGTATTCAGAGTACTCTATATATGCCAAACCCAAGGGAGAGGTATATAGAGAGACAGACCAAACCTCTGAGACCAACTGCTACAGTGGTGGACAGACGCTAAACTGCGCATATCTCACACGAGGTGGTAATTTATACAAGACACGGCAATCCGTACCCGGAAGATGGCGTCAGGGGCGGAGGAGCGGCGGGATGAGCGCCTTATCTCCCCATAGCTGCGATTTTGACGGCCAGGTACACTGCACTACAAGGTAATAAGACGTTGACTAGTGCGCTCTAGTGCGTCTTACCACCCGTCCCCGGCAACAGACAATATGGTCCCGGCCGCTTTAGTGAGGAATCGCAGAACGTCCTTCACCCGCAATGGCCTCTGGTGCATCTCAACACCAGAGGCTAGGTACTGCTTTGCGCACGATTCCCCCGAGAGGAATCCTTACCTGACATCTCTGTTTACCCGACCGCAGTCCTGGACCTCAGCGTCTTTAGGCTGCCAACAAAGCCACGCTGAGGCCTGCCGAGAACCTCAGGGCTTACAGCGATACTGGTGCGTCGGCGGAGGTAGATGGAGCGATAGTAGAGCGTCATTATTGGCGCTAATACCGCTAAACTCTTTAAGACTCACAAACTTATGGTAAAACAGAAAAGTAAAAAGACTAGGACTGCCTAGCAGTCCAGCTGTTATGACAGGTGCGTCTTGCCGCGCACCAAACAAAATAACAATACGTGTGGCTGGGCTATATAGGGAGGAGGACCAGTGCATGCTGGGAGCTCCAAAGCTTTTCCGTTTGGTGCAATGGACGCTGTCCAACTATATATCTCAAGGTAATTCCTGTGAACCCTATGGAACCGGAAGAAGAAAAAACTAGCTAAGGATAGTTGCACTATGTGATTTCTCAGCTGCTATGCAGTGCCATCTACCCCAGGAGATTCCCTGACCCAGTTACAAAATATATATATATTTGCATGTAAAGATTCCATTTAGTGTTATGTAACTTACATCCATGCATTCCCGCAGGTCTCTGACATAGGTCTTCTCTGTTTGAATAAGCTCAGCCATAATAAACCTTAAAGAGAAACATTAAATATAATTAAAGGCATATTTATTTATTAAGTTTTAAATAGCACACACATTTCGCAGCACTATCCAGAGAATATTCATATCAGTCCCTGACCAAGTGGAGGTACCAATCTATATTCCTTACTACATGTACACACACACTAATGTAGGCTTACTTTTTTCAGAAGCCAGTTAACCTACCAGTATACTTTTCTTTTGTAGATTGTGGGAAGAAACCAGAAAACCCGGAGGAAACCCAAGCAAAACACAGGAAGAACACGCAAACTCCATTTATAGGACATCAGTGCTGTGAGACAGCAAGCTAATCATTGTGTTATAGTTTAGCCCATTACTTCAAAGCATAACTTGAAACAAACTACTACTAACACTCCTGTTCATAGTTGTTAATAACATAAGGAGTGCTATTTGAAAATATATTAAAATTGAGAACTACTGCTGTGATTGTTACTAGATCAGATATGAATGCTTGCTCCTGTTAGATTTATGGAACTTTATGCTAGGGACTATGAAAAATAAAAAAATTATAATTTTGACATAACATAAGGTCATATTATAACACACACATTCCGCAGCACATATCCTAACCCACTACTCCATGCTCCTTCCTCACTATCTACCCCATCTGTGTCTCCCCTGTCGGTCTGCCCCTCCCCTTTAGAATGTAAGCTCTCATGAGCAGGGCCCTCGTCCCTCATGTGCTTCTCCTCCCCTTACGTAGACTATCTTTTACTCCAACTCCCCAATTGGCACCTAACACTTGGTTACTGACGCCCTGCTGCTTGTGTTATGCAGCAATGTTTGTACACCATGACCTGCATTGTTTTGTATTCTTATTATCTGTTTTTGTTGTATGCTCATTCATGTACTGTGTAAGGCGCTGCAAAACCTTTGTGGTGATATATATAATTAAAGGATGATAATAATCAATATACATTGTTTCCTCCTTTTGTCATCGGCTTGAAAAAACAGCAAACCGAACATTATAGTGTGGGTGGCATTATAAAAATATTGCACATAATACAATAAGGCACTTTTGAGGATTGTTACTGGCTTATGTTAAGCTAGGGTGGTGCATTTTACATATATTTGTACTAAGGGCCTGATTCACTACGGATCGCTATTGCAGCTGCGATTACGCACTCAGGTCTGCTGCGAAAATATGCTAATGTCTGCAATCGCAAAGACAGCAGACGCCCACTACTGCTTTCGCACACTCATAACACCTTGAAATCCATCGGGAACATCGAGTAACACCATCCCCTCAGTCACAATTACAACAGATCTGACCATACTCAGAAATTGCTAACCTCATCGCACGCAGTGAGTGAGTACTCAAGCTGTGTATGTCATTGCAGTGGCTAATTTATGCATGCCCATGTAATGGCGTTAAAACGGACAAGCACGCCTGTGTTTCTCCTACCACTACCCCGTCACCACCCCCAAAAGCTGACGTCCCTTCCCTTGATCTACGATGGCTTTTTATCGCAGTGCGATCGCAATGCCAACTCACGCACGCGCACTGCAGTGCATGCGCAGTACGCACCATAAGCTTGTAAGCAGTTGCAATCTGTGATTAATCAGGCCCTAATTCCCCTAGCTGGATAAGGTTTCTTCAGATAGGGCCCTTTCAGAACCAAATTATTAGTTACCCTCTTGTCACGTCTCAAAGAATTTTTTTCCCAACCAGTTCCCCAAAGAGGTAATACTATAAACAGAATGCCTAACTTAACTGTTATGAGAGTCTCTGATTTGGCAAAAAAGTCAAATGTATGTAAATGACCAAGAGCCACCATTTGGCGAAGGTCAGTGTATTTCAAATAACTGGTGCAAACAACTAAATACGATACACACCCCTGACAATGCAAAGACTTGCATTCCATGCACTTTTGGAAAGACTAATAATATACCAGTGGTAAAGATTGCAACAACCAGTTGAGGTATGGCGAATGTAACCTAGTTTGTAGATTTATTACAGACTTGGCCTCACAGAAACACAGGGCGAAAATGCATTTTAGGGTTCCAGAACAAGTCCCTACAATTTTCCCTTAAAATAACTGATAGATGGATGATAACATATGTCTACATTTTAGGTTTCCAAAATTCTAATGGGGATTTGACCTTTTATTAACACAAATCACAGAAAGTTCATATAGTTTTATAACATTAACAATAAGACATCTGATAAACTGAATTACTCTTTTCTACGAGCAGATTTCCTTTTCTCTTCATTGAGTTCATGTGTTGCATCGCGGAGCTTTACTTCACAACCAGGTGCGCTTCCTGGAATTATGTCCAACTGCAGGCTTTTACTCTGTCAGTATAAAAAAACTTATTATAATTAACAAATTGTGTATTAAGAAGAATGTAACAAAACTTGAAATGCTTAGAAATAAATCTGAACATAAACTGAGTTATTTTCTATTAAATCGTATAAACAAACATTTCTACATTATTAGTAATAGAGATATCATAGGCATATTTTAAATATTTAACTGTAGAGGATATGTATAATGTAAAAATTTTGATGGCAGTTTTGAAGTTGTCAATGTCGAAATCACCTAGCATGAATCTAAATACTGTAGGTCAAATAACAGGAAATGTGTGAGCCAGGTAGAATTAGGAGAATGAATCTGTAAGGAGACAATTACAGCAATGCGAAGGATGAGTGTAGAGAAGAGACGGATGTTGTGGACTTCCGAGAGAGGGGGAAAAGTAAAGTTAGCGTTGTAAGGCCCGGAAGGTGAAGTATGGAGAAAGCAGACCATCTACTCTGCAAATGGTCGATCTCTGGGGCTGAGAGTGTGGCTAAGGTACAGTCCACTGTTCACTGCAGGAAACAGTGTCAGAGAAGGTAGGGCAAGTTTCTGCAATAGCATTGAGACTAAGTGGCCTTTGATAGATCATAGATGGATGGAAGTTTCTGATTGCAGATGAAAAAGGGAGAGAGTGTAGTTGAGATATGTGATAAGGGTTGAAACAATTGGAAGTATGAGACAAGCTACAGGGTGTAAAGATGAATGTGAGCAAATAGTTGGGATTGCACAAGGCCCGGGGGCTTGGGTGGGATTCGGTTAGAGTAACGATATTCAAAATGTCGACACTTCGACCTTGAGCATGGTGACACTGCTGAAATGTCAGCATGCTAAAAGTGTCGACACTCGGTGGTGCAGGGATGCGGCTGTTCCAGTGATAAGTACTCTAACTTGACGGATGTAGCTAATGTTTCAGTGGAAATGGGTATATGTTTGACCGCCGGACGTCAGCCCTGCGGTTCAAATCCCGATGCCGGCAGCCCAATGCACAAGATCCTGACAGCGGAGGTAAGTTAAGTATTTCTAGCCCTCTCCCTCCCCTAACCCTCCTTTAGAGGTGCCTAACCCTAACCCTCCCTCGTAAGTGGCTAAACCTAACCCCCTCCCCGCTCCCTAAACCTAACCATCCCGGGGGGGTTGCCTAACCCTAACCTCTCCCCCTAGTGCCTAAACCTAACCCCCCCCTTCCCCTAGCCTAACTCTAACCCTCCCCGGGGGTGTGCCTAACCCTAAGTCCCCCCGGGGGGCCCTACACCTAACCATCCCATCCCCGGCTACATACATACATACCCCCGGCGTTGTACGATCGGTCTGGCGTCCTGTCAGGGTCCTGGGGTCGGGATTAATATAGGCGTCTGCATTTTGACGCCTAAGTTAGATCCCTTGCCCGGATTATGCTGTTGATATTGAGACCGGCAGCCATGCGTCCGCCGGTCTCATAACTGCATACCGTTTCAGTGGTTACAGCTTTAGTCGCAGGCTGAGACTAATGTCGCAAAACTGAGGTTACGGCAGTAAGTTACTATCCCTTACCCTAAACTTAACTCTAAACCTAATTTCGATAAATGTCAGCATTTCACTTGTTGACATTTGCAATGTCGACATGTTATCAATACCATGACTGGAACTTCCTCTTAAGTGAGAAGGAGCAAAGCTAATTAATATGCATTTTAGGATTACTTGTTCCAGGAAACATATCAAATTTAATTTACCAAAACTAATAAATTACATATTGTACATTTTAAATCTAAAAATGGAAAAAAAAAACTAATGTAGACAACAACAAAAATCTCACTTACCGACTTGCTGGAATCAGAATAAATCCCTAAAGCTTTTTCTAAGCATGTCCGGTAATTTTCCATGCGCAGAGAGAAGTCACGATACCTTTTGTCCACCACATTGATGCACTTTTTAATTTCTGATGAATGAGCATGTCCCTTTTCACAAAAACCATCGGCTAGCTGTATCAACAATTTTACCCTTTCTTTAGTTTGCTGAAAGGACAGAACAAAATTATTTTTGATTGATACCCCTCTAACAATAATAATATTACATACAAAGGTAAAATGTCACATGAGTAGATAAGTTTAGTAAAATCATAAAATGTGCAGTTATTATAAACTGTTTTTTTGTGCCTACTTTGTAAACTTTTACATTTTAAATATTGTCCATTGTTTCCATTTACATGTCTAAAGGTTACTTTTGGTTCCCACTCTTAAATACCAGAAATAATTATTACAGGTATATGAAAATAATGGACATGTGTGGTTGGATTAAATGTTTATTTTATTGAGATGTACTTAGTTAGTTTCTTTTCGATTCTGTACTTCCACTCTGAACAAATGTTTAACACTTGGGACTGAAATGGATATTATGCTTTCCTATATGCACAGGCATTTCTGTAGGAGGGAAAGAAAGTAAAGGAAAGAAAAGAAAGATTATCAAGTGGTCTTAAAAAGTACCTTAGCAGTGATTTGAAACTCTTCATGCTCTTTTAACAGCTCTTGAGTATGCTGTATAGTAGAGCCTGTTGACGTATGAGTGGATAGATAAAATTCTCCATTATCATGAATCCATTCAAGTGCCTAAAAAAGTAAGTGTTTGTTTTTATTTTTGGTTAAATGATAATAAAGTGATTAAGATAACGGTAAAACTGCTGCATTGTTAAATGTTCTAAAAAAAGTCAAAGTATAAAAAAGCATAGCTCAGATAAAAGTGACATAAGGAGGGGATGACATGAGTGACATTAAGGGGCAGATTCAATTAGCGGCAAGTGGAGTCGCATGGTCTATTCCCATGAGTAAGGTGCTTGGAGATATTCAATTACAGACCCGTAATCAAACTGCGAGTATCCCAGAGACAGCAGTTAACATTATGTAATGCCACCAACTAAATACCCACCACCACCGAGGTCCGTTTTTAAAGAGAGTCAGTAAGTAAAGCCCTTTTTATCGCAAACCCACTGTGATTCTTTCTTCAGGGAACAATACTGCTACACTGCAAGACGTTTCAGCAGCATTGCAGTCACACCTTCCACACGCCCTGTTTGGTAAACAATCAGAAGAGGAAATACATCCCAACCTAGTCAGCAGAACATGCACCACCACACTTGGCTGACTACCATTTTGTGTAGCAATGCAATTCAAAGCAATCTTCTGTAAGAGGTAAGGATCTGAGAAGTGTGGAAAAATGGCCCAACTTTGGGTCTAATAATCCTCAATTAACCAATTTGATGGGACCAGACTGTAATGTGAGCCCAGAAAGACCTCAACTTGTTTGATTTAGCATATTTTCATCAGACACATTGTATAAATTAATGTGTTGATTACCATGATAAACCTCATGTGTGCAGTCATTGGCTGAATACACTAATCGCCACCCATCTGATCTAATTATTCAACAGCCAGGAATGTGAGTAACTAAATTGGACCCATCAATATCATTGTTAGAGTTATATCTATAAACATGATAATATCTGCATAATTCTCACTTCTACACTTATTTATGGACAATACCAAGTCTGGTTTTATTAGTTGTAAAAGTTGTACTATTTCTTCTCTATTTGGTGTACATCTGTAAACTTGGTAGCAGGCTGCATTTCAGGCAACATCAGTCCTTAATCACAGTTTGGGCATGCATTTCCCATATCATCAAGTTATCAGTGCTTAGCATTGCTCCTCACAGTGAGTAAACTAATTTATCATGTCTAATTTTGTTACACCACCACTGAAATTAGTACTTTTTTTTCTCTATATTATGGTTTTCACAACTTTCTAGATAAACGGTCACCAGTGAAACAATCTCATATATTGAAAAAGCCTTTCAATTATACAAATAAAAGCACATGCAAGAGGAGCATTTCCTTTTACATGTTATATCAATCCCCCCCAAAAATTTACATCTTACATTTAAGAAAACAAAACGAAATAAAAAGTTACATTTCTATGCAACAATATTTCAATGTTAATAGAGCTAAATATACACAAATCCCAAATGTAGGTATTTTAATTTTATAAAATTTTTTTTTTTTTTACTCATCTAACCTGTTTGGCACTTCTTTCAAATACTACATACTGCTGGCAGTGGTCTAGTCGCCTTTTCCTTAAGGTCCAGTAATGAAGTACTCTGTTTTCCCTCTGAAACAATTCATTTAAAATATCTGCAAACACATGGAAAATGGCAATCAACTTCAAGAAATAAGCAGGTATATAGTGTAAGGGTAATGCAATTAATGTAGAAATAAAATAAGAGCATAAATATTGTTAATGCTATTCCACACAAAACCTGCATTCAAATTTAGTGTTTTTCACATGTCCAAATTTAAAGAGGCTCTGTTGTCTGGAGTGGAGGTAAATCTGCCTGGAGGTAAGATAGGACAGTTGCTTGGAAGAGGAGAAGAAAGAAGCGAGGGGAAGGTAAAGAAGGAGAGAGGAGCAAAGAGAGAGAACCAGAAATTTTAAAAAATAGAGGTAGGGGGGCACAGTGGCCCAAGTGGTTGATGGGGAAAGATGGTTGGGAAATTTTATGGTGAGTAGATGGTTAATGGAAAAATACAATGATGGCGTTAAAGAAGAATAATGGCCCGTTCATTTCTGTCTTTTTATACCCAGACTCGATTTATTATAATGTTAGTTCCCAAATGTAAAGTGTTGTGGTTATTGCTGGTGTTCTAAATTATTTAAATACTGTAAAAAGGATTAGGAGCTAATGAGTGATGAACAATAAGAGGTTAATGTAGGCTAAGGAAGAAAGGGAGGTAATGGAGAATGATAATGTCTCTACTCAGCTGACAAAGGATTACCCATATTTCTTTTATCTAATGGGGACACTGGGGTATTGGCAGTGGTGGAGGACCCTGGAACTTTTAGAATTAATTACGCCTGAACTGGCTGCTCCCCCTCTATACTCCAGCAGCCTAGAGAGCTCAGTTTTTCTAATGTGCCCGTGGAAGATGGGTAATTTTCCACTTTTATGATTTTCGGAACTGATGGTTCCCAATCTCCGAGAACGCAACCTGGGTAGACCTTGTCTTGGATTCCTGGATTCTTCCACCATCGGGTGGGGGAGCCATTACCGCGTACCAGAGACCCAGAGTAGCAGGTAATGTAGGTAGTGAGGTCCCTTCTGATGGAAGGTATATTAGAAATAACGGCCGGGCGTACAAAGACGGCTCCAGCTGGCTCTTGTATCAGGGGAGAGAGAGAACGCTTCAGGAGGCCGTCCTATGGATTCACCCATCACCTTCTCAAGTGTGCCCAAGGGAGAGGAGGAAGATTTTTCAGCAGATTTCCTCCCTCGCACACTTTTTACATGAGGAAAAAACCTGTCAAAGAGTGTGCTTCCTCCGAGTTCCCATCATATTGAGACAGCAGCAGCCATTTCCAGTGAATGCCTGCCTTGAATGTGCCCCTTCACAGACTAGGACAGCAGCAGCCTCTGGCACTAATGCCCACATAACAGTGTCTTCCCTCTTTTGGGGACAACAGCAGCCATTTCCAGCAACAGCCAAAACAGAGTTTCTTCTCATACTGATACCAGAGACAGCAGCTGTGGCAATCTTTATTTTTTTTTATGGGAAAATGGAAGTACACAGACATCTACCTTACGGCAATATAGTGGTGCCTTGTCAATTCACACCTGTGATACTGTAGTTCCTGTCAAATTTTCCTTATGTTTTCCATAATCTCATTGAAAAATGTCAGTCAAAGGTTGTGTCACAGCCACACCCCCAGCTTCTGTTGTGAGCTTTTGTGAGTTACTGGTGACACTGCAGTGTTATATCCATGAAATGATGGCCGTAATGTGGGTGTGTACACACGATATATCTATGAACGACAACATTCACAGATATATTGCGGCAGCCATGCAACACGGCAGATGCAATATATCTTGCATCTATATATTTATTATATCTATAGTATATAATGTGCGCATCTGCCGGTATGTACAGGCAACCGATACGTTATGCTGAACACAAACCAACGACATTGTAAGCTTATGCTTACCAAATCGGTCGCTTTGGGGCGTTCGGACGGCCGCTGGGTCAGACAAGTGTGTACCCTACATTGCAGTAATCTGACACCTCAGCACTAATGGTAAAGGTCTGTGCTTCTTTGCTGACCGACAGCATGAATCAGCAACAGCTTATTTACAAGAGTACATACCTAGCCCTAACCTATCCCCGTCTTTAGTGCCTGGGATGAAAATCCTGTCCAGGGGCCACCCTTAACACGGGTGGCACCAAAACGATAGTTGCCACTTATAGTGTCAGAAAAATGTTCATTGCTGGATGGCAGTCAGTGCATCCTGTGGGGCAAAGTGCCAGTTTCACACCATCCAGTTACTGTCGGACAGCATGGCAGTGCAAGCCTAAGGTAGTACTCTATCTGCAGTTGTAGTTTCAAGACATCTGACCTTATAAGGAGTACTATGGAGCCATCTGCTACTCACATAGATATCTGGCTTTTTCCCACCCATTTGGTCCTCCACCCACAGAGGCTACCTACATTTTGGACGCGGTGTGTACTCTGTTTTTCTCTACAACTCACATAAGTATGTTGCCCTTTGATATTTGTATGAGTACAACCTCAAGTTTTTTGTTTATTTTAATGCCGCAAAACCACAAAGTCCAGGGTTTTGGCACTGTGTATACTCTGATTACTTTTCAAGATTACATACAGAGGTCATCTTTTTTTTTTACTGGTAGAGGGGAACAGCCATGAGTTTCATGTAGCTTTGATACCCAGCTATTAGGCCGGACATAAACATTAGTTCTCTACTCCCCTATGTAGTATAGGCCTTGCCAAATAATCCACATCTGGGTCATGTCGGTTTACATTTTTCTGCGGGTGTCTAACTTGCTGTGGGTGCACTATATCTCTTTTATTGAGTTTATAGGCATTACCAGGTACAGATGTATCCACATACATCTAGCCTCCTTGCGCGTTAAACAGACCTTCTAATCGCGCCATGCCGTGGTGTGACTCAGTAGCACAGAGGGTCTTTTTGTGCGACCTTTTACCTTCAAATGCGTCTTATTCACACAGAGATGCAAACAGCTAGCACAAGCAGCTTCTGCTTATTAAATTTATATGCAGAATGCCTTTGTTCTCTATGCGTCTGCGGGTGTATCTGCATGCAAAACGCTACGTTACAGTGTTACAGCCGCTGACACTGAAACATAGCGCTTCGCATGCAGATACATCCGCAGACACACAGAAAACATAGGCATGCTGCATAACATTTTAATCAGAAGCTGCTTGAGCTAGCTATTCACATCTCTGTGAATAAGACGCATTTGGAGATAAAAGACTCAGTGCTACCAAGGCACACAGAACTCCCGCGTTATGTCTGGCGCGACTTGTAGCGCATGTAGGATAGATGTATGTGGACACATCTAACTGGTGTGATAGGCAATCGTATCTGTCTAGAATACTACTTATGCTCTATATATCTTAATTTGTACCATATGTATTATGCTTTGCACTGTACTGCTTGGCCTCTCTATCTCATTTAGTATATAGACTTAGCCAGTGAAAACTGCACATTTTCTGTATACATACATTCTGGTGGTGGACTCTGATTTTACTGGACTGTATAGCCATGTTTCCTTTAGCATGGGAGTGCACTAACCCCTCCTGTGAGAGTAGAAAAGTATTATCCTGGGTCTGTGCTCTGCTGTTATTCTGTGAGTGCTAATGTAGAGTGTAGTCCAGGGGCATCTTAAGAGAGGAAGGGGCCCGTGTGCACTCACTGTGCGGGGCCCCCTCCTCTCTCCCCGGTGGCCAGCAAGCTACTGACGCGGCTAGCCAGCCACCGGAGCCTTAGTAGACTCCGGGCACAAGAGTGTGCCCGGAGTCTACTGCGCATGACGCTGCAAAATGGCCGTGGCGGCCATTTTTCCGGCGTTCTGTGCATCCACAGTAGAGTCCGGGCACACTCTAGTGCCCGGAGTCTACTGCGTATGCGCAGAATACCGGAAAAATGGCTGCGGCAACCATTTTCAGGTGTTTTGAGCAGCGCAGACACCCGACGTGCGACCACGGACAGGTAAATCTAAAATAATATGGGTGCAGTGTGTGCGGTGCGGGGCCCCCCTGTACACACTGCACCCATTATAGATACGCCACTGGTGCAGTCTATTCATGTGACAGTACATACCTGACTTGAGAACTATGCCTGTTTTTATTTTGTTTTGCTCTCGGGGAGGGGGGGGGGGGGGGGGGGGATTGTTTACACAGGGCACACCCTCTACAGTGAATGGTCAAGACAGCAGACCAGGATGCAGTGGGTGTGGTCACAGACCGCATCCAGCGCACATTTGAAAACCACCTACCTCAGGGTACTTTTGTCTGTATTGTACACGGCACGGATCAGTAATATAGAGAGGTTCACAGGTGGCATTGGGTCATCTTCAGGTAAGTTGCTTGCTTGCCTCTCTTCCCAGGTTGAAGCACTAGAATCTTCCCTTTTTTGATTGAATCCTTTTGGAACTTTTCTCCAGTAACCCCAAAGAGCCCATAATATTGAAGGAGGCACCTCTCTCATATCTATGAGACAAAAATTAGTCGAGTCCCTTTTTCTGGCCAACCAGGGTGTTGTCGTACTTTTTTTCCCTATGTCTACAGTTCGGTGCCTGCAAGTATCCTGCTTTCACCCCAGCCATGAGGCATTCTTCCTGCCTTTAGTTGTATACTTCCTTTCTGCTTAGGGTCTCCTGGATGTTCGCAGAAGAGGATATATATATTTTTTTATGTCCAAAGTGCGAGCTGTGATGCATGGAGCAGAAAGAATAAGAGCTTGCACAGATCTCTTGACTGCCCTACATGACACCCAAAGTGTGTTTCGTGCTGTCACCTAACATTGTTGATGTTGGGTCACTAGGGGATATTTTTTAAACCCATCCTCTTTCTTTGCCAACCCTAGCCTTTATGGATTTTTTTTTTCTTTTGAACGGTGTAAGCATGAAGGGTTGCCATATTGGAATTTGTGCATAGTTCTGAGACTAAATAAGCTTGAGTTTGTCACCTCTAGTTCCTCACGTCCACGGAGTGGGTAATCTTTGACGCAACAGGCCTTGCGTGTCGGTCTCATCAGGTCCCAGGATTTTTGGCTAAGGCAAAATTAGCTTCTTTAGCCCTTGGTTGGGTTCCCTGATGGTGTATTTCAAACACACACTTATGTGACCAGCGGCCCTTTTCAGACTGTTGTTCTGATCAGCCAGGAACAGAACAAAATCCCCTCCCTAACTACAGGGATGTGGGAGGTTGTTCTTCTCTGTTCTGCTCCATGACCAGTTTCTCAAGACTTCTGGTAGGTAGATGAGTTGACCAGACTTAGATAGGGTAAGGGTCTACTGAACACGTTGCACGGTTTCTGTCCAGTCTCTTTTAATCCCTCCAGAGTGACGTTTTGCGATTTTCATCATTTCCCCTTTGTCGCCTTTGATGGCCTTGGCTATTGAGGCAGGTAAAGCCTGGGTTGTCCTGATGGCACCAATATGGCAGGGATGGCTGGTTGGCAGGATGGCATCTCTGCGGCAGTGTTCTCACCGGGGTTTTCGCCTTTAGGAATACTGCACATTTTTTCCCTGGAACCCATGTGGCTGCCCGCTTGCATCCTGTGGCTTGACGGGGTGGCTGTTGGCGACCACCATCTACTACTGGGACAGGCTTCTAAACCTGAGTGGTCCAACATGTTCACTGCTGAGAACTTTTTTTTCCCCACAGATTTGATCAGATAATCTAATTGACCTAGGTTTACTGGGGTACATAGAAGAGATCCTTGACTTCAAAACCACCAGGTGCCTCCTTGTTGTTTACAGGTGAAGGGGCTGGTTGTTGTCTTATGGCGCAATTTTCAATCGGAATGGGTTCTCCTCTGGCCTCTCTGGTGTTATCCTCTGGCCTCCCCTATAGCTGTAAATGTTTTGGCTAGGGAAACACTGGGTGCATTTCCCCCTTTGTTCCTCCAGGGGTCTCATGTATCTTTTTCTGTTGCTATTGTTCTTGGAGTAGGAGTCATTTGACCCTGGGAGTCAGTGGTTTGGCAACCTCTGCCATCCGTTGGCCCTTGGACTTGTTGTTACGGAAAGGCTCTACCTTAGTCCTTTTCTTCTCCTGGGTTTTAGTTTTCATACCTTGGAGTTTGTCCTGCCAGTCTCCCTTCTGGATTTTTCTAAGTCGTTTGAGAGGCATTGCTAGAGGAGCCCTACTGGTACACTTAGTCGCTGTGCACATTTATGGCCTCAGCCTGCTTCCCAACTTCAAAGAGAGCTGAATGTATAATTAAAGAATCCCTGCTCATGTGGCCAGGAAACCCTGAGCTTCAGCAAGCTGGACAATCCACTCTGAGCTGAAAAGGGTTAAAATCACCCCAGGGAGGGGCGTGAGGGGGTGCTTGGAAAAGCAGGCAAAATATGTGACTCTACCCTGGCCCTTCTGCGTGAGGCTATTGAAGGATACAGATGATCCCTAATTAGTCACTGGGAAGGCCTCATCCCTGAACCATTTAATCCAACGTGATTTGAGTGGTTTGTTTCTCCAATTTGTTATTTTATTTTCTGGAAATTCTAAGTAACGGTGTGATTCTTTTTAACATTATTATATTCTTTGTAACTTTTTGTACATAAGCTTTGAAGACATTCTTGAATTAAACATTAATTCTAGTTCTGGATCTATGTTATTATGACCCAAGGCCTCATATGGCTCATGTTACCTATTTTTACTAAGTACTGATAATTATGTATGCTGGTGAGAGCAGAAGCTCACCTTATGCTTTAGCATTAAATTTTTCTTCTGCTGGTGGCAGTTACCAGGTTTAGTTAACCATACCTGCTGAGGTAACCTGTACAGTCACAGGCGGCGATTCTCAGATTGGCGTATCTTGAGGGTTGGCCGGCAGAACCGTGACAATGTGAATATTATTTTCCATTGCATATGCCGCAGTGTAATGGTCAAAAAATATTACGGGTATTATGAAACAAAACTATCAAAACTTCCTTTAGTAACACACAACAATAAATCTGAAGCACTGTCTCAATGCCACATGAGAAATACTTCAAAACGCTTAGATCGGGAGGTAGTTGAAAGCTCTTATGTCTTTACAATGGTGGATGGCACTATGAAGTAAGGGAAACTTGCTTTTTACTTGCTGCTCCGGAGCTTTAACATGTGTCACCATTCCTGGCATGTTTACACTATTCCTGTGCAAGTATTTCAAAAAGACATCAGCATTTCTTCGAGCCAAAGTGCATGCCTAGAAAAAATTTAATAATATAATCAATTTCTGGTGAAAAGAAGAGTAGAACCATATACATCTACTGTACATTTAAGTTTCTAAAAATGTATTCTGTCATGAGGAGCCAATTCAAAAACCCCTAAACCAAAAATACAATCTGGCTCATTTAGAACAGCTACTAAGTGATATATGTAAAAGATTGAGGAGTGTATAAAAGTTTATGATATTTGTCAATGTGGAAGTAGATATTTAGACCATGACAATTTCATCACAATTCATCAAGTATTGCTCAGTGAAATGGTCAAAGGTCAGGCAACCAACATGTGTTTAACAATGGTTTGACATTTACAAAAGAAGACAGTATGGGCCGACTACTTACAGTTTGGTTGCCAACTTATTTTGTAGTACAGTTGTAGCATATCTGATTATGAACATGTCATTATTAACTACAGCACTAGCGTGGATACCCGGCGTTGCCCAGGTTGAATACTGGACCCTGAAGTACACTTACAGACTTTGTTTACATTGTCCTCGCTAACATGCATGCAAACAGTGACATAATTAGTGCAAGATGTGCGACTGCTATGATGCCCGAGCTGCCTCTGTGGCTTGCTGCTCCCCCTGCACCCAGTCACACACACAAGGTGGGCCCGGTCCAGTCTGGGCCGCCGAGGGGGACCCGGGTGGCAGCGATGTTGATCTTGTGCCGGCCCACCAGCTGATTAGAGCTGGTGCACAGACAGACAGACAGACATAGAGAGACAGCGCCACCGATTGCGAGGCAATTAGAGCTCGCGGACCGGCAGCCAATCAGCAGAAGTAGCTCCTGATTGGCTGTCAGTCCACAAGCTCCGATTGGCTCGCACCTAGCGCCAGATACAAATTGCGCCAGTGCTCTGTCTATAATCTGATGCTGCCTGCCAGTGTCCCAAAACACACCTGCTGGCTGCTGTTGGCACACAGGTAGAGGCGATAAGCTACTGGAGGAAGACGGAGAGGTGAGTTGCTGGTGGGGACATATTGTGTGGCATGATGTTATAAGGGGCATCACTGTGTGGCATAATGTGTAAAGGACACTACTATTGTGTGGAATACGGTGTTATATGGGACACTACTACTATGTGGCATAATCTGTAAAGGACATTACTGTGTGGTATAATGTGCAAGGGACATCACTGTGTAGTGTAAGGGGCATTACTGTTGGCATAATGTTTAAGAGGCACTACTGCTGTGTGGCATAATGTGTATAAGGGGTACTAATGGTTGGCATAACCTGAATGGGCTCTGTGTGGCATAACATGAATGGGTTCTGTGTGGGGGCAAATGTATGTGCTCTTTTTACCTCTGGAGGGGGACCTTTTTAAGATTTTGCTATGTGGCCCCCCCAAGTTCTATTTACATCCCTGAATGCAAACACAGAGGGCTGACTAATATATATGGTCACTTCAAAAAAGGATTAAAGTCGGGTACACACTAGAGCAGTGGTCTACAACCTTAACTGAGGTGTGAGCTACTTTAGAAAAATGAAACCTCCTGAAGAGCTACTAAAGTTGTAGAAAAAAAAAATCTAGTTAATAACAATTGAAGGTAATTTAATGGAAAAAAAAATGTTTCATTAAAAAATAAAAATGCATTTAATTATTACAGTGATATTGTTGTAGTTTGTAAATAAAATTAAAGCACAGGCACATTTCACTGTTAATTACCGGCTCCAAGGAGGTACTTGCAGACTAGCAAAAGTTATAGGCAGGGCTGCTGTGTGATCTTCCAGCAGGGCTGAGCAGGAGTCATTCGCTCCACCGTAGTGTAGACGCCATGGGTGGAACCACGGGGAAGCACATCAGGTGATTGCTGTAGAGGCGGCGGCAATCACCTGACGTGCTTCCCTGTGGCTCCACCCATGGCGTCGATGCCACGGGGGAGCACACATCTGAGGTCACTTCCACCTAGTTGACACGGCAGTACTGCAGCTAGGTGAGCTACCAAAATTAAGACCGCGAGCTACAGGTTGGAGGTCACTGTACTAGAGAATATGTCGTACGGTCCGGCGGATAAAACATATTGTCCACATCGGGCAGTGGGTAACTTCTAGGTCGCTGGAGATGCGCACTCCCACGCGTCGTCAACGACGCCGCCCTTCGACCTGCGGACGATATGGTCAGCGGGGGGCCATGCTGCCTAATGCAGTATAGTCCCTGCTGTCATGCCCGGCATTGGCAAGTGTGTACGCACTTGCCGATTCCGGCACCCCCGCCGGGACCCGCCGCACGAGACATCGGCTTGGTACACATCGTTTAGTGTGTACCCAGCATAACTCTGGATTTAATATGAACTTTTATGAGTCATACAGTTTGACATTTGCTCAGACTGAGGTTAAAATGATACTTTTGTAGTTATCACACAGGTTTTTGGCAGACAATGTCAATTTCCACTTGAGCCAGCCCTAGAATTTGTGTAATTTAAGAGTGTCCTAATTTTTAGGGATTGTGTGACAGTGTGTGGCCCTGACGTAGTTCAAACCTAGGCATAAACCTAATCCTGGTTAAATTACACCACCATGTCAAATTTGGTGAAGCTAGGTCCAAAACTCTGGCAGAGCATAAAGGACAAACAGACAGACAGACATGCTTTCTCGCTTATTATTTAGATTTCATGATATTGTAATAAATAAAACAAGAAAAACTATTATTGTAATATTTTTGCAAATTAATCAATTCCAGCTAAACAGTTTAATCTGCAAATAAGTGCACTTGATAAATGATAGTTGCAAACATTAAACTTTTTTGAATCATCTTCCTTTTTGATTCTTGTGATACATCCAGCTCATTATCATTACACACGTGTCCTGCACTATGGTTGTTATTCACATAACACAGATTATTTAGAGAGTGATTATGCTAGTAACAAATATCATACCTTAAGAAAAGCCTCTTTTTGTTCCAGATGCTTGCTAATCATGGGAGTGACGTGATCAGTTTCAGAGTTTGGACCAAGCTTGTCAGCCCCTCCGCACCAATCTTCCTCTCGCTTATACTCCTGCTCCAGGCTTTCCAGAACACTACATACCTTAAAACAGATAAACATTTAAACTTGCATTCTACAGCATAAAAATACAGCATGGGGTTGTAGTTTATTTTCTTAAATATGATATATCTGAACTTAAAAATATATTAAAAGCAAAACATTTTTCAATTTGGTAATAGTTTAATATAAGCATCAGAAAAAAGGGTATGCATTATACAGATATCATATCTGCCTTTGTATTTATGGCTAAAAATATGCTTATATCTAAGGTAACAATAAACTTTTTCCAACTCAGCTTAAATGATCTTCCAAATAAAGCAGGTTTATTTGGCTAAGCAAAATATTAATTGGAATACTGAATCAACAGGCTATCTGGTTTCGGAATAAGAAGGGGATTTCCACCCATATTTAAATTACTTCAAAAGTGTGACTGTGTGCAAGGTGGCATATAATTACTGACTGATAAATACAACCATATATTCACACTATAAATATTTCCATACATTAGGCCTACTGAATAATGATTTAAAATATAAAGAACCATAAGTTTATTTCTAATGGTTTCTATTCCATTAAGTACCTGCTCTGAGGTTTTATAAAAGGCTACAGAGGCATTCACAAGTTTCAGGCGATCCTCCATTTTCAGCATCAGCTGTTGCCAATGTGAGGCCACTTTTTCAGCACAATCTCTTATCATATCCATATCATAATGATTGGCTTGTAGCATAGCTTCTGCCTTTTGCTGCACTTGCAGGGCACTCTGGTGTGTT
Organism: Taudactylus pleione; assembly: GCA_031769625.1. Taxonomy (NCBI): domain Eukaryota; kingdom Metazoa; phylum Chordata; class Amphibia; order Anura; family Myobatrachidae; genus Taudactylus; species Taudactylus pleione. Next base: position 15,592,692 of record JAUIMM010000384.1, read on the forward strand.
TTCTGTAAGAAAAAGTACATACTGTATATCTTTTTTACAGGTCTGTTATGACTATCAAATATAAAATATAGACTTTTCAAAGTGTGTGCAACTAGGGTCTTTGCACCTACTGCAACTCTTGCTTGGACAGGACGTCCACCGATTCGAAGTAGATAGAACAACCTGAGGTCTATTAGATTAGTGGAAATTCAGTACTGTGATCTTAAGCTGAAAACTCACCGCAGCGATGTCGGGCCGATATGCTGTTTCGTAACGACACATCGCCTACATCACTTAGTATGCATGTTTGCATGCTCCCATGGTCGCTAGCGACGGTCGCCAGGTTTGATGTGCTACACATCAAACCTAGCGATATCGCTAGCGACCAGTGCATTGTTAATGTATGACATAACGTGATTGTTAAGTCTTTCGTTAAAGTCGTCCAGTGTGGACGCACAATCACTGTTGACCGGCATTCGTTCCGATGTCAGAAACAAATGCCTATCGCTCGAGTGTGTACCTAGCTTTACTCAAGTAACTATGGTGGGGATTTCTCAAATCTTCTATAAAACAAGCTGAGGTATACTATATACTGCTAGCTAGCATCATGATAGCTACGTGCAACACCTCCACTTGTCCTCATTAGAAGATTTGATAAATCTCCCCAAAATTGGAAAAAAGCTATGCACTTAACATGGAAGCCAGGGACATTAAGAAATGGAAGGAGTACAATCTCCTAAAAACAAAGATATGTCACATGTACTGTACATATATTTGAAATAAAAATTCATACAACTTTATTTCAGAACCATTGGCTAAGTCAGGGGTCAGGGAACTTTTTTTACCTTTTACCCCAAAATATATTTAGATACGCTGACGTTACCCCCTTGATTTAAATGGAAGGAAATCATATAGTAGTGCCCCCATATAATGCCCCTGTAGGAGTGCCCCCATATAATGCCCCTGTAGTGCCGCTTCTAAAATAAAAAAAACCAAAAAACAGTTCCCTTAATCCCCGCTCCTGCATCCGCCGCCGTCCTGTCCGCCCGGCTGCTCCTCGGAACTATGGGAGAGACGTCATGACGTCTCTCCCATAGTGCGCATGGAGAGAGGCGGAAACTGTAGTTCAGAAGAGAACTCCAGCCCCCGGCTAACACTGCGCTGCAGGTAAGGAGCCGGGCGCCCGCTGATAATAACATCTCAGCGGGCGTTCGGTTTAGAGCCTCCCTGCGGAACAGCCGGGCATGCATATGAATCATTCTATATATTATAGAATGATTCATATGCATGCCCGGCTGTCCGTCCATTACCCCCAGGAATTTTATTTTTACCCAATGTGGTGTAATTTACCTCTGTTCACTTACCACGGAGCTAAGTGCTAGTAATTTATATCCTGGTGCTGTGATGGTATGACTTTGATAAACAGTCTAAAGAAAATGTGGTAATGCAGCATGTTTCATTACACTGCTGCTGGAACCAGGATGTCATCAACAGCGCATCCGGAAATTATTCACAGCGCTTCACTTTTTCCACATTTTGTTATTTTACAGCCTTATTCCAAAATGGAATAAATTAATTTTTGTCCCCAAAATTCTACACACAATACCCCATAATGACAACGTATAAAAACATTTTTTTGAGATTTTTGCAAATTTAATAAAAAAAAAAAAAAAAAAACACTTAATATATCACATATACATAAGTATTCACAGCCTTTGCCATGAACCTCAAAATTGAGCTCAGGTGCATCCTGTTTCCACTGATCATCCTTGAGATGTTCCTACAGCTAAATTCAGTTGATTGGACATTATTTTGAAAGGCATACACCTGTCTATATAAGGTCCCACACTTGACAGTGCATGTCACAGCACAAACCAAGCGTGAAGTCCAAGGAATTGTCTGTAGACCTCCGAGACAGGATTGTCTCGAGGCACAAATATGGGGAAGGGTACAGAAAAATATCTGCTGCTTTGAAGGTCCCAATGAGCACAGTGGCCACCAACATCCGTAAATGGAAGGAGTTTGGAACCACCAGGACTCTTCCTTGAGTCGGACAGCCACCTAAACTGAGCGATTGGGGGAGAAGGGCCCTAGTCAGTGAGGTGACCAAGAACCCGATGGTCACTCTGTCAGAGCTACAGTATTCTTCTGTGGCAAGAGGAGAACCTTCCAGAAGGACAGCCATCTCTGCAACAATCCACCGATCAGGCCTGTATGGTAGAGTGGCAAGACGGAAGCCACTCCTTAGTAAAAAGCATATGGCAGCCTGCCTGGAGTTCGCCAAAATGCACCTGAAGGACTCTTAGACCATGAGAAACCAATCTTTGTCTCATCAGACCAAAGAATTTTAGCTCTTTGGCGTGAATGCCAGGCGTTCTGTTTGGATGAAACTTATCACCAGGCCAATACAATCCCTACAGTGAAGCATGGTGCTGTGGGGATGTTTTTCAGCGGCAGGAACTGGGAGACTAGATAGAATAGAGCGAAAGATGAATGCAGCAATGTACAGAGACATCCTGGATGAAAACCTGCTCCAGAGCGCTCTTGACCTCAGACTGGAGCAACTGTTCATCTTTCAGTAGGGCAATGACCCAGAGCACACAGCCAAGATATCAAAGGAGTGGCTTCAGGACAACTCTGTGAAAGTCCTTGAGTGGCCTAGCCAGAGCCCAGACTTCAATCCAATTGAACATCTCTGGAGAGATCTGAAATTGGTTGTGCATTGACGCTTCCCATCCAACATGATGGAGCTTGAGAGAGGCTGCAAAGAGGAATGGGCGAAACTGAACAAAGATAGGTGTGCCAAGCTTGTGGTATCATATTCAAAAAGACTTGAGGCTGTAATTGCTGCCAAAGGTGCATCAATAAAGTATTGAGCAAAAGCTGTGAATACTTATGTGATTTCTTAGTTTTTGTTCTTTTTTTAATTAAATTTGCAAAAATCTCAAAAAAACTTTTTACACATGGTCATTATGGGGTATTGTGTGTAGAATTTTTAGGACAAAAAATTATTTATTCCATTTTGGAATAAGGCTGTAACACAAATTTTTTTTTAAAGAGTGAAGCGCTGTGAATACTTTCCGGACGCACTGAAGAAGTATAGTTTGCAGTGTTCTCCCCAGAAATTTTTTACAGCTAGGTGGCTTCCAAAAGTAGCCGGGTGGGGGCCTTCGCAATTATGTGCATGCCGGGAAAACAAGAGATATGGTAAGAACTTACCTTTGTTATCTCTGTTTCTACGAAGTCCATAGTGTCCACAGGGTTGACCTTAGGGTATAGCTGGATCTGGATCCACGAGCACCACGCAGTTAAAGCTTTTGCTGCTCCCAGGATGCACTTGGGTCCATCCTCCTCTATACCCCGCCCCCCGAGCCACAGGCACCGCAGTTGGTAAGCAGCCAAGGCCGAAGGAGGAGACTAAACAGAGAGAAGGAAGACTGGAACACACAAGAAACCATACTCACAGAAATGGGAGACGGAAAACCGGTGACCAGCCACACAGCCCATATGAAGCCAGGTGCGTCAGGGCGGGTGCCCTGTGGACCCTATGGACTTTGTATTAACAGAGATAACAAAGGAAAGTTCTTACCATATCTCTTGTTTTCTACTTCAGGGTCCATAGGGGGTCCACAGGGTTGACCTTGGTGATGTCCCAAAGCAGTTCAACTAAGGGTGGGGACGCTCCTGTGCACAAAGGAGAACCTGGCGCCCGAAGGATGCATCCTGAGAGGCAAAGGTGTCAAACGCATAGAACCTCAAAAACGTCTGAATGGAAGACCAGGTGGCCGCCTTACATAGCTGAACAGCAGAGGTGCCACGTCTAGCAGCCCAAGAGGGACCCACAGAACGAGTGGAATGAGCCTTAGCCGAGGCTGCCACAGGTAAACCCTCCTGTGCATAAGCCTCACAAATAACGGAACAAAGCCAACGGGCTAACGTTTGTTTGTTGGCAGGCCAACCCCTCCTGCGAAAACCAAAGAGGACAAACAATGAATCAGACTTCCTAACAGAAGCAGTCCGGTCCACATAGATTCTAAGCGCACGGACTACATCCAAGGAAGCCTCACCAGCTGAAAGATCAGGTGACTGAAAAGCTGGGACAACAAGTTCTTGATTGATGTGGAACTTCAAAACCACTTTAGGTAAAAACCGCTCTGTCCTGGTGAAAAATTAGAAAGGGGGGGGTGACAGGAAAGCGCCCCCAACTCTGACACCCTCCTGGCAGAAGCAATTGCCAGGAGAAAAATGGTCTTAAACGTTAACCACTTGAGCTCCACCGACTCAAGAGGCTCAAAAGGAGGACCCTGCAGGACTCGAAGAACCACCGCCAAGTCCCAAGGAGCCACAGGAGGCACGAAGGGAAGCTGGATTCGGAGAACACCTTGGAAAAAAGTATGAACATCTGGCAGTGTAGCAATCCGTCGTTGGAAACACACAGACAACGCGGACACATGAACCTTCAGAGAGGCAAGGCGTAAGCCTAGGTCCAAACCCGATTGAAGAAATTCCAAGATCCTAGAAACTCGGAACACCTGAGGATCATAGTTTATGGACTCACACCACTGAAAGTAAGTGCGCCACACCCTGTGGTAAATCCGTGCGGAAGCAGGCTTGCGTACCCTGAGCATGGTACTAATAACCAAACCCGAGAAGCCCAGAGAAGGCTGTCTCAAGAGCCACGCCATCAAAGATAGCCGACCCAGATCTGGGTAAAGGCAGGGCCCTTGAGACAATAGGTCCTGATGCTGAGGAAGAAGTTACGGAGCGTCGATGGAGAGGCTCCTCAGATCGGAATACCAAGGATGCCTGGGCCACGCCGGAGCCACCAGCATGAACGTACCGCCGTCCTGCTTGAATTTCCGCAGGACCCGAGGTAGCAGGGATATCGGAGGAAACAGATACGCCAGGTGAAACGTCCATTTCACCGACAGTGTGTCTACCAGACATGCGCCTGCGTCTCTTGTCCTTGACCCGTAAACGGGCAACTTGTGATTGTGACGGGACGCCATCAAGTCCAGCTCCGGCAGCCCCCATCTGTCCACGAGTAGCTGAAACACCTCTGAGTGAAGCGACCATTGCCTGGGATGCACGTCGTGACGCCTGAGGAAGTCCGCCTCCCAATTGAGGACTCCGGGGATGAAGACAGCCAAGATCGCTGGAATGTGGCACTCCGCCCAAGCAAGGATGCGAGACACCTCAGACATCGCAGCCCGACTGCGAGTTCCTCCCTGGTGGTTGATGACTAAACTTGAAACGCCCTTCCTTGAAGAGCGGTGCCGGACGACTGCAGGGCCCTGTACACCGCCCGCAGTTCTAGGATGTTGATGGGGAGAAGTGCTTCTTCCGCAGATCAACGACCCTGAAGTGACAACGAGCCTGTCACTGCCCCCCAACCCCGAAGACTGGCATCTGTTGTAAGCAAGACCCAGTCCGGGATCCAAAAGGGGCGCCGCTCGACCATATGAGCTGTCTGAAGCCACCAAGCCAAAGACTGCCGAACCTCCGGGGACAACACCAGCATCTGAGAGCGCATCCGTTGAGGTAACCCATTCCATTCTGATAGAATCAGCCCCTGCAGGGGCCGTGAATGGAACTGGGCAAATTCCACCGTGTCGAATGCCGACACCATGGACCCCAGAACTCTCATAGCCGAATGGACCGACATGCGGCAACTGCTCAAGCAACTGTGTATCCGCAGCTGTAGGGAGGAGACCTTCTCTGGAGTCAGGAAGATCCTTTGCTGACGAGAATCCAGCAGGGCTCCCAAATGAACCATCCGCTGTGATGGAATCAGGGAGGACTTTCTCCAATTTATCAACCAACCGTGCGCTTGCAGACAAGCGATCGTCAGGTGGAGATGTTGAAGCAGTACCTCCGGGAAGCTCGCCAGCAAAAGGAGGTCGTCCAGATATGGCAGCAGCCGTACATTCTGGTTCCGAAGATGTGCGGCCATGATTGCCATCACTTTGGTGAATACCCTCGGTGCCGTGAAGAGGCCAAAGGGTAGCGCCCGGAACTGATAATGATGCTGAAGGATAGCGAACCTCAGATACCGCTGGTGCGAAGGTGCTATCGGAACATGGAGGCAGGCGTCCTGGATATCCAAGGACACCATGTAATCCCCAGGTTCCATCGCCAGAATGATGGAACGTAACGTTTCCATCCTGAATTTGGGAACTCTTGAGGAATTTGTCCAGAGACTTCAAATTGAGGATAGGGCAATGAGAACCATTGGGTTTCTGCACCAGAAAGAGTAGAGTAGTACCCCGTCCCTTGTTGTGATTGAGGAACGGGAACAATCACCCCTGCTTTCAGCAAGGACTCTATAGCCTCCTGAATCTGCAAAGCCTTGGTTTTGTCCCGAGAAGGACTCGTACAGAAAAACTGGTGGGGCGGTCTGTGCCGAAAAGACAGGATGTACCCCTGGGAGACCACTTCTCGAACCCAGGCATCCGTGGTGGTATTGTGCCAGCACTGGGCAAATTGAAGAAGTCGGCCTCCCACTCTGGGGTCCCCCAGAGGGAGGCCCGTCCCATCAGGCAGAAGGTTTATCTTCCTGTTTGGAAGAAGGGTGCCTGGCACTCCAGGCCTGCTTCTTGGGCTTTGAGGCTGTCTTAGTCGCCGAGTGCCTCGGGAAGGACTGACCCTTGGCCTTTCCCTGAACCCGAAAGGACCGAAAGGCTGAGCTCTTCACCTTAGCTGGCGCTGAAGCCGAAGGGAGGAAGGCAGACTTTGACTTGGCCAGAGTATCCACTATTTTGTCCAAATCTGGACCAAATAGCAACTCTCCATTAAACGGCAAGGCCTCCAGGCCCTTTTTAGAATCCGCATCAGCCCTCCAGGACCACAGCCACAAGGACCGACGCGCCGACACAGCTGCAGCAGACACCCTAGAGGTCAGCAGGCTTGCATCCAATGTTGCTTTCCCAATATAGGAAGCCGCATCTCTCATCTGTCCTATCAACGCTCTCTGGATATCCAGAGCATTGTCCAGAAAGGTATCTTCCAAAACGGCCCAGCTCTCGATGACCTTAGCCACCCAAGAGATGGCCATGGACGGACGGGCCACTGCCCCAGAGAGAGTAGATAGACTTTAAACAAGTCTCCACTTTCCTGTCCCTGGGATCCTTCAAGGAGGAGATAGACGGTAATGGCAAAGTAGCGCTTTTAATTAAGCGGGTGACATGGGAATCCACCGCAGGCGGGGTTTCCCATTTGCTGCAATGAGCCTCAGGAAAAGGATAGTTGGATGCCAACCGTTTCTGTGGTTGGAATCTCTTGCTGGGCAACTGCCAGGCCCCCGCCATATGATCTGTCAACTGGTCGGACAGGGGAAAAACAGTCGAAGCTACTTTGGCCTTTTTAAAATTAGGATACTTCAACCTGGGAGCCGGCACATCCTCCTCTATATGAAGGATGGCCCGCACCGCCCTAACCAATGCCGGCACAATAATGGAGGACTTAGTCTCCACCTCCTGGGTCCCGGCATCCAAGTCAGAGTCCTCATGTACCTCTCCGTCATCCAAAGACAAGTCCGTGTCCGTGAACTGCGCAGCCAGTGAAGCCGGAACGGGTCGCTTGGACGCCTTTGGGGGTAAATCACTATGTAACATCGACTGAAAAGCCGACGACAAGGCCGCCAGGCTCTGAACAGAGCTGGAGAGGATATCCACCCAGGGAGGGGGTACCACTTGAGGATACCCCTGTTGCGTCACTGTGGGAAACTGTACACAGGCAACCCTGAATAAGGACCAACAGTCTGAGACCCGGGAGAGACTGCAACAAATGCGGAATGGGGGATGGTAGGCTGGGGCAACGCCCTAGAAGGGACCGCAAGACGGTCCGCGATTGACGCCAGCACTTGTGAAAACATCACCCAAGGAGGATCCTTCGCCACCAGGTGTTTAGAGGGACCAGGTACCAGCTGGCACCGCCCGCACAGACCGTCCTAAGACAAATCCACCCCATCAACCCCTGCTGAACAGCGCCGGCAGGAAAACAACACAGGAGCCATGGAGCACTCATTCTCATCAGACATGACACAATAACTTTGCAACTTTGCAATAACTATGTATCACCAAAAAGAGGTGAGGCGTATAACACCTGCGCACTCCCAAGTATGCAACACAAACAGCCCACAATATGGTACTGAGTAGCACACCGCTGTATGTGACTGACCTCACAAATACGTAGATTTATATAAGTGAGGTACACAGAAAGAACACCCCTCCCCAACGCACCTGCGGGCCTGTAGGAGAAGGAAAGGGATAGCGATAAGATGACAGTCAGCAGAATTTAGCACAGACAGCAGCACTAGCAAAAAGTCACATACCATGCAGTAAGTTATACTCAATGCACCTTTCGCTACAATCAACCTCCCAGATTCAGTGTCTTGGAGGGCTATAGCGCTGCGAACACAGTCCTTTTGCAGGGGAGAGGTACGCAGGGGGACCGGTCCATGCACCGCCTGGGAGATCTGTGTTAGCCACAAGAAGATGGCCGCCGGAGAGCTCTGAGGAGGAGCTGCTAAACCAGGGAAGGCTGCCTCCCCTGGCTAGCAATTAACCCCAGGGGCGCTGGTTCCCCTCCAGCAATTATACCCTAGTGGTCCAGCTGTCAGACAGGGTATTCCAGTGAAGGGGGAGCCCGCCGCCGCTACTAGCACCGTCAATCTGTCCCCAGAGACCAGCGGCTAAAGACTGCATTTTTATCCCCCGTGCGCAGCGTGAAGTGCTGCACGCGGCTTACCTGGCCCCGTAGAATCCGACAGCAGTCAGTGGGAGCTCCCGGAGCCACGCTAGTACTGACTCCAGGGTCCCGCTGCGATCCCCAGATCAGTACTGGCGTCGCAGCGCCAGCGGGGCTGTTGGAGCGGCAGCGTGGACGTCCAGATGGACAGTTTGATGCTGCCGCTCTGAAGAGTAAAAATAAATAAATAAAATCATCTTCTTTAAGAAATAAAAATAAGCTTAGGGGCTGCTTATGCAGCACCACCGCGTCAGGGTGACCCAACTCCGGCCAGGCACCAACCAAAACTGAGGTGCCTGTGGCTCAGGGGCGGGGTATAGAGGAGGATGGACCCAAGTGCATCCTGGGAGCAGCAAAAGCTTTAACTGCATGGTGCCCGTGGATCCAGATTCAGCTATACCCCAAGTTCAATCCTGTGGACCCCCTGTGGACCCTGAAGTAGAAAAGGGGTATCTCCCAGACCAATCCAGCCCGACATGTCTCAGGCTGCTCCCCCACTGGCTCACAGTCAAAAGTGCCCATTATGCAGTGCCCCCTGTATTTGTGCCCTTTTTACAATGCCCCCTGCAGTTTTCCCCTTTATGCATTGCCACCTGTAGTTTAGCTTTGCCCTTATGCAGTGCCCCCTTGCTGAAGTAGTGCCCCCAGGCTTGCCCCTTATGCAGTGCCCCCAGGTTTAAAGTCTCCCTTATGCAGTGCCCCAGGTTTAAAGTGCCCCTTATGCAGTGCCCCCAGGCTGGCCCCTTTACGCAGTGCCCCCAGGCTGGCCCCTTTACGCAGTGCCCCCAGGCTGGCCCCTTTATGCAGTGCCCCCAGGCTGGCCCCTTTATGCAGTGCCCCCAGGCTGGCCCCCTTTATGCAGTGCCCCCAAACTTAAATAGTGCCCCCAGACTGGTCCTGGCCCCAGCCCTTACCTTTACTTGCTGGCCGCTCTCCCGCTCGCCGCTGCTGCTAACTATATCCAGCAGGCGCGCGGGGCAGGCTCCTCACGTCACGGGTGACGTCATGACCCGCACAGTGCATCACTGGGAACGCTGTCCTCTGAAGTGATCGGAGGCTTCTTTAGCCTCCGGTCACTTCAGAGGCCAGCGTTCCACAGCGGGGGACAGCGGGGGTCTGTGGGGAAAAGTGCCGGGCGGCAGGCTGGGGAGAACACTGGTATGGTTAACACAGTGCTGTACACTTGGGCTTGGCAATTGTAATATGTAGTATAATGGTAGTAAAGGAGCTGTGCGGTGAACTGCAGGCATTAGATCTTGAATATATTTATAATGTAAACTGTATAATGTAAACTGTGGGCACGGGGCAGCAAACATTATGCTTTAATGCTATTTAAGGAGTGAAATTACTGCATACGAGGTGTGACCATTGAATAAGACTGATAATATAATTAAACATAAATTATAGTAAGTACATTTTATCTCCATTCCCCTTCTATCTACTCCCCTTCTGCATCCACACACTGCTGCATTCTAATTTTCCATTGGTCAAAGCTGTGCTGTAGCTCATTATCTATCAGTTGTCTCAACAGCTCCGTTGTTTTCTTCATTACCTCAGTAATACCCCTTTCACACTGTCAGCAATAACCCCGGTTATTTCACGTGAATGCGCAGCAACCCTGGTTATTGTGCAGTGTGAAAGGACCCAGTTGAAATAACCCAGGTCGAGCAACCCGGCATTTCAACCCGGGTAACGAGCATGGTTGAACACGGGTTCAACCCGGCTCATGGTGCAATGAGAACGGGTAGCCGTTTGGCGTATTTTGATGTACTTTCTTCATTATTGGTGATTATGGTGTTTTCCAGTGCATGGACAGGCTTTTTGTCTCAGGATTGCACAGGAAGATCCAGGTTTAATCACAGGTAATAACTATTTGAAGAATCAGAATCCCTTGGAATTGTTCCAAAATGTCTGTACAAATTCGCTTTCGATTTTCTTTCTGCTCGTTAGTGAAAAGCCTTGGAACCATCTTAGCACAAACTTTTGTCATCTTGATGCAAAACCGTTTCTTTATTGATGTTTACATTTTCTGCTATCATCCGGATGGTGAGTCGAAGGTCAATTTGAAAGATTTTCAAATTTTTTTCATTTGTTTTTGATGCGCAAGGCCTCACAACCAGAATCAATATGAATGACCACCGAACGAGAGCCCAGCGGTCAAAATCCCCCCTTAACCCTCCTTTAAGGTTGCCTAACCGTAACCTCCGTCCCCTAGTGCCTAACCCTAATCTCCCCCCAGGGGTGCCTAAACCTCCCCCCCCTCCCCCTGCACCCTAAACCTAACCCTCCAGGGGGGGGTGCCTACCCCTAACCCCCCTTTTCTCTAGCCTAACCCTAACCCTCCCCGGGGGGATGCATAACCCTAAGTCCCCCCGGGGTCCCTAAACCTAACCACCCCATCCCCGGCTACGTGGATACTTACCCCCAGTGTTGGACGATCGGTCCGACGTCCTGTTGGGGTCCCAGAGTCGGGATTAACATAGGCATCGGTATTTCAACGCCTATGTTAGATCCCTTGCCAGGATTACACTGTCGGGATTGTGATGGTCACATGACTGCATCCCCTCACAACCATCACTAGACCTTTTGTGCCACTCAAACACATGTCCATGTGACATACAATCTGCCCTGTAAGCCTCGGTTAGCTTACCGAAAGACTCAGTGAGCATTTTGTTTAATTTAACTAAAAATGTTAAGTTAACACGTTCTACTTTCGAACTAAGCATTTTTAAGATGCACAGGAAAAACACAACTTGCTGTGTGACCGCAAACTATCTGTGCAAGACGGGTGAAATTTGAAAAAACGTTTTGGGATAGTCCAAGGTCAATGATTCTCCACTCCCATTTAACACCCAAGTCTGGGGTCTGCTTGCGCATGATTCCTCCCAAGGGAATCCTTAAATGACATCTCCGTTTGCCCGACCGCAGTCCCGGACCTCAGCTTCTTCTGGCCACCAGCTAATCCATGCAGAGGCAGGTCGAAAACACTCAGGGTAATATAGCGAACTGGTGTATCGGCCGCTGGCGGAGGTAGATGGAGTCGCAGTAGAGTCTAACCTGAAGCCGTTACCGCTAAACTCAAGAAGTCTCATAACTTAAGGTAAGAAAACATAAAAACAAAGCATAGGACTGCTTAGCAGTCCCACTGTATAACAGGTGCGTATTGCCGCGCACCAAACAAAAAAACTGAGTGCCTGTGGCTGGGGGCGAGGGATATAGGGAGGAGGACCAGTGCATGCTGGGAGCTCCAAAGCTTTGCTGTTTGGTGCAAAGGACATCGTCCAACTATATATCCCAAGGTAATTCCTGTGGACCCTATGGAACCCGAAGAAGAAATTTAGAGTTATGGTACACTTACACCAGAAACACTCTTACACAAAATGAGGGAATCTGTGCCTGAAAGAAAAAAATTACCCATGCAGCCAGGTGCATCAGGGTGGGTGCCCTGTGGACCCTATGGACCTTGAAGAAAAGAAGTTATCTAGGTAAGTCTACCATAACTCTAAATTTCTTCTTCAAGGTCCATAGGGATCCACAGGGATACCATGGTGAAGTCCAAAAGCAGTTTCCCTAGGATGGGGTATGCTCCTGAACAGAAAGGAGAACTTGTTGCCCAAAAGAAGCATCCTGAGAGGCAAAAGTATTAAAGACATAAAACCTAAGAAAAGTGTGGAGAGAAGACCACGTGGCTGCTTGGCAAAAAATGTTCAGCAGAGGCATCACGACTAAATGCCCATGATGGCCCTACAGACCGAGTAGAATGTGCTGTCACTGTGCTTGGGACAGGGAGATCAGCCTGTGTGTACACCTGAGACAGTCATCCATAGCCATCTCCCCAGAGTCTGCATTATTAGCTGGCCATCCTCATTTGTGATAACCATATAACACAAAAAGAGCATCTGATTTTCTAACAGAGTTTGTCAGCTCCATATAGATACAGAGAGCACAAACTACATCCAGGGAGGTTTCACCCACAGAACGATCTGGAGTCTGAAAAGCTGAAAATGGGACACTACCTTAAAAAGGTAACCCTCCTTTGTACGAAGAACCGCTTTATCCTGGTGAAAAATCAAAAATGGAGAGCGACAAGAAGCGCTGCTAAATCAGAGACTCTGTGAGCAGAAGAGATATCCTGACGAAGCCCAGTACCCGGGCGAAACGCTTGATAGCAAGGTAAGGGGGCACCAGTGACGTTCACATAGCGTCATTCACCCCAGCAGTTTCCCGGCAGATTACCTCTATTTTTCTTACCCACCACTGTCAGACAACATGGAGAGGACACGCTGATACCACTGGACACTCTTACCAAACATCATCCCACCGGATATTCTCCCCTAATATTATTTCGATTGATATATATTAATTGGTGAAGATACACCACATTAACAGGACTACAACCTTTTTTATCATTTGGAGGATAGAGTAAAGCGTTCAGCAGCGTATCTCTCCTTGCTTATTATTACATCCTAAGACTTTATAGGGACTGCACTTTGTGCGTATTTTTCCTGTTTAATTGTTTGTCTATGTTTAATGTCTGTATATCGGTATAAGTCATCATAGTTTACAAAACAGTTATTAGAAATATTTTTGATTTTCATATTCATCTAAATAATGTATGTATATTTATACAGATATTTGAATTGTGTAAAGATTGTAAGCTCCACTGGGGCAGGGACAGATGTGAATGGTAAGATATTCTCTGTAAAGCGCTGCAAAATATGTGTGCGCTATATAAATAACTGGTAATAAATAAGAAATTGTGTGATATATTCATCTCAGGTCCAATAGTGAAGCGCCAGAGGTACCACTATTTTTTTTGCATAACTTCTTGTGCCTCCTTGATGATTGAGGTAGGCCACTGTTGTCGCATTGTCGGACTGGATCTGGACCGGCTTGCCCTGGAAGGTGCCCTGGATAAGTGCTTTGTATACTGTTCGCAGTTACAGAATGTTTATTGGCAGATTCCTCTCCTGATTTGGCAATTTTCCCTGAAAGGTGTGATGAGCTGTCATTTCTCCCCATCCACAAAGACTGGCATCTGTGGTGAGCAGCACCCAATATGGAATCCAAAATGGGCGCCCTTTGTTCAGATGATCCTTTCTCAGCCACCACAGGAGAGAGTGAAGAACCTCTGGAGTAAAAAATCCTCTGGGACTTATTCGATGATACTGTCCATTCCACATGGAGAGAATTAATCTTTGCAGAGTCCTGTAATGGAACTGAGCATACCCCACCATGTTGAAGGTGGTTACCATTGATCTCAGGACCTGCATTGCTAGCAGAATGGATACCCTTAGTTTTCGAAGCAGCTTACGTATTTGCAACGATAGGGCCACAATCGTGTCCTCTGGCAGAAACAGTCTGTGTCTGAGAATCCAGAAGAGCTCCCAGAAAATGAGGATTTATTCCAATTGATGATCCAGCCGTGCTTTTGTAAGCAGGCTATGGTCAGTTGAAGACGGTTTTGTAAAACAACCGATGTCTGTGCCATTATCAGAAGGTCGCCCAGATATGACAGAATTCTGACTCCTTGACACCTGAGATAGGCCGTCATGACTGCCATTATTTTGGTAAAAACCCAGGGAGCCGTAGATAGGACAAAGGGTAGAGCCTGAAATTGGTAATGTTGCTGAAGGACAGCAAACCATAAAAATTGCCGGTGGGATGTATAATGGAAACATGCAGATATGCATCCTGAATGTTCAGGGAAACCATGGAATCCCCCTGCTCCATTGCCAAAATAACTGACCGGAGAGTTTCCATATGAAACTTGGGTACATGGATAAACCCTGTTGAGGGTTTTTAGATTTAGTACAGGGCGATAAGCCCCATTCGTTTTCTGAGCTGGAAATACACTGGAATAACCCCCCCTTCCCTGTTGCGACACAGGAACCGGGACTATTACCCCCGCCTGCAGCAGGGAGTGAATGGCTTCCTGAAAAGCCAAGGTCTTGAACGCATCGACTGGAGAATCTGTGCAAAAGAAAACTTCTGGGGAGGATGCCTCCTGAAACCGAGGGTATACCCCTGAGAGACCATTTCTCGAACCCAGGCATCTGTTGTTTGACTCCAACATTCCTCAAACTGAAGAAGTCGGCCTCTTACCCTGGGATCCCCCAGGAGGAAGCCCACCCCATCAGACAGAGGGTTTTTTGCCCGGCTTAGAAGCTGGACGTCTTGCCGGGCAAGACCTCTTAGTTTGTAGTCTTGATATTTTGCGAAAACTAGACATCTTGCTCGTCCCTGAGAACTGAAGGACCGAAAAGAAACCTGCCTAGACTTAATAGTCGCCGTAGATGGCAGACCTGCTGACTTTGAAGCCGTGAGAGTAGCTATTATTTTATCCAACTCTGCTCAAAAAACAAGAGATATGGTGAGAACTTACCTTTGTTGTCTCTGTTTCTACGAGGTCCATAGGGTTGACCTTGGGGTATAGCTTCATTGGATCCACGGGCACCATGCAGTTAAAGCTTTGCTGCTCCCAGGATGCACTGGGTACATCCTCCTCTATACCCCGCCCCAGCCACAGGCACCTCAGTTGGTAAGTAGCCAAGGCCGGAGGAGATAAAAACAGAGAGAAGGAAGACTGGAACACACAAGAACCATACTCACGGAAAGGGAGATGGAAAACCGGTGACCAGCCACATAGCCCATTTGAAGCCAGGTGCGTCAGGGCGGGCGCCCTGTGGACCCTATGGATATAGTAGAAACAGAGATAACAAAGGAAAGTTCTTACCATATCTCTTGTTTTCTACTTCAGGTTCCATAGGGGTCCACAGGGTTGACCTTGGGGATGTCCCGAAGCAGTTCATCTAAGGGCGGGGATGCTCCTTTGCTGAAAGGAGAATACGGCGCCTGAAGGATGCATCCTGAGAGGCGAACGTGTCAAACTTATAGAATCGTAGAAAAGTCTGTATGGAAGACGAAGTGGCCGCCTTACACAGCTGAACAGCTGAGGCGCCACGGCAAGCAGCCCACGAGGGACCCACAGACTGAGTGGAATGAGCCTTAACAGAGGCTGGGACAGGTAACCCCGCCTGGGAATAAGCCTCACAAGTAACTAAATGAAGTCAACGGGCCAAAGTTTGCTTGTTGGCAGGCCAACCCCTCTTATGAAAACCAAAGAGGACAAACAAAGAATCAGACCTGCGAACGGAACTAGTGTGATCAATATAACCTTTGAGAGCACGGACAACATCCAAGGTAGCCTCACCAGCCGAGAGATCAGGTGACTGAAATGCCGGCACCACAATTTCTTGATTAATGTGGAACTTGGAGACAACCTTAGGAAGAAAACACGGACAGGTGCGAAGAACCGCCCTGTCCGGTTGAAAAAATTAGAAAAGGCGAATGGCAAGAAAGTGTGCCTAGTTCTGACACCCTTCTGGCTGAAGCAATTGCCAGGAGAAAAACAGTCCTAAGTGTCATCCACTTTAGCTCCACCGACTCTAGAGGCTCAAACGGAGGACCCTGCAAGGCCCGAAGGACCACAGCCAAATCCCAAGTAGCCACTGGTGGAACAAAGGGAGGTTGAATCCGGAGGACACCTTGGTAAAAGGTACGGACATCAGGCAAAGTAGCGATTCTACGCTGGAACCAAACAGAAAGTGCAGACACAGGAACCTTCAATGAAGCGAGGCGTAAACCCAAGTCCAAACCAGACTGAAGAACCACTAAAACCATAGAAACCAGAAACGCTTGAGGATCGTAGTTCCTGGACTCACACCATTGAAAATAAGTATGCCTCACCCTGTGGTAGATCCTGGCGGAAGCTGGCTTACATGCCTGTAGCATTGTGCCGATGACTGAGCTGGAAAAGCCCAGGGCTCTCAAGACTGATGTCTCAAGAGCCACACCGTCAAAGACAGGCGACCCAGGTCCAGGTATAGGCAGGGCCCCTGGGACAACAGGTGCCGATGTTGAGGCAGAAGAAACGGAACGTCGATGGATAGACTCCGAAGATCAGAGTACCAGGGACGTCGGTGCCAAGCTGGTGCCACCAGCAGAAGTGTGCAGCCATCTTCTTTGAATTTCCAAAGGACCCGAGGCAGCAAGGCTATTGGAGGGAAGAGATACGCTAGTTGAAATGTCCATTTCACTGACAGCGTGTCCACTAGGGTTGCGCCGGCGTCTCTTGTCCTGGACTGGCACTACACTGGCAATTTTTAATTGTGACGGGAAGCCATGAGGTCAACCTCCGGCAGTCCCCACTTGTCCACAAGCAGTTGAAAGACTTCTGGATGAAGGGACCATTCCCCGGGAAGCACGTCGTGACGGCTGAGGAAGTCCACTTCCCAGTTCAGAACTCCTGGAATGAAGACTGCTGAAATGGCCGGAAGGTGGCCACGACAGGATGTGTGACACCTCCGACATCGCTGCTCGACTGCGAGTCCCTCCTTGACGGTTGATGTACGCCACTGTGTTGGCGTTGTCGGACTGAATTTCTACTGCTCTTACGTGAAGAGCGTGACCGGACAACTAGAAGGCCCTGTACACAACCCGAAGTTCGAGAATATTGATGGGAAGAACCGTTTCTTCCGTTGTCCAACGTCCCTGAAGTGAAAGAGGACCCGACACCGCCCCCCAACCCCGAAGACTGGCACCCGTCATGAGAAGGACCCAGTCCGGGATCCAAAAGGGGCGGTTCTTGGTGAGATGAGTTGTCTGAAGCCACCTGGTCAATGATAGGCGCACCTCCAGAGGCAATACAAGCATTTGCGTCCTAATTCGGTGAGGCAACCCGTTCCACTTGGATAGAATCAGCCCCTGCAGGGGCCTGGAATGGAATTGGGCATACTCCACCATGTTGAATGTCGACACCATGGACCCTAGAACTCTCATTGCCGAGTGCACTGATACCTGGGAACTCTTTAGACAACTGCTCACTCGCAGTTGTATAGAGGCAACCTTCTCCAAAGTCAGGAAGATCCATTGCTGAAGGGAGTCTAGAAGGGCTCCCAAATGAACCATCCTCTGTGATGGAATGAGAGAGGACATTCGGAGAGCCCACCAGCAATAGGAGGTCGTCTAGATACGGCAGAAGCCGTATACCTTGGTTGCGCAGATGTGCCATCATGACAGCCATCACTTTTGTGAACACCCTCGGAGCTGTGGAAAGACCAAAGGGTAGAGCCTGGAACTGGTAGTGAAGATACTGTACAGCAAACCTCAGATACTGCTGGTGTGAAGGAGCTAAAGGAACATGGAGGTAGACGTCCTGTATATCCAGGGAGACCATATAATCCCCCGGTTCCATAGCCAGAATGATGGAACGCAAAGTTTCCATCCTGAACGTAGGCACTTTGAGGTACTTGTTCAAAGATTTCAGGTTGAGAATGGGCCGATGAGACCCATTTGGTTTCGGAACCAGAAATAGAGTAGTAACCCGTCCCGCGTTGAGATGGTGGAACGGGAACAACTACCCCTGCTTTCAGCAAGGACTCTATGGCTTTCTGGATCAACAATGCCTTGGTCTTATCCAGGGAAAGGCTCGTGTAGAAGAAATGCTGAGGGGGTCTGTACCGGAAGGACAGGGCATACCCCTGGGAGACCCAAGCATCCGTGGTTGTATTGCACCAGCATTGGGCGAAGCGAAGAAGTCGGCCTCCCACTCTGGGATCCCCAAGAGAGAGGCTCGTCCCATCAAGCTGAAGGCTTATCCTCTGGTTTGGAAGCCGGACATCTAGTGCTCCAGGCTTGCTTTTTTGGTTTAGGGGCAGTCTTGTTTGACGAATGTCTCTGAAAAGATTGACCCTTGGACTTACCCTGAGTCCGAAAGGACCAAAAGGCTGATGTTTGAGGTTTAGAAGGTGCAGCAGCTGACGGTAAGAAAGCAGACTTAGACTTTGCTAAGGTCTCAACAATTTAGTCAAGTTCCGTCCCAAAAAAAATTTCCCCTTTTCTTGGAATCCGTATCCGCCCTCCAAGATCGAAGCCACATAGAAATATAGGAAGCGGCATCCCTCATTTGACCAATTAAAGCTCTTTGCACTTCCTGAGCTTCCCCAGGAAGCGTATCATCTAGTACATTTGCCCAACTCTCAATGGCTTTAGCCACCCAAGAGATGGCCATGGATGGACGGGCCACCGCCTCTGAGAGAGAATAAATGGACTTTAAACAAGTCTCTACTTTTCTGTCCGTGGGGTCCTTTAAGGACGAAATAGACGGCATAGGTAAGGTAGCACTTTTGATGAGGCGAGTGACGTGAGAATCCACCGCCGGTGGAGTTTCCCACTTCTTGCAATGACTAGCAGGAAACGGTT
This sequence comes from Taudactylus pleione, assembly GCA_031769625.1. Taxonomy (NCBI): domain Eukaryota; kingdom Metazoa; phylum Chordata; class Amphibia; order Anura; family Myobatrachidae; genus Taudactylus; species Taudactylus pleione. The sequence goes on from JAUIMM010000384.1 coordinate 15,611,682, forward strand.
AACTAGTGCTTAAACGTTTCTGCGGCTGAAACCTCTTACTAGGTGACTGCCAGGCCTCCGTCATATGATCAGTTAGTTGGTCAGATAAAGGAAAAACAGCCGACGTCACCTTTGCCTGCTTAAAGTTTGGATATTTGGACTTAGGAGCCGGAGCATCATCCTCAATATCTAAAATGGACCGCACTGCCCGCACTAACGCTGGGACATTAATGGTAGACCTCGTCTCCACTTCCTGAGCAGGGGAATCTGAATCAGAATCCTCATGCAACTCGCCCTCATGCGAGTCTGATAACTGCGCAGACTGGGATGATGGAACAGTGTGTTCTGACGCCTTGTGAGGCTTGTCACTACGCAACATGGATTGAAAAGCCGAAGAGGAGGCCGCCAAACTCTGTACAGAATTGGAGAACACATCAACCCACGGTGGATTAGCTTGCGGGTGACCTTCAAAAGGGATGACTGATTGCTGCGTCATAGGAGACTGCACATACATAGGGAATCCCGCATATGGATGAACTGCCTGAGGCCCAGGGGGAGACTGCAACAATTGCGGTACACCCGGAGAAGTAGTGATGGCTGGTTGTGTTAAGCCCCTATGGGGGAGGGAGGTCGGAACCGCCAGACGGTCCGCGACGGAAACCAGCACTTGGGAAAACATCGCCCAAGACGGATCCTGTCCCGAAGTTGCGGGATTAGAGGGACCCGGTAAAAGACGGCACCTGGCACACACACCATCCTGCACTAACTCCTCCCTACTCCCCACTGCAGTGCAGCGTCTACAAGTGAGCAGACTGGGAGCCGCCGAGCGTTCTACCTCCTCATCAGACATGCTAACCAATAGATATAACGATATATACCCAAAGATATATAGCAAAACAATCCAGGAAGCTGGCGCTCAGAAGTTTGCAGCACACAAGTCCACAAACATGGCAACGTGTAGCACACAACAGTATGTGACCGACCTCACAAATACGTGATTTATATAAGTGAGATCATTCACAAAGCCCTTCCCGCACACACCTGCCAGGGCTGGAGGAGAAGGAAAGGGAGAGGTATAGGTGGACAGTAAAGAAATACAGCAGATACAGACAGGACTAGCAAAAATCACATACAATGCACAGTTAAACAGTCTGCACCTGGTCACTATAATCAACCTGCCCAGATTCAGTGTCTGGGAGGGCTATAGCGCTGTGTACACTAACCTTTAGGAGGGGAGAGATACGCAGGGGGAACGACCACACACCACCAGAGAGATCTGCGCTGCCCACCCAAGCAAAGATGGCCGCCGGAGAACTCAGTGGAAGAGTGGCCGCAGGAGGAGCAGCTCAGCAGAACACAGAGATAAAGGCGCGCTGAGCTGAGGGGAGGAGCCACTAAACAGGCTCTCTCCCCTGGCTAGCGTTTAACCCCAGGGACACCGGTTCCCGCTTCCGGCATGGCATTCCTTGGTGGTCTAGTGGTCTCATGGGGTATGGCTAATAGAGGGGGAGCCCACCGCCACTCAGCTAGCGCCTCCGGTCTATCCCCAGAGACCGGAGGCAGAAGATTGCACTTAACAGGCTTACCTTTTCCCTGGCGGTCCGGCGGCAGTCAAAGGGAGAGCCCAGCTACAACAGACTCTGGGATCCCGCCGCTATTCCCAGATCTGTACTGGCGTCGCGGCGCCAGCGGGGGTGAAGGGGTGGCAGCTTAGACGTCCGGTGGACAGTCTGAAGCTGCCACTCAAAAATAGTAAAAAAATGAAAAATAAATTAAACTAAAATGTAAGCTTAGGGGCTGCCCAGCAGCCCCCCTGCGTTAGGGTGACCCGACTCCGGCCGGGCACCAACTAAAACTGAGGTGCCTGTGGCTGGGGCAGGGTATATAGGAGGATGGACCCAGTGCATCCTGGGAGCAGCAAAGCTTTAACTGCGTGGTGCCCGTGGATCCGATCCAGCTATACCCCAAGGTCGACCCTGTGGACCCCCTTATGGAACCTGAAGTAGAAAAGTACTTCTCCATGGAAAGTAAAAACTTCAAGCGCCTTCTTTGGTCCTGTATCAGCTTTCCAGGATCTCAACCAAAGGGCCGTGCGTGCCACTATTGAAGCTGCTGATGCTTTAGAAGCTAAAATTCCAGCATCTACAGCAGCTCCTCCTAGATAGGAAGCCGCTTCCCTCATATGGGAGATATACATCATATGTTCTCTGGTAGCATTTGGTAGAGAATTTTCCAATGCTGCCATCCATTCTTCAACCGCTTTGGCTACCCAGGCTCCAGCCATAGCTGGACGAGTAACAGCTCCAGATGTTGAAAACATCGTTTTAGGACAAGCTTCAATCTTTTTAACCATGGAATCCGTCAGGAAAGATGCTGACGGAATAAGCAATGTAACATTTCTGATTAAATGCATCACATGAGCATCCACAGTAGGAGGTACCTCCCGCTTAGTACATACAGAAGATGGGAAAGGATACAACAATGTTATTCTCTTATTCACATAAAAACGTTTGTCAGGGTTATCCCATGCCTCATCCATAAGCTCAGCGAGCTGTTCAGATACAGGGGTTTCCGCTAGTTCATCATCTTGAATGTCTAGGATTGATTTAACCACCTTCAAAGAAGGAACATCCACTGTGGACGAATAGTTCTCCTCCCCTGTGCTAGAACCTGGAGAGGAACCTTGCACATCATCTGAATCCTCGGATGATGTGTCAATCCATATGTTGAGCGGACTGATAAAAAGCTAACTGGCGCTTAAGCGCCTTAGTAACTACCGGTCTGCTTTCAACATTAGATGGTGCAATACTTTGACTGGCCATCAACATCCAGGAGGTGCAAATAGAGCAAGCATGCTGTGGACACCCCATCCAAGGAGGCATAGTGGGAGCAGCCATACGATCCACAAACTGCTTCATTACCTGGGACAAAGAGAATACCCAAGTAAGCTCTTGTCCATGGATATGTAAATTGGACTGGTAAGGTGGCTCTTTATAACAGACGACCCACAAACCATCCTTAATGTCCTGAGGGGACAAATAGGCCATACAGGATTTACATGAAACCAGTACTGAGGGCTCCCCCTCCTGTATCCCTTTATCTTTTGACATGTTCAATAAAGGCAATAATTGCAATGTTATGTAACAGCCTTCACAAAATCTTAATGAATGTGAAATATTCAGAGAAAGACCTCCACCCCAAGAGGAGAGAAAAACAGTGATAGTTATAATTGACAGACAGAAATAAAGTACAGTGTCAATACAACAGCTAGAAAACAGTCACATACAATGCATATGTAATAAAATTACAATCGACTCTGAATGAGGGCAGCAGCTTTTGTTTTGAAAGCTGGCCTCCTGGCCGCTCGCTAAGCTGTGGGTTACCACCCACAGCTTCAGCTAGTGACCAGGTGATGGTCGCGATGGTCGAGACCATCGGGGCTTGCGACAAGACCCTTGCAGTAGAGTCTCGTCTACCGCAAGCCCTGGGAAGCTTCCTGCTCTAACAGAGCAGGAAGCTCCCTACTGACACCACTGGTGATGTCAGTGGGGCCGCCTACAAACGGCAGGCGTTCCTTCAGGAACGCCTCCGTTTGTCCGGCCACCCCCCACCCTGCCTACAAAATGGGGCGAGCTGTCGATCAACATCAACAGCTGCCCCGTTTATAGCGAGCCCCGAAGCGAGTGAATTTGTCACTCGCTACGGGGCTTGAGCACGCGCACTGCGAGCGCTGCGCGTGCGCAGGCCCTCACCATCGACCCGCTTGCGAGCAGGTCTGAATGAGGGCCTATATACCTTAGCCAAGGGCGCGGTATACAGGGAGACTGACCCAAACCCTCCTGAGACCAACAGCTACAGGGTGCACTAAGCCGTGAGCGTCTCATATATACGTGGAGGGGTCTGGGTCAGGGGAGGAGCTGCCGGGTTAGCGCCTGCCTCCCTTAAGCTGCGATAAACAGCCGAGTACGCTGGCCTCGTGGCAGCAGAAGTGTCTGCTGCTGATCCTCGGCGTTAGACGATAAGGCCCCGGTGGTGTAGCGAGGACGTGGTACAATCCCGGGCCCTGACTGCAGTGGCTTCTGGTGCGTCTTTGACACCAAAAGCAAGGACTGCCGTGTGCGATTTCCAGTAAGCAAGGAATTACTTTATCGGACATTTCCGTGCGTCCGGTTGCAGTCTGGTTCGCAGCATTGCTGCTAGCAAACTCAGCCGCAACCCGCCGAAATCACCATCCCAGTTACTGGTGTTGCGGCGGAGGTAGATGGTGTCGCATTATCGGCGTCTTAATACAGACGCTGAGTACTGCTGACTCAAACATAAGAAATAAAATAAAATATAAAATAAAAGCTTAGGACTGCCAGAGCAGTCCCGTTACAAAGGTGCCTCTGGATCCTGCCGCAGCAAGCGAACAACTGAAGTCCTATGGCTAGGGGCGGAGTATATATGGAGGAGGACCCAAGGCATCCTGGGAGCTGAAGCTTTAACTGTTTGGTGCCTGGTCTCCAACCATAATACTCCCCATGGTATCTCTGTGGACCCTGAAGAAAAAAGATGTTGATAATCAGATCTTGTGCTGTGCAGGCTTTCGCTTATGTAAAGAAAAAATGTAGTTTAGCCTTAATACAGGAGGACAACTAGTTATTTTCTGGATTCTTTCATCCTCGCTAGTGAAGGATGCAGCAATGCTAATACAGCAATAGTATTCATTAACACTAGGAATAAGATGGTGCTGTAACAGGTATGGTCAGCCTGGATTTTTACTGTAAAATAATCATACTTCGGGCCGTATTCAATTAGTTTCGCACCAGCGATACTTTCTCGCATGCCGGACTTTTCGCCTACATCGTGTGTTTTGCATGCAGAAAAGTATCGGCCGTGCTCCCGCTATTCGCCATGTTCAATTAGAAAGGACGCGAGAACGGCACCCGGCGAAACTGAAACAGGCGAAAAGTCCTGTCAAAAATGGGGAACTCAGCTTGACACCCCCCAAAAGATGCACTAACATTGGGGATCACTATAGATGCCCACGATTAGCCCTAATGAAGGTATTTGGAGTACTTAAGTTGTGAAAATTGGTGCCAATTAGTGCATTAACACAAGTGGTGAATAGCATTAAGCAGTATTTTTTTGAGAAAATAACTACTTCCAGCAAATTTGGGGTACTTGAAAATGGGTGCTAGCATATTTTTAAGTTGCTAAAGGTGAGGTTTTAAATCACGTAAAAAAATCCACCTTCCGCAAGCACCTGCAATCAAAAAAACACCTGTCCCATACTTGGGGACGCCCCAGAAGTCTATTTCACTAGTTTTTAAGTTTGTCCCCCAACTATGAACTTTTTCACCCCCAAAATAAAAGTACTGTTTGGGTTGTTGTAAAGTATTTTTTTTTTTAATTTGTTAAGTTTATCTTTGGGGGACTGTAACAAGGGTGCAGGGGGGTTTCCCGAAGTTTGCACCCCAAAATTGCAACTCCACAGTATTTTCCGCTTGCTATTCATAGGCGAAACTTTTCCACCGATTACATTGCATTGACTTTGAAATTGAATACGGCGGAAACTTTCCGCCTGGCGAAATGACGTCATCCGCGATACTTTCCGCGGATTCTGACTTTTCGCCTCTAATTGAATACAGCATTAAGACAGAGGTTCCTAAACTTGGGGCCTGATTCATTACGGATCGCTATTGTGTTCGAAACTGCGATTATGCACGCATGTCTTCTGCGAAAACATCGCAATGTTGCACAGCCAGCATAGAGACGCCCACTACCGCTATCTCACGTCCGTAATATCGTGCAGTCCTGCGTATACATCGGTAATATCAAGTAACATCAGCCCCACATGCACAATTACAGCAGGTCTGACCTTACTTAGAAATTGCTAATCTCGTCGCACGCAGTGAGTACTCAAGCTGCGTGTCAGTGGCTAATTTATGCACGCCCATGCAACGGCGTTAAAACGGACAGGCACGCCTGCGTTTCTTCAACCTCTCCCCCCCCCCAAACGCTGATGTCCCGTCCCTCGGTCTGCGATGGCTTTGTATCTGCATAGGTGATCGCAATGCTAACTCATGCACACGCACTGTGATGCATACACATGCGCAGTACGCACCATCAGCCGGTCTGCGTACGCTGTTGCGATCCGTAATGAATCAAACACCCTCGGTCCTCAAGGCACCCTAACAGTCCAGGTTTTAAGTATAACCATGCTTGAGCACAGGTGACTTAATCAGTACCTCAGTCAATTTGATTTAACCATCTGTGGTCAACCATGGATATCCTTAAAACCTGGACGATTAGGGTGCCTTGAGGACCAAATTTTGAACCTCTGCACTAAGATCAACTCTTTCTGTGAACTCCTGAACACACAGTAGCAGCCAGAGTGCCATTATATTCCGAATAATCTACAAGCTGCTGGTACCTGCTGTTATATCAAGTGTGCTCAGATTAATTTGTGGTTGCAGACCTGTCCCTATAATCTTCTGCAACTTAAGCCCCCAAGGACAAGAAGTCTTCGAAAGGAATCTGCTAGACAGTGAAGAAATGAATACAGATGCATAGATCCATTTACTGTGTCTGGGTTCTAGCTCACTGCTGAATCTCTAGATATTCACATAGTAAGACACATTTCACTTATCAGTACAACACTGATATTAGATCTTATGAGTTTCTACAATGCTTAAATAATGGAATCGGCCATCCGTGATATACCACTAGTATCACTAGGTTGAATAACCTGACAACTTTGGTGAAGTCTGCAATGCAATCTATACAACTGATAATATGTATTGAACCAATCGGCATCATTGACAAGTGTGATAAGCATTCATTAGCTACTATATTTAGATATTGGACTTCATAAATACATTCATTACATTTTTAAACCAGTTTAAAGTGATGCGATTATAATTATACTTAATTTTGCAGTGAAATGCATTACATTGAAGAGAGTTCATTCTACATATGAAAATCCTGTGGAAAGTATTACATGAAAATACTTATTAATTATCCGTGATTATAAGTGAAGAACATTTTTTATTTAGGATTATACACCTAGACTAATAGAGTTAACAAGTCTAATAAAAATGAAAGTGGGCGGGTTTGGGTCTTACCAATTTACGGTATTTAGATTTTTTTGCTATTTTTTACCTTACTGGTTTTAATAGGTATCTCTACAGCTTCAGTATCTCTGTAAGTGCGCTACGCTTGATGATATTGCAAAATCTAAATTGTAAAATATTCTTAATAAACTCTGGAAAAAGTTGCAAGTTAAAACAATGGGCATTCATGGTCTCACTACAGGCAGATAATTCTTTGTAATCCAAATTCTGGCCTTTCAGATGGTTTCCCACGTTTACAATACTTTAAAAATGTCTTCTCTGGGAACCTCCATCGAAGCAATATTTACAACTATAGGAGTTAAATGGATGATTTAACTGCTACATTGCCAAATTCTCAAAGTATCTTCCCAGTACACAACAGCTTACATGTTATGATAAGAAAGGGAAGCTGGCTGTTCTCTCTCCACTCAGACCAGATGCATAACTTTATGAAACCACTAACACCATTACTTCCATATGGTGGTATCTTCTCTCTAATTTATTGGCTGAGTGAAAACAGATCTGAAAAACATCTGGCAGCAATGCAATCTGGCTGAGATGACTTCACCTTTTCATCACAACATTTAAAATTAATTTCTAGATCCTAGAATTACAGTGAAAAGAGGGCAATGCACTTTTCCACCAAGCGATGGCCACTATCAGCTAATAAACGTTACATGATGGTTTTTCTATTGGCCTTTTACTACTGCACTGTTGTTTACGGTTTCCTCCACCAAAGGTGTTGACACACCTAAAATACAAGATATCTGCAGCTGTAATTAATTTTAATGCTTACTTGGTTACTAGAATACCCAAGTATGTGCGGGCTGGAAATTATACTTACCTCTATTGCGTGCTGAAATTGTTCATGTTCCCGTTGAAGTTGCTCTGCCTCCTGCAGTGAACTGGCTGTAATGAGACCAGCATTTAGCATAGATTCCCCATTTCTGATCCAACCCAGTACCTTAAAACAGACAGATGTTAAGATTTACAAGAGGTGAAAACAAATAGTAACCATAACTTATAAACCTTTAAATTACCCCAGTTAGAAAAAGAACAAACACAACATACAACATGTAACAAACACAGATAAGACATAATTTAAAGCTAAAGTAATAAAATAAATAATAGTAAACAATTTTTGCAATTAAGAAACTGTGCAGTTAAGTAATGTACCTTATAGAAAATTAAAATGCTTTAGAAATTTATGACACAATCAAATATTCTAGGTGAATGCAACATGAAACATAATCAGCATCACCCAGCAACAAATCATAGCACTGGCTTAAGAAGGTTGCTATAAAAAAATAATACGGTGAGTCGTGTCTCGTATACATCAAACATAAAAAAAATCTAAAAAAAACACAGCAATTAAATTTTGCTCTGTACACAAGGCAGTTATAACAATATTTAGGTAAAAGGCAAATGAAATTAATTAGCACACTAGTGCACTCTGCTTGAATTACCTTATACTGTTATACGAAACCCATAAAATCCTTAATACTGATGTTCCTAAAGTTCAAAGATACACCATATGGCCAAATTGAGGAAGCTTTAATGCTTAGAAAATGCAGGCTGTGTCATGTTTGACTAAGGAAGTGGTTCCCAAACTGGGAGATGCAGGGAACTAGCAGGGGTGCCACGGGTTGGTGGTCCATTACCAAATCAAATTATTTTATAGTCAAATGGACAGGCAAAACCAGGGCTGGTGGCTGCCAATCATAAAATATGTGGACCAAAAGAAGCAAAACACTGTCCACCAGCACATAACTGAACCTATGGGTAATAGTAAAGCACAATTTACCTAATTTAACATTTGACCTAAGGGTGCCGTGAAAAAAATTCTGATACTTTATAGTGCCATGTTTCAGCAAAGTTTGGGAGCCACTGGACTAAGGTAACAAACTGCACATGTGCAGAAAGTCTGTGCACATTGGCTGGCTTTGTACAGCTACTCTCCAATCCCATATTAACCACTTTGCTCCTGATAAACCATAAGATTGGTCCAGTCATTCAAATGCCCCTTTACATTTATGACAGGGATAGTAACTCTATACAAGGAGAGAACTGAGTAGGAATTGTGGATATAGCCCCTCATCCTACGGTAAAAAAAGGCGGTCAAAAAGTAAGCAAGAATCTCCCTATTTACTGCTGCTGCAGAATCATAGCTACGCTACTGTATGTCCACACTGTCACTGCACTGACTCAGTAACCACGCCATCCTTTGTGCATTCAATCCCCCACTAGTGTCCTGAGATATCTAGATGGACCTATTTATGACCCAAGTTAATGGTGTGCATTCACTGCTGTTACATGTGTGACCTGGTGTGTGCGTGTATGTACTCACTAGGTATTGGTAAGTTTATACACTTAGGGCCATATTCAATTTGGAGCGATAAGCCGTTCTTGGCGAAACTTTTTCGCCGATGACGTCATTTTTGCCGATTTCACATATCCCCGTATTCAATTGTAGCGTCTTTTCGCCGGTGTGAAAACGCAATGCAATGGGCAAAAAGTTTCGCCTATGAATACCCAGCGGAAAAAAGTGCAGAATTGCGGTTTTGGGGTGCAGAGGTGCGGCAATCACTCTGCAACCTTTGTACACCCCCCTTAACTGCGTCAAAAACTCTTAAAAAAAACACAAAGGACACCCCACAAAAGCACTTTGAAAATGTGGGCAAAAAAGTTCAAAGTGGGGGTACAAATTCAAAAACTAGCGAAATAGCTTTTGGGGGGGTCTGCAAGTATGGGGGAGGTGTTTTGTTGATTGCAGGCATTTGCTGAAGGTGCGGTTTTTTATGCATTTAATGCTTGCCTTTAGCGATTTTTAAATATGCTTGCATCCATTTTCATGTACCCCAAATTTGATGGGACTACTTATTTAAAAAAAAAAAAAAAATGCTAAATACTATTCTTCACCACTTGCTCAAAGACGCTAAAAGCACCTATTGAGACCATTTAAAACCCCCAAATACCTTTAGCAGGACTATTTGGGGGTACCCATAGTGAACCCCCATGTCAGAGAATCTTTTTGGTGGAGTCAGGCTGATTTCCCCAAAAATTACAGGATTTTTCGCTGTTTTCGTCGATTTGGAATTAAATATGGGGATACGCAGGGTCGAGCGTGATAAGTTTTCGACCTGAAAACCTTAGATGACGGCGAAAAAGTCCAGCAACTGACTTTTCGCTTCAAATTAAATATGGCCCTTAATCACAGATCTTTTGTATCTTAAAAATGACAGGTTTAATGAAATACAGTGCTAAAAAAACATTTTGTTATCTATATTGACCTACATCAAGAGTTTAATCAGAACTGATTTAATGAAGATGAGATTTGTGTGCAGAACATGGTTACTAGCCTCAAGGGGATGCAGACGGTCTGAATACCGGTGCCAAAATCCCACAGGTTGGGATCCCGGCACCAGTATCCCTACCGCCGGGATCCCCAAATCTAAGTATCGGGGTGGTAGGGTGAGGTTAGGTAGCAGGGTTAGGGATTGGGGGAGGGGTAGGGAGTGTTAGGATTAGGGTGCGGGGAGGGGGAGGTTAGGTTGAGGCACTAGGGGGGAGGTTAGGTTTAGGCACCGGGGAGGGTGGGTTAAGGTTGGGGTTAGGGTAGGTTTAGGAAAATACTCAGCGTTACTTCCTATGAGTGTCGGTATTCTGGCTGTCGGGATGCCGCTGTCGGTATTCTGACCACTGGAATCCCAACAGCCGGGATTTCGTACCCAACCCGCCTCAAGTTGTTGGAGGTCCAAGCAATTGCTCCTGCAATAGCATGCCCATAGTGGGAAGGGCATTTGTTCTGTGCCCTTTATATTATACAGTCTATACTAGTCTGTAAATCATAGCCATTAAAACAGTTTTTTTTCTTAGGTAGACAAAAGATGCATCTATTGAATTAAAAGCATGCTAATGTTTGACTCTGTATTTGCCCATTGTAATCATACTAATGTATAAGCCGACCTTTATAAAGGTCAATCTTGCAAATAAAACGTCTTTCCTATGCCTAGCTCTTTTGTTAGATACATTCTCTAATAGAGTGCATCTAACACTTTCTTTTCCTGGAGACTCTCCATCTTTGAAAGCTGGGAATATACAACCCTCTGTCTATACATTATCTGGCTGATGTAAGAGGACTGAAACAGAGTAGCGCAAACTGTTAGCTGGACTTTGAGGTGTGCAAAAGGAGACTGGGTACAGATAGAGAATGGCTTACAAAAATCCCTTCATCAAATCAGGGTTTACGTTTAAATACTGCCCAAAAACACAGAAAGAGCATGGGTGTCAGAGGATAACAATTATGATTTTTCAGATTTAAAGCCTTAAAGTAAAAAGGACTAAGGCAGCACATTCAAGAACTACAAATAAAGTATTGCATGAAGTCATTTTGAACATGCTTATCACCCTTTTCATGCAATACCTGTTTTACTTCAGCTTGAAGATGGCGGAGCTGCACACACTGTTCTAGGTGTTTCCTGTGCTGCTCAGCGGATATATCCAAATCTTGCTGTTTCTCATGGAGAAATTCAAGTAAATCTTGCACACGTGTTGCCATATCCACATCTCTGTCACAGAGAAGATCGACTCCTGAATACAAAAGAAAAAACTACTCACTAGTTTGGAACATTTTATGAAATCCTCATCTTGCAATTAAATTGCCATTATTCCAAGTTAATGCGTTTGGCAAAGTGAAATAGGAAATCATTTTTCTACCAAGTAAAAATATTTATTTTTATTTATTATTAGTTATTTATATAGCGCACACATATTCTGCAGCACTTTACAAAGAATATTTTGGCCATCAGTCCCTGCCCCAGTGGATTTACAATCTATATTCCCTAACACATGCGCCCACACATACACACTAGGATTATTTATTTTTTTGCTGGGAGCCAATTAACCTACCATTATATTTCTGGAGAGTGGGAGGAAACCGGAGTACCCGGAGGAAACCCACGCAAGCACAGGGAGAATATACAAACTCCGCACAGTTAGGGCCATGGTGGGAATTGAACCCATGACCTCAGAGCTGTGAGGCAGTAACGCTAACCATTACACCGATACAGTTGGCAAACATCTCAATTACAGACACAATGTGCCTCCTTTATCAACAAGGAGCACTTTGCACCTGGACAAACCATATTGTGATGCGGGTGGGGGGGGGGGGCAGCATACAGAGGGAATGCTACCAGCTTTTGCAAGTATAACATAAATACTTCCAATTTAAGTCTCTACGCTAATTGGAATGAACAGAAAAAAATGGCTAGCAATGAAAATATAATTTAAACAAATTAATTTAATATCAAACAGATATTAGTATAATATATGGATTTTGACCGGTCAAAAGTAAAACAAAAAAGTACACACACATATACAATAAAATATATAAAAAAGGACATCAAGGTGTCATATACATTGCAAATGCTATGAAAAATCACAGATAATAGCTTTACTATATCTAGAGGAGGTGGATCCTAAAAAAGAACTGGTATATACCAGTATTCAATAGTTATAGTCCACAGCTGCAGTGTGACCATGATGACATACTGTACAAATAATGGTATACTCGATAGTATGTTTCAGTGTTTCATACGTAGTGATTGAATAGATAGGTTTCCAAAACAAATCACATGAGGTCATGCACTCAGGAGAAAGATAGGAGAAATTACTTGAACACTGTCACTTCTCCGGTGGAGGATATCCGGCAACAGTAGTAGATGTTGCTAGTAGTAAACTCTCAAGCTGGACATAAATGTATTAGAGGGAGGCAATATCTCCAACGGGAGGGTCTGTGGCCGCGACTACCTTGCAAATGTAAGACGTCCTGTAGATCATGTCTGCATCCCCGCCTCAACCTCGGTGTTATATGAGCGTCCAATTAAGTTGTGCGGCATACAACTCTCCAGATCTCCTGGGATAATGGCAGGTGACTGCAGGTAACGAATATGGGTCCAGTGTCTCAGCCCTTTTTTATATATTTTATTGTATATACTTTTTTGTTTTACTTTTGACCGGTCAAAATCGATATATTATACTAATGTCTGTTTGATATTAAATTCATTTGTTTAAATTATATTTTCATTGCTAGCCATTTTCTCTGTTCATTCAAATTAGCGCAGAGAATTAAATTGGAAGTCTGTGTTGCGCCTGTCTTACAGGTGCTTTGTTGGGTGTGCTATCACAAGCATACTGTGTTTTTCTGCTGCTGATATTTATATTCACTCATATACATACACTTTTATTTCATTATAGTTTTTATGATACAGGTTGAGTCTCCGATATCCAAAATGCTTGGGACCAGGGGTATTTTGGATAATGGAATATTCCATATTTTGGAATATTTGCATATCATAATGAAATATACACACAGAATGCATTTATGTTCTATATACATCTTATACACACAGCCTGTAAGTAATTTTATTCAATATTTTCAACAATTTTGTGGCTCAAAGTAAGTTTGTGTACATACATAAAATTCAGTTATGTTACATATACTGTACACCCTATACACACAGCCTGAAGGTAATTTTATACAATATTTTTAATAATTTGTGCCTTAGACAAAGTTTGTGTACATTGAACTATCAAAAATCAAAGGTTTCATTATCTCAGTCATGCCAAAATTATTCCGTATTTCGAAGAATTTGGATATGGGAGACTCAACCTGTATTTATATTTTCTCTTACTTAATACTAGCGCTTGGGGTACTTCTTGTTTTTATAACATAAATACTGCTTTATTTGAACACTGCTACTTACAGCTGAGCTAGGACGTAACACTTCCCAAATTTACCACACATTTTAAATCTGATCTCTAATGCAGCACCAAATGGTGTTGTACCTTTTGGCTGATTATAGACAAAATGAGCCCCAGAATACACATAACTACAGTAACATTTATACATTTCTCCTCTTTACTACTCCAGATTACTTTATGGTAACAAAACTGTGTATAAAATGCAAATTGCTCCCACCACACTTTTTCTTTAAGTCCTAATGGCGGATGAGATCTAAAAACTGTTTAAATACTAACCTTGCTAACCAACTCCTAAGGAAAGCTTTAAACAGAAGTCTTTGCAGTTGCACTACACTTCGTTCACTAGGTCTCCTGTCCATCATTAAACAGTAATAAGTGCTAATGGGCCTCATTTATTAATGAGTTTTATCATTCACATGTGATAAAACTCATTGCATATTATAATGGGGCTTCAGCCAATCAGTTCCCAACTGTCATCTATTTGAAAAATGACAGTTGGGAGCCGATTAGCTTGAGCATCATTATGCTATGCAACAAGTTTTATCATTCGTTGTGAATGATAAAAATCATTGATAAATGAGGCCCTATGTACGTTAAAAATTCTATATTCCTAATACTGTAGTAATATCACTCATGTAAAATCATACTTATGATTAGTGAACAGTGATGTAATGTGTGTTCTGTAATAGAATATCATCACTGAAGGCAAAAAAAAATTTGCAGCATCTACAGAAATAAGCCAATAAACCGATTTCAGAGAAAAGGGGAGGAGCAATGCTAGGAGTACACCAATTTTAGAAGATTTTAGGCAGGGCAGCCCCAATTTGAAGGGATTGTCCTACCGTACACATTATCAGGATTTTCTCACAAGTTGGTTACAGTTATGACAACTGGGGAACAGGGTCTGTACACTGTGACATGGGTACGGCACATTTCATGTCACTGGGCCCGATTCTGTAAGGATCGTAATTGCAAAGCTGCACTCAAGTAGCTTTGCAATAGCGATCCTTTGCAGATATGGTAATGCACAAGAGGCATCACGCCCCCTGTGCATTACTTAATCGAGCTGCGTCACCCGACAGGGATCCTGGACTCTTCCCTTCCCCCCAACGGCGGCGAAACGCCTCCGTTTCGGGTAATGGAGGCTGTAGCCGCTCCCTCCCTGCCCCCAAACAGCAGCAGACTGTCAATCACTGACAGTCTGCTGCCAGTTTGCAAGCGGACTCGCAGAAGGGTAATGCGCCTGCGCAGATTCCCAAACATCGGGAACTGCATTCAGCAGCGCACTAGTGTGCAGTGCTGAATCAGGCCCACAGTGTGCAATTCATACTTTCATATATTGGGAGATATGCTGTACTATGAGATACACTCAGTGGTCGCTGTATTAGGCCCTCCCCATGTAATTGGCTGATCAGATGGTACAGCACATGTCTATGTGCAAACAATAAAGCAAGTCTCCTATACTGAGCATTCCAGGAGTAAACAATAGTTTTACACAACTTTTAGTGAAGCATGGTAGTGTCCAATCATATATTAGTGTCATCAGAAATTACAAATTTCTCATAAGTTGATGAAGAATGTGACAAAAAATGACATCAAGCCAAAAGTGAGTATTGAATATCTGGCTAAAAGCACAACCCCTAGGTCTAGCAAAACTATTCATTTGGAAACATACCCGATGTTTGGACCTCATTGACATACTGTAGTAGTTCTTGTCCTTGGTGGATAACGTCAAAAGTCAAGTTATTCATAGTAAGTGCTTTGTCAGCATGGTGCTGCAGTCTTTGCTCTGCAAGTGTAAGATCCTCTGTGTCAAAGTCATTCATTTGTAGGGACAGTTCATCATTCCAGGACTCCAAATCTGAAATGATCTAAAGTAAGGACAAACAATTAAAATGAGTGGAGTGCACCAATGGTCGGAACTCAATTGAATGCAGTGGGCCCAATGGGACAATCAGCAACAGCACACCATGTCCATCTACATTGTAAGTCTTGCCTCGCAACTGTAACTTGCCGGATATGTGCGCAGCTGAGCATCTTCAGTTACTGAATTCCTTCATGAATGTTTGAGGGAAAGCACAAACAAATTTGATAATGAAAAACAGTTGTGTTGTCTATTCTTCTTTATTACAGTAAGTACATATTCCTCCAATTTAAAACACCCCATTATCAATGCATAAAACCAAATTTGACTATTTTCACACACTGTGACTTGCTTCCATCTAATTTTTCTTACAAAATTGTATGGGCTTATAGGACTATTAAAAATCTATTTTTTTTTTAAACAGTAGCCTTTTCATCAATCAAAATTCTTATGTAAGATGCTATTAAATGTGTACCATACCAAAACATATGAGGATATTTTCAGGGTTTTTTTTCTTTTTAATTTTATTTCTGGGGATTGTCAGTATGCACATAGAGAGAGCTAAAGACTAAAGCAATAGACCAGAAGACAATAAGAAGCAAACAAAAATAAATAATGGGAAATACATAAAATAAGTAAATGAAGAAATCATTATAACGGATTAACACATTTATATAATTTCTTGTAATAAATGTATTTAATTTTTTTTCAACTAAAGTTGTTACTAATTACATTAAGGAAGTGACCAGCAAAATGCAAACACCTGAATAAATAAGAGGATACCTAGATTGTTGAAATCAAGGGCCACAACACATATGTGCTAATTTAACAAACATCTTGTGATGCAGCAGTGTCTAAGGTGACAAGCATTGAACTGAGGTGAAAAACCCATCATTAGGCTGACATGAATTTTCCGACCAACACGTTTAGGAAAACACATCTGTGAGCTCAGTGGTGCAAACAACACAGGAAATTAAATATTGAGCAGTTGAGGAAAGAGATATGGTCAAATTAACTACAAACCCATCCAACAAACTCATGTGTTTTGTGAAAACTTAGAGCATACTTACCTACCTTTTGCTTCTCCTGCCTGGGAGATGCCTGGGGAGGAGAAGCAGGTGGGCTGTGACGGGGGCGGGTCCTGATGGGTCGTGTCATTAACCCCGCCCCCTTCACGGGAAATAGATGCGATTGGCTTAAATTTAAATAGGGGGCAGGGTAAATAACATGAAATTCTCCCCATTCTGCCCACTTCACTAGGAAGTGGGCAGAATGCGGGAGCAGTGCCTACCCTTCCGGGGGTAAAGGGGGTTACCCGGAAAATCGTGAGCCTCCCACGAAAACCGGGAGGGTAGGCATGTATGACTTAAAATGATCTTCAGCCCTCAGCACTTGTTATTACCACTGAAAAGTCTTCATGATTTGATAATGATACACAGACAAAAAAACCTAGAACAAGATGAGTTCCTTTAATAGGAAGAGTTAGACATTATCCTACTACGATTGTCACCTTATAAGGCAGCAACCTATGTTAAATATAGTATAAGAAAGATCAAACAATATATAACTGATTATTTTTAATAATTATTTATGTAAAATCAAAAATGTCATCAACAATACATTTGTACCTCCATAAGGGAAGTCAAATAAAATTATGTTGTTTAGAATATTAACATTCATAAAGTCGACATGGTATGGTATGAACATGGTAGGTCAACATTCAGTATGTCGATACAGACTAAAGGTCAGCATGTCAAATGTTAACATTCACATGCCAGAATGTCGACTTTCGACACATCGACCATGTGGTTTCCCCAGTGTTGGACTGGGGCATAAAGGGCCCACCGGGGGAATGCAGTGGTAGGGGCCCATGCTTAAGCGGTATGGTCAGACACCAGAGACGGGGGCAGTGGACATATAGAAAATATAAACAGTGGTAGTGGACATATATTATAACTTTAGAAATTAAATGCCCTCTCATGATTTTTTTTTTTTTCAAATTTTGTTTATAAAGTCAAGAAAAAAAAAAAAACTCCTATGACGTTTTAAGGTATTGGTCCCCAGTGCATTGAATTATAGGATCTCATCATTTGTGCGACTTTAAAAGAGTTCTCTGGTAGCACTCTAGCTATATTTTTTCTCGCTGTTTATCTAGGAGAAAATATTTGTTGTTTTTTGCTACAATACATTCCATAATGTTTTGGGATGCACTTTCCTGGCATGTGTGTAGCCATTTTCAAAGAAGGCAAGTTCAATGCTATTAGCTACGGTACTGAGAGACTTTTTTTTACCACTTTGAATTATTGCATTCCTGACAGAACAGTGTTTGTTTGGTCAGCCAATGGTTTAATCAGTATGACACTGATGACACACAGCCTCAGTCAACAAATATCAACCTGAGTATTTTTGGGATATTCTAGAACAAAGCCTGAGACACCATTTTCTACCACCACCATCAACCAAGCATGAGTTAAGGTATGTTGGGTACACACTTAGCTAACGGATCGGCCGTCTGGCTGACCCACCAACTGACAGACAGATTTGGATGCATGTGCCTGTGCATACACACTTACCAAACAGCTGACCAATATGTCTGGCCAGTGTTGACGCCATTGTCTGCTGTTCCTGCGGCCAGCATATTGGTCGGTCGTCCATACACACAGGCAGATGCACCCGATATATATCCAAACTATATATCACATCTGCTGTGCTGCACGTCTGACTCGATATATCTGTGAATAACGCCGTTCACAAATATATTGTATGTGCACACCTGCAGATGCACTGAATAATATATAGTTTGTCGGCTGCACAAACAATATATCGTACATTATGTACCCGTGTGTGTGTGTGTGTATATATATATATATATATATATATATATATATATATATATATACATATACACACACACATACATACATTTATTCATTTTGTTTAGGTTAGTCTTAATTGGGTAGTGTTTCCAGCACTACCATTGGGAGCTGCTATATAGCTAACAATTGTTTATTATTGTATTTTATTGGTTGCGCCTAATTTTTATACTTCACCACCAAAGTGTACACGAAGGCAGCTGAGGAGTCCCTCGTTCTGGAGCCGTACCTGGGTATGAAAGACGTCCAGGTGAAGAACCCATTCTCCGGCGTGTATGTCCTGACCAATTAGGAAGTCCGCATCCTGGGACCCAATAACGGATAACCCTTGTCTAAATGAGTCGTCTCTAGGCACCAAGCGAGGGAGAAACAAATCTCTGGTGAGATGCGGATCATCTGAGATTTTATCCGATGATAAAGAACCATTCCAATGACACAGAATCCATTGCTGCAGGGACCTGGAGTGGAACTGGGCATAAGCCACCATATCGAATGTGGATACCATGGAGCCCAGCACCTGCATTGCAAGGTGAACTGACACACTTTGTTTGCAGAGTAGACTGCGCACACAAGACTGTAGTGCCGCAATCTTGTTCTCTGGCAGGAGAATCCTCTGGCCCAGAGAGTCCAGCAGTGCCCCTAAGTGCACCATCCGCTGAGTTGGAGAAAGAGAGGACTTTTCCAATTTATTATCCAGCCGTGCTCTTGTAAGCAGACAATGGTCATCTGAAGATGACAATGTAACAACTCCTGCGATTGTGCCAATATCAGAAGGTCGTCCAAATATGTCAGTATCCTAACCTCTTGTCATCTGAGATGAGAAGTTATTACTGCCATTATCTTGGTAAATACCTGAGGGGTTGTGGCCAGTCCGAAGGGTAGAGCCTGAAATTGGTAATGTTGCTGATCTACCGCCAATCTTAGAAATCTTAGGTGGGATTGTGCAATCGGAACATGCATATATACATCCTGTATGTCCAGTGAGACCATAAAATCTCCAGGCTCCATTGCCAGCATAGTTGACTGTAGGGTTTCCATACGGAATTTGGGCACTTGGATGAATCTGTTGAGTGACTTCAGATTCAGGATAGGGCGATGTGACCCATTTGGTTTCTGAAACCGAAACAAATTTGAATAACAACCCCTTCCCTGTTCCGTCACAGGTACAGGGATTATGACTCCTGACATCAGGAGGGCCCAATAAACTCCTGGAAGGTCGAGGACCTGACCAGGTCTAAAGGCAGGGTTGTACCAACAAACCTTTGAGTGGGATTTCTTAGGAACGTGATGGTGTAACCTTGAGAGACCACCTCTTGAACCCGATCGTGGTCTGATGCCAGGCCAAAGAAAACTGTAGGAGTCAGCCTCCAAACCTGAGATCCCCTTCCCCCAGGGGGAGGCCCGCCCCATCAGGCAGTGGGCTTACCATCCAATCTGGAAGCCGGACGTTTGGTTGACCAGGATTTCTTGGTCTGTCGTCTCCTGTGGGAATTATTCTATCTAGAGGAAGACTGTCCCTTTGCCCTACTCTGTGGGCAAAAGGACCGAGCTGACGTCTGCCTATATTTAGGAGTAGTTGTAGATGGCAACCCCGCAGATTTAGATGTTGCCAGAGAAGACACTATGTCATCCAGCTCTGGTCCAAACAGTACCTTCCCCACAAAAGGCAAGGACTCCAGTGCTTTCTTGGAACCTGTACCCGCCTTCCAGGTTTGGATCCAAAGGGTTTTTCGATCTGCAACTGAAGCTGCCGATATCCTAGAAGTGAAGATACCTGCGTCAATGACCGCTTCCTATATTATATTATATTATAATATATATATATACATATATATAGCGGCTTCCCGCATCTGACAGAGGGAAGACAGCTGTTTTCTGACAGCATCAGGCATGCTATTCTCCAGAAACTTTGTCCATTCTTCCATAGCCTTGGCTACCTAGGCTACAGCCATAGCTGGCCTGGTAATAGCTCCAGATAATGAAAACACTGATTTTAAATAGTTATCAAGTTTTCTAATCTGTAACCTCCTTCAAAGAGGATGCTGCAGGAATGGGTAACGTAGAGTTCTTGATCAATCTAGTCACATGAGCATCTACTGATGGAGGAACTTCCCATTTGTTACATTCACCCTGAGCAAATGGATATCGAGAGGTTAAATTCCTTGTAGTATGGAAATGCTTATTTGGAGTAGACCATGCTTCAGACATGAGTTTCGTCAGTTGCTCAGACTGAGGAAAATAATCTCTAGCCACCTTCTGATGCCTAAATACTGAGGACAGATCTAACGGCTCTCACCGCAGAGGGGACATCCACAGAGGATTGATGGTTTTCTTCAAGACCCAGAACTCTGAGTATCAGAGTTTGATGAGAAAGGTGGGTCAGAATCCTAGGGCAATGTCTGAAGAGAACCTCTCTTATGCCCCTGCTTCTTTACTGCCCCTGGTCTATTTGCCTGTACCACCTGCTGAGGGGCTATAGATGGCAGCATACTCTTGACTAGAGTGAGAAGAATAATCATACCAACAGGGATTCAAAGGGGACATGTACATAGAAGGATACAACTGTAGGAAGCAATATTGTGGTAGGAGGACCCGACGCTGCGACCATATCCACCATAAGCGACAAAACCTGCGACCAAGAAGCCTCCCACGATGGCTCGTGTAGGTGCAGGTGTACCAGATAGGAAAGGTGGCTGTTTACAACAGGCACTACACAATCCATCTTGCACAATATCCTGTTCAGACAGGCCTGCCAAAAAGGATATACATGTCTTGAGCACCGGAGGCTCACTCTTCTTACCTTTACCCTCAGACATGACAAATGTGTGATCGGTATAAGGTGCACAGTATAAATGCAATGCGCCACCCACTTCACTTCACATATGAAAAACTCCACACACCTTTTTAGAGGGATGAGGAGAAACACAGTGATAGATATAACTGACAGTTTGAAAAAAAAAAAGACAGTATATATACAGCAGCTAGCATGAAAGTCACATACAATGCATAAATACAAACATTGCTATTGCAATTTGACTCTGAATCAACTGACCAGCCCCGCCGTGGTATTGGCAGGATATAGAGCACTATATACCAGACCCAGAGGAGAGGTATACAGGGAGACAGACCAGACCTCTGGGACAACCCCCCTGCAGCAGTACGCACAACTGTGAACTGCGAGCGTCTATCACACAAGGTAGTCAGAAGTAGCAACTCAGAGGTGGGAATCCATAACCGGAAGTTGCATCTGGGTCAGGGGAGGAGCGGCCAGGAGAGCACCTATCTCCCCATAGCTGCGATTTTGACGGCACGGGTACACTGGACTCACAGTAGTAGACACTAACTAGTGCGCTCTAGTGCGTCTACTACCCATTCCCGGCGACAGATGATATGGCTCTGGCCACCTTAGTGAGTACACGTTACACGAGGCCTTCAGCCGCAGCCGCCTCTGGTGCGTCTCCTACACTGGAGGCCTGGACTGTGTCACACAAGGAATCGCTTTCCTGCCATCTCCGTGAATCCGATCGCAGTCCGGACCCCATCGACACTCGCTGAGGCCTGCCGAAATCCCCAGGACATTTAGCGGTACTGGCGTTTCGGCATTGGCAGAGGTAGATGGAGTCGTAGAACCTGCGTCCTATTCGGCGCTTAGTACTGCTCAACTCAGAAGTTCAAAAAACGAAGGTTAATCATAAAAGAAAAAGCCTGTGACTGCCTAGGCAGTCCCGCTGTTAAACAGGTGCATCTGGATACTTGGCGCGCACCAAACAAAAAACTGAATGCCTGTGGCTGGAGGTGGGGTATATAGGGAAGAGGACCAGTGCATGCTGGGAGCTTTAAAGCTGTAGCTGTTTGGTGCAATGGATCTCTCCAACTGCATACCCCAAGGTAGATTCTGTGGACCCTGAAGAAAAAAAATATAATTGTTACTGTATGGCCTTCATTTGAAATATGGACTTCACCCACCTATCATTCAGTTATCTTGAGTACAGTGCGATTATTGACATGTGTGCTGTTTGAAACAGGATGACATCTTTCACTGTCCACCTATTCTTAACTCATTAGCTGCTTAGGACAAAAAGGACCCATCCGCATATACAAAGTACCCATAATTAAAGTTGTATTATTTAAAAATGTCTGTAGCTCTAACTAGTAGGCGGGATGCCATCAAATTTATACTATTCAAAGCATGAAGAGAAAGAAAGGATTCTATTGTTAGCCTTTGTATAAAATGAAAAAGAAACTAAAGTGCCAGATGAATTGCTTTCTCCGCTCCTGAATCACTCAAAGTTCGCTCATGATGCTCATTGAAATCGCTGATGAAGAAGTTGATGTTCATCTGACTATCATTATCATAATACAGAAATTGCAATTTAAGTACGATCAGGCAGAGTGAGTCCTAATTTTTCAGTAACCCACAGAATACCATGCAATATTCGTACTGTGACTTTATAGCTCTCTACAATTTCTTTTTCAGATTTTACAAAGAGAAATAAAAACGTTTCATTTTAGGTTACTCTTTTTTGGGTACCTTTTCATGCATAATAACCTTAGACAGCACCATATCGTCCCCCATCAGCAGATTTTACAAGTATTTTTTTTTCCCCGTTGACATTCTCCCCATGAACTTACTAAATTTGGTGGCATGTTGCCTACTAGTGACAGCTACATACAGCTCTGAATACATAGTCTTTAATTATGGGCACAATGTACATCAAGACTGTAGATGAAGAGAACCACTAAGCAGTAATGTAGAGGTGTCGTCTGTGACCGCTGTCACTAAAGCAAGTTTGCACCGCAGAATGCCTTGCAAATTGCTTTCTGGAGCATATGCGCCGGCCAAAAAGTAAAATTTAAGTGTAAGGCAAGGGGGACTGATGATCAATGCTAATGACTAATGCTGGGCATCCACTATACAATTAGCTGTCAGATATTCGTCCAAACTGGTAATTTATGGGAGCAAATGACAATCAACCATTTGCTCACAAACACTGGAAAACAGACAAAACTGGTCGTTCAGACAAATTGGTCAAAACACACGAATTTAACCAATTTGAACAATTGTTTTTTGTCCGTTTTCCAGTGTTTAAAACCATATGATCGACTGTCATTAGCTCCCATACAGTACCAGGTTTTCATTCCAACCAGCCAGATTGGACAGATATCTGACAGATAATTGTATAGTATATGGCCCAGCATTAAGGTAGGGGGGTAGTGATTTATATATACCACCATTTGGGGGCTATTCTTCAATGGGGACCAGTGGACATAGTGGTTCGGGGGAGGAGAATCAATTGCCACTGGGGATTGGGGTCGGAGGTAATACTGCAATGGGAACCTATGGATACCAGGCATATTTTTTTCCCTAAAAAAATATATATATATTTAAAAAATATATTTAGACTAAAGTATACAAAAAAAAATCTCTGCAATTTTTGAGGCCAGACTCTAAACCCAGTCGAAAACTTTTATGTCCTTACAGTGAATATTCAAAATATTAAGTAGTTGCAAATCTAATACTTTGCAGTCTATGTAATAAGCCAAAAATATGGGAAAGAACAGTACATTTCCACTCTTTTTCCGTATCAGCCTCCTCCCAAATGGAGCATGCCTGGATGATGAGTTGGGGTGGAATGAGGACACGTGCTTGGTAATGAGATTAGTCTTCATCACTCCCATGTTGTACTGCACACTCATCCTCCTCTGTAGGTTAAAATCCACTGTCATCTCTGAGTTCGCAGATATCAGCTTTCCTCCATTTTAGAGAACATAATTATAAAAGCTGTATGATCACATGCCATGTACAGGTTGAGTCTCCCATATCCAAAATGCTTGGGACCAGGGGTATTTTGGATAACGGAATATTCCGTATTTTGGAATAATTGCACATCATAATGAAATATCTTGGGAATAGGACCCCAATATACACACAGAATGCGGGTATGTGTTATATACACCTTATACACACAGCCTGCAGGTAATTTCATACAGTATTTTCAATAATTTTGTGGCTCAAGCAAAGTTTGTGTACAGAAATTAATTTATGTTTCATATACACCTTATATACACAGCCTGAATGTCATTTTATACAATATTTTTAAGAATTTGTGCCTTAGACAGTTTGTGTACATTGAACCATCAAAAATCAAAGGTTTCATTACCTCAGTCATGCCAAAATTATTCCGTATTTCAGAATATTCAGTATTTCGGAATATTTGGATATGGGAGACTCATCCTGTACTGAGTAAGTATCTGTTTGATTCATTATACAATCAGAAAGCTATGTGAACAGGTAACAATGGCAATTTGTTTATTCTTATTTTATCTTTTGGAGTAAAATCTGTAAACTGAAAACCAAAGAACCTTGTTAAAGGCATATTTATTTATCTTTCCATGGCTTCAAAAAGAAAACAAACTTTTCAGATCAGTTTCCTGTGTGGTTTTGAGTCCACATTATCAAGGCACTCATCCTAGGTTTTCCAATGGCATAATTTAGAAAATCACATACAAGTAACATTAATGTTATCACTACTAATAACACGGTAGTACATTTCAACATTATGTGGTATGAAGTCAGAGATGTAAATATAGAAATCACTGTAAAAAAAACTAAATCGCCTTAGGAGGACAACAAAATAAGCCATGGGAGTAATGAACCATAGGCATTTACATCTAACTTGTAGCAAGAGCCACATCAAGCCATGCATGGCTGAATGACCCAGTTCATTAGCTGAAACAACTTGTATTTAATTTTCTAAAAACTGCAGAGGTTTATTGTAATTGATGAAAGAACAGTGTAAATGTGTTCTGTACTGTGTACATATGCACTCACATTAAATTACTTTTGAAATGGTCACTGTTCAGAAAATAAAATTAATACAAATGTCCTCTAATTTGTGTGGATACGTTGGCAAGAAGGTGTGTATCTACTACTTTGTTAAAACTACAAATATGTACAGTATATAGGGTCCTCAGGACAAGCAGCCAAATCACTTTATGCTAAATGCACCTTATTTAACTGTTAGCAATCCTAAAAATTATTGTCTTCTCAGCAGAAGCTATTAGTACACTGCAGACATTATCAATTTCAACCATGTGCTGAGAGCACTGAATGCTTGCAGTCACCAGATATGAGTCTAGACACCCACAAAAGCCTGTTCTGTTTCTGGGTGTGCCAATAAAATTATTGGGTTAGTGCCTAGAGGACTTGGCAGAAAATGTATTTGTGAAACTGCTGGAAAACATTTCTGTTTTCAGATCAAGATAGTCAATAATTGTTTCCCACATTAATGTACTATTATAATCATCACAGAAAGGCTTCCCTTAACGATTCTATGAATGAACCTCAGAGGCAAATACCTTCCCATGTTTGGTGGCCAGAGTGAGAACATATGATTGTATTCACAATTAATGAACAAACTCAAGCATTGACTATTAATGGACAAATACAAGCAGTGCGTATTAATGGACAAATACAAGCAGTGCGTATTAATTGAAAAATACAAGCAGTGCGTATTAATTGAAAAATACAAGCAGTGCGTATTAATTGAAAAATACAAGCAGTGCGTATTAATTGAAAAATACAAGCAGTGCGTATTAATTGAAAAATACAAGCAGTGCGTATTAATTGAAAAATACAAGCCCTGTGTATTCATTGACAAATACAAGCACTGCCTATTGATTAACAATTACAAGCACTGCCTATTGACTAATTAATAAACTATATCTGTGGAGAAGATTGTAAACTGCATTACAAAAAGTGTTTATCCTCTTGAAGCTGAAATAATTTTTAGGAATACTCACAGCACAATTGAGCAAGTGCAACAGTGAATAAGGGAAAACATTATTTTGCAAATGATCATGGGACAGTGCTTTCAACTCCTTGTTGTATTTGCAAAGTAGTCGACGCACATATTCTGCCTCTGAGGCATTCTTTTCTGCAATAGGTGCTTTGCAGTGTTATGTTTAGGTACACTTTTTGTTCTAAACAATTATTCCTTCTCTTCATTCATGTGCCTTCAAGTGTTTTGTTTTAAACAATTGTTCAATTTGATTTAGCATTTGCTCATATATTTTCTCTGTTTAATTTTTTTTTCTCTACTACCGAATACTAACTGGATATTTCGCTGTGCATACCACCAATTTGTAAGTATCTATACTTAAAATTTTTAGGGGCATATTCAATTGGGTGGAGGATATTGTTTGGAAAAAAATTTACGCACCTCATGGGCAATTTTGAATTACTGCAAGGATGCGCTCTCCTGATAACCGCTGTATTCAATTGAAAACAGTTGCAAAGTTTTTTGCAGCCAAAATCCTGCGGGGAGAAGAAACAAAAGAAGATGTGGCCACGGAACACCGGGCACTCGCATGTGTTTTCCAGCCACTCCTGTGCCCAGCTGCTGCATGCTTCACACTGCCAACTGACTGGGACGCACACGCACCTGATAGCTCACACACAAACTGACGGCATCTCTCAGCAAGGGTCACATACAATCCAGCAGCACGCCTACACACAGACATCAGCAGCACCCCTCACAGCAGATGCTGGGAAGACAGGGGAAGACTTCCAGCATGTCAGGGAACAGGAGAAGGAGGACAGCACTGGACTAATAAAGCTAATTGGAAAGTTCCAATTGATTAGTCATTACGGTGGGTATCCAAGGGGTTAAGAAGCAAGTCCTGACAATTTTCCCTAAAATAAACGATTTTAGGAAAAATTGGACTTGCTCTAAAGGTGCTCAAAAAAAAGAAAATTTCTCCCCGAATTGAATACTGAAAAACTCTACAGTGCAAGATTTTTGGTAAATTTGCACCTAATTGAATATGCCCCTTAGGGGCTGATGCAGACTGATAAATAATTCTACACCTGGCCAAGGGGCAAATTTGCTACTTTTTTTTTGCTTTGCTCTCAACTCTGCATCGACCCCTTACAAGGCAAGTCTACATATGTTATGGACAACTCTTTTTTTCCCTTCTGCTTCCACCAAGTAACAAATGTGACACCCGTCCTTTTACCTGAACATGCATCATTTTGGGAGCTATCAGCACTGGACAACTACACACCTCTTCCTGAAGCACAAGAGAAGCACTCTATTCAGCTTTATGGCAGAATCACCTTCAACTTCCTGTACTGCAAACTCACAGTGCCATGTTGCTATTGGATTAAGGCAATTGGAGTCAGGTGAGAAAGAGCGGACTAACCAAATGGACAAACCTTTTAACTAAAGTACAGTATGAAAAGGTACATTAGCAACACTGATCAAAATGTATTACTTACATCAATAGCATCTCTTTCAAATATTCGCAACTGCAAGAAGAGTTCAAGTTTTATTTTTCGTTCTTGAAAAAGCTCCGCCATCTGTGACTGGGCCTCATCCAGCTGCTGAAGAACACTTTCAATATGATTGATGGAGCTGTTGTGTGGAGTTTTGTTACTGGAAATTGCAGAATCCCTTTACACAAAAAAACAGAAGAGGAGGTTGTGGTTTGATATTAATGCTCTTTGTGTTACATTTCACCTGTCGCATGTATGAAAAGGAAAACTCAATAATAAAAAATATTTTATTTGTACATAAAATATGACGAAACAAATGCCTATTGAAGAATAAAACTAAAAGAAGAGAAACTGTTAAAGAAAAGATGTGATGCACTAGAAATGCAGAAAAACGTTTGACACGGAATCGACATAAATTATTTCATTTGATGCAGTATATAATATGAATATATGACGAGTGAAAACAAAAGCAAAAGGGCGATAGTAAGAAAACGATTTGTATATAGTGCGCCCACTTAAAGTGTATAGGAATGCTGCTTATCAAAAGGTATTACCAATCACATTTTAAGCAAAAGTACTTGCTCCAAATATACAAGAAAAAAATCAGTCAGTATATGGCCCAGAAGTTGATTGACAGCATGCCAGGGCGAATTGCAGAGGTCTTGAAAAAGAAGGGTCAACACTGCAAATATTGACTCTTAGCATGAACTTTATGTAATTGTCAATAAAAGCCTTTGACACTTATGAAATGCTTGTAATTTTACTTCAGTATACCATAGTAACATCTGACAAAGAGGTCTAAAAACACTGAAGCAGCAAACTTTGTGATAACAAATACAGTGATCGCGCTGAACGAAAAAAAAAGCTGTAAAAAAACTGGGGTCCTACTGCACATTTTCTGGGTCCTATCACAATTTATTGCTCACTGCCAGTAGCGCGTAAAAACGCACTATAGCGCATATTTTGCACTGAGAATGACATAGGGAGAAGGAAACGGGTGGGATGAGGGAGTACACAGGAGAGCAGAGGGTGTACAGACATGGCGAGAGGGTAAGAGGGGGCACAGAAGAACAGAAGGGGTACAGACATGGGGAGAGGGGAACAGGGGGCACAATGGAGCTGGTGAGCAGAAGTAGTACAGAAATTGGGAAAGGGGAACAGGGGTGGGAGAGCAGAGTACACAGGAGAGCAGAAGGAGTACAATAGTTTGCTCCACTATTATAATAGGACACAAGTCAGTATCCCCATATAATCAAACAGGGCACTAGTGGGTGCTGCAACTGTATTTCCTCCTGTGCTATAATAAATACCATTTACCTGCTGCCAGATAAAGTGATACTGCCTATACAGCAGTCACGCCGGCGGTGACAAGTGAGGGACTTGCAAACGTATAATTTTTAAAAACTGAGTCACCCACTTACTGTATCGCGGAAAAACTCACTATAGCACGTATTTCGCAATCACTGGTAAAATCATTCCACTAACACAAAATTATAATGACAATAAAAGCGGAGCCTCAAAAAATATATGTAACTTCAGTTTTTTCAAAATTATTCACCAATTGCCGTACAGGATTAATTACTAGAATATGTCAATAATCAGAATATGGGCAGAATTCAATTAGCAGCAGTAATTTACCGCGGGTGATAGCCTCGGGCTTTAACTCCCGCGTAGCTATTCAATTAGAGCCCCTTTTATGTGCCCCAATAAATGACAGTGTTAACCACGTTAACCCATAGAATCCGAGATAAGTTCCTGGACCTATGGGTTAACTCGTCGTGGCACCAGCAAACAGGCTTAGTTAACGCGGATTTCTTTTCGAGACATCTCGTAAAAATAAAAACCTAGTTAACTGCAGCCTGCTTTCAACTCTAATTGAGCCCTGATGTTTCAATTAGCATGCAGTAAATTACAGTGGCTAAATTAATTTTCCCCTACGTATGGTATACCTTATTCTTTTGATGAAACTTTCTGTGAAAGAGAAACGCGCAAAGTGAGCAGGTTTAAATCCTGCAGATTATCCATGTGTAGTGTATGGCCAAGCACCCTTTGAAAAAAAAGACAACTGGGACACCTCTGTGCACAGCCACCTGTGTGCGTACAAAAATTCAACATGGGGGGCAGAGTAGAGTCTGGCGTATACACCATGACCACTATACAGCTGGGCCACCTATGAAGTTGTTAGCCGGCTATTGCAGCACAGTGGAGTGAGTGGTTTACACACTGCCGTATGTTCTCAACCAGAGCTCCTTTACCCACTGTGGCTAATTTCACCGGCTCTTATTGAGACTATACTGGAGAACACAGAGTCCTCACTATACTGTAATTACCGCTCAATGAATAGTGGGGAACATAGCGTTGTACTTGAGGTCCATTGAATATCACCCAGGCATCAATACAGGTTGAGTCTCCCATATCCAAAATGCTTGGGACCAGGGGTATTTTGGATATCGGAATATTCCGTATTTTGGAATAATTGCATACCATATTGAAATGTCTTAGGAATAGGGCCCAAATCTAAACACAGAATACATTTATGATTTATATACACCTTATACACACAGCCTGCAGGTAATTTTATACAATATTTTCAATAATTTGGTGGCTCAAACAAAGTTTGTGTACATATATGAAATTTATGTATGTGTCATATACACCTTATACACACAGCCTATAGGTCATTTTATACTTTATTTTTAATAATTTTGTGCCTTAAACAAAGTTTGTGTACATTAAACCATCAAAAATCACTATCTCAGTCATGCCAAAAATATTCCGTATTTCGGAATATTCCGTATTTCTGAATATTTGGATATGGGAGACTCAACCTGTACAATATATATGGTTCAATAAAATCTGTTTTGAACATGCTTCCACAGTGTGACTGATATAGATGTGTCCACATACATCTTACTTCCGTGCGCTACAAGTCACGTTAAACACAATGCGTGATTGCCGTATGACACTGTAGCGCAGAGCGTCTTTTCGTGCAACATTTTACCTTCAAATACATCTTATTCGCAAACCAATGCACAAGCAGTTTCTGCTGATTAAAATGTTATGTATCTGCATGCGAAATGCTACGTGTCACAGCCGCTGAATAAGATTCATTTGAACGTAAAAAAAAAAAAAAAAAAAAAAAAAAAATCGCACAAAAATATGCTCATCCCTTCAGAGTCACGCCACAGCGTGGTGCGACTAGAAGGGCTGTTTATTGTGCAAAGAAGTTAGATGTATGTGGACACATCTGCATATCAAATCGATTGCTTTATACATAACAGACACCATACATATTCTGATTATTATACGGAAATATTTCAGTAATTAATCCTGGACTGCAATTGGTCAAAAATTTTGAGGATACTGAAGTTATATATATTTCTTGAGGCACTGCTTTTATTGCCCCTATATTTTAGTGTGTTATTGGAATGACTTACATATATAAAATACACGCGAGTTAGATTTATATTAATTTCATCTAGTAGCGGAATATAGGCGCTAATTTTTTCTAGTATATTTGGAGCAAGTATATCTAGATCTATCTATAGATTATTATTTTTTTAATTGAAATATTGTAATTAAATAAGCAATTTTAAGAACACAAGTTGGATTTATACTAATTTTATCTTGTGTTTGAATAGAGGTGCTACCTTTTTCTTGTGTGGATGCTAGAGTATAGAATATAGTTAAACATACATGAAAGACAATACTTTATCGAGCAAGCTTTGCTCCGGAATAAAAAACAACAATCACTAAAAAACAACCAAAAATCCATTAATTCACATATTTTACAGTAGCAAGAGACTAATATGTTCTACTATATACCTAAGCTGTTGGATCAGATCTTCTCCTTCTTTTATAATATTTACAGTAAACTGTAGAGTTGTTTGTTGTTGCTGACCAAAGCGTTTTATTAGATCCTGAACAGCTTCCACTGATTCCGCATAGACATCATCTAACAGTTCTTTTTGTAGGTCCTCCATCCATGTCCACAACTAATGAAGCAAAAAATAATAAATACTTTTACATTAGCTGTGCATCACAGATTACACAATAAAAAAAACCACTTTTTAATATAGACTTTCTGTAAGTGGACTGTTTTCAATTGTTTAAAATCAAACATCTGAGGCTTGGGATTTTACAAGCTTAAAACAGTGCTATGTTTAATATAAATTAAAAATCAGTTTTGCACTACAAGTTTGCTAAAGGAATAAAATGACTTTGAGGGGGCAACATAAAATTGTTTAGATGCCCCTGCACCCCTCCCTCTTACCTGTTGCTGGGCGCGCAAGGACTGGAGCGGCTACCCCAGATGGTCAAGAGTTGAGCTTTATAGGAATAGGCTGCACAACCCCTGCGCGGAGAAGGAGGTGTAATGTGCGATCTTTTAACTTAAAGACCACACATTGCACCTCCTGCAGACAGTGCAGGGGCTGTGCAGCCTATTGCTATAAAGCACAGCCACTAACCGTCTGCAGTCACCTTAAATGTTTCGTGGAGCGCCCCTGCCCCCTTTCAGATGCCCATAGATAATACAAAAAGCAGCTAAAGGAAGTATATATTTTCAGAGTTCTGCTTTTCTTGGGAATCACGTAATCCACAAGAAAAAGAGCCAAGTGCCAGTGTTCTCCCCAGGTTGTTTTTTGCGGGCGCATTGCCCCCCAGAAACAGCCTACCGCCCAGCACTTCCCCCCCGCCCCAATGCGCCACGTCCCCGTACAACTTGCTGCCCGGTACTCCTTCCCGCCCAATGTGCCCCTGCACGTATTTCGGAATATTTGGATATGGTAGACTCAACCTGTAATATCTTGTATGCATTGGATAAAGTCATAATTTCTGACAAATAGCTATGCAGGATGAAATCTGAAAGATTTTGTGTCACACTAAATCAAATGGCGGTACACTGTAAATGAAAGTGTTTGCAACAACAGCATTATCCCAAGTTTAGTGAAATAAACACTTCATAGACTTCCAGAGCATAATCACAAGAAGGTTTAACAACTAATTGGTTCCCCCTGAAGTCCTCCTGCTTTTGCTGTCCTACCATCTGCTGGAAACCATGAATACAGGGTTAAGAAAGCAGGGAAGAAGGGCATTGATAGAAACATTGATAGGGCAATTCTACTTCAAGGCATTTAGCAGAGCCAGTGACTTGTTGTGAATCACAGTGCAGGGCTACTTTGACACAGTACCTCAGATATGAGATACACAGAGATACGCAGGAGATTACTTGACAAACTATTCCTATTACAGGTTGAGTCTCCCATATCTAAAATGCTTGGGGCCAGGGGTATTTTGGATAACGGAATATTCTGTAGTTTGGAATATTTGCACATCATAATAAAATATCTTGGGAATGGGACTCCAATATACACGCAGAATGCATTTATGTGTTATACACACCTTATACACACAGCCTGCAGGTTATTTTATACAATATTTTCAATAATTTTGTGGCTCAAGCTAAGTTTGTGTAAATGCATAAAATTAATTTATGTTTCATATACACCTTATACACGCAGCCTGAAGGTAATTTTATACAATATTTTTAATAATTTGCGCCTTAGACAAAGTTTGTGTACATTGAACCATCAAAAATCAAAGGTTTCATTATCTCACTCATGCTAAAATAATTCTGTATTTCGGAATATTTGGATATGGGAGACTCAACCTGTAGTATGGAGCTCTAGGGACCTGCCCGTGCACAGATATGATGCAGACTACTTCCCAGTACACAACAGTCAGAATCCCAACACGCACTATAGCGGCTGCGGGATCCCGATGGGTCTTAATGCCAACAACTTCAAACACTAAGTATTATGTTTGGGCTCCGGGAGGGGAGGGTTATGGGTTAAGCTGCAGGGGAGGGAATACATCCAATACTTACCAGCATTTTCACCACCGGGATTCCGCTGCCGGCATTCCAAGTGTCAGGATTCCAACCCACGTGTACCACATAGTAAATAACAAGCATTTTGTGTATAACAATAAGTAAACAGCTCGTCTCTAAGCAATGCTATATTTTTTACAGTTTGCATGATTTATTGAAATCAGACAAACGAAAGTCAACATTTTATTGAAAAATTCAAGGACATTTATGTTAAAATAATGTGATTTTTGGGTAATCACAGTTAAAATGCTTTTCACTGTTACTATGGGTAGCAGGATGGGACCTCAGGAGCTGGCACTTAAACTAATCTGTCACTTACACTCTAGCTCCTCCCCTCTGCAATCACTGAAAGGCCAGTACTACTTGCAAAGAGATCACAAAGGATAAGCAGTAACAGTGATACATCTGAAAATACAAAAACAACCAAACAGCAGTGAAAAACAGCAACAAAAACCAAGACTGAGCATAAGGGAGGGAACGCAGTTTCCCCCAGATGGATTCAGAGAAAAGGACTCATCTGCGAGTACCCAAACATTTGCTACCATGGGATGTTTAACAACCGCTTCCAGGGGAAGGAACGCTCAGGTAACTGGACTAAAGTACCGTACACCTGAAACTGGTGTCTCCAGAGGCAAACATCTGAATTTTGTGAAAGTGTGGACAGAGGACCAGGTAGAAGCCAATTCCCACTGGATTTGCAAATACATGCAACTAATATCTCTGAATTCCTATCACCATATAGTCTTCATGTATTGTTGCAGGTACAATTCAGTGTGCGGAGGAACAATAGGGGGTTAAACACCCCCTTTTTTTTCTACTTGGTATGACCCCTCCCTTTCATGCACCTGATTAGTACTGCAAGATTGATTTGAGCAGCTGCCATTTTCTGTTTGTTGTTATGAGATGCATGAATGAGCCGGCATTAGGAGGGCATGCTGGTTCTAGTAGTGCTAGTTGGAGTTCCCAGGGGTGACTCCCAGGTAAGCTGGCTCTCAATTTGGATGCATTTATGTATGTGGCCTTATAATTATCATGAGGCCTTATAATTGGTAAATATATTACCTGTGGGGTGAGCGTTTGGGCGTAGGGCCTCTTCAGGGCATCACCATTTAAAAACACATATATTTTAACCCTTTTTCAACATTAATTATTCTCACACATCTATACTTTACACTTCACTGTCACCCTTTTTTCGTGTGATGCCCTGGGCTGGACGATTTTTGGGGTGCCCTGCATCCCAGACATGAACCCCTTGATGTTAGGGACTGCTAGTAACAGAGAAGCCGTGACGTGGCCTAGCAGCTTCCCATGGATTTGCAACTAATATCTCTGAATTTCTATCACCATATATTCTTCATGTATTGTTGCAGGTACAATTCAGTGTGCTGAGGAACAATAGGGGGTTAAACCCCCCCTTTTTTCTACTTGGTATGACCCCTCCCTTTCATGCACCTGAAGAGTACTGCCAGATTGATTTGAGCATCTGCCAATTTCTGTTAGAAGCCAGATACAGCTGCACAGCTAAAGCCTTATGCCTCGCAGCCCAAGAGGCAGCCACCGCCCTAGTAGAATGAGACAACATCAGGTCCAGAGCAGACCAATCTTCACCAGAATAAGCCTGAAGGATGACCAACTGAATCTGCCGTGCAATTGTCTGCTTAGTAGCCTGTCAACCGCGTTTCTGAGCATCGTAAAGAATCCATGCACCACCTCGCCCAAAAGCTTCATGCAAATCCAGATTGCAGATTGAGGGACAAGGCATGCTCAGAATCTTCCTGACTAAATGCTGAAGAGCCTGTGCCTTGGCTTCCTGGAAGGAACACTCACTTTAGTTGAGTGTTGAACAACCCTCCGAAGAAACATCATTCGCTGACAAGGCACCATCTGCGATTTCCTGATGTTGATGATCAATTAGTGATCCTGAAGGACCTGCACTGTGCAATCTAGGTACGCCCATAACAACAGAGTCAAGACTGCCTTTAAGAAAAGATCATCCAAGTAAGGGATCAGTTATACCAGTGTTGGCTAACCTTGACACTCCAGCTGTTATGGAACTACATAACCCAGCATGCACTGCTACAGTTTTGCTATTAGGGCATGCTAAAACTGTGGCAGAGCATGCTGGGATATATAGTTCCACAACAGCTGGAGTGTCAAGGTTAGCCAACACTGAGTTATACCCTCCTTTCTCAACAGGCCCGCCATCACCGCTATATTTGTGAAAATCCACGAGGCTGTGGCCAGACTGAACGGTAGCACCAATTGATAGCAAGACAATCTGATCGTAAACTTGATAAGAGAATGATGGCCGGCCCAAATAGGAACGTGAAGATACGCATCCCTTATGTGAATGGATGCCAAAAATCTGTTTGCCTCCATGCCGCAGATTACCGATTTGAGGGACTCCATGCGAGCGTCTGCTGGCACCAGCAAATCTACCTCTTGGTGCTGAACCCCGGCCTGTAAAGAACCTTAGAGGTTTTTGTCCACTGGGTCCATAAAAGACATCACTCCCTGAACCAGAAGAGTAGTGGCCTTTGCCAAGTGCGCCACCGGGGCATCCACCTTGGTAGATTGCTCCCACTTAGCTACATGATCTGCTGAAAGCAGATAAAAATGGGAAAGTTTACGAGTGACCAGAAACCTTTTATCTGGCATTTTTCAGGTCTCCACAATCAAAATCAAAAAGATCCAGAGAGAAAGGGAAAGTAACTGCCAACTTGTTTTTACTCTTGAAAGCGTCCACTGCCTACTCCTGGGTATCCAAGTAGAGGGACTGCCATACCACAGTAATAAGGCCCTCAATCTCCTGTCCGGAATAGGAGTCCAAATCCTCACCTTCAAGGAGAACATCGTCAACATGAAGCTCACCTCCTTCTTCATTGCTTGCCTGTGTGTCGTGGAAGGAAGCTGAGCATTGTGCTCGCTCCCTGGGATGCACTCTGGTCTCGGTGGAGGCCTCATGGACCCGTGGACATTCGAGCTCCAACAAAACAGCAGCCCCTCAGTAATAAGCCCAACTCCTATGGGCAATTAAAACATACTGGACTTCTGGGGTTTGCAGAGAGGAGGAGCTAGTGTTAAAGTTACAGATTAATTAACGCGCCAGCTCCTGAGGTCCCATCCTGCAACCATGTTAGTGTCCCCCAGCATGGATGATCAAGAAAATGGGTAGACACAAGGGTTTACGAAAATTTGGATATTTCCACTGTGCTGATTCTAGATTAAGTTAACTTTGATTGTATGTAATTATTTATTAGCATTATGACATAAATGCAAAGAGGCTCAGCATTAAAAATACACAATTTTTAATGTACACTATAAACAAAACATAAAAATAATATAGTTCAACACAAATTCTTATAATAAATGGTTTTAAGTACTTTGAATCCCATATGCACTAGTATCATGTGTGAACCAAATAAAAGTATAATTGGTGAGGTTAAATGGTAAGCACTTGGCTCCAAATAAGAATCAATTGAAAGTCCGACCTACACGAACACTGGATTACTGCAAGAACCGGATACTGAGGTTGTTTCAGGCAATAGGACAAAGTGTGTGTATCATTACACGGAACATCTATTGTTAGGGGGATAATAGTCCTCCATTACGTTTTTAGATGTCCCATACACTATAAATGAACTTGCCAGTAAAGCTTTGTCTTAGTAAGCCCTCCAAATTTCCCACCGGTTCTCAATCAATGCATGATGAAATTGGGTCTGTGGGAAACAAATTGGTTCCTCTTAAGGTGTTACAGAGGTTGGTTATGTCTGTTCAGTCAATATGGTGTATACAGCGAAGTAGATGCAGCTAAGCAATCAATGTGTTTCTTTCTCCCCAAGACTATCTCCAGATGAATCTAGAGAGAAATTTCACTCATTGATGTGATTATTTGTGGTCAGAACTAGCACCAATGGTGTTCAAAAGGCAGAAAAACATTGATTGTAAGAATATTTTATATGGAACATTGATGTGATTTTTTTAAACATTTTTTAATGGTATACAGCCATGGGCAAAGTTTTGAAATGGATACAAGCATTGGTTTTCACAAAGTCTGCTGCTCCAGTTGTTATAATGGCAATTTGCATATACTCCAGAATGTCATGAAGAGTGATCAGATGAATTGGAATGAATTGCAAAGTCCCTCTTTGCCATGACAATGAACATAGGGCCTGATTCAGACCCGCTCGCAAGCGGGTCAATGGTGTCAATGGTGTGCCAGTGCGTATGCGAGCCCCGGAGTGAGCGCAAAAAGCACTCACTCCGTGGCTCACTACAAAAGGGGCGGCTGTCGATGTTGATCGACAGCTCGCCTCGTTTTGTAGACGTGGCGGGGGGGTGGCTTCACAAATGGAGGCATTCCCAAGCGAACGCCTGCCGTTTGTGGGCGGCCCCACTGACTTCTTGAGGGTCAGTGAGAGAGCTTCCGGCTCTATTAGAGCCAGAAGCTCTCTGCGGCTTGCGCCACAAGACCCTACCACAAGGGTCTCGTCGCAAAGGCCGATGGTCTTGACCATCGCGACCATCATCCTGGCCACTCACAATAGCTGTGTGTGGTCACCCACAGCTATGCGAGCGGCCAGGAGGCCGCACAACGAAAAAAAAAAAAGCCCAGATTCAGAGCGTCCGTCTCTGAATCAGGGCCTTAATCACCAAAACAACATTTCCACTGGATTCCAGCCCTGCCGCAACAGTACCAGCTGACATCATGTCAGTGATTCTCTCGTTAACACAGGTGAGAGTGTTGATAAGGACAAGGCTGGAGTTCTCTCGGTCATGCTGATTGAGTTAGAATAACAGATTGGAAGCTTTAAAAGGAGGGTGGAGCTTGAAATCATTGTACTTCCTCTGGAAACCTGTGCAGTCATCATTGCTTTGCACAAAAAGGGCTTCAGAGGCAAGGATATTGCTGCTAGTAAGATTGCACCTAAATCAACCATTTATCGGTTCATTAAGAAATTCAAGGAGAGAGGTTCAATAGTTGTGAAGAAGGCCTCAGGCCAAGAACGTCCAGCAACCGCCAGGACAGTCTCCTACAGTTTATTCAGCTGCGGGATCGGGGCACCACCAGTGCAAAGCTTGCTCAGGAATGGCAGCAGGCAGGTGTGAGTGCATCTTCATGCACAGTGAGGCAAAGACTTTTGGAGGATGGCCTGGTGTCAAGATGGGCAACAAAGCAGCCACTTCTCTCCAAGAAAAACATCGGGGACAGACTGATATTCTGCAAAAGGTACAGGGATTGGACTGCTGAGGACTGGGGTAAAGTTATTTCCTCTGATGAATTCCCTTTCAGATTGTTTGGAGCATCTGGAAAAATGCTTGCCCGGAGAAGGAAAGGTGAGCTCTACCATCAGTCCTGTGTCATGCCAACAGTAAAGCATCCTGAGACCATTCATGTGTGGGGTTTGCTTCTCAGCCAAGGGAGTGGGCTCACTCACAATTTTGCTTAAGAACACAGCCATGAATAGTACCAAAAAATCCTCCAAAAGCAACTTCTCCCAACCATCCAAGAACAGATTGGTGATGAACAATGCCTTTTCCAGCATGATGGAGCACCTTGCCGTAAGGTAAAAGTGATAACTAAGTGGCTCGGGGAACAAAAACATCGAAATTTTGGGTCCATGGCCAGGAAACTCCCCAGACCTTAATCCCATTGAGAACTTGTGGCAAATCCTCAAGAGACGGGTGGTCAAACAAAAGTCCACAGATTCTGACAAACTCCAAGCATTGATTAGGCAAGAATGGGTGGCCATCAGTCAGTATATGGCCCAGAAGTTGATTGACAGCATGCCAGGGCGAATTGCAGACGTCTTGAAAAAGAAGGGTCAAAACTGCAAATATTGACTCTTTGCATAAACTTTATGTAATTGTCAATAAAAGCCTTTGACACTTATGAAATGCTTGTAATTTTACTTCAGTATACCATAGTAACATCTGACAAAGAGGTTTAAAAACACTGAAGCAGCAAACTTTTTGAAAACCAATACTTGTGTCATTCTCAAAACTTTTGTCCATGGCTGTGTATTAAAATGTTGTATTTTAATATTGAACCTCCTTGCATTTATGACGGAATGAGGATAATAAATAATTAAATACAGTCAAAGTTAATTTAATCTATAAAACGTGCAGTGAAAACATCCAAATCTTTGTAGATACATGTGTTTTATGTTTGGAACATCCAGAAAGTGTCTCCACTTCACTTGTAGCAGATTTCAGATGTGATTATCTTTATAGCAGATTAAAGCTCCAGAAGAAGTATTGGGTCAGTGCTTCACTACTCTCCCTATTCTTTTTCTCTTTGTGGTTTAGAAATTGGGGTTGTCTTAATATGCAGTGCGCAAGGGAAATTAAGGGTCTATACAGATTTTTAGGTTGTCCTTCACATATGATCAAATCACTTGCTTATGCACATCAAGTCACACCCAGAAATCTGCATGGCCCCCTAATTCCCCATGCACACTGTATATTGAGACAAATCCCAATGTCTCCTATAACAGCAAATAAATTCTAATAAATGATACAATACTTACACAATTAATTTTTGTTTTTAATTATTGAAATAACTAGGTATGAAAACGGGATGTAGTTAACAACCCGGCGCTCAGAATGCTGACACCAAGCAGAACCCCGGCGCTGGCATCCTGATGATAAGTATTGGGGTCAGGGGTAAGGGTTAGGGGTTAGACACTAGGGGGAGAGTTAGGCTCTAACCCAGTCAGGATGCCGGCATTGTGATTCTCACCACCAAAATCCTGAGCGCCGGCATCCCGTACCCAACCCATTAAAATATGTTGGTAAGACCATGCAAATATTTAAGGTATCAGAAACTTTGTAAAAAACTGTACCACTGAAGAAAAATTACAAATGGATCTGCTAATTGACAATAATGTTCCTGTAGCTATTGATTTCCCATTATGTAAACATCATGGGGTTGACGTAAATTAGAACGCACGTTTATGTTTTATGCGTGAATTTGCACTGTGCATGCCCAAAATGCAAAAGTAGTAGTAAAGGGCATTTTCAGTTTAGTAAATGTGGCATGCAGACCATGAATATATCGTGATTTAAAGTAAATAGCTTAAGAAATCACTTAATTTAATTTCTATGTCCGAGGTAGGCTTATCAACTCCCTTTTACTTGGGATCCCTACTCAATCCTTCTGAAGAAGTTAGGTGTTCTATTCACTAATATACATAGAGTACACCCAGGGGCGGGCTGGGCCGGAGGGCAGGGTGCCATATGCCCCTCGGGCCGCTGCACTTTTCCTTCAGTGAGGGAAGCAGTCACACACTGCACATGCATGACTGATGGCCAGGTGACAGGTAACTGCTCTGGAGTCGCTCCAAATATAGCAGCATCAAAGAGACTGGGCAGGATTCTCTGCCTGTTACCGGGCTGTCTGTCACATCCATGCAGCTTGTGACTGAGCACTCCTTCTGAGTCTGCTCCACAACAGGGGCTGTGTGTAGTCAGTGTGCACTGGTTGCCGTAATATTCTCTGCATTACACTAGTGGTCACTGCAACGCTCTCTGTATATTATATACCGGTTAATGGTCACTGTTTGAAATATCTAAAGTCTCTCCTGCCTTATACTAGAAAATAAAATATGTTACGTGAAATTAAAGAAGAATTCTTAAGGACAGGGTGCCTAGTGTGCAAAAATGTCTAGGTACGGCTATTTGTGTGACAGTCCGATTAGACAAAAGACATAGTTTTATTAAAGAGCCAGAACCAATTCCAGGATCTTGGGTATGCTGCTCAAATTTACAATTTTTTCCTAAACTATTTTAAGTCAGAGAATGAGTAAAAACATGTACTTTCACTGCTGCTGCGCTGAACTCTTGCACAACTGTGGCCTGTAAGTTCTCATATGAGGTTTTTAATTAATTGATATTTGCAGTTTCATCGCCTTGAACTTCTCAATAAAAACAGCTGTGCTGCAGCTTCATAGCCTATAAGCATAATGCAGATATTCTAACTGGGCTGTTTGCTTATTGTTCACTAACAAGTAGTAGAATACATTATTATTAAGCCACATTTTTTATGTTTTTATTTATTTTTTACTTATAGAATGGGAATTTATTAACCATACTTTTTATAAATTATCATAATTACCAGTCACTGCAATAGTCCCTATATTATATACCTGGTACTAAAATTGTGCCTGCATTATATATCCGTTACAAGAATTGTCCCTGTATTGTATATTAGTCATGAGAATAATCCTTGTGTGGTATAATGGTCACAGGAATGGTCCCTGTATTGTATAATGGTAAGTAGAATGGTTCCTGCAATGTATATCAATCACTAGAGTGCTGTGTGCATTATGTAGGGGTCAATAGAATGGTTTCTGGTATCTGGTTTGGGATGGGGCTGTTTTCTGGTTTGGGATGGGGGTATTTGTTTATAGCTCCTTGACAACAATGACAACATATATTTCATTAGCTATTTAAAGCACACCCACATTAGACAAACCTTACCTACAGAGGCTATTATCGGGATGTAGTCCACATCCCGTCACACGGTCAGGATCCCACCTCCAGAACAGCGACCGCCGGCGTCCCGAAGGTATCAGGAGGTTAGGGGAGGGTTAGGGGTTAGAATTAGGCACAAGAAGGAGGGTTAGGCACTAATGGGGGAGAGTTAGGTTTAGGCACAGGGAAGGGGAGGTTAGGGTTAGGCATTAAGGGGGAGGTTAGGGTTAGGCACAGAAGAGGGAGTGTTAGGGCTAGGGTAGGGTGAGGGGGAGGGTTTTTCAGGATGCTGGCGGCAGGATTCTGACAGCCAGGATCACGAGCGCCAGCATCTCATACCCAACCTGCTATGATCATGTGACTTTCCCCATTGCAATGCGCTGGTGGAAAAAAACGGGCCACTTACTTGTGTCTGCCCCCCAGGTTAAAAGTTACCAGCCAGCCCCTGAGTACACCAACTTTGTTATTGGAGCAAAAAAGAAGAAGGGTGTTGTGTAATATTAACGAATTACATATACAGTGCATCCTGAAAGTGTTCACAACGCTTCACTTTTTCCACCTTTTGTTATGTTACAGCCTTATTCCAAAATGGAATAAATTAATTTTTGTCCTCAAAATTCTTCACACAATACCCCATAATGACAACATGTAAAAAGGTTTTTTGAGTTTTGCAAATTTAATAAAAAAAACCAAAAAACTAAGTAATCACAATGGGTGTATGACTTAGCTATGCAATGTATGTTATTCACCATGTAAAAAGCTATTTACAAATGATTAGAAACAGAAAATAACTATCATTCACTACTTGTACATACCTCTTTAACATGTGAGTGGAGTGAAACAGACATGTCTAACAAAATCTTTCGCTGCTCAACCCGTCTGACAAAATCTTGGATTCGGTCTTCTAATTGATGAGCTGCTTGGTATATTTCTTCCGGGTCACATTCCCCAGTTTGTGCCAACTGCTCTGCAGCTTCTAGCAACTTGTCAGCATTGGTGTAAGTATTCTGAAAAAGAAAAATTGCATGCATTAATAAAGCGTAACCTTTAATTATCAATAAAAAAATAAAATATACACAAGAGAGAGACCAAATCTCCCCTAAACAAACATTTCCATGATCAATTGCAGCTGGACAAACATTTCCATGATCAATTGCAGCTGGACAAACATTTCCATGATCAATTGCAGCTGGATTAGGACAGAGTGGGATGGCAGCTCAGTCTTCACAAGAAAATGTGAAGTACAATTTAACCCCTACACATCCTGGTAGTTGAGGGTCAAATAGAGAAATAGCAGTGATATTTATAACTGTCTGAACTCCTGTTTCCCTTTACGCTTAGCATATATACGTATAAAGGTAACAATGCAATGTGACCACCTTCACCAATACCTTTATGTCCTGTTAGGATACATATGCCATACATGATTTACATGAGACCAGAACAGGTGGCTTCCCCTCCTGTTTCCCTTTATCTTTTGACATGTTCAAAGTAAAGGCAACAAATCGCAAAGTTTATGTGACAATCTTCACAAATCTAATGAATGTGAGGCACTCAAAGAAATAACAGTGATAGTTATATTGGCAGTAGAAATTTGCAAATAGGCACTAAATCACAATCACATTGGTAGGATATAAGTGCAATGCAATCAGCAGCTAGCAAACAGTCACATACAATGCATATGTAATATAATTACAATGGGCTCAAAATCAACTACAGCAACGCAAAGTAATATTAGGATGTAGAGCATATATACCTTAACCAAAGGAGAGGTATGCAGGGAGACTGACCAAGACCCTCCTGAGACCACAGCTACCAGGTGCACTGAGCATGACCGTGAGCATCTCTCACACATGGAGCAACCCAAAAAGGCGAAACCATTCATT
Organism: Taudactylus pleione; assembly: GCA_031769625.1. Classification (NCBI taxonomy): domain Eukaryota; kingdom Metazoa; phylum Chordata; class Amphibia; order Anura; family Myobatrachidae; genus Taudactylus; species Taudactylus pleione. The sequence continues at coordinate 15,655,782 of JAUIMM010000384.1, forward strand.
CATCGGGACTGCATCTGGGTCGGGGGAGGAGCTGCCGGGGGAGCGCTTACCTCCCCTAAGCTGTGTTAACCAGCCGGGTACGCTGGCCTCATGGCAGCAAACCACCTGCTGCCGATTCCCGGCGTCAGACGATAAGGCCCCAGCTGGTGTAGTAAGGAAGCGGACAATCCCTGGTACTTGCAGCAGCTTCTGGTGTGTCTCTGACACCAGAAGCAAGGACTGCTGCGCACGATTCCCCGCAAGCGAGGAATCGCCTTATCGGACATCTCCGAGCATCGGGCGCAGTACAGTTCGCTGCATTGCTGCTAACTAAGCTCAGCCGCGACCCCCAAAAATCACCAGCACAATTACTGATGTTGCGGCCCTGCGGAGGTAGATGGAGTCGCAGCCCATGTGTCCTAATAACGATGCTTAGTACTGCCAACTCAAGAAACAAAGTAAAATAAATCAAAAAATAAAAGCTTAGGACTGCCTAAGCAGTCCCCTGTACAAAGGTGCATCTGAATCCTGCCGCACCAAACGAACAACTGAAGTCCTATGGCTAGGGGGGAGGTATATATGGAGGAGGACCCAGGGCATTCTGGGAGCCAAAGTTTTAACTATTTGGTGCCTGGTCTTTCAACCATAATATCTCCATGGTATCCCTGTGGATCCCTATGGACCCCGAAGAAGAAAAATTGTTTTATACTGAAGATTTTGTTGAAATAACACTTTATATGAAAGCCTAGCGATTGTTCATGCACATCAAAAAACAGAAAAGTTTGCCAGAAACAAGAATTAGCATAATCACCAAGGATATTTTGATTACATCATTCATAAAATCAGAAAACAATTACATAAATGCAGATGTGTCCTCATACAGCTAGCCTCAATACAGTAACGCCACTCAGCGCAATTTGCCTGGAGTGAGTGAGCCGCCAGGTCTCATGCTATTCTGCTAACTTATTTTTTTGCCGAAAATACCAGTAAGTCGCAATGCGATGCGACTACGATGCACCAGCAGACAACGCTGATTAATTTGATATGCGACACAAGTGCTACAGTGTAGCCACCGCAGCTTTTTTCATTCCAGGTTCCGCTGTGCTTCATATACAGACTCAGGTCATGGTGCAAACAAATATACAAGTGTCTCATATCAAATTATACAATTACAAATGTGTCCTCATACAGCTAGCCTCAATATGTCAAAAGTGTTACATTAGTGAGAAGTAGCAGCTACAAAGTGTTACAGCAGTAAAAGACAAAACAAAAAAAAGAGTTAAAATTTTTAGCACCTAAGCTGCTACCACTAATGTAAGACTTTTTAACACTTTAACTGCTACGTATCACTCACTGGTGGTGCACTGGGGCGGTTTGGTTGTATTGGCCCGGGGAGGGGGGTCACAAATTCTGGACTTGAACCTTAGGAATGTTAGTGACCCAACTGATTAGGTCAATTTAACGCGGTAGCTGGGCATGCATTTTTGGCCAAATATGTGCTACAGACCTCATTGGTACTCAATGTTAAATTGTAGTTTCACTATACTGACCCGGATGACAGATTAGTTTTCAAACCCCACTGGATCTCGTGGATTTATTAGGGATTCCTTTTTATCGTTAGTAACCGCCTGTTACTGACTCTGCCCCACCGTGCCATGTGCTGCAACCACCATACCCCTACCATCGGAGCTTGGAATCGCTTTTTACGTACACCCAGGCTCCTACCACCAGCACCTGGAACCTCCACTGCTGCGTATGCGTAGACAAACTGTGGCAACACCTCCTGATTGGTGTCAGCTGATAGCCACTGATCCTTCGAACTGGACCAGGCTCAGCATGGTAGCTGGCAGAGGGCTTAAGGTTGGAGACCCTAAACTCAATCCAGAACAGCCGGAGAACGGAATAGCACTTGGCGCAAATCTGTTGTCACAGGTTTCAGATGTACTCTTTTTAAAGGCAAGATGTTTATTGTTCAAATAGTCTTAAAAAATACTTTTCCACTTGGCTTAAGGGGGTACGGCATACAGATGTTCACAGCACTACAATCCTTCTTGATCTTCAAAACGATTCCCACAACCCAGAGTTGCAGGCCTTCTTTTAAGTTACTTCAATATACATTACCACAAGAGGTAAGTTTGCCCCCTGGTTTTTACCCAATCAAATGAAGTGCATGTGCCTTGTATGCACAAGACATGCTCACCTTTAACATTGTCCCCTATGGACAGTGGGGAGTGGTCACTCCTCTGTACCTGAGCCCACCTGCACCACTCGTCAACGCCAAGGTGTCGTTACATCTGGGATGAAAAAAGTTCCCTCAAAAACGTACTTCAAGGAATCTGCTAAGGTGGACTTGGCTACCTCCTCTACCGAAATCTGGCCTCCATGACAAGGCAGACAAGACCCCCAGCCAGCAGTCTCCTGGCCACTGAGAGGAAGCTCTTTGGAGCTTCCTGAAATTAATAAGCTGGCTAATTTGGCCAGCTCTCCATGCACCTCCTCATACCACTTCCAGGCATGAGGCTGTAAGGAAGGGCAGTCTGGATCCCTGTAAGAGGCATATGGTGTCGGTAAGCCACAAAGCGCCCAGGAGCAACTAAGACTTCCAGGGAAATAAAGGTAAGTGCATTTTAATTTATTATACATTTAAAACACATCAGGGCAGATGTATGAAGCTCTGGAAAGTGATAAAGTGCAGAGTGATAAACGACCAACCAATCAGCTCACAACTGTCATGTTACAGGCTGTGTTTGAAAAATGACAGGTGGGAGCGGATTGGTTGGTCATTTATCACTCTGCACTTTATCACTTTCCACAGCTTCATACATCTGCCCCATTACATGCAACTCTTAACACATACTCTGCTTTACATAGCCAGACACTTCAGTCCTACCTCAAAACATATATTGATACATTTTATTTAAATCCATGTGTCCTTTGTACATTGTACCCAGTGCTACCTATCCCCCAGCGTGCAGCCAATCTGATTTGGAGTGCTGGGGTGCCGGGAGATAAGCTCCTGGACCCCCGCAGTCTGTGTACAGCCCCTCCGGTGCAGCACACCAGGGGTTAACATGCTGCCGCACTACACTGGGAGCCAGCTCCCCCGTTTTCCCAGTGTGTGGCCACTCAGCCCTGGAGTGCTGAAGGGGATGGGAGCTGGGCTCCCAGTTGTTGACATCCAGTCCTGCAGCCCGGAACTCAGTCCCGGTTGCAGTGGCAGCAGCCACCAGGTCCCCCCGTAGCAGCGCATCCCTCTGTGCCACGGCCGCCGGAGCCCATCTCCGCCTGCAGCGGCGCTCAGGTACAGTTAAGAAACGCCAGTGCTGCGGCTGCCGGAGAGGGTCCGGGCCACAGCAAAACACAGTAACAATACATTTTTAGCCACCCGGCGCCTAGCGCTGGTAACGCATTTACAATGTGCGTCTAGTGCCTATACATTTCAAATATGGAGCCGCAGGACAACGATTAACTGCTTCAGTGCTGCGGCCAACATTAAACACATTGGGAGAGCGGGGGTATGCCGGCTGCGGGACTGGGATCCGGCCACACTCCTCCCCCCTCTGTGTCAAGCGCTTCAGTGTTCAGTCCCTTCCCTGGTGTTGAGCCAAAGGGATGTTGTGCACCACCGACATCTGTGGTGCTCGAAAGCTCCTGAGAACCACCACTTGTACTTTGTATATCCCCTTCTACCTTGCCTACCCGGTACAGTAACCCTTTCCACCAGGTCACATTCCCCGTCCCCCATCCCAGAAAGGACACTGCCAGCTTGGCGCCTCATACCTTCCAGGAATGGGTCGGAGAGCTAAGCCTCCCTAAACTCCTGCCTGTTGCCCTACCCTTCTAAGTTGGGTCTAGGTTGGGATTACTAGGGTCAGTCTGGTCGGGGTCAGTCAAAAGGAGGTCATTGTGGTCACTCATACTTACCACCGGAGTTGGCAAATAACTAGTGACAGGAGCATCACTGGGCACCCCCACAGGATCCAACAAGCTGGAACCAACATCCTCTGTGTTGCTATGGGATGAAGGCATACCAGAGGCAAAAGGCATGCTGGATAAATGTAATGATCTAGCCACTGTGGTCTTTTCCTCTGGGCTGGTTGATGCTGTGGTTGGCAGTCGTCTAGGAGCTGTGCTCTTTTCCTCTGGGCTAGGCTGTATTGGAATAGATGAAGGCAGTAGTCAGGCCGCTTGACTCCAGGGGATGGTGTTAGCAAAAACAGTAACTATTAAACCACCACCACCAAGGTCGTACCCCAGGACTACATCAGTTGGGAGGCCATCTATGAGGGCAACATCTCTCAACTCTTGGCCAGCTCCCCAGTCCAGGTAGACTCTTGCCATAGGTACCTCTCATACCAGTCCATTTGCCACGGTCACCTTGGCAGTTCAATCCTGCAGTACTGCAGCAGGGTCAATAAAATGGGAACTCATTACAGTCAGTGATTGAGGCCCCCAAGTCTCTCAGGCCTTCTCCCTGCAGGGGCCCCACTTGGACCAGCTGCAGGTGCCACTACATATTTGGTGGTGGCCTCTTGGCCATGTAGGTGACTCTTCCGCAGAGTCTGCCTGCTTCTCACCACTCTCCATAGGACTGACTGGAGTAAGAACAGTCTCTTTGGGCTCACCTCCTGGGTGACAGAACTCAAATTTGGGGCACGACACTGTGGTGCATGGGGTGTGGAACAGTTTATCCTTAGATAACAGATTTTCCCACAGCTGTAGCACTACTTATATAGTCAGGGCCCCGGTGGTCTCTGAGGATTTGTATGGATAGGACAGGGTGATTGCTGGCCAAGAGCACCCAGGTTGGAATATGCTTGTTTTGGGGGTGATGGAAAGAAGAGGGGTGTCCTCCTGGTTGTACAATCTTTTGGGGTTGGCTGCTGGTCGGGCGCTTTTGCCCTTGTTGCCAAATTGCCACATACTTGTCTGCTAACTGGGCCACCATCTTCAAGCTTGATGGCTCCCGGTCCAGCACCAACTCCTTCACCTCAGGGTCGCACCTGTGATAGAACTGTTCTCGGCACATCGGTGCGTACTAGGTGGTGGCACCAGATCCCTTCACCCCATTCACCACATACAGTCTCAGCTGGGTGACTAACTGTTCATGGGTGCTGGAAGGGTTCTTGGGCAAGTCCTGGAACCTTTTCCTGTAGGGGCGTCCACTGTTATGTCATTCTCGTGAATGCTGTCGCCGTCAGCTCATCCCACCTCCATTCTACTGTAGTCAGACATCCTGCGCGTTCACCTGAACTGCAGTTACTCCTCTCCTGAGTAACTCGGCTTCTCCAATCGGGTGACCAAAAATCCCACCACTATGCCACCAATATCTGTGACCAGATGACCTCAACTTGCCACCTGATCACTGGATTAGTTTTGATCGCATATGCATAGAAAATCTGTGGCCATAATTCCCAATTGTTGTCGGCTGATACTCACTTATCCCTCGCAATGGACCAGGCTCTGCACGGTAACTGGCAAAGGGCTTGAAACACTGGGCTCAATCCAGAATAGCCGGAGAACGGAATAGTATTTAGAGCAATTCTGTTGTCGCAGGATACAGATGAAGTCATTGTAAAGGCAAGATGTTTATTTGTCAAATAATCTTCCAAAATACTTTTCCCCTTGGCTTGGGGGGTAAGGGTGGGGTACAGTATACAGATGTTCACAGCACTACAATCCCTCTTGATTTCAAAAGATACCCACAAACCAGGTCAGGCTTTCTTTTATGTTACTCCAATACACATTACCACAGGGGGCCAACAGTAAAGCATCCTGAGACCATTCATGTGTGGGGTTGCTTTCTCAGCCAAGGGAGTGGGCTCACTCCCAATTTTGCTTAAGAACACAGCCATGAATAAAGAATGGTACCAAAACATCCTCAAAGAGCAACTTCTCCCAACCATCCAAGAACAGATTGGTGACGAACAATGACTCTTCCAGCATGATGGAGCACCTTGCCATAAGGCAAAAGTGATAACTAAGTGGCTCGGGGAACAAAACATCCAAATTTTGGGTCCATGGCCAGGAAACTCCCTAGACCTTAATCCCATTAAGAACTTGTGGTCAATCCTCAAAAGGCGGGTGGACAAACAAAAGTCCACAATTTCTAACAAAACTCCAAGCATTTATTAGGCAAGAATGGGCGGCCATCAGTCAGTACGTGTCCCAGAAGTTGATTGACAGCATGCCAGGGTGAAATGCAGAGGTCTTGAAAAAGGAGGGTCAACATTGCAAATATTGACTCTTTGCATAAACTTGTACTTGTCAATAAAAGCCTTTGACACTTACGAAATACTGTAATTTTACTTCAGTATACCATAGTAACATCGGACAAAGAGTTCTAAAAAAACACTGAAGCAGCAAACAGTGTAACCAATAGTTGCGTCATTCTCAAAAGTTTTGGCCATGGCTGTACATGCACTTCTTTCCAACTCTTAAAACATACTGTGTCCTGCAACAGGCTTTACATACCCAGGCACGGCAACACGGCTGTATATATTAATACGTTTTAATTAAAACCCATGTGTTTTTTGTACACTGTGCCCAGCGCTGGGCTTTGTTAGCACACCCCTGCAATGCCAGGACACTGGAAGCGAAAATCCCAGTCCCCAGTGTGGGATGCTCAGCCCTGCAGTCTGCGTAGTGCTGGGGCTCTCCCTTGATGCAGCACAGCAGGGGTTAACAGCTCGAATCACTGCAGAAGCTGGACTCAGCCCCGCTGCAACACTCAGCTGCTGTTAACCTCTGCGCTGGGGGGTCCAGGGAGCAGCCATTCACTGTCCCCAGCGTGCGGCCAATCTGATTTGGAGTGCTGGGGTGCCAGGAGCCAAGCTCCCGGTCCACAACAATCTGTGTACAGTCCCCCCAAGCTGCCACGCTGCAATGGGAGCAGAATTCCCTGGTCTTCCAGTGTGTGGCTACTCAGCCCTGGAGTGATGTAGGGAAGGGAGCTTGGATCCCAGTCAACAGCAGTCGGCATCCAGCCCTGCACTCGGTGAGCACATGCCAGTGCCGCAGCTGCCGAAGAGGGCCCAGGCCGCGGCAAAACACAACAATAACACATTTTTAGGTGCCTATCACCTGAAATACATTTACAATGGGTGCTTAGCGCCTACACATTTCAAATATGGTGACGCAGGACAGGGGTTAACCTATTAAACACGTGGGTGAAGCGGGGGGTGCCGGATGCAGGACTGGGACCCAGCCACACTCCTACCTCCCCATTCCATGCGGGCCACATCCTAATGATTTGGCCACACTGATATTTTTTTAGGGTTACTTAGTTGAACAAGGTGATTGCTTATGTAATCAGTGTCAGAGGCAATGCCAAAATAAAAACTATAGCAGGCACTTTCAGATTAACAGCAGACTTAAGGAATGACTAAATTGGACATGTAAAAAGTAATTGAAAATCTTTTATATGTACACTTTAAAAAAACAAACAAAATAAGATGTCTCACCTGTGCAACTTCCTCAAAATCCTCGTGGCGCTTCTGCAATGCTCTAGCTCTGTGAAGAGATTTTCCAACACCTGTGTGCTTACTAAGAAATGCTTCACCATGGTTCTGAATCCAGTCCAACACCTGAAAAATTATTTTTTTATTTATTTATATATTATATATATATATTCAGCACACACGTTTCTTTTAAAAGCGTCTAAACCTATTACATTGAAGAAAAATATGTAAACCACAATTGTTGGGTTACAGTCTCTCATCACGGACAATGGAAAGCTGACTATCACAAGTTTGCATATTAAGACATCTACAAAATCTGAAACTATGAGACCAGCCTCAACACCCATGACAATACATTTTTTCTGTGCCTGTTTAATGCTTTAATTACAGCTATATACAAATATTTATTTATATTTGAAATAGTTTCATGCAAAATTAAAATTGTAAAGATTTGCCAGGACTTAAAGTGTACTTTATTATTATTAACTACATTTATTTGCATTTATTGGGGGTGATTCAATGGTTTGAAATAATTAACTCCCATCTAAAGAAGTATTAAGCAGCTTCTCCCGTGCTATAAGTGCAGCTTCAGAACTGTTCGCCCAAAACAATTGGATTAGCTCCCGGCCACTTCATGGGAGAGAATTCTCTCAAACAATTTAATCGCTCACATTGAGCATATTTTTTTCCACCATTATAACAGAAAAATAGCCCATGTTTAGACATAATAAAATATTCAGTTAAGTGAGGAATATAAAGGCTATATAAAGAAATCTAAATTCATATGAATGTAAATAGATATATAGTTAATTTAGCATTTCTTGCATATATAATTCACCTGTTGAACATCTTGCTGAAAAACACAAAGTTGTAATCGTTGATGTAATCGAACTTTGCGGTGCTGCCAAATATTTTCTAGCTGTCGCTGATGGTGTAGAACTTCATGAATGGCATCTAAGACATGATGGACAGCTTTTGAATAGTTAGCCGAAGCAGTCAGTGAATCACAACTACCAGGAGTTAATGGCCGCTGAAGTTTGTCAAGCAGTGATTTTCCATCTTGGCTCACCTATACACAAAAATAAATACTAAACACAAGAATTTTTAAAGTCCCTATCTAATATTTTATATAATGCTAATTATTTGAACCAGTCGTACACTGGTGGCACACATTAACCATGGAGAACATCAAAATAATTAAATGCAAGATAATTAGGGAACACAATACCATTAAAGTAATCTGGTTTGTACAGTATGTTGGCAAACCCACACTTTATAAAGGAGGCCAACACTTAAACTCAATATATAAGAGATTACATCAACCAGCGCCTGGATTTTAGTTTGCATATACCAATAAAACAAAATTGACAGCATTGTTGTGGAAGTAGTCAATCATAAATGATGTGACTTGTTTCTGAAGCTCAGGAAAACATGAATAGCCTGAGCATTAATGTGATGTACAGAGATTTTAACTTTTCTGAGTTTTAACCGATCATACAGTACTTCAGTTCAATCTTCGAAGTATCCCAAGTCATCGTTTTTATCACTAACACATACAAGTCAGAAGACTGGCTATTAATTAGAATGGAGGGAATAGGGGAGTCTATTTTAGGTGGAGGATCTTCTGAACATAAACACTAGACAAAACCACAAGTAGCTGAAAAAAAAAAGCCTTCTGGGAACTTCACTTTCTCTAAGTTGTTTTAAAGATTGAGCACAATCTTCTTACAAAAGTAAACGATAAAAGTCATACATTTTATAATATATACAAATCCAATGTATTGGACGAGCAGAAGCTTCAATTTAACCACAGAGCTCTCCAGAACAATTTGGCTAAATATGATTGCGGAGGAATGTTATAGTGCTCCGAAACAATGCTATTAATACGGATGATGCAGTTAGTGTGTTAATATGTACAAGTGAGCTTCTGATTAGAAATGTATGGTAGTGTGTATTCCCAGGTGTGTTTGAACTCAAACCACACTTTTCAAATTTTTTCTCCCTCAAGATGGCCTCTCATGGTGAGTGTCATAGCTCAAAAATAGATTGTGTATGCAATGTGTAGACAAGTGATCCTTACAAGTCAGATAGATAAAGAATGCTTAGGGTACATACACACAAGAACGATATTGGAAAGACGGTACAGTGATCGTTCAGTCTTTCATTAAATATTTTAAGTGTGTACCAGCAATCATGCAATGTCCAGGGTGAAGGCAAATCGCCCTGAACATCGGCACGATTGCCGGTCATTTAGGTGTGTACCCAGCTTCAGAGTGTGACTATGAGCTTGAAGTCCTGCCCTGAGTTTGTTTATAGGCAGACTATATTTGAGAATCAATCTCTAATGAATAATTGGTATATGCCTGAAATGGCAATATAAGTTACATTTATAGTTTTGGAACATACAGTAATGTACAAAAAGGTTTATTGAATGTGATCCATATATATATGTTTAGGGCTCAAAAAGTTTGACGGTATTTGGTTTTATATATCGAATGTTTTATACAGCAAGCATGTTGCACAGGACATACTCTGTACCAACAGGATTTCTTGATTACCATTATTTACAAATCTGAGCTTGCCAACAATTAGATGTTACAGACTGCTGCTAGCGATCTTTCCCCTCAAGTAACAAGCAAACCCGACAGACATCAGAATTAGGGTTGTCATAAACTTGACACCAAATTTTACTTTCTGCCATATACTGCCCACTATAACAAGAGTTGACATTTTGGGAAAACCAACACACATTTGAATCCTAAGAGGGCCTCAAAATATCAAATAGCAGCCATCAAAAGCAGCATTGCCTGCAGAAACTTACCTCAGAGTAAGCCACTGTGATATGTTCATAAATCCCTTGATGATGATGTATTGCATCTTCTAAATCTTGAAGCTCAGATGGAAGCTCTACTTTACCGCAAGCCTTACACCACGAATCAACATTGCTCATGTACTATAAAATAAATAAGAAATTAAATATTTCCTTAGGATCTGAACATTTTTAGCATAAAATAACTTTATTCTTACATACTGACCCTTCCGAATTGTTTTAATAGTGAAATTATGGGGGGGCGTGGCTTAACTAGGCAAGGAGGAGGACGCAGGTCCCTTTGTTCTCCAGCCTAGTGATCCTGTACAGCATCCTGTTGCCCACAAACTGCTTCCAACTGACCCCTCTGCCTGCTGCCTCCGGTGCCCCTTACCTTGGAGAAGATCTCCGGCTGTCTGGGGGACCTGCAACTCTTCTCCTGAGAGCGCGGTGCTCCAGCCTCCGCCTTGTGTAGGACACTGAGGCACCATCTTAGATCCAGCGTCCTTGCAGTGCGGCCGTCTCCTCCAGTCCCCTGCAGCTCCTTTGGCTTCCGAGGGCGGCGGTTGCTTGGCAGTGCCCCTCTCCGACCTGCCTGGAAGCGTCCCTGGTCCTCTCCTGTGGCTGCAGTGTCCTAAGTCTGGGTGGCTTCTGGAAGTCTGTGAGGGGCTGCGGCACCATCTTGGATCATACAGGTGCACACTCTGGCTGCTGGTCCCGTTCTCCTGTACCCATCTCCTGCTATCTGCTGCCTGATGCTCCTGGTGGACAGTGCTTCTCCCTCTTAGCCTGGTGTGATACACAGCCTTTTGGACAGAGTTTATGTAGCTGGGGTGAATTTTGCCTCAGTCTGTACTAGTTACACAGGTACTTTTTAACACTTTGTGATCCCTACCAATACTCTGCATTGGGGGCTCTGCCTGATTGATATTTACCTCACCTGGCTCCTTGCTGCAAAATATTACTACCATGTCAGGCAGCCTGTTTTGCTTATCTAATGGTGGGGAACTCTCACTCCTCTGCTGCGGCTAAATTAGCAAGGTTTGCCCGGGACAGTCCAGTTATTTAGTCGCCTGCACCTCCGTCACCTTCAGTTTCTAGTTCTGCTCAGTCTTCACCTGATATGGCTGCATCAACTGAAGTCACTATGGAACGACTTTTGCAGGCCATTACGGATTCTGAGAAAAGATTGGCAGGGTTGCGGAGGTTCATATTCTTATTCACCAAGATATGCAAAAAATTAGAGAGAATTGAGGAAGCAGAAAATCGTATTTCTAATTTGGAGGATGCTGCTCCCTGTTCCTGGGAGATTATCTTCTCTGGAGTCTCAGATGGCGGCATGACAGCAGAAATTAACTAATATTGAGGGTAGTCTCCGCAGGAATAATATCCACTTTGTCAGTCTTCGTGAAAAATCTGAGGACACTGTTTGCAATCGAGCGAGCCCACCGTATTCCTGCCAGCCTTGTTATATGGTACCCCTTACTGTCATGCTAAATCTCCTTTCCTGAAATGTACTGTGCCTGAATGATATGATTAAACGCTCTCTAGTTTTACGTCAAATTAAAACTCAGTCCCCGCAAATAGTTTATTAGAAACACATTTAATGGGTAGTCATATCCTGTTGCTTAAAGTTTTAATACACAAATCTATGTGTTTTACCTGTAACAAGGTGCAAGTAGACCTCCGCACCCTTTGTTTTGCCTCCCCCTTATAAGTTCAGTCCCTCTCACCAAGGCTTGTGATTTTCTCTTGGAAATTCCCAATACCCGTTATTTGCATTAGTGATTTTAATGGTGTACTGATTAAATCGCTTGAAAAATGGAGGGAAGGTCCCCAGATGTTGGAAGGAGGCTTAATTACAAAAATGGTTTGGTAGATGCTTGGCGCCAGCGTTTTCCTTTAGCTCGTTGTTGCTCATGTTTCTCTGGGTCCCATAGAGTCTTCTTACGTATAGATATGGCTCTTGTACCACGCTCCCTGCTTCTGTCTATTATTAGGATAGAATGTTTGTCGAGGGGTGTCTCCGACGATTCCCCTCTGTTGTTCTCTCTTAACCTGAAATTTATTAGGGGTGTTTACTTTTGTAAACGTATGCCCTTTTGGTTAACCCAGATGGGGGCGGCTTCTGAACTCCTGACGGCATAGTGTGAATTCTTTGAAATAAATCCAATTACGAATCCTGCCCCCTTAGTCTGGGATACTTTTAAAGCAGTTCTGAGAGGTTCTCGGATATCTAGAATGAACACAGATTAAATCCTTTAATAGAAGGTGGGAGATGGAACTAGAGAACAAGAGTGGGGCCTTGGAGGCAGTGTATCTTTCCACTGACAGAGTGGAATGGCTTATTATACACAAAGAGTGGACTGATTTTTGTACTTTTTATCAGACAAAATCTAAACGACGCCTGCTGTTTGCATCCCATGACTATCATGTCCTGGGGGACCGCTCTGGCAGATTCTTGGCTTACTTACAGATGGGTCCACAGACATCTATCCTCCTGGCGAGTTAAACAGCCCTTCTAGTTGCGTTGCTGTGACTCAGTAGCGCTGAACGTTTTTTCGTGCGTCTTTTTACCGTCAAATGCATCTTATTCGCACAATGATGTGAATAGATAGCACAAGCAGCTTCTGTTGATTTAAATGACATGCCTATGTTCTGTGTGCGTCTGTGGGTGTATCTGCATGCTAAACACTACGTTACAGTGTTACAGCCACTGACACTAACGTAGCATTTTGCATGAAGATACACCCGTACTCACTCAGAGAACATAGGCATGCTGCATATAATTTTAATCAGCAGAAGCTGCTTGTGCTATACTGAAGGTAAAATACACATGAAAAAAAGACGCTACCGAGTCACACTGAGCTCCCACGTTATGTGTGGCGCAACTTTTAGCGCACGGAGGATAGATGTATGTGGGCACATCTGTAGCTAGGGCCGAGGTTTCCCCTATCACTGTGCATAGATTGATGGGTATTGCTGGAGTGCTTCATGAGGATACCCAATCTATTGCCACCTCATTCTGTACTCATTATGCTGATGTTTATAAATCTACAGCCCAATACCCCTATTCTGAATTGTCCTTATATTTCGACCAAATTGTTCTTCCAGTTTGTCTGATACGCAACAGTTTTTAGATTCTCCTATTTCTCTAGAATAGGTGGAGGATGATATAAAATCCTTTCCTAACAACAAAGCTCCAGGGGTTGATGGTCTCCCCATTTGGATTTTTTTGTTCCCCAGCTGCTAGAGATTTTGAGAATTTGTATACGATTGGTTCACTTCCCGCTTCTATGGCAGAGGCAAAAATTGTGCTGATTCCAAAACCCGGTAAGGACCCACTCTATCCTGATTCGTATCATCCTATCTCGCTGCTGTCAACTGATATTAAAATTGTGGCAAAAATTATGGCTTCCCGACTTAATAAGGTGGTTCTTCAAATTGTTCATACTGACCAAACTGGTTTTATGCTGGGAAGATCTACTGCCATTAATCTTGGAAGGGTATTTTCCCATCTACAGGTGGTTGGTACGGAGATGGATGATGCGGTACTCGTGTCCCTAGATGCAGCATGTGCATTCGACTCATTGGAGTGGCCCTTTCTTTGGGAGGTGCTATCTACATTCGGAGGGGTCTAAATTTCTTGCATGGGTTAAAATTCTTTACTCTTGTCCAGCTGCCAGAGTAAGTGTAAATGGCTGTGTTACTGATGCTTTTAATCTAGACTAGACAAGGGTGCCCGCTGTCTCCCTTACTCTTTGCCCTTGTTATAGAGCCCCTGGCCTGTGCTATTAGAGCCTCCCCATTGATATCTGGCTTAAGAATCATGGATAAAGTAGAAAAAAATTGGTTTATATGCGGATATAATTTTGTTCCTTACAAATATGAGGAGTTCTTTACCTGCTCTCCTTGAGTTAGTGGAAAAACTTAGTAATATATTCATGCATTTGCATAAACTGGGTCATAGCTGGTATATTTTCTCTTCTTCCTGATACCCCTCCACCACCTGCATATGATTCCCCTCTTAGATGGTGTATCCAATATAAGTATCTTGGCATACAAATTTCACTCTCCAGCTGACTTTGTCCGCCTACATCTTGTCCCCCATACTGACTATTTAAAGATTAAATTGCAAGTTTGGCGGAAACTCCTTCTTTCAATCACTGGCTATGTGAATCTTATTAAGATAATTAATCAACCAAAAATTTTATATATATTGCAAAACTCCCCGGTTAATAACCCCTTATCCCAGTTTCATTTCTAGCTATATTACTTCCTTTATCTGGGGAAATAAAAGACTTCGTATAGTTTATAAGACTGTCGGCCTAGAGGGGAGGGTGACCTGGCACTGCCTGATCGGCATCTCTATTATATCTCTGCTTAATTGACTCAATTGAAGGAATGGGTTACCCCACTAGATCAAGAATCTTCCCCTGGCTCTCCTTAAAAAAAGCAGGACTGAAATTTACTACTTTACAGTTTCTATTGGCTCAAGCCCCCCTCTCTTGGTGCCCACCTTTATTACAGCCGGCCCGAAGAACATGGCTAAGATCTGTCTCCGTTGCCTACTCCTCACTCTTATCCTCAGGTAGTGTAGAGGGATTGAGTAACGGGTCAATCCATGTGGAGTGGTCCAGCCCTGGTTGCCTGACCATTTTTAACAAAAATGTAATGGTAAGTGCAGCACAAAGAAGGATCAATGTTCCGTTCAAGCACAGTTGAAGCAAAAGCCAGGAACTCCTTTATTGAACCCAGATATTTGTTTATTTGGTCTGGATTTAAAAGAGTCCATTTCTATTTCTCTTCGATTGTATGTCAATAATCTTTTAACATTAGCCCGGGTGTTTATTGCCTGCACATGGATGGCCTGTGATCCTCCTACCTTCCCATCCTGGGTGGCTTTAGTCAATCTGGCAATTTCCCATGAACGTATCAGAAACTAAACTATCCAGGTAAATTTGGTAAAGTCTGGTCCTTGTGGCAGGACTACTATTATGCCCTTCCAGACCGCTAATAATACTAGTCCTTTTTAAGGTGTTATTTTTGTGCCTCTGCCAGCCAACATGCACTATGTTTACATAATTAGTACTGTTACTGCCATTTCCATACACTAGTTTCTTCAAATGTCCTAAATTATGTTTTGCAAATTTAATTCTAGATCTCCTGTTAGAATGTCAGCTGATTTATCCTTATGTTCACTTTGATACTCTGGTTTGACTTAACGCTGATCCCCGCTGACCGCACGATATGCCGGCTCCCCCTCCAACATCTGAATGGGATCGTACATTGCATCCCAGGTCATATGAACCTGCGGGAAGATATGGGGATGCGAATTACGATCCCGCGGGAGCGCGCAGCAGGATATCAGGTACGATATCCTGCCCATACACTGCACGATATAGCACATATATTGTGCAGTGTATGGCCACCTTTAGGGAAGTGGCACATTGCACCTACCTGTGTTTAACCAGTGGAGCTCATTATAGATTTATTTTGTCTGCACATAGTAGGCAGAGTAAATGAAAATACCAGAGGCAATAATTTCTATGAATGCTGCTTGTAAACTGCCCATGTTCTGTTGTATTTTCAGAGCATGTGATGAAATGTAGACACAGTAGGGAAGATGGCTCATGATTACTGTTTAGTCATCCATAAGGTTTATAACACAAAAGGTTAAGACTTTAATATACTTCTCTTGATTCACTTAAAATCTGGTTTCAGCATTAATGCCAAGTAAAGCACTTCTAAAAGACCAGTTTGAAAACGTTTGTATGCCAAACAATCCTTAGACGCCTTTCCTAGATTTTTTTTTAATTTCACAAGAAAAAAAAAACATAACACAAAAATATGTTGTCCATTATCTATGCTCAAAGCTCAAGCTATGGCAGCAAGAACCAATGAGTATAAACAGGTGCAAAGGTGTAATAAAACTAAAGAATCCCTTGTGGTCTTTCACTCACCTGCTCAGCTTTCTGATGGAATACAGAAGACATATCTAGCAATGTGCTTCGCTCATCTAGAGCAGCTGCAAACATTTTCCATTCCTGCTCTAGCTGATTGGCAATCTGCTTGATCTGTTGTGAAGCATAGTGTCCAGATTCCATAAGTCGATTGGCAACTGACATGATACGATTTATGTTCACATACACATTCTGCAAAAGGGAAAATGGCAGATGGCAGTCAACAATAGACATCCTTAAATAAACTTCACTACATCATTAAGGGGACTATCTAATTAGCGATAAAGCAACAACTTGACGCCCGTTAAGTTATTGCACGCATTGATTGATAATTTCGCTTATCGCATTAATAAACCTTCCCTTTTTAGTGCAATACAATTGCAAAAGTCGCGATGCAGCATTCATGTGATAATTCTTGCTAGTCTTACCCATTACAAGTATAAGTGAACATGGGGAAATCTGCCTGTACCTCCCCAAAAAAAGGTAAACTGATATAAGATAAAAAGATAGAAGTGTATTAGTGGCCATAGTAAAAATATTTGGGGTTCTTAAATTGTGTCAAATGGCTGTTATATGCATTATTCTAAAATAGTCAAATAATGGTAGAAAACAAGTGTTTTTTGCAAAATAAATGTTCTTTTGAAATTGGGGGTGCTTAAAAAGTATTTGTGTTATTTAAAGACACTTTAAAAAAAAAAAAAACTTCAAAATACACCTCTAACACCCACTTGCAAACTTAAAAAACTGTCCTATTCAAACAGCACCCCCATATACCTGTCCCACATCAATTAACCTATTTTCCTACACTTTGCACTTTTTCACCACAAAAAGGACGTCATTGACCAAATTAAACTACATAAATTATTTTTGCCTAATTAGTCACTAAGGAGGGTGTTCTAGTGGTTCTGAACCAAGTTGCAACATTTTTACCTTAAAAAAGGGATTTTCCCCAAGTTTTCGCCTAGTCAGTAGGTGATGGAGAATTTGCACCCGCAAATTTTGTGGCTACTTTGGATTACATGATAAGCGGTTTTTCACTAAAAAACAGATTATCAAGACTAATAGGATATCCAAACTAATCTTTAATTATGCATTTATTGTAATCTATACCTTAACATGGATATAGGTTGTACATGAACCCATGTTGTGCCGGCCCTTTGAATTGTGGACTTACCCTGAGCCAAGATTTTAGCTGCTATGGAATGAGAAAGGCCAGAGGACTGGCTGGCCCATGCCATTGGGTCCTTCTTGATGGATGCACGTACCAGAGGAGCAGTCATCGTAATAAATGACGATGGCGGTGTGGATCTCTGTCCCACCAAACTACATGTACACGCTTTGGTGGATGTGATTTAAAGGACATTGATGTATGAAAAAGGGG
Source organism: Taudactylus pleione (assembly GCA_031769625.1). Taxonomy (NCBI): domain Eukaryota; kingdom Metazoa; phylum Chordata; class Amphibia; order Anura; family Myobatrachidae; genus Taudactylus; species Taudactylus pleione. The sequence goes on from JAUIMM010000384.1 coordinate 15,673,374, forward strand.
CTTCATTTGTGTAATAATCAAAATGAACAGGTACAGCCACTAAAATCATCTCTGCCTAATTGCCTACTAGAAAGCGATTTGTTATATTTGTTTAAGATAGATAGTAAGAGAGAAATAGACAGTTGCACTAAACAAGTTGTATTTATTGTGCAAGTCAGTGACATGTCAGGCACAAATGGCCCTCTCAAGCTGTGCAGTCTACTTTTTGCTCTCTCTACATTACATTGGACTTGACAACCAAAGGCAACAGGAGCTATGCTAAAGGTTTATGAACATTCTGTGAAGTGACCGAAGTCGATAGACAGTAATGTGTTATCACATGAGATGTGCTGAATGATGCTGCTTATGACTTAGTATTAACACTGTGTGGTGACAAGAACTTAATGCATTTTTTGATAGATGTAAAGCAATAAAACAAGAAGGCACTCAGTGTAGTACACATACAGACATACACACGCACACACATATATATATATATATATATATATATATATATATATATATATATATATATATACACACACACACACACACACACATACATATATAAACATACATACATACATATGAATAAGTATTGTGCATTCTTAGGAATAGTGCTCAACTGTAAATATCGCCACTTGGGGGGTGATAAAATGAATGTACTCTTTGGGGACACGCTCATATCCTCTTTGATGGTCGATATATTGCGAGCGCGTCAGTGGGTGTGTACACCTGATATGTCTGAATGCAGTTGTTCACACGGAGGCTGTGCAGCACAACAGATGGCTGATATATCTGCAGGCTGTGTGTGTACGGGCGGTCTGCCGACCGCCCATGCACTTGCTGCAGGGACTGACATCACATCTGGGCGGGCAAATTCAACTGCCCACTTAGCTGTGACGTCAGTGCAACAGGTTGACTGGCCGATCGGTGTGTATAATTACCCGAATGGGCCACTCGGTCAGCTGTCAAGGCGACCTAGTGTGTACCCAGTGTTAGTTAAAGCATTCCTGAGGGTCGGCAGAGAACTGGGGTGGGTAACTCTGCCAATGCTGAAATGGCTCGGCTCTCTGCATGTACATCGGCTCCATTGTCTGCTCGGGGGATTGGTATGCTGTAACAAAGCTGTGGCCAGCAAAGCAGGCATCCAATGGAGAGCCAGCATGAGCATTGCACAGGCAGCATTACGGCCGGCCAATCAGAAAGTAATTTAAATCAACAATGCTGCAGAAGCAGCTAAATCTGTGCCCAGCTCCTTAGCACTAAAGAAAAACTGGCAGCCCTGGGCAGAGAGTGAGGTATAGGGGAGAAGGAGCCTGTGTTTCTTAATGTTAACTATTTGTGCCCCAAGCTTCTCCAGCACCAGCTGTTTCCAGTCAAACATACCTCCAGACTATATCAGAATGATCTTCGAGGAAAAGAACAAGATGGTAGGCTTCAAATCATTGTACAGTTAGCTGTAATGTGAAAAGCAAATTGAGCTATATCATATGCAATAATGCAAACCATATGCATTTTGGATGGTAGCCAGACTTCATCTGGCCACCGTTTCATTCATGGCCATTCCCTCGTGTGCATTATAAAGCGGCAGAAGGCTTTCAGTCTTTTGTAAAGGTGTTGAGCGATCTACAAAGCAGAACACATCAAGGAGGAAGAGAGCGTCTTCATTGCCCGAAGCTAGATACAGTCCCCAAAGCAGGCATAACATTAAGCTGGTTAAAATGGAATCCAGAAACCACAATTGTCAGTAATGAAGGCCCGGCGGGATAGGCAGGACAGCCTCTTCTCATGAAAGACCAGATATGGGGATCACCTTCCAGGTGAGGAGTTTTAAGTACATTGAGTCTAGCAATTCATATGGCAGGGTTTGAAATGCCAAGTTAATATCCCCTGGAACAAACCAGTGAAATATAAAGTGATTAAAAGTGAAGAACCCACTGTATGAAACTGCAACAATCCCCATCTCAGCACACATAGGAAGAGATGGGGTAGTAGAGAATGTTCCATCTCCGGCTCCTGGAGCATTGTCGTGTACACCTGTGGCCAGCATATGGTGCCCAGAGTTTCCCAGTCACCAAAAAAACAGGAGAACTACAGGGATAAGTGCTTATGAGTGCTCCTACCCACCTGCTCTAGTGGAGTTCTTAGAGAACTCCGCAGGTTTAGCAAAGAAATGGTTGAAATAAAACTGAAAAAAAATTACATGCTGCCCTGGTAGCATAAGAAAAAGTGCATGAGCTCTGACAGCGCTAAAAATAAATGTACAACCAATTGGCGGGCGGGATCTAGAGGTGAAAGACAGCTACAAATAATTTCATTGTTTGAAGAAGTGCAATCTCCAGCCACAGCACCAAGTACAGGTTGAGTCTCCCATATCCAAATATTCCGAAATACGGAAAATTCTGAAAAACTTAATTTTTTTTGGCATGACTGAGATAATGAAACCTTTGATTGTTGATGGTTCAGTGTACACAAACTTTGTCTAAGGCACAAATTATTAAAACTATTGTATAAAATTACCTTCAGGCTGTGTGTATAAGGTGTATATGAAACATAAATGAACTTCATTTCTGTACACAAACTTGGTTTGAGCCACAACATTATTGAATATATTGTATAAAATTAACTGCAGGCTTTGTGTATAAGGTGTATATAACATATAAATGCTTTGTGTGTGTATATTTGGGTTCTATTCCCAAGATATTTCATTATGGTATGCAAATATTCCAAAATACGGAATATTCCGTTATCCAAAATACCCCTGGTCCCAAGCATTTTAGATATGGGAGACTCAACTGTAATAGAATCTCACAGAAAGGATGAAAAAGAAAGCAAACTAGTAGAAAGACAAGACAGACAGTAGATCTTACCATGCAATTCATTGCAAAATGATTGTGCTGTGTCTGAAGTTCCATAGCTTGATTGTGACTGATGCCAATATCAGTGTAACTTGTCAAAAACAGACCTTTGTTATGTGCAATCCAGTCAAACATCTAAGGAAAGAAATTTGTTAAATTAGGAAATATTGTTTGAATTCCGTTGAAAATATAAAAGTATCCCATAAGATGGTAAGTTAACTTTGTTAACATGCAACAATAATATAAAAAATGTGTGTCTAAAAAATATTGAAACAATAATGACTGCAATTAAGGTTCTCCATATTGTTGACAAATTTAATATTGTAATAGCACTTCGCTTTCTAAAGTGAAAAAATAAGTTGATAATGCAAATAAAACACAGTGTCATAAAAAAAACCTTGACTTTCATAAAGATTAAAAGCTATAACACTGTTCACGTTCAATTAATACAAATATGCTGTGCTGCGTTAGAATTTAATGTACAAAATAGATAACTAAATAAATTGATTGGCTGAGAGGGTATGGAGTCATTCAGATTTATGCAGCAACTGGGCATTTGCATTTATCTTAAAATATTAACAACAACAATTCCATTTGGAAGCTAGGCTAGTTTTCCTGTAGTGATTCTAAAGAAATGCCAAAAATGATCCTACAACAATCTATTTATTTTGGTATACATGGCCTAAAGAGTCCTATCCAATTGTTTTCATATAGGGTTTTCCCTTTTTTATTATATTATATTTATAACAAGGTTCAAACACACTATTTTAACTCTAACACTATTGTATTTTCCAATAGTTTAGATTTAACATGCAACACAGAATAGAGTAGCTCTAAGTAGTAAGTAGAGTAGAGATGTGGTGCAGGGGGCCACAAATCAGTGGGACAGTCCATGGCACCCTTGCTTTTGCACTCGTGGCAGAAAAGCCAGTGCCTGTTCATGTGGTGATTTAATTTGTTTTTTTATATTAGATAAAAAAAAGTATAAATACCAGCTGATTATCAGCACTAGTAAAGACTTCACTCCACTGTAACCAAATACTGTAGGTATATAATTATGGTAACAGGCTCCCAAATCAGACAAGGGGCAGTAAGGGAAAGGGAGAAAGCAGGATAGGTTTTAAGCAATTGTCACACATTAAGCTGGGTACACACTAGACAATATATTGGAGGCAAATCGTAACGACAAAACGTCCAGTGTGTACGCACTATTGCGTGCTCCCGTGCGTCGTATATTCAAATATGCCTTCAATGCAAGCCAATCTGAGGATCCGGCGGACGACACTATGCTTATGGATGCTGCGGGGGGAATGATATATCATGCGGTCGTACACCAGATTGTGCAGTGTACACGGACTGACTGATATATATTGTGCCGTCACATCTGCTGTCGCTGGGTACACACATAGTTTAGCCTGTACCCAGCTTTAGAAAGAAAGTCATTACTAGTCTAAATTAGTTACAGAGGGTATAAACTTTCAATTATTATCTTACAATTTTAGCAGTAAAATATCCCCAAATTCATTGATTTCAAAGACAAACATGTATGAATCTAGATCAGCAGCTTAATGTATCAATCAGTGTACCCACACCGCACCCTAGCCGACTCTAAAACAGCCTGCCCTGGGCCATCCCCACCCACGGGCAGCAGTGTCCCGCGAGTGGGAAAAGTTGCAGTGACCGATCACTGCGGGGTGAATAGATGCCATATACATGTGCATGGCATCTATTCACCGTGAGGAGAGAGCTTGAGGGTAGCCCAGCACCTCCGAAGTGCTGGGCATGTCCCCAAGTGTGACGACTTGGAGGCTTGTCACAAAGACAGGTCCCTCCACTGGCTAGCCACACCCCCTTTTCAGAAGTGCGCGCATAAACTCCCTGCCCACCCCCTCAGTGCCTTAATTTTCAGCCTTACAGGAAGCACCGGGCTCCCTCTCCTATACCCCGCCCGCGAGCCAAGGCAAATCAGTTTCGTAACAAGCCATAGGCTGGAGGAGGAGAACAAAGAGAGAAGAAAGTCTGGAACACACAAGAAATACATTCTCACCAGAAAGAGACGGAAAAACCGGTGACCAGATCAAACCCCATCTGCAGTACAGGTGCGACAGGGTGGGACTTCGTATGGACTTCGTAGAAATAGAGATAACAAAAGGTAAGTTCTTGCCATATCTCTTATTTTCTACTTCAGGGTCCATAGGCTATCCACAGGATACCTTGGGGATGTCCCAAAGCAGTATCCTTTAAGGGTGCGGAGAATACGCCGCCCGAAGGAAGCATCCTGAGAGGCGAAGGTATCAAATGCATAATACCTCACAAAGGTATGGATAGAAGACCACGTGGTTGCCTTGCACAGCTGAACTGCAGAGGCACCACGGCGAGCTGCCCATGAAGGACCCACAGACCGAGTAGAGTGAGCTTTAAGAGAGGATGGTATAAGCAGGCCCTCATGAATGTAAGCCTCAGAAATTGCCATGCAAATCCATCCTGCCAAAGTTAGCTTAGTGGCAGGCCAACCCTTCTTATGGAATCCATAGAGGACAAACAGAGAGTCCGATTTCCTAAATGAACTGGTACGGTCAACATAAATCCTTAAGGCCCGTCCCACATCCATGGAGGCCTCACCAGCAGATAGGTCTGGGGAATTGAAGGCCATTACTATCATTTCCTCATTGATGTGGAAACTAGATACCACCTTATGTAGGAACCCAGGGCGAGTGCGCAGCACTGCCTGTCCCTATGAAAAATTAAAAAGGGGGGGGGGGCGACATGAGAGAGCCCCCAAATCTGGCACTCTTCTGGCCGAAGTAATGGCCAGAAGAAACACAGTCTTAGCTGTGAGCCATTTTAGATCCACTGAGCCTAGTGGTTCAAGTGGCGGTCCTTGGAGAGCCCTAAGGACCACAGCCAAGTCCCAAGGAGCCACAGGTGGAACAAAGGGAGGCTGTATGCGAAGTACACCTTGCATAAAAGGTATGGACATCAGAAAGTGTAGCAATCCTACGCTGAAACCACACTGAGAAGGCAGAAACCTGCACCTTCAGTGAAGCAAGGCGAAGACCGTGATCTAAGCCCGCCTGTAGGAAAGCCAAAATCCTGGATATCCTAAAAACCTGAGGATCATATCCTCTAAGTCGACACCATTCAAAGAAAGTATGCCACACTCTGTGGTAAATTCTTGCGAAAGATGGCTTCCGAGCTCTGAGCATGGTGGTAACAACAGAGCTGAAAAAACCCCTGGACCTCAAGAGGGCAGTCTCAACAGCCACGCCATCAAAATCAGATGGCCCAGGTCCGGGTGATGGCAAGGACCTTGAGACAACAGGTCCGGACATAGAGGCAACAGCATCGGAGCGTCTATGGATAGGCTCCTGAGATCTGAGTACCAGTGCCGTCTGGGCCACGCTGGAGCTATCAGCAGGAGCGTGCCACCTTCTTGCTTGAATTTGTGAATCACTCGAGGAAGAAGGGAGAACGGAGAGAAGAGGTACGCAAACTGGAAGGTCCACCTGACCGACAGGGCATCTACTAGAAGCGCCTTTCCGTTTCTTGTTCTTGACCTGTACACACAGGCAGCTTGTTGTTGTGACGGGAGGCCATGAGATCTATTTCTGGAAGGCCCCACTTGTTCACCAGTAGCTGAAACACCTCATGGTGAAGAGACCTCTCTCCTGGATGCACCTCTTGACGGCTGAGAGTCTGCTTCCCAGTTGAGGACTCCTGGTATGAACACTGCCGAGATGGCAAGGAGATTGCCTTCCGCCCGCGCTAGAATGTGGGACACCTCTGTCAGAGCTGCCTGATTGCGGGTTCCTCCTTGGCGGTTTATGTAAGCCACTGTAGTGGCATTGTCCGACTGTACCTGCACAGGCTTTCCGTGGAGGACATGTCTTGCCTGTTGGAGAGCTCGGAATACTGCCCTCAGTTCCAAGATATTTATTGGAAGTGCAGATTCTGCTGGCTTCCACCTTCCCTGGAAGAAGTGTGGGCCCGAGACTGCTCCCCAAGCTCGGAGATTGGCATCCATCGTCAGTCCGCAATCCAAAAGGGGCGCCCCTTTTCAGGTGCGTAGTCTGCAGCCACCAGGCTAACGACAGGTGTACCTCCAGGGACAGCACCATTGTCTGAGACTTTATCCGGTGGGGCAACCCATTCCATCTGGAGATGATCAACTGCTGCAGAGGTCTGGAGTGAAACTGGGCAAACTCCACCATGTCGAACATCGACACCATGGATCCCAGTAACCTCATCGCCGAGTTAATAGACACCCGGCGTACTTTTGCCTGCAATGCACAGATCTTTTCCTCCTTCACAAAGGTCCTCTGATGTTGGGAATCCAACAGGGCTCCGATATGGAGCATCCTCTGTGATGGTACCAGAGATGATTTCTTCCAGGTTATCAGCCAGCCGTGAGCCTGCAACACAGAGATTGTCAGTTGCAGATGGCGCTGAAGGACCACTGGATACCTTGCCAACAGCAGAAGGTCGTCCAGATAAGGCAACAGGCGGACCCACTGCGTCCGCAGGTGAGCTGCCATGACTCTGGTAAACACTCGAGGCGCTGTGGCCAGACCAAAGGGCAGTGCCTGAAATTGGAAGTGTTGGTCTTTTACTGCAAACCTGAGGAAACGCTGAGACAATAGGAATATGCAGGCAGGCATCCTGAATATCTAGCAACACCAAAAAATCCCCAGGCTCCATCGCCAACATGATGGAGCGCAGAGTCTCCATCCTGAACCAAGGAACCCTCAAAAATGTGTTCAGTGATTTGAGGTTGAGGATGGGCCTGTAAGACCCATTGGGTTTCTGTACCAGAAAGAGATTGGAGTAATACCCCAATCCTCTCTGGGACAACGGGACTGGCACTATTACTCTAGCCTGGAGAATAGAGTGGATCACCTTCCGGAATTCCTGGGCCTCGTCTTGATCTGACTGAAGGCCCGTGGTGAAAAACCGACTGGGAGGCCTCCATCGAAAGGAGAGGGCGTACCCTTGAGAGACCACTTCTCTTACCCAAGTGTCTGCGGTTATGAGATAACAGCACTGGGCGAACAGAAGAAGTCGGCCTCCTACTTTGAGGTCCCCCAAAGGGAGGCCCGTCCCGTCAGGCAGAGGGCTTATCGTCCGACTTAGGAGTTGGACGTCTTGTACTCAAAGCCTGCTTCTTTGGCTTGGCAGGTTTCTTGGCCCCTGCCTGTCTCGGAAAGGACTGCACTTTGAACTTACCCTGCGCCCTATAGGGCCGAAAGGACGAAGTACCAGAGCCTGATTGGACTGTCGCCGATGGCAGACATGCAGACTTACCCGCTGCCAGAGTGGCCACAATCTTGTCCAGACCAGGGCCAAACAGGACCTGTCCATTAAAGGGCAAGCATTCCAATCCCTTTTTGGAATCTGCGTCTGGTTTCCAAGAACGCAACCAGAGGGTGTGGCGTGCAGCCACTGCTGCTGAGGAAATTCTGGAAGTGAGGAGCCCTATATCCAAGGCTGACTTATTAATATACGTAGCTGAGTCTCTGAGGTTACCCACTAACTCCACCTTCTCAGGTGATGAGTCAGGGTCCAGAGACATCACCAAGCGATCAGCCCAACGCTCCATGGCTCTGGCTACCCAGCACACTGTCATTGCAGCACACACCCCCCCGCAAGTGAATAAATGGATTTCAAGCATAGTTCCACCATGCGATCCGTGACATCCTTTAATCAGGACATGGAAGGCATGGGCAATGTAGCACTCCTCATAAGGCGTGACACATGAGAATCCACCTGTGGAGGGGTTTCCCATTTGGAAAAATAATAATCCGCAAAGGGGTATGCAAAAGCCAAACGTTTTTGAGGCTGGTACCGCTTACCTGGATATTTCCACGCCTCCTCTAAATGATCCACTAACTGACCAGATAGAGCAAATACAGTGGCATCTCCCTTAATATCCTTAAAGGCGGCATATTTAGATTTGGCCACGGGGGGATCGTCATCTGTAGTAACCAAGGCCGCACGGACTGCCGTTATAAGGCCAGGTATGTACATTTTTTACTTAGACTCCACCTCCCTAGTACAGGAGAGCTCTTGGTCTGAGAGGTCAAAAATCTCTCCGTCATCAGACGTCATGTCGTCCTCCTCATAATGAGCAAACTGAGACACTAAAGGCCGCTTTGATAACTCTCCCTGTAAAACGTCCATCAGGTGCTTTATTGTATTGGACAATGAATTTACCCAAGCAGGTTCTTGGGAGACCTTGGGGGGGGTGACAGTGGGAGACACTGGGGTACCATCAACTGTCTAGGGAACCCCTGCGTGGGTGATGACCCGAATGACTGCTGCGATAACCCCATTTGGGGAAGCGCAGGGGGTGTCACCAGCTGACCCACCAGGGTTGTAAGCGCCACAGCAAAACATATAACATAGCCGACATACACCTTCAGTGTGTCCCTCACTCTCCACTATTGGTACATTACATTTGGTACACCTTAGCTGGAGAGGAAAATCACGTTCACTGTCAGACTTGATTAGTGTAACGGAGTGTATGTGACTCCCCTCACAGACAATATATTTTACTGTGAGGCAATGAGGACTCTGCAACAGCGCACCACAAGGGCTTTAGCAGAAGAACAGGGATAGTAAAATATCTGACAGTCAGAAATGAAAGTACAGGCAAACAGCGCTAGCATTAAGTCACATACAATGCAGAAATAACTCCCTGCACTATTAACACTGTAATCAACTACACAGAGCCTGGCAGGAACAGTGCAGGGAGGCCTGGACTGCAATGTCTGTATCAGCTTCCAGCAGCGTTTGTCATTCCCATCACATGTAGTGAGAAAATGGCCGCCGAGGAGCAGAGAGGAGGCGGGCCCAGGTGAGGAGCGCTGACACAGCCAGCTCAGACTGCTGTGGAATGGCACTGTGCAGCGGGGGATGCTCTGGCTGTTAGACAGGGAAGGCGCTCTCCCCTGGCATGCTATTAACCCCTGGGACGCCGCGCTGTACCACATGTCGCGGTCCGCTATCCCTGGTGGTCTAGTGGAAGGCGCAGGATCAGTACCTGGCCCCGCACGCAGCTGGTCCCCAGGGAGCCCCCTGCCTGGGGACCCAAAGGACTGGGTTACCGGCGAGTGCCCGCCGCGGGACCCTGCCGCTTACCTACCCCCTTGAATCCTGCCACAGTCCTGGTAATCCAGGGTCACCGCTAGCTGTGACTCCAGATACCTACCAACATCCCCAGATCAGTACCGGCGTTCTGGTCCGGCAGGGTGTAGGAGCGACAGCATGGACGTCAGTACTGACTGTCCATGCTGTACAGCTCATCTTGTGCAGCCACAGCTGCTCTTTGAAGAAACTTCAGGTGCCATTACAGCCCCCCGTCTGTGAAAGTGATCCGACTCCTGGCCGGACACCCACGAAACTGATTTGCCTTGGCTCGGGGGGTGTGGTATAAGAGAGGGACCCCGATGCATCCTGGGAGGCTGAAAATTAACTCTGGTATCCGATGCCTGACATCATCACCTATACCCCAAGGTACCCTGTGGATACCCTATGAACCCTGAAGTAGAAACTATCAAATTCCCTGCGCTAGCAGTGTCTCATGGGACCTGCCGCACCGAGGAGGACTCTGTAGTGCAACAAAAGACACATATGTATATCTGGCCACTGTGTTTCAAATTCACTACAGTAAATGAATTCTCCTACTATAGAAACATATCGGATATATCTGAAATACATCGGTTATATGCTGGTGTATACGGGCGATCCGCCGATCGCCCGTACACATGCTGCGAGACCTGGCAGTTATCGACAGCTCAACTGGGCGGGCGATTTAAATGCCCGCCTATTTGAGCTGTCAAGCTCGGCACATTCACCAGACGAATTGGTAAGTGTGCATACACTTGCCAATCGTCAGATAGGTCGGCTGAGCCATCGACCTAGTGAGTACCCAGCTAAACCATCAGTTTGATAACAACAGTTCAGGCTTTACTGCAAGCCCTCAATTTACATACTAAAAACATAACCCTCTATAACATTAAGCAAAATTGATGAATTATTAAAATGAAAAAAGAATATCTTATTAAGGGCGATGCCAAATCTTTATACTGCTATAAATCCATTAACACTTCCATAATACTTGATGGTTTCCAGATATTTCAGAGGAACATAACTAATGCGTACTAAATTTATTCTATATTAAATTTAATTCTGGGAAGATGGTTGAACAGACCAAAGGTAAGACCTGGTGCACCTGGCTGCACAGCACTCATCTTTCTGTTTCAGTCACACAGTACTGCTCTCTCTCGCTAGTTCCCCTTTAATTCTGACTGCATTGCCCCTGTATATACTGCCCACCCCAGTGTGATTTTTGTTGCAATGGTCTGAAATATAAAATTTGAATGTATATGTAGTAACTGATAAACCTGTTCAAGGGATCTGAGCCTCCTTGCCCCCAGTACTGCATGCCCCTAACCACCTCTGTGCACCCAGTACTGTGCCAGCTGCTTTCTACCCATGCTCCCCTCCCTACCCCCCAGCACTGCCTACATCTAGCCCCCTCCTTGCCCCCCGCTCTGTCACAACTGCTGTTTGCACTTACCCCACCTTAGCGGTGGCACTGCCTTGGCTTACTTCCCTTTACCGCCAGCTCTACCCCAACTGCTACCTGCCCCCAGCACTGTCCCAACTGCTGCCTGCCCTCAACTCCCATAATATGTGAGGAAACCCAGAAACTGTGGAGTAGGACCCCCTTTTTTAAAGTGAGTGGTCCCTGGGACCCACAATTTTTTTCGATCAGCTTGATCACTCAGTTTTAGGTAGGTGTGGAAAAAATGTAGCAAAGAAAGAATGCTTTCAAAAGTAGAAGTGTTAAGTTTATTTTTATCAACTAACAAAATGCAAAATGAATGAACAGATGAGAAATCTAAATCAAATCAATATTTGGTGTAAATGAGAGTTTAAATCATATCTTGTCCTAGGTCAGTTTTCTATTGATTCTGGTCATATGGGGATATCTTACAGATGTGTCCTCATATATCTAGGCTCAATATGCCACGCAGCTTAAATGTCTAGCATGAGTGAGCCGCCAGGTTCAGCGCAACTCGGCTAGTGCCGGGTGTCTTTTTTTTTTTTTTTGGCATAAAATGTGATGCGACTAGGACTGTGCTGATTCATTTGATGTGCTGACACTTGTATGTATGTGACACACAAAAGAAATTGGAATTAAAAAAGCTATGTCGACTACATTGTAGCACTTCATATACAGATTCAGGGACTCATGCTGCGTATACACGGTACGACAGCAACGATCAGATAACAATCAGACGATCGTTGTCTGATCGTTCTGCATGTGCTGTATCGAGCATCCAGCACATGCAGCAGACCCCCCACTACTAGGGTCCCTATAAAAAAACAGTCTAACCTATCGACCAGGTCTGCCTGCTTGCACGGACTACGTTAGTTTGTCATCAATTACCATACGTGGACCCGCATCGTCCATCGTATGGTCGTTAGCAGGGCCCAGAAACTGTCAGTTTTTTAACTGGATTGGAAATGAGCTCTTTAGTCTAGCTGAGATCTGTATAATCATACCCCTAAGCACGGCATTTAAGGAGCATCGTAAATAGCAAATAGAGGGATCATCAGCTTTATTTGTTGACAACAATGTATATACTTACTGATATCGTGCTCGTCTATACTCTGCTGAACTCAAAATACAACTAGCCATTCCTCAAGGACGCAGTAGGAGTTCTTTGTTTTTTGTTTTTTAATGCCAATATCCCATTTTGTATAAACATAAGAATGGTCTGACCATGACCAAGGGAGAATTTTAATGTGGTTTATCAGTTGGAGTGTCCACTTATCTGTTATGGCCATATCATTCTTAAGTAGGTTTTATGTACATATGAATAAAAAGGTAATTGTGCTCCTTTGGAGGAAGTGTATGCCAAATGTCAAACAAATCACACTCAGCCATAGTTTGTAGAAGCGTTCTCGAAGTATATAATAACGTACTATCTTTTAGTTTTATATTAAAAGGTGAGAATTATCCACAGTAAAATTGCCTAAAATTAAGGTTGAGCCAGGCCTCTTTTTTCTTTTAAGTTTAATAACAATAAAAAAATATATATATTTAATATTTGGGGCATAAAAGGAAACTAGTGTAACAGATTTCTCTGCCAGTTTACCTTTTAGAATTTTATATCTGCTCTGTATAGCACAAATTTGTTTATGTAATATGAGCAGAAAATCTGCCTCAAGGAGAATATTTATTTTTGCATTTTTAGAAGGGTCATTAGCCAAATAAAAAGGATTATTTTCAATCACAAAGTCTAGGAGAACATGAGACATCAACACGAGTTTCCTGTACAGCAATTAGCCTTCATTGTTTTAAACTGGGTTTACCCTAATGGCAGTTTGCATTCATTTATATATTAACCATTATCTATTCACAGGAGCCATTGTATGATCTTTAAAAGAGGTAAAAAATGGAAATGCAGAAAGGGACATGAAGTAGAGGGGGAAGTAAGAGACATAACAAAAAAAAGTGAGACTAGGATAAAGCAAAATAAATATCTCAGGTACAAGCTAAACTTGAACCACTTTAGTATAGGGATAGTCGGGAGTCCCTCCATCATTTCATTGTATGGACCTTAAGGACCATAATAGTCATCAGTACAATTATATTAAGTATACTAAATGTATGAAGTTAATATAAAAAATTTAAGAAATAATACTAGGTTCTCTAGGATTTCATAAAAGAATAAGCAGTCTATCTACAAAAAAAAAAAATCCTCGTTGCATATTTCTCCCAGGATTGCTGCAGAATCTTGCTTGGATCCTACATTCGCAATACTGGGTTGCATTCAACTGTGCATTGGACATGAAAATTGGAGTAAAACTATTTGCACCTAATAAAATATAATTTCTTAAGGTCATTAACCACTGGACTCCAGCAGTCTCATACCGGGTCTGATGACATTGGGCCCTGCTTGCTTCCCCAAGGTAGCTGGCAAATCTTTGGTGCACATCTCCTACATCTCCCTTTGGCCGGATTCCCCCTATGCTCTATAGAGAAGGTGCATGGCTTTTTGGTTTAGTTGTAGCAATAGTTATGTGACCACTGACGTCATGCATATTCTAACAATCCAGTAATTTCAGTTCTGGCATGCAATCACTGCCAGAGTATTATGCTCACCTCCTGTAGTACTTTGTCTGTAGTATCCAGCTACTTGCCCTTATATATTCAGCATTCTGACCCAGCTTGCATGTCGACTATCTGCCTTCTCCTCTGGTACTGTTTCCCATGATTTCCTAGTTCTAACCCTCATCTTGCCTTTGACCTGCTACAGCCTATTCTCTGGTACTGTTCTGCCCACTCGAAATTTGATTAGTGTCTGTCCAAACATTCTCCTTGTGAACCGAGGGCCACAAACTGTATCTGATACAGTGAAGTCCAAAACCTCTTGCAGGTGCTTTAGGACTCAGCACCTCTATCTTGTGTAGCACAAATCTTAGCTGACGTCTGTCATGCTCACACTCTCACAAGCAGCCCTCTTTTGCTCCCATCTCTAGTGCATGACTGCAGTCTTCCTTGCAGTGGCTGCAGTCACAGTGAGTGCCAGGTGCGCAGCAGAACTAGTGCAAATCTATGGCATCAGATTGATTAGATTCAGACCAACCTTCGGTACCAGTGTGTATTCACTGTTGACAAAATAAGCCAAGTATGAGGAGGCCTGGGCTCTGATGGCATATAAAAAGATATGACTTGAGGGGGATTCAGCATATAAAGTCAAAGGAATAATGAAGGGGCTCTGATCTGATGGCATATGAAGGGGCATGCCTCATGAGTGGGCTCTGATCTGGTGGCATAAAAATGAACATGAGGGAGCACTGGCATATAAAGGGTCATGACTCATGAGAGCTCCGATTTGATGTCATATTAAGGGTCATGAGGGGCTCTGATGGCAAATAAAGTGGAATGTGGAGAAGGGGTCTGTTTGCTTATAAGGCAGCAAGTGAAGCAATCAAATGGCATATAAAAGGGGCGTATAGGCTCTCTGATAGCATATAAGGCAGAGTTTCCCAAACTTGGTCCTCAAGGCACCCTAACAGGACAGCTTTTAAGGATATCCATGCTTGACCATAGGTGACTTAATTAGTATCTCAGTCAATTTGATTTAATCACCTGTGCTCAACCATGAAAACCTCTAAAACCTGAACTGTTGGGGTGCCTTGAGGACAGCATTTGGGAACCTCCGATATAAGGAAATGTGGTGCTCTCTTAGATAGCATATAAAGTTGCATGTGAAGTGGTCAAATGACATATAAAGGGCAAACGGATCAATACATGTGAGGTATATCCACAAATTTGATTCCATAAATCCATATTCCTGTCTTTATCAGAGTTGTAAGAAGACAGCATGAAATCTGACACAAAGTTGTTTTACCCGTGACTCCTGTTCAGGAATGTCAAAATAAAAAGGTGGTCACCCTACTGGTTACACAGTAACATAATAGGTTACCCATGTTAATTTAATAAATTATTGTTAAGATACAAAAGATAAACAGTCAGTTCCTAACTCTTCCTCATGGTGCCAGTTTGATCCTCAGTTAACAGAGTCACTATTTGAAGTCCAGACCAAATGTAATATTTGTAATTTCACAAAGCCATGTTGTACTGGTCACCTCAAACAGTCATATAGTACTACTTTATACCATCATTGAGGGGAATTAAATTGTTTTTGGGTACGGATAGCAATATTTGACCCCAGTGCTCGCTGTGTTATTGTCAATAACTGGTATGACAGATGTTAGACGGCTATGTATTTGAAAACGGATGGTGGGAAGGATAAGGTGTAGAGCCTAATGTAATTTAGATAGTACCAACACATATACAGTCAGGTCCATAAATATTGGCATTGACAGAATTTTCATATTTTGGCCTCTATTCACCACCACAATGGCTTTGAAATTAAACAAACAAGATGTGCTTTAACTGCAGACTTTCAGATTTAATTTGAGGGTAATTACATCCAAATCAGGTGAACGGTGTAGGAATTACAACAGTTTCTATATGTGCCTCCCACTTTTTAAGGGGCCAAAAGTAATGGGACTATCAACTCAAAAGCTATTTCATGGACAGGTGTGGGCTATTCCCTCGTTATTTCATTATCAGTTAAGCAGGTAAAAGGTCTGGAGTTGATTCTAGGTGTGACATTTGCATTCAGTTGCTGTCGACTCTCAATATGAGATACAAAGAACTGTCACTATTAGTGAAGCAAGCCATCATTAGGCTGAAAAATCAAAACAAACCCATCAGAGAGATAGCTAAAACATTAGGTGTGGCCAAATCAACTGTTTGGAACATTCTTAAAAAGAAAGAACGCACCGGAGAGCTCAGCAACACCAAAAGACTCGGAAGACCACGGAAAACAACTGTGGTGGATGACAGAAGAATTATTTCCCTGGTGAAGAAAAACCCCTTCACAACAGTTGGCCAAATCAAGAACACTCTCCAGGAGGTAGATGTATATGTGTCAAAGTCAACAATCAAGAGAAGACTTCACAAGAGTGAATATAGAGGGTTCACCACAAGATGTAAACCATTGGTGAGCCACAAAAACAGAAAGACCAGATTAGAGTTTGCCAAACATCATCTAAAAAAGCCATTACAGTTCTGGAACAACATCCTATGGACAGATGAGACAAAGATCAACTTGTACCACAGTGATGGGAAGAGAAGAGTATGGAGAAGGAAAGGAACTGCTCATGATCCAAAACATACCACCTCATCAGTGAAGCATGGTGGCGGTAGTGTCATGGCGTGGGCATGTATGGCTGCCAATGGAACTGGTTCCCTTGTATTTATTGATGATGTGACTGCTGACAAAAGCAGCAGAATGAATTCTGAAGTGTTTTGGGCAATATTATATGCTCATATTCAGTCAAATGCTTCAGAACTCATTGGACGGTGCTTCACAGTGCAGATGGACAATGACCCGAAGCATACTGCTAAAGCAACCATAGAGTTTTTTAAGGCTAAAAAGTGGAATATTATGCAATGGCCAAGTCAATCCCCTGACCTGAATCCGATTGAGCATGCATTTCACTTGATGAAGACAAAACTGAAGGGAAAATGCCACAAGAACAAGCAGGAACTGAAGACATTTGCAGTAGAGGCCTGGCAGAGCATCACCAGGGATGAAACCCAGCGTCTGGTGATGTCTATGCGTTCCAGACTTCAGGCTGTAATTGCCTGCAAAGGATTTGCAACAAAGTATTAAAAAGTGAAAGTTAGATTTAGGATTGTTTAGTTTGTCCCATTACTTTTGGCCCCTTAAAAAGTGGGAGGCACATATAGAAACCGTTGTAATTCCTACACCGTTCAACTGATTTGTATGTTATTACCCTCAAATTAAATCTGAAAGTCTGCAATTAAAGCACATCTTGTTTGTTTCATTTCAAAGCCATTGTGGTGGTGAATAGAGGCCAAAATATGAAAATTCTGTCAATGTCCCAATATTTATGGACCTGACTTTATATCATTCTTGGTGTTAACCAGATTTCAAACCTTACCTGGACTCTAAATAAACAAACAAATCTCAAAATATTTATTTTAATGTCCAAAATTGTTAATTCATCTGAACATTAATTTTATCGCAATTCTACAGTTTCCAAAGGCTCAAACGGTGCCATTTAAAGTGCCTCAAAAAACTAAATTGAAGTCCCAAGGAGGAATCGGCGGGACATAAGGAGGCTGTACACCCTGCAAGAAGGTTTGAACTCCAGGGATGAAGGCCAATTTTCTCTGAAACAGGATCGATAGGGCCAAAATTTATCACTTAAGAGAGGACAATTCAAGACCCTTAACCAACATCTCTTGGAGAAAAGACAAAAGATGAGATACTTGGAACCTTTCAGGTTTGAACTTATGTTGTTCACACCAAGAAATATATATCTTCCATATCCAATGATAAATCCAGGAAGTAACTGGTTTGCGAGCCTGTATCATGGTTTTCACCACAGACTTTGAAAATACTTTTGCCCCCAAAATATTGGATTCGGGAACCATTCTGTCAAAACAAAGACAAATTGGGGTGACGGTATGGACCCTGAAGCAACAGATCTGGACGCAGGGGCAGACAACATGGAACGTCTGCCAAAATGGTTCGAAGAATTGAGTACCAATGACTGCGCGGCCAGTCTGGAGCTATCAGAATGACAAGCCGTGCCACTGATCAAATCAGCTGAATTACCTTTGGTGCCATTACCAGAGGAGGAAAGACATATCCCAGCTGGAACACCCAAAGTGATGTCATGATTTCCACTAGAGATGCCTGAGAGTTCCGGGACCGAGATCCGTACCTTGGAAGCTTCTTCTTGAGACAAGAAACTATTAGATCCACGTCCGGAGATCCCCATCTGGCAACTATTTCTGCAAACAGCTTTTGGTGTAATTTCCATTCCCCTGGATGCACACTGTGGTGACTTAAGAAGTCCGTCTCCCAGTTGTCCACTCCCGGAATGTAAATTGCTGAAATAGCTGGAACCCAATTTTCTGCCCAATGAAGGATGTGAGAAACTTCCCTCATTGCTTGCCAGCTGCATGTGCCACCCTGCTTGTTTATGTAAACAACTGTTGCCTGATTGGATTTGCAATGGTAAATTCCTTAGATGGAATTGAGCCTGAATCAATGCATTTAAATTTGCCCTTAATTCCAGTATATTGATGAAAAGAGAGGCTTCCTGGACAGACCAAATACCCTGTAAGTGTCTGTCTAGAACCACCACCCCCCAAGCCAGTTAGGCTGGCATCTGCGTGAACAATGGTCCAATTTATTACTGACAATTGGCAACCCCTGTTCTGATTTGCATTCTTTAGCCACCAACGGAGAGACCGCCGGGTCTGCAGAGATAGTCTGAACATCTGGCAGTTTAATCAAGGGTCTGGCTTCACCCATCAATGAAGCAATTGGTTTTGTAGTGGACGGGCATGAAATTTGGCAAAAGGAACAGCTTCGAATGAAATCAAAATTTTTCCCAGTATCTGCATAGCCCTGAGAACTGAGATATGAAACATCAGTAAAATGGTTGTCGAAGCTGGATAATTGGCTAAGACAAGATCAGCTTAAAAAAAAAGATCGAAACGCCATCTTGAAAATGAGATCTGCGAGATGCCATTTTGCGAATGGCCGCTCAGCGCCATTTTAGCTCAACTCACACTTAAGTACATATGGCGATGCTATTATTAGCATCATGCGATTGCATATTTTATCATACCCCATACACACAGTTGCGCTGTTAACATGACGCACATTAGCGAATGCATAATACCCCACATGCGGACGCTGGTTATTAGCTTCATGCATATGCCCCAAGTTATCTAGCCTCTTTTACCAAACCCCTAATACTTACACAATGCACACTCACATAAAAGGTTCCATAGCTTCAAAGTATAAGATTCGAGTTTTTATTCATTTAGTACTAATGCTGTGAAATAAAGGCTATTTGGTATCTAAGGTTTAATACATGATAAGTAAACAGTGTTTGGTGTTGTACTGATCTGCACTCTCTCAACAGCTTTCCAGTATCATCAGTGTGAAGATCGCAACATGCATTCTCAACTTATGGACCGTAGAAAGTTAAAATACCAAAATGTACTTTGTAAAATTAACTGCTTAGGTTTGCATGAGGCGGGAAAACGGAGACAAAAGGCTGTCGGAGGCTGGTCTGTGGCCATTTGAATCGACCTGTTAAATGTCATGTAACAGAAGCACAGTGATGGAGAACCAATGGGATCGCAACAAACCTCTCTATTGTATAGTCTATTTCTGTAAGGGTGTATATATATATATATATATATATATATATATGTTCTGACCCCAGTCTTCATGCTGATGCTGTTGATGGAGGTTTCTTGTTGATGCCGGAATCTGGTTCCAGAGCGCGTGCGTATGTATAACTGTACCTTGGGTCTGTATAATTTCTTTGCGCTAAATTGTATTTAGATCACAGCGTGTAACTATCTGTACTTTGCTTGAATAATATACCTTGTGCGTTGAAGGTATAGGCAGGTTTTAGAAGGTATAGGCAGGAGTGTACAGAGGTTTAAATTCTGTATCCTTATGGTCCTTATGCTGGATTGAAGATCCAGAATCTTTGCCTATTGAAGAAACACTCTGACACTGGGTGTCTAAGAGAAGACCCAAAAATACCATCCTCTGAGATAGAATTAAATTTGATTTAGGAAAATTGATGATCCAGCTGAATCTCTGGAGCATACCTAAGGGAATCTGAAGATGTTGTTGCAATAGGACTATTGAGGAAACCCTTAGCAACAAATCATCCAGATAAGAAAACAAATTTATCTCTCCCCACTCCTAAGTAGGGAGATCATGTGTGACATAACCTTTGTAAAGACTCTGGGAGTGGTGGCCAAATCGAATGGCAGAGCCTGAAACTAAAAATGCAGATGTCCCACTGCAAACCGCAGAAGATGTTGATGACCCCTCCATATAGGAATATGGAGGTAGGCATCGTTGATATCTATGGAGGCCAGAAATTACTCTACCTCCATGCTACAAATGACTGACCTTATTGACTCTATATTGAATTTTTGTAAATGGAGAAAAGCATTTAACCCCCAGAGGTTGAGAATGGGATGCAACGACCAATCTGGTTTGTCTACCAACTGGCCCAGGCCTTGCTATAGTACTGGAACCGGAATAATAACTTGTGAATCAGAAAGCACGGAAATTGCTTGTATGAAAGCCGCCCTTCTGCAACCATCCACCAGGAGAGGTGTGGAAAAGAATCTTTTAGGAACTTGACCTTCCAATTTCAAAATGTAATCCCTGGTTACTAGTTGACTTGCCCAAAAATCCGGATTGGATTGAATCCAAGTTTCCCAGTACCTTAGTAAGCGGCCTCCAACCAGAGGATGGATCCCAGTCCCGTGGCAGTCATGTGGATTGACCTGCTGGCTTAGGAGCAGGGTGACTGGTGCCGGGACAGCACGTCCCCTGAAGGCCCCTCTCTGGGAACACCTAGACCCCCCCCCACCAGAATGCCAGAAAGCTTCCCCTGCCTTGAGTCCGAAAGGAACAACACCTAGGGGATTTTGGTTTTGGTGTTGTTACAGGTAGGTACACTTCTTACTCCTGCAACCTGATAAATAATTTTAGGTAATTCTGGACCAAACAAAGAACCTCCTTCAAAAGGCAATGACTCTAAAGCATGCTTGGATTATATGTCTGCTTCCATGTTTTGAGCCACAGTGAACGCCAGGCGGAAAAGGCCAAAGCTGAAAAATTAGACTATACCTGAATAGTATCTATTAAAGCGTCACCTATATAGGTTAGAGCTTCCAAAATCTAATCAGCTAAAGAGTTCGCTTCAGATATATTCCCTGTTCGAAAACCAGTAATCATCAGGTTCACCAAGGGTTGATAGCCTTTATCACCAATGCACTGGCCAGAATTGGGCGCAGTGAGACTCCTGACAAAGTGAATAAAGATTTAAGTACAGCCTCATTCTTCCTATCCATAGGATCTTTAGGAGTTACAAACTGTGTTGTGGGAATAACCGTATTCTTAAGCAATCTAGCAATAGGAGCATACGCCGTGGGTGGAATTTCCCAACACTTGGTATACTCTTCCGAAAAGGAATAAAGACACTTGCATTTTGCAGAATATGACATGTTGAATCAAGCTGTATCCAGGCTTCTTTTAATATTCCTCAAAATGTGAAAATCCTGGGAAAACAGATACAGGTTTCTTCTTGCGTTTAAAGAAAAATAAACTGAACTAGTCTCTGGAATAGCTGTTTCTTGCAGATGCAAAGTCTCCCTGACCGCATCTATCGACATACAAACTCCTGAATCATAATGGGAGTCACCCTCCCAGTGTGAGGTGTCTTCCCAGTCATAATCCAATTCCCCTTCTACCTGGGAAGAGGTTGCTGAAGCCTCTTCTCCAGGAAAATCCACTGAGGAATGGCCTGAATGTCTTCTTAGCAGCTGTGGCCCCTGCAGACGGTCCCATTTTATTTAGGGATGCTACCATCTGAGCAAGACATTGTCCCATATTCTGGGCCCATTTGGGCTCTACCGAGGGATTAGACAAAGTAAGAATTTGAGCACAGGGTATCATATTTGCCTGAGAGTGATGTAATTCACCTATGGCCTTAACCATAGACCTGGCCCAATCAGGCATCACTGGCTGCACAGTCGAATCTCCCAGTAATGAAACCCTGTGAACAACCAGCACAACAACCCTGGGTACGTACCTTTTGGCAATTTTCTCTCACATCTTATACAAGTATAAACAGTGACTGATCCCTGTTTTTAGAACCCTTGTCTGGCTTATCCATACTCAAAAAGAAAGACAAGACAAGTCTAACCAATACAGATAGCTACCTAAATTCCCATGGAAAAGGAGTAGCACTGAGTGAATAGCAAAAACCAAGGAGAGGCCAATTAAGACTCTATTCACCCATCTGTTGAATGCAAAAAAAAATTATTTGCAAAAAACAAAAAGGTAAAACAAATCTTACATACACCTGTATATTACTGCCTAAATTCCTGAGAAAAAGTACAGTAGATTAATCTAATTTCTTAAAATAATCCGAGTTAACTGCTTATTTTGTTAGCATCCATCTCCCAGTATCTGTTGTGAGCTCTTCCACACAGAACTTCAGCCGCTCTTATCAGATTGTTGCATGGCTTTGCAGCAGCGTGAGTTGCTGAAAGTAAAATAGCTGGGGGAGGCGTGGCCGGGCGCGGTGTCCTGTTCACTCTGGACACCTGATTAATCATAGCCTCCTGTGTTCCCAAGAGACTGTTCTGCCCGTGGCTCAGAATGAAGACGTCACCTGCTGCGCGACCACATGTGCAGCGGCGCAGTGCCCTGGAGCCCATGAAGCCTCTCTTTCCCCAAAAACAGTCAGCATGTTGCTGCTCTGTAATCTCTCTGGCGGTTTATCATGGAAATCGCCGTGGACTGAAAGCAGCTTGGTGCTGTAGAAGCCCCGGGGAGGTGTGAGACCTGCTAGCTCTACAGTGCATTGCGAACAACAACAAACCCAGCCAATCTGCTCAAAAGCAGTGTGGCGGGATGCAGTATATAATGTCAATATGTTATTTACATATTCAGTAACAGTGGGAGTGAGACCCATGGACTATGTAGTTTGGTGACTCTCTCAGCGGCAGTCTTTAGAGTGGAATACAGGGTTCACACAGACCTCTAATCTATATAACTCCCACTCTGTTAGTGCTTGTCGTCTGTTGTCAGGAACTAAGCACCCAAACCAATCAAAAGAAAGCAATAAAACCTAACTAAAAGCTAGGATCTCGCCAGTGCCTTACTCCAAGGCACTAAAAACAAGACAGAGTTTAGGATGGAAGAGGAGGGGTTTTATAGGGGGTGGGAGCCAGTTTTCAAATAGCTAGTGTCCGACTCTACACCTCAATATGCATAACCCAGAAGTAATGGCATCCCCCAGATGGATGATAAAGGAAGCATGAGCTATTGACCATTAACTCTTAGTAGTGTTCACACTATGCAGAGGAAACAAACCATGATTATTTATGATCATGTTAACATGTTGTTCCAAGACTCTTACTATACAGTATGTATAAATATAAATACAGCTCTCTGTATAATTTGTTTTCCTTCTTGTCCAGCTAATAAGGAGATTCTCTAACGTGCAACAAGCGCAGAAGTCCCTCTATGGATGAAACCTTACAACACCACTGCTATTATACATAAGATTGAATTAATCTTCCAAACAGGAAAGAAATGCACAAAGAAAAAGAAAAAAAAAAGTCTAATTCAAGTTTGACTTGCACGCAGGGATACAGTCCCACATAAGGTCAATACATGTCATATCACCCAGAAAAAATGTATTATGACACCCATCATCTCAGATTTTCATGAAACTTTGTACACATGATTCTACCACATAGCAACAAACCCATGTCAAATTTTTCTTCTGTAGCCCTCATAATTTGAGATATAGGGGGACAAATTTTAAAAAAATTACTCGGAATTGCCACTCCTGATGCTTAGTTTTTATGTGATGTGTATGTGGAAAAACATTCCTATCTCAGTGCCTAATCCACGTATCACTTTGAAATTTTGACCCTTTGTCAATCGGAATATGGAGATTCAGAAAAAATGTTTTATCAACCTCAGAGTCATTATACATTCCTTTTCTTCATACTTAATTATTTTTTTGGTGCCAAAAAAAGGTAGGTTCAATACGCTTTATCAAGGCAGATGGGTTATGTACTTTAAAAGCCTATGAAAGAAAAATAATGGGATTTTGATTGCCTGTATGAGTATTTTAATGTTTAATTAAAAATCTCTTTAAAAATGAAAATTACCATTAGGTATAATTTTGCCCGCCAGGGAAGTATTTTAATTGTATACTTCTATATATATGTGCAGATTTCTTATTACACATAGGGGGGTATTCAATTACCCTGCGATCACACTTTGAGTGAAAAACTGCTATTTTACTGCGCGAAAAACCCTATTCAATTAGCTGCAATAATTTATCGGGAATAACTGCAAATTTCACTTCACCTACCTTGAGGAAAATATCTATATTAAAAGGTAAAAATTTCGAGATTTGGTTCAGAACCCCTGGGACTCCAAACCTCCCCCCTATGATGACTAATTAGGCACTTTTCAATTTTTTTATTATTTTTAATTGCCCAATAATGACAGGGGGTTTTTGGGGTGACAGTGCAGAGGGATGGAATTTTGAGTTTAAGGTATGGTGCAGGTATATTGGTGCTTTATGAGTGAAACAAGTGCTTTTAGTCTTCCAGGTGGGAGTAGTCAGTCGTTTTGCAATTATTATTTTTTTTAAAGTCCCTTCAAATTACCCAAATATATATTTATACCCATTTTTATGTACCCCGAATTTAATGAGCACTTACTTTGCTGAAAGAAATTGCTTTTATTATTTTTTTTAAATGCATATAACAGCCATTTGACTCAATTTAAGTACCATAAAATCTGTTTAATATGACTTCTAATACACTTCTATACTGTTATCCTATGTTAGTTTGTAATTTTTTGGGGTGCAGGCTGATTTCCCCATTTTCACACAAATCCTTTTTTTTGCACTTTTGGGATTGAATGTGTGTGAAAACGAGAGTGAGCATACCCACTAAAAGCAGTTTTAAATACATCAGCTTATTAAACTTACTTTTTTTTTTTTTTAACAGAGTGCCTAATGTTTAACTGAAGTTGTGACTGTACTGCCGTTGTACATAGTCAACGTCCTGTTCAGAGAAGTAATACATCCTTCCTGTACCCTTTGTGATAGGAGGGCTGACAGAGGAAATATATTGCACATAGGAACATAACAGATGTCTTCTTTCTTCTGTAGAAGCCAGTGAAATGATCGCGCAGGG
Source organism: Taudactylus pleione (assembly GCA_031769625.1). Taxonomy (NCBI): domain Eukaryota; kingdom Metazoa; phylum Chordata; class Amphibia; order Anura; family Myobatrachidae; genus Taudactylus; species Taudactylus pleione. Next base: position 15,698,619 of record JAUIMM010000384.1, read on the forward strand.
CCATAGGTGTGCATGAACTTCAATATTACATTCCTCTTTATCTTATTAAAGTACTTATAAAAAAATCTATATATATATATCGTAAACACATGCCATGTATGGAATTTGTACAGATTTGTGACATATTGACTGGTGTTGGATTGTTCTGATCTGAGAAATGGAGAATGGAACTGAAGTTTTTATTTGAACTGTGTCGCTTTGTTCCTATGGAAACTTCAGATATAGAGGTGAAGTGATGAACTCCTCTTGAACCAGGTACTGTTTTTGCCTGGGAAAATCGGTCTTTCAGCTGCTTACATGTTTCTTTTGATATTAGCCTTAACTTTATATTTGCAACTTTTGACAGAAATTTAAGTCAATCAGATCACCTGTTTTTGTAGGCTCTCTGGCAATCAGAGGCTTAATTGTCCCACCAATGATATCACAAGGAGATTTACCGTGACTGGTTGCAAAAAATGCCCATGATGCTTTCAAAGTGAAGTCTTCGATAATGGCAGCACAGGTTGAGAAAGTTTTTGCAATTTTTATACTGCCCAGCACACCCATCAATGAAGAACACAAATTTTTGAGAGCGGGAATGTTTTCCTTGATGTACTGAATAATGACTTTCTGTGTTTTGTACACAAATGCTACATCATGCTCCAAATCATCAGCCAAGACACAGACACTTGTGATGAACAGGTCATCAGACTGGGGAACATGAGCATTGATTCCAGCTGGATGCAGTGTACAACCATTGTTCATCTGATGATACCCTTGAACTTCATTCTGAATCACATAAGAATAGTTTTCACTAAAGTCCAGGAGAACAATAGCTGTGTCAAGTTCAAGGTTGGTTTTCATTTCTTTTAGAAACTTTGATTGTGCCTTAGCAATAAATGAATGAGGGAGAAGTTTTTCTATTTTTTCGATCCAAGTTTCTAAATATTCATCAAATGTTGCAGTGCATGTCACCATCTCTGTTCTGTCAGTAGATACCCACTGTCTGTCTTCAGGGTCACAGTCTTTGAATTTCTCAAGTAGAATGCTTTACACATTTTCAGTTGAAGGGCATTGAGAGCAGTGTCATAGCAAGCAGTCTCTGTTATCTTTTGAACAAACTAAATAGGCATTGGCGTAACTATAGAGCAGGGATGGGGAACCTCAGGCCCGGGGGCCGTATAAGGCCCCCGGAATCATTTGGTCTGGCCCTCTGAGCTGTTTTCTGTTAGCCTCATCTGGCCAGTAGGGTGCCTATAATGGCACCCTGTGGCCAGAATCTATGCAGCAGTGCCGCCTGGAGAGTCCTTAGGATGCTTCAGACTGTCACACCACTGCCCTTACAGCTCCCCGGAGCATCCGAAGTATGCTCCAGGCATTGCTGTAATCACCGCAGACTGTGGCCCCGTCCCCATGTGACCTCACACAGAGGGGGCATGGCCTGCACCGGGCCCGTGATTAATGTTATATCAAAATAGCCCTCGGCAGAAAAAAGGTTCCCCACCCCTGCTATAGAGGGTGCAAGGGGTGCGCTTGCTACGGGCATAGCTGCTTAGGGGGCCCGCCGGCCCAGCAAGCAATCCGCTGCACCCTGCCAAGTACAGCGCTGATGTCATTTTTAATCAGGAGCCGGTCACGACCCAATAGGAACTCGCTGCTGGTTCCAATTTGCTTGTGACCGGCGCCTGATTAAAAATGACATTGGCTCTCTTAGAAGATGGGAGGAGGCGTGGCTATGACTTCCCCTGACCCTGGCCATGCCTCGTTCCAGCTTCAGTGAGGAGAGATGGAGTGGAGCACCGGGCTCAGGAGGTGGCAAGTGGAGGGAGGAAATTTTGCTATAGTGCCCCCAAACCTCTGGTTACACCCCTGTAAATAGGTAATTAGGTATTTTCTATATGTTTCTCGGGGGTATGTGCGCTCCCATTTTTGCACATATTCAATTCCAAAAACAGGATTTGCGCAAAAATTCTTGCTGTGAAAAGTGGGGTTGGGTATGAAATGCCGACAGCCGGGAAGCCGTCTTACTAAATCCCAACGCCGCAAGCCCGAACACTGAAGATCCCCACTTTGGGCTGTTAAGTTCCCTAACCCTCTCCTCCCCCCCATAACCTTCCCTTAGTGGTGCCTAACCCTAACCTCCCTCCAGTGGTGCCTAACCCTAACCTCCCTCCCCGCACCCTAAACCTAACCATCCACGGGAGGGGTGCTGAACCCTAACCTCCCACCAGGGGTGCTTAAACCTAACCCCCCTCCCTGCACCCTAACCTTCCTGGGGTGGTGCCTAACCATAAGTCCCCCCCTTGGGTCCCTAAACGTAACCCTCCCCCTTGCGGATAAGTGCTAACACTGCCCGTCTTACCTAAGTTCGGGAAGCAGTCTGTCTAGATTACGGCGTCAGGATTTCGAAGCCTGTCTTTAGTCTCGCATCGGTATTCAGACATTTAGTCAGATGGCTTCCCGGGCATCAGCATTTTGACTGTATCCCGAAAAGTGTAGGTGAAAACGGGGAAATCAGCCTGTACCCGGAAAAATACCAAACTACCATAGGATAACGGTATAGAAGAGTATTTTTTCAGCAAAATAAGTGCTCTCATTAAATTTGGGGTACATAAAAGATATAAGTATATATTTAGGTAATTTTAGGGGACTACACCCATCTGTAAGACTAAAAACACTTGTTTCACTCCTAAAGCACCCTAATATACCTGCCCCATAGCTTGAACCCAAAATTCCATCACTGCACACTTTTAACCCAAAAATGACGTCATTATTGGCCAATTAAAAATAATTAAAATCATCAAGGTGCCTAATTAGTCATCGGAAGATAAAATTACCGCCGATAAATTATTGCAGCTAATTGAATAAGGATTTTTCACTGTAAAATAACAGTTTTTCGCATGAAAACGTGTAATCGTGGGCTAATTGGATACCCCCTATGTATAATAAAAATTTTCGCGCACACACACATACATATATATACATATATATATATATACATATATACACACACACACACAAATTAAAATACTCCCCTGGCAGGCAAAATTATACCTAATGATAATTTTCATTTTTAAAGAGAGATTTTTAATTAAACATTAAAATACTCATACAGGCAATCATCCCATTATTTTTCTTTCATAGGCTTTTAAAGTTTATTTTAAGGTTCAGTTTAAAAAAAAAAAGGGACATGATAACTCATCTGCCTTAGGTTGATAATGAGTATTGAACCCAACTTTGTTTTTTTTACACCAAAAAAATAATTAAGTATGAAGTAAGGGAATGTATAATGCCAGGCAAGGTTGATACAACATTTTTTTCTGGAATCTCCACATTCTGATTGACAAAGGGCCAAAATTTCAAAGTGATATGTGGATTAGGCATTGAGATAGGAATGTTTTTCCACATACACCTCACATAAAAACGGAGCATCAGCAGTGGCATTTCCGAGCAATTTTTTGAAAATGTTACCCCCTATATCTCAAAAATTATGAAGGCTAGAGAAGAAACATTTTACATGGGTTTGTAGCTATGTGGTAGTATCAAGTGTACAAAGTTTCGTGACAATCTGAGATGGTGGGTGTCATGGCCTGGGTGAACTGACATGGAATGACCCCATAATTATTAGGTACAGTTTTAGCATATGCTGCACAAACACAATGAGGAATGTTTCTAGCTTTCCATGAAACATACGATTTTTCTGTGTAACAAAGATTATGCATGCTGATTACTCTCTTTAGACAGAGGTTTCTATGTATTCCATACTAATAGGGGTATTCAATATGGGAGCGAAAACATCGTTTTTGTGTTAATATCGCACCTATGACGTCATTATCGCAGGTTTTACTTTTACACCATATTCAATTCTAAAGACTTATCGCAGGTTCGAAAAGGCTTTGATAAAAAACGGGGATAACTTTTCACCATTGAATAGGTGTCGAAAAAAAGTGCAGAATTGGGGTTTAGGGGTGCAGGCTTAAAAAAAAATAGCCTGCACCCCTGGGAATGACATTTAAAAAAGAACTGTGTCAAAAAAAAAGTTTAAAAAACAAATAGGGACACACCAAAAAATTAATTAAAAAATTGGGGTGAAAAAAGAAAAATGGGAAAAAATTGTTTAAACAATAGGGAAATAGGTTCAGGGCTATTCTGCAAGTATGCGGCAGGTGTTTTCTAGAATAGATTTATAGCGGCAGGTGCACAATTGCAGAATTTTTAAAAACTTACTTTAGGGACTTAAAAATATGCTAGTACCCATTTTCATGTACCCCAAATTTGATGGGACCACTTAAAAAAACTAAAAAAATAACCTAAGTGCTCTTTTGCAACACTTCTTCAATGTCGGGGAAAAAAACACCTGCTGCGGCTATTTAAATCCCAGACTTTTATTTAAAGGCTAAAACGGGGGTACCCATAGTGATCCCCCATGTTTTTACAACTTTAAGGGGGTCCTACAATTTTTTTAAGGAAAAATTCGTAACTTTACGCAAATCCAACTTCGCAGACTCCCGTTTTCGTTAATTTCATATTGAATACGGGGATAAGCGGGCGCGCGCCCGATACTTTAACGCAGGTAAAAACTCCGATATGAAACGTAAACTTCGACAACGAAGTTTACTTTTCATATTGAATACCCCTCTAAGCATGAATGAACAATTTTCTGACATGAATTATGTTAGGATATACACTCAGCAAGCCTAATTGTGACAGAACATTCTTTCAGAGATACCGTTTATGTAAATCTTACAAACCAAGAGCTCCGTTTGGCCAAATGATTGGCCTATGTTTAGACATTTTATGATAGTATAACATATACATGACCAAGTTTTAAATACATATATTTCACACTTGGCAACCGTAGAGCCAAATGTTGTTCCCCGACCACGCTATGCCATCATAAATATCTGTTATTTGGTGGCTTTGTTACCTATATTATAGGCTCCAGGTACTTTAATTTTAGGCCATTGGATAATAAAGCTTTTATTTATTTAGATATGCTTCTCTATTTCTTAAGCGTGCCCCACAAAGGAGTATTTGATTCTGCTTCTTCATATATAAGTGAATTCCCTCCAGCAGGGTCAGAAAACTTCCTGGTGTTGTACTTCTGAGCACAGTTTCAGCATGCAAAATTTCCTTATGCTCATGTAGGTGCCAACCAAGTGACATCATATAAATACTGGTATTCAATGGTAACAAACAATCGTCACAGAAAAAAATCTATTGTTACAAAATATCAGTTAACATATTATTGGTTACTCACAGAGAACTCAAGTACTATATTAGGAATGTGCAACAATAAATTTATTAAGTAAGCCCAGTGCCATAGGGGTTACATATACAATATAAAAAGGCAACTCCATAGGCTACTTTAACTCCGAAATATACAGTAAAATTACGTGGTTAGGACAGAGATAGGAGGATTCTTTTTAGTCGCTTATTCTATATTTCTGAACACTTACTTTTCTATATTGTGATTTCAGTCAATATTTCGCCCAATAATTGGACAATGTATTTTAATAAATATAAAATAAAATATAAAAGTTTAAGTTTTATTATTACTTAAACAATTCTTATAGAAGTTTCTCTGTGTGCTTAATGCAAGGTGTCAAACCGTTCACGGATGGCTCCATATAGCTTGAAAAGGAAATACTAATTTTGTAGAACCACAAATAGGAATATATACTACTTAATATTTTTTGCACAATGGCTAATTTAGAATATCTGACAGGTGGTAGAAGGCTCAAGACAACTACAGGAGAAAAGTATTCCTATGTGGGGCACTCTCGAACATGATTTTAGCAATCTTTCATGATTTTAACAAATATCAACTAATTGGATATACCACATATGAAGATCAAATTAAAACATAACATTTATTAAATTATTACCAGCAAAATATTTAATAGAATTGGGACTAATACCCCTTATGCACCAACCTGAAAATCCCGGGTTGTTGCATGTGAACGCGCATCAACCCGGGATTTTTGTCAGTGTAAATGGATCCATCAGGGTCCAGTGACCCGGGGGTCCATCTCTGGTAGATTGCAGGGTTGGGCACGGGTCTTCCCATGTCACCCTGCAGTGTAATCGTTGCAATTCAGGTCACACCACATTCTACTCGATTGGCCGGCTTCAGTGGCACTTGGAGATTACATGATCTCCAAGCGTCCACTGCAACGCTGGGAGAGAGCTCCGGTGTGAACAGTGCCGACCCAGGCATACCCCGAGTTGGCATCGCAGTGTAAAATGGGGCTGTCCTGGTTTGGATCCGGGTTAGAAACGTGTGCCAAATCCCGAGTCAGACCCGGGACTTTGGTGTAAAAGAGGTATAAGTGTAAAGGTGAAATAAAACAGTTATGATGACCTTCCAAGAATTGCAACTCCAATTTATTCCTAGTGATCGTTGCCTTATTGTATTTAGATATCTAAAATTGACATATAGAGTATTTCTCAAAGGATCACCACAGGAAGGTTGCTCATATGGATTAAGCTGTTGAGCGAAATAGGCATCAGGGTGACACGCCACACACGGTGCTAGCGTGTCTCATTCTTTTATTGTTGTTATGTTATGACCTGTGACCACTATGTCTATATATTCTTTATGAACACAATTGCAATGTACAGTGCACTCTTGTACATTTATAAAAGGTATCAATTGTTACTTGCAGATACGATGAATGCACCAATTACATCAAATGTTGAGAGAGACAGGACCATAAGTGACTAGTACTACTGAATGTACACTTTACACTATAAAAACCTGCTTAGTATTGGAATTATAGCACTAGTACGGAAGCCTAAATGACTGCACAAAGTATCACCCCGGCATCACTATACTATGATAAGGGGCATGGAAAGATTGCAACAATCTGTGCTGCTGTGTAACATCAATAATTACATATTGCGGTGCTATGATGAGGGGCATGGATAGCATGTAGCAATCTGTGTCGCCATGTAACAAGATTAACAGTTACATGGAGTGATGATAATCTGTAATAGTTGATACTGAAGTAACCACAGAATTGGTGGTATTATGATTCACTGAGGAGCACTGATTCAATTAACAGTCATTTTCTCATGTAACTAGAATCACGGTTGAAAAGGATTGATGAACCTCTTAACACAAGAGCCGGTGGAGATACATGATACTTCTGAACAGGGTGTTCGAAATTTGGTCAGCTGCACTAAGTTATATAACTACCATGTTCTATACATTAATGTACTAAGGCTGCTGATATTCATAACCATTTAGGACAACAAGGGGTGTGGGATGAACAATACTACAGGTGTTAAATGAGGCTAAATACCCAATAGACCACTCAGTAAATAATTCTAGTGTGGTCTAGTGAGTTAAAACTCTAAAAGGATATGCTAGAGTCATTAACTATTTGATGATTATTTTGAATATTATTTTTACTATGAATATAGAGCCTCTGAAGATTCACATTTAGTACATCACTCTTTTGCATACAGTACCTCCAATTTTAGATGGTCCATAGAGCACCCCTTGGTAGCAACGATCCTCAGGGGAATAATTGGTGGCTTCATGCATATTAATTGTCCTTGATTGTGGTTATTGGGATGCACTGTACTCTAGAGTGGGGATAACTCCAGGAGAAGTTCTCTTCCAGTAGTGAACCTTGGAGAAATACTCTAAATGTCAATCTTAGACATCTGCATACAATAAGGCAGCGATCACTAGAAATAAATTGGCATTACAATTTTTGGAAGGTCATCATAACAATTTTATTTCACCTTTACACTTAGTCAGAATTCTTTTAATTATTTAACTGGCAATGATTTTAATAAATAAATGGTATATTTTATTTTGATTTTCACATGTGGTGTTTCCAATCAGTTGACATTCGTTTGTCAAATTGTTAAAATCATGTTTGTGAGTGCCCCACATAGGCATACTTTTCTTCTGTAGTTGTCTTGATATTTATCTATTCCTGTGCGCACACCATGAATCAACTTTATAACATATACAGAGAAGAACTACTTGTAATATATGAGAGTCTGTGCAGGTATTTTGGTTTTTGAGGTGGTAGAAGTCTGAAAGTAAAGTACATTAAAAGACTGTCAACACTAAAAGTATCAGTTACAACAGCATATAGGTCACCTCTAATTGGATAACAAAAAGGCCACGTTCACCAAATAGTCAATGAAGCCAGTATATGGTATTTAATAGTGTGACTTCATTTTGATTGCAATTTAGAACAAAATTTGAGTACAATTAAAGTATTACGGCTATTAAAGAACACAACCAATTGGAGTAAATGGTTTGTTTCTTAGTCAGCAAATAAATCATACCTGCAATCAAAACAAATGTGCTTTACAACTTTTATCTTCACAGTTGTGAAGGATATAAAAAGCCTATTCATAATGGATCAACCATTTTTTAAGGTTGTCAGCCACTGAACACTTTAGTTTCAAATTGAAATACACATTGTGCAAAGCAACAATACACAAGTAAAAAGCTCAACCCAACTACAACATTAGGCTCCGAATTACAAACTTCAATTTCATCCTTCATATCGTTTTATGTATAGTTATATATATTAAACATAGCTACCTTCTCGGCATCCTGCTCAAATAATCTGAGCTGAAAACATTGGTCCAGTTTCAGCTTCTGATGGTGCCAAACTTGATGTAGATGTTGCCTTGTAGAATGAAGTCTATCTAACATTGTCGATACTTTGGGTAAAAAATTCTGAAGGTCGGCATTTCCAGAGCTAGAGTTTTTTTTGGGAAAACTTTCACTGTTTTGTATTCTTTGCAGAAGCTTCTGTCCTTCTATATCAAGGTTTTCAATTGGAGCCTTTGTAACCCTTTTTTTCAACTGTGAATGTGAATCAATCATGTTCCTAGCACCTTCCAAGTCCTGAGGCAACTCCTTATTAGCAAGCATGTCTTGCAGCTCCTCCAGTCGAGAAAGCATGTGAGTAGCGTTGCTTATGAAATCCTCAAAAGCCACCCTTATTTCTATCCACTCTTCATGATTATACTCCAAGCAACCATCAAATTCTGGTGTTAGCTGGGAAGGATCAACAACTTTGGTAAGGCCTTCTAAAGATACCATGTTAGTCTGTAAGGGAAAAAGAATTCAGTAAGTTTAAAAAATAGTGTGATGCTTATGCTCTAAGCACTTTTCATGCAATGGCAATAATGCACTACGGGTCTGCATTAAATGTGCTATCTTCCAATGACTTGAAGCCTATTACTGTGTACATTTTTAGAATTCTGACTTCCATGAAGAAGCTAGGCGAGAAGTATGAAATAAAGTAAAGGAAGGCTGAAAGAACTTCATTTTTACAAAACATTATTGTTTTATTTAAAAAGGAGTCACAAAGTGTATGCAGCACCGAACAGGGTAAACATAGAAAACAGTAACAGAGTATCACGGCATGCATACAATATGCAACAACTGACCACAGCATAAATTACCAATTATTAATATTAAAATATGAATTATTAAAACCTCAGACTGGTTAATACAGATAACAGGTGGAAGGGTAGGGAAGCTTGTTGAAGTTGGCAGGAGCAGGTAGTGGTGGATCATGGGGTACGAATCAATGCAGCACCCAGTGATCCTGCACACAGTATATGGGCAAGCAAACAGAGTCAGAGTGGTACATTTACGAAAAAACGTGTCTGGCCAAGATGCCAATCACGGGTGTGTTTTCCCTGCTTTTCAAACACGGAGATTTACTAAAGGGTGTAAAAACCATTCTTCAAAACACGGGAGAACACACAAATATATAAGTAAATACACCATCGGCCAAATTCGCAAATAGTTTCCATAGACAGGAACAGAACTACAGGGATTTACCAAGAATCGTGACAGCAAACACAGGAGTAAATTAAGCAAACTCGGGCCAAAGCAGTAGTTTGAAATAGACCACATTCTGAGCTGTGTGTTAAGCAGAACCATGCACAGATCAGTGTGATCTGTGCATGCTTCTGAATGTAATGAGGCCATTAAATTGTTAAAATAAAATTTAAAAAATGACACGTTTTCCCCCCCCCCCCTTTCTCCCCAAAAGCACAACCAGTACCGGGCTCTTTGAGCCAGCCCTGGTTCAAAAAAATATGATATGATTTTTACTTACCGTAAAATCTCTTCCTTGGAGTCCATCTGGGGGACGCCTTACATCTCCACCCATCTGTATAGTGATGGTTGGAGTCGGACACTAGCTGAAAACTATCTCCCATCCCCTATATAACCCCTCATTTTCCACCGTAAGCTCAGTCTAATGTTTAACAAAGCCGGAGGAGAGCCACGGAAAGGACTAAGAAACTAGAGACCAACAGGTATCCTGTATAAAAAAAAAAAAAACACAAGGGAGGTACCTTGGCATCTCCCAGATGGACTCCAAGGAAGAAATTTTACGGTAACTAAAAATCGTATTTCCTTTTTCATCCATCTGGGGGATACCTTACATCTGGGTCCAATTAAGGGGAGGTTGGGGGGGGGAGCGGCGGAACAGACCGCTCTAAGAATTATCCACGCCACACTGGCATCCCTTGCGCCAAATGTATGGAAGCGGTAACATTTTGTGTACAGATGGATAACCAGGTAGTTGCTTTGCAGAGCTAAAAAAGGAAAAGGCTGGGTGTTCAATGATAATCTGATATAGGGGATATTATCGCAGCTCACCAGACGGGGGTGGCAAACCCCTACAAGAATATAATCAGAGAAACAGAAGCAACTGGGAGCGCTGTAATATCACAATGTACAAAATAATATAAAATATGAATACAAAGGTAAATAAAAGCAGACCCTTTGGTACAAAATAAATGAATGCAAGACAACCTATACTGAGAGACCTAGGTCTAACAGAGTGACTAATGAATTCTCTAATGAGGGAATTCCCAAAAAATAAAATAGAAACAATGTGGCCACACACTTAAGTGAAAAAATTGTCCAATTAAATCAGGCAGTTGGTTCGAAGTATTACTCCATAGCAAAAGCAAATAATGTCACTTAGACTAAAGACCATGTGGAAATCCAATGAATGTTCTGATCGAAAAGTGAAGTAATGAAAAAAATGATAAATACAGTACATATTGTATTAATGTAAGTTGGAATTCATTCATGATGGATAATCAATGCGCATATTAGATATCCTGCAACAGTAAAAAGACGGTAAAAGTTATCTCAATTTACAATCCAAGTCTGTGAATATGTACCTATGTTCCTAATGTACGTCGGTGGCTGGATTCTCTCTCGTGAAGGAATTTACTTATCCGGCAATGTTCGTCCTGGACCAGCACTCAGTGGGGAGAGGCCTCTCCTAAACTGCTACAAGACGGGATCCGTGATGTCTGGCAAGTGACAATGGCTGCGCTTGGCACGTGAAGTGGAAAATCACTGCTCCGTAGTGAACAGCAGTCGGCTGTCGGCGTAGTCTGGGTGATATACCAAAGCCAATTAATTAAGGGGGGAGGGGGGAACATCTGAACCGACCGCTCAAAGAATTTTCCGCCCAACACTGGCATCCCTTTTCGCCGAATGTATGGAAACAACCTTCAGAGTGAGATATTGCAATTCTACAGACTCTAAAGACTCAATTGGTGCCTTTTGGAGTGCCTCCAAAACTAAAAACTCAAATCCCAAGGAGCAACTGTGGGTACATAAGGAGACCGAATGCAAAGAACTCCTTGTAAAAAGGTCTGAACTTCTGGAATGGAGGCCAATTTATTTTGAAACAGAATCAACAGCGCCGATTTTTGTCCCTTAAGAAAGGTCAATCTTAGACTTAGCTTTTGTAAAAAAAAAAAAACAAGAGGCGACATACTTAGAATATTTCAGGCTTGAATTTGTGTTGCTCACACCAAGAAATGTATATCTTCCATATCCGCTAAAAATCTGGGAAGTAACTGGTTTACGAGCCTGTATCATGGTTTCCACCAGACTCTGAAAACCCTTTGGCCCTCAGAATTTTGGATTTAAGAACCATGCCGTCAAAGCCAAGCGATGTAAATGTGGGTGATAGCATGGACCCTGAAGCAGACGATGCGGAATGTCTGCCAAAATGGTCTCAAGAATTGCGTACCAATGAGGGCGCAGCCAATCTGGAGCCACCAAAATAACCGGCCAGCCTACCTGTCAAATCTTCTGAATTACCCTCGGTAACATTACCAGAGGAGGGAATATGTAACCCAGCTTGAACACCAAAGGTGCTGTCATCGCATCCACCAGAGATGCTTGAGGATCCCGGGACCGAGATCAGTACCTTGGAAGCTTCTTGTTGAGACGAGATGCCATTAGATCTATTTCTGGAGTTCCCCACCTGGCAACTATTTCCGCAAACACCTCCTGGTATAATTCCCATTCCCCTTAAAAGGCTGCCTCCCAGTTGTCCACACTTGGAATGTAAACTGCTAAAATAGCTGGAATCCAATTTCCTGCCCAATGAAGAATGTGAGAAACCTCCCTCATTGCTTGCCAGCTGTGTGTGCCACCCTGCTTATGTACGCAACTGCTGTGGCATTGTCTGATTGGATTCGTACTGGTAAATTCTTTACATTTCATTGAGCCTGAATATCGAATTGCCGTTAGTTCAAGTATATTGATAGGAAAAGCAGTTTTCTGGACAAACCAGACATCCTGTAACTGTCTGTCTAGAACCATCGCCCCCCGCCAGTTAGGCCGGCATCTGTGGTGACAATGGTCCAGTCTTTTACTGACAAATGGCAACCCTTGTTCAGACTTGTATCCTGCAGCCCAAGAAAAAATATCTGGAACACCAGCGCTGGATAATGCTTTTCTGCAGCCGCCACCAACGGAGAGACAACCGGGTCTGTGGTGATAATCTGAACATCTGATTGTTTAATCGAGGGCCATCGATGAAGCAATTGGTTCTGTAGAGGTCGGGCATGAAATCTGGCAAAAGGAACAGCTTCGAATGAAGCTACCATTATCCCCATTACCGGCATAGCCCTTAGAACAGAGATCTGAGATATGTGTAAAATGGTCCTTATTCTGGATTGAAGATCCTGAATCTTTGCCTGCGACAGAAGCACTCTGACATTGGGTGTCGAAGAGAAGATCCAAAAATACCATCTGCTGAGGTGGAATTAAATTTGATTTGGGAAAGTTGATGATCCAGCCGAATCTCTGGAACATGCCTAAAGTAATACGAATATGTTGTTTCAATAGAGGTATTGAGGGAGCCCTTAGCAACAAATTGTCCAGATATGCCAACACATTTATCCCCTCTCTCCTGAGTAGAAATATCATGTGTGCCATCACCTTTGTAAATACTCTGGGGGCGGTGGCCTAACAGAACGGCAGAACCTGAAACTGAAACGGTCACCATAGAAGATGCTGTTGACCCCTCCATATAGGAATATGGAGGTAGGCATTCTTGATATCTATGGAAGCCAGAAAATCTTCTTCCATTGAACAAATGACTGACCTTATTAACTCCATCTTGAATTTCTCCAAGTGAAGATACACATTTAACCCCGACGTTGAGAATGGGTCGGAATGACCCCTTTGGTTTGTCTACTAAGAAAAGATTGGAGTAGAACCCCAGACCTTCCAGTAGTACTGGAACCGGTATAATTACTTTGTATTTGGAAAGCGCAGAAATTGTCTGCATGAGAGCCTTTTTTTCTGCAACCATCCACGTGGAGAGAAGTGGAAAAGAACCCTCCAGATCCAAAGTGTAACCCCTGGTGACTATTCGATTTACCCAAAAATCTGGATTGGATTGAAACCAAATTCTCTGGAATATCCGTAAGCAACCTCCCACCAAAGGATGGGTCCCAGTCCCGTGACAGTCATGTGGATCTACCTGCAGGTCGACTGGGGCTGGGGCCACCCTGTCCCCTAAAGGTCCCTCTTCGGAGACCTCTAGGCACATCTCGGAAAGCCTGAAAGCTACCCGCACATTCATTCGGAAAAGGAACGAAACCTAGGAGTCTTCGTTTTAGGTGTAGCTAACAGGAAGGTAAGGGCTTTTACCTTCTGTAACCTGAGAAATCATTTTTGTTAATTCTGGACCAAACAAAGACCTTCCTTTAAAAGGCAATGCCTCTAAAGCATGTTTTCATTTTATGTATGTCTTCCATGTTTTATGCCAAAACGAACACCTGGCAGAAAAAGCATTAGGCTGAAATATGAGACTGTATCTGAATTGTATCTAATAAAGAAAGAGTCACCTATATAGGTTAGAGCTTCCGAAATCTGATCAGCTAAAGAGTTACAGCTTCAGATTCATCCCCGGATTGAAAACCAGTAATCATCGAATTCATCCATGGACCGATAACCTTAATCACCCAGGCGCTGGCCAGAAATGGCGGCAGCAAAAGTCCCGACAATGTGAATAAAGATTTTAGAACAGCCTCATTCTTTCTATCCATAGGATCTTTCAAAGTTACATACTGAGTAGTGGGAATAACGGTATTCCTGACCAACCTAGCAATAGGGGCATCCACCATGGGTGGTATTTCCCATTAGTTGGTATCCTCTTCTGAAAAAGGATAAAGACCCTTAAATTTTTTCAGAATACGAAATTTTGAATCTGGTTTTAACCAGGCTTCTTTTAATATTTCCTCAAAATGAGAAAATTCTGGGGAAACCGGAACATGTTTCTTCTTGCGTTTAAAGAAATAAACTGCACTAGTCTCTGGCATAGCTGCCTCCTGCAACTGTAGAATTTCCCTGATCGCATCTATCAAAATAGAAACTCCTGAATCTGACTGGGAGTCACCGTCCCAGATTGAGGTGTCATCCCAGCCATAATCCAAATTCCCTTCTTCCTGTGAAGAAATAGCTGAAGACTCTTCCCCAGAAAAATCTACAGAGGAATGTGACCACTTATGAACGGCTGCAGCCCCTACAGACAGTGCCAATTTATTTAGAGACTTAGCCACCTGAGTGAGACATCGTCCCATATTTTGGGGCCATCTGGGCTCTTTTGAAGAATCAGCCAAAAGAGGAGCTTGAGCACAGGGTATCATATAATTTTCCTGAAAGTGACGTGATTCACCTATGGCGTCCGCCATAGATCTGGCCCAATCAGGCATCACAGACTGTTCAGCCGAACATCCTGGTGATGGACACTTGGTCCGAACCTTTTGCCAATTTTTTCCTCACACTTTGTACAAGTATAAACAATGATTTGTTTCACAGAACCTTCGCCTGGCTTATTCATTCTGAGAAAGGAAGACAAATCTACTCCAAATAGATAGCTACCTAAATTCCCATAGAAACAGTGTTTCCCTGAATGAATAGAAAAAAAGACAGAGGTAAATGTAGACTCCTATTCACCTATTTGTTTAAATGCAAAAAAAAAAACCTAGCCCCAAAAGACCAAATTCTTTGCCAATAAACCAAAGGTAAAATAAACTGTCATGCACACACCCCTGTAAGTAACTGCCTGACTATCAGTGACAACAGTCCATTAACTATGCTTATATATAATAAGCCCAGATCACCAGGTTAACTACACATAGAAAATCCCAGTTTACTGCTAAACAGGCTTCCGTCCCCCAGAGTCTGCTCTGATTTCCACCAGACCTCAGCGGCTTTGGCTTGCAGCAGCCTGTATTTTAATCAAAATAAATACCTGGGGGAGTGGAGACGTGACCGGCAGCCGTGTCCTGCTAATTCAGGACACCTGTGAACATAGCCTCCGGCGTTCACGGGTCACCCTGATTACGTCACCGCTCGGCGACTACACATGCAGCGGTCGTTTACTCACTCTTTGACACATAGCCTCCTGGAACCAGCAAAGCCCCTCTCCTCTTTAAAAGCAGCAGCATGTTGCTGCTTCTGTAACCCTCAAACGGAATGGTTAGCACTGAAAATTGAAGCAGTATTGTACTGAACAGCCCATGGAGGTGCGAGCAAGCTGGCTCTACAGGATCTGTGAGTAACAAGCCACTGCCAATCTGCTCAAAAGCAGTGTGCAGGAAACAGTATAATGGCAAATTTTTTTTTTTAAATATATTTGTAACAATGCTTACCTTTTTGCCTGAGGCCCCCTCAGATGTGTGTCTGGATTGGGGAGAGACCCAGGGACATGTTAGTTTGGTGACTCTCTCAGGGGTCGTTTTTTTAGAGTGGGTTACAGGTTTGCACAAACCCTCTAATCTATAGAACTCCCACTCTGTTGGTACTTGTTGCCTGTCTCCAGGAACTAAGCACCCAAATCCAAAACCTAACTAAAAGCTAAGACCTATCTAGCTAGTGCCTTACTCCAGAGGCACTAAAAAAAAAAAAAAAAAAAAGACTGAGCTTATGGTGGAACGGGAGGGGTTATGGAGGGGTTACATAGGGGTGGGAGCCAGTTTTCAATCAGCTAGTGTCCGACTCCACCCATCACTATACATAATCCAGATGTAAGGCATCCCCCAGATGGATGAAAAAAGTAAATACGAGGAAAAGAATCTGTGGGGGCCACCCGTATTTAATGAACCAGCACAGGCTCTTGTATACAGCCCTGGTTCTAAAAAATATGAGATATGGTAAGAACTTACCTTTGTTATCTCTATTTCTACGAAGTCCATAGGGTTCCACAGGATACCTTGGGGTATAGGTGTGACGTCAGTCATCGGGCACCATAGAGTTAAGCTTTCAGCCTCCCAGGATGCACTAGGGTCCCCCTCCTATACCCCGCCCCCGAGCCAAGGCACCTCAGTTAGTTACCAAGCCATAGGCCGGAGGAGGAGAAGGAAGAGAGAGAAAGAAGATCTGGATACACACAAGAATCACACTCTCACCAGAAGGAGACGGGAAAACCGGTGACCAGACCAAAGCCCATCTGCAGCACAGGTGCGACAGGGCGGGAGTCCTGTGGAACCCTATGGACTTCGTAGAAATAGAGATAACAAAGGTAAGTTCTTACCATATCTCATATATTCTACTTCCGGGTCCATAGGGTATCCACAGGATACCTTGGGGATGTCCCAAAGCAGTATCCTTTAAGGGTGGGGACGCTCCTGTGCTGAAAGGAGAATCCGCCGCCCGAAGGAAGCATCCTGAGAGGCGAAGGTGTCAAACCTGTAATACCTCTCGAAGGTATGGACAGAGGACCGTAGCAGCCTTGCAGATCTGGACTGCAGATGCACCACGTCGAGCTGCCCACGAAGGACCCACAGACCTAGTGGAATGAGCCTTCAAAGAAGGAGGAACCGGCAGACCTTCATGAAGATAAGCTTCAGAAATAGCCATACGGATCCAGGCTGCCAAAGTTTGCTTTGAAGCAGGCCAACCCTTTTTACGGAAGCCATAGAGGACAAACAAGGCGTCCGACTTCCTAAACGAAGAAGTGCGGTCAACATAAGACCTTAAGGCCCGCACAACATCCAAAGTGGCCTCACCAACTGAAAGACCAGGTGAGTTAAAGGCCGGAACCACTATTTCCTCGTTAACATGAAACTGGGAAACAACGTTGGGAAGAAATTCAGGCCGAGTGCGGAGCACTGCCCTGTTTCCATGAAAAATCAAGAAAGGGGGTCTACAAGAGAGAGCCCCTAAATCAGAAACACGTCTGGCCGAAGCTATGGCCAGAAGGAAAACAGTCTTAGCTGTTAGCCATTTAAGATCCACTGAGCCCAGTGGTTCAAACGGCGGTCCCTGGAGAGCCCTCAGGACCAAAGCCAAATCCCAAGGTGCCACAGGTGGAACAAAGGGCGGCTGAATGCGGAGAACACCTTGCATAAAGGTGCGCACATCCGGGATTGTAGCAATCCTACGGTGAATCCAGACAGACAGGGCCGAAACCTGTACCTTCAAAGAAGCCAGGCGAAGCCCATGATCTAGTCCCGCTTGTAGGAAGGCAAGTATCCTAGACAGACGAAACTCCCGCGGTGCATAACCTCTCGGTCGACACCATTGGAAGAACGTATGCCACACGCGATGGTATATCCTCGCGGACGACGGTTTCCGAGCTCGCAACATGGTACGCACCACAGAGCTGGAAAACCCCCTGGACCTCAACATGGCTGTCTCAACAGCCACGCTGTCAAAGACAGCCGAGCCAGGTCCGGGAGAAGACAAGGACCCTGCAACAGAAGGTCCGGTCGTAACGGCAACCGAAGAGGACTGTCCACGGACAGACCCTGAAGGTCTGAGAACCAGTGCCATCTGGGCCAGGCGGGAGCTAACAAAAGGAGCATCCCTCCTTCCTGTTTGAATTTCCGGATTACCCGTGGAAGAAGGGAAACCGGAGGAAACAGGTATGCGAACCGGAACGTCCACCGGACGGACAGAGCATCCACCAGAAACGCCTCTTCGTCTCTTGTGCGAGACCCGTACACTGGCAACTTGTTGTTGTGCCGGGACGCCATGAGGTCGATCTCTGGAAGACCCCACCTGTCCACCAGCAGTTGAAAAACGTCCGGGTGCAGGGACCATTCCCCCGGATGAACGTCCTGGCGACTTAGAAAGTCCGCCTCCCAATTTAGCACTCCCGGGATGAAGACCGCTGATATGGCCGGAAGATTGCGCTCCGCCCATACCAGGATCCGAGACACTTCTACGAGAGCCGCCCGACTTCGGGTTCCTCCTTGCCTGTTTATGTAGGCCACGGTGGTAGCGTTGTCCGACTGGACCTGCACCGGGCGACCCTGGAGAACCCGATGTGCCTGCTGGAGAGCACTGAAAACCGCGCAGAGTTCCAAGATATTTATTGGAAGCTCCGCTTCTGTCGGCGTCCACCTGCCCTGGAACAAGTGTGGACCCGAAACTGCTCCCCAGCCCCGAAGACTGGCGTCCGTTGTCAACAGGACCCAATTTGGTACCCAGAACGGACGTCCCTTGCAGAGATGGGTCGTCTGCAACAACCAGGCAAGGGACAGGCGAACCTCCGGGGTGAGCACTATCGTCTGGGATTTTAGAGACTGAGGCAGCCCGTTCCACTTGGACAGGATCAGGTGCTGCAGAGGTCTGGAGTGAAACTGGGCATATTCCACCATGTCGAACACCGACACCATGGAGCCCAGTAACCTCATCGCCGAGTGTAGAGACACCCGGCAGCTGTGCAGACAACTGCGCACCCTTGACTGTAAGGCAGAGATCTTTTCCCCCGTCACAAAGATCCTTTGCTGTCCCGAGTCCAATAAGGCTCCGAGGTGCAGAATCCGCCGAGACGGGATTAGAGTGGACTTCTGCCAGTTGATTAACCAGCCGTGCCGTTGCAGTAGCGCAATGGTCAGGTCCAAGTGGCGTAGAAGGAGCTCTGGAGATCCTGCCACTAATAACAGGTCGTCCAAGTACGGCAACATGCGGACTCCCTGCAGCCGCAGAGAAGCCGCCATGACCGCCATCACCTTGGATGAACACACGCGGTGCTGTCGCCAGGCCAAAAGGTAACGCCCGAAACTGAAAGTGGTCGTTGCGGATTGCAAACCTGAGGAACTGTTGATGGCGCAAAATAGGGACATGCAGGTAAGCGTCCTGTATGTCCAATGACACCATGTAGTCCCCAGGTTCCAGCACCAGAATGATGGACCGTAGGGTCTCCATCCGAAACTTCGGCACCCGCAAAGACTTGTTGAGAGCTTTGAGGTTGAGAATCGGACGATACGACCCATTGGGTTTCTGCACCAAAAAAAGATTTGAATAGAAACCCTGGCCCCTCTGGGAGAATGGAACAGGCACTATAACTCCAGCCTGGAGCATAGTGTGCAAGACCTTCCGCAGCTCCATGGCCTTGTTCCGGTCTGATGGTAGA
The DNA here is from genome assembly GCA_031769625.1 of Taudactylus pleione. Lineage (NCBI taxonomy): Eukaryota > Metazoa > Chordata > Amphibia > Anura > Myobatrachidae > Taudactylus > Taudactylus pleione. The sequence goes on from JAUIMM010000384.1 coordinate 15,718,289, forward strand.
CCCGTGGTGAAGAATCGAGCCGGGGGTCTGTGCCGGAAAGAGAGGGCGTACCCGTGGGAGACCACCTCGAGAACCCAAGTGTCTGTCGTGGTGACCGACCAACACCGGGCGAACTGCAGCAGGCGGCCTCCCACTTTGGGATCCCCCAACGGGAGGCCCGGACCGTCAGGCCGCAGGCTTGTCATCAGGCTTAGGGGCCGAACGTCTTGTACTCCATGCCTGCTTCCGGGGCTTGGCCGATTTCTTGGGACCAGCCTGTCGGGGAAAAGACTGTGGTTTGGGCCTGCCCTGGGCCCTATAAGACCGAAAGGACGATGGTCCTGAACCAGAAGGAACCGCGGCCGCCGGGAGACATGCCGATTTGGCTGCCGCCAGCGTGGCCACAATCTTGTCCAGATCTGGACCGAAGAGAACTTCTCCGTTAAAGGGCAACGCCTCCAAACCCTTTTTGGAGTCACCACGGGTTACCAATCAACTCCGTTTGTTCGGCCGGACAGTCGGAATCAAAGGACGCCTCCAATGAATCCGCCCAGTGCTCCATCGCTCTGGCAACCCAGCAAATGGCCATAGCCGGCCGCGCTGCCCCCCCCCCCCGCAAGGGAATAAGCGGACTTCAGGCAGATCTCCACCTTCAAAAGGAGAAAAAAAAGTGGGCGCTACCAATATAAATCACCAATTACACCAAAATTTGTACCACTCCTGCTGCCCCCACACAGTGGATCTGAAAGAATACAACCATTTTGAAGGTAGATCCAGTTATAAGTCCGATGGTTGGAAGTGGTGTAAAAATTGTTTATAGAAAATCGGAAAGTTTGAAACAAAAATTGGCCCCTAGTATGTACAGAAAGAATGGAAATATGGGAAATAAATATAATGTATATAATAAAACGAAGAAAGGTACTAGCCAGGATTTGGGTATTCATCTTAATTGGTTACCTGATAAACCAGTTGGTTTTTTCAGGTGTGGAAGAGAAAAATGTATGACGTGTAAGCATGAAGGACATAGAGAAACGCTCTTTCAATCTAAAAGTACATCGGAACTATTTCATATAGAGTCCTTCCTTATTGTAATTCCAACTAAGTTGTCTACATTATTAGGTGTGGGTGTGGTCTTCAGTATGTGGGGCGGACCACACGTACGCTTAATGTTCGATTTTTGGAACATAGGAGGAACATCCTTAAAGGGAACTCATCACATAGCTTGTCTAGACATGCATCGGTTTGTGGAGGGAAGGATATCAGTCAAATAAAAGTGGTAGCTATTGAACAAATCAAAAGTACGGATAGAGGGGGGAATAGACTAAATACACTCTGCAAAAGAGAAGCATATTGAATATTTAGACTCAATACGCTGGATCCAGATGGCCTAAATGAGACTATCGAACTGAATAATATTTGATATTTGGGCTCTATATGTAGGTGGGTGATAAAAGTCATAGTTGGCTAAGGATGGTAATAATTGATTTTGAATTGCACTGAGATTGTTGTATAGTGTAAAGCCTGGAGGTTTTCTACTAGGATTATTACACAGTGGTAATAAAAATGTTTCAAGTATTTGAGACACATATAGTTAAGTAGACCGAATGATAGCCATTTAATTATTAACCCTGAGACCCTATATGGTTGGAGACTGAGGGTATTCAATGTTGGGTTGGTGAAATATTGATATATTCCACCAACTGTTTAATACGGATAGTGGTCTAAGGCTGTTTAATATTGTGTAGATATCCTAGCAGAAATAATGACTATATTGATTTTGTAGTGGGTATCATCAATAATTTTTCTGTATCCATATTGTTTTGAAGGGACTCTCTACTATGGTTTTTGGTTTCAAGAATTTGTCTCTATATGTATGAAATAACATGGTTTTTAACCCAATCCCTTAGGGATATATTAACGATATTAATATACTATATTGAATAGCATTCAGGTTTCCCCCCATCACCTAGTATTATTCTGATTATTGTATATATTTTTTATTTATTTTTTAATATAATTTTCAGAGTTTTTTAGTTTTTAGGGTTAGGATAATTACTATAAGCTATATGAGCAGGCACCTTGGAGTAGAATATTAGAATTATAAATAGTATAAATAAGTTATGTACGAATATATGGAATATAGGATGTTTATATCACCATACTATGCATATATAAAATGTTTATCCCGCTTTCAGAGAAGACTGTGGCATGTTAATTTTTAAGAGGATTAAAAAGCGACCAATCCGGATACTCTGAGAGGGATATAATGGAGCACTAACGAGCCTAGAGTCATCCTCTGATGAAACCGCCGCGTCATTGGTCAGAGAACGCGTCAGCTGACTCGTGGAACGCAGGTGGCACGCATACTGGAAACCGGAAGTTCACCACTGGAAGTGACGGATCGGTCACCAGCCAGCGTGTAGCAGCCAGCGTGCAGCAGCGGCGGAAAACAGATTGTTTATACAGCCTACTGGTTCACTGTGAGCGGTTACAAGTGCCAGGATTCAGGAATAAGAGGTCTCTCTGCCTGAGGACACAAAGCGCCTCTGGACCACATGGTGCACAAAGTGGTAAAATCTTTGGCTGATATTGTTCTTTATTTGTGAGCGGGCGACCAGTACATAAGCATCCTCCCCCTGGGATTGGGGTAGAGGTTAACTGCCACAATATACTACCTAAATGGTTGGATGATAATATACTCATTTTAGGAACTACCTATTTACTAACACTGCAATACTAACACTCAAATCCGCGCTGAATGAGCTGTGCTGCTTTTTCTTTATACATTTAACCCTCTATTAATTGGGTATAAGTGGACAAAAATATAGACAGTTATTGAATTTATGCTGGCAAATTGTGACCAATGATTTTCGATTAATGCTCCGATATTCCAATATATATATATATGTCTATATAAGAGATCTGTATACTAGCCTCTGGAGTGATTTATATATTGATATGTACTAATGTTATATGGTGGAACCGGTTTCGCATTTTAACAGTAAGGCACTAGTAGCCTAATTGATTGTATCCATCTGTATTTTTTTATTAATTTTGATATTTTAAACAATAAGTTTTTGAGATTGTAAGATCTCCACCTTGCGGTCCGTAGCATCCTTAAGGGAGGACATGGATGGCATCGGCAATGTGGCACTAGGGACAAGACGTGTCAGATGAGAATCCACCTGTGGAGGGAATTCCCACTTAGCAAAATAATTATCCGCGAACAGATAAGCCACTGCCAGGCGCCTCTGCGGCTGGTATCGCTTGCCAGGCTGTTTCCACACCTCCTCTAAATGGTCCATTAACTGACCCGAAAGAGGAAAGACTGTGGCGTCACCCTTCACATCCTTAAAAAAGGCATACTTGGATTTAGCAGCTGGGGGAACTTCGTCCTTAATCACCAAGGCTGTGCGGACAGCCCGAATAAGTCCAGGAATATACACCTTGGACCTAGCATCAGCGTCCTTAGTAAGGAGAGGTTCCTGATCGTAGGGATCCAGAATCTCCCCATCATCAGACGTCCCTTCGTCATCCTCATAAGGAGCAGACAGAGACGCCACCGGCCGTTTTGTGGCCGCATCACAGCCTCCCCCTGCAACACATCCGACAAGTGAACTCGTCAGGGAGTTAACCCACGCCGGCTCCTGAGAAACCGGGAGAGGGAAAATAGGGAGACTGCGGGGTACCACCAATTGTCTTGGGAAACCCTGCATGGGTGACGACACCACTGACTGCTGGGACAAACCCATCTGCGTAAACGCGGGCTGCGGAGCTAACTGGCCCACTAAGGTTGTAAGCGCCTGAGCGAAACAAGCCCAGGGTGGCTCCTGTACCGGTGCTGTAACCATAATAGGCCGCGCCATTGACAAACACTGCCGGCAGAGGCCCTTCGCGCTACCCTCTCCCTCCGCTAAAGGTACTTTACACGTAGTACACTGTAGCCGGAGAGGAAAATCACTTTCAGACATGATGGTATTAAGTATGTGACCCCTCTCACCAATTGTATTTTAAAGAGGCGAGAGACCACCCTGCAGCACTGCACCGCAAGGGCTTAGCAGAAAGAACAGGGACAGTAATACAGCTGGCAGTCAGAATAGAAGATACAGGCAGCAGCGCTAGCACTGTCACATACAATGCAAAGAAAATCAATTCCTGCACTAAGCAGCGCTGATCACTCAACTACGCAGACACAGAGTCTGGTAGGACACAGCGCTGCATACACAGACCTGACCAGAGCGGAGGAGAGGAATGCGGGGGGACCCAGACCACGATGCTTCCGTCCAGGCTTCCAGCAGCGTTCACCATGCGTTCAGGAAGATGGCCGCCGAGGAGCGGAGAGGAGGCTGGCCTGGGGGAGGAGCGCTGCCACAGGGCCAGTCGGCAGAGTGCAGAGAGGGCTGTGTGCAGCGGGGGAGGCGCCGGCTGTGAGACAGGGAAGGCGCGCTCCCCTGGCATGCATTTAACCCCAGGGACGCCGCAGCGCTACCGCTCTGCTGCGGTCCGCTGTCCCAGGGGGGTAGTGGAAGCGCAGGTTCTTACCTGGCTCCACGCTGCAGCCAGTCCCCAGGGAGCCCCCTGCCTGGGGACTCTGGACCATGTAACAGCGGGGACCCACCGCGGGACCCCGCTGCTTACCTTGCTGTCCCCCTTGATTCCGGCCATGGTCCGGAACATCTGGGGTCACCGCTAGCTGTGACCCCAGATGCTCACCAGCATCCCCGGATCGGTACCGGCGTTCTGGTACCGGCGGGGGTGTAGGGAAGACAGCATGGACGTCAGGACTGACTGTCCATGCTGTACATCCAGATGTGCAGCCACAGCTGCATGCAGGAAAACTTCAGGGGCTCTTCTTAGCCCCCACTCCAACAGGTGCACCCGACTCTGGCCGGGCACCAAACTTGGCTCAGGGGCGGGGTATAGGAGGGGGACCCTAGTGCATCCTGGGAGGCTGAAAGCTTATTTCTATGGTGCCCGATGACTGACGTCACACCTATACCCCAAGGTATCCTGTGGATACAATATGGACCCTGAAGTAGAAATATTTGAGTGCAGTTCCCCCATATTTTTAGAACCAGCGCCACTAGTTGGGGGTGGGGGTGGGGGGGGCGGTTAAGCCACAGCCAGGGGACACACTTGACTAGGTCCGAATGCCACAGCATGCACCCCTCCGGGGATATCTCCCTGGGCGGTGAGGGTGGGGTTGATAGGTGTAAATAATAGATTGAAGGTAAAATTGTCTTTTACATTAGGATTACAGGTCCCATCAAGCCTCCCTCGTATGCTGGTACTTGGAGAACCACAAGTACCAGCATATGGGGCATTAATGGTTCGATGGTGCCTATAGTCTCCCTGTAAAAGACAGACATAGTAGAGCCATATGTACATACAGCACTGATCTCAAAAGTGACAGGAGCTACGTGTGTTCCTGCACTTGGAGCCACACCAGCAAATCAGCGGGCGCTACTATAGTAACAGGCAACAGATTGTCTTAGAGACAGTCACCCACAGCCAATCAGCAGGCTCAATACTTTCAAGTTAGTCTTTACACCCATCAACCTCACACCCACCGCCAAGGGGTGCGGGGGATGACCCAGGCCTCTCCTGGATCCCCGGCCTTGGCTGACAAGTTGGGAAGGGGGGGTGAATGCTTTGGCAGGGGGACCCCGTCAAGCGTGTCCCCTGGCTGTGCTGGTTCCAAGTGCGGTTGCATTCACACTTGCAAACAGAATTGCATACACCATCGATAGACACGTTTCAGTCAAATACGAATCTTAGTAATTTTGGGAGTTCGAGAAAGAGAAAATATATATATATATATATATATATATATATATATATGCTGGTGCTGTAACACTTTCTAATTTAAGCTAAAACTAATGAAATAACACTTATGCTCTCATCAAAATGCACAATATGATGAGAGAGATAAAAATGACGACCTTACCTCAAATTCAAATTTTGAACTTCCAAAATTGGTTCTTCGTTTCTGCCAAAAATTGTCTGGCTTTATGATTAAAGCAACATGAATACAAGAGGGAAACGATTCTTGCAAAATCTTCAGCAATGGTTTAATGGAGTCCCACTTGGAGCCACGCATATCAACAATTACTGTGAAACCTCTCTTGCAAACTTCTTCACTGTAAAAAAAAATAAAATAAAAAATGTGAATGTAGATATAAAAAAAAAAAGTTAAGTAAATATGCTGTTTGGATAAAAAAAAAAAAAGCAGATCACACTGTAATGAAACTGTTACTTCAGGAATGGTTATGTACTTGTAACAACCCAGTCTTTGGGCTATGTGAACTTCCCATGACAATTATTTCTGCCTCAAACCTATTGAACTCTTGCAGTCTTGTCTCTTATATCTACTGCCTACTTCTCTAAACACCTACCATCTCTACCCCCATAGGACAGTCTGCTGCATGTTCATCCACAAAATTATATTATTCCCCAATGTCTCTGCCTCCCCACCAACATTAATGCAGTCTAAACTCTTGTTCACAAGTATTACTAGACTAAACCACAGGTTGTTCAATGCCAACTGGTGGAGGGATATCAGTTAAAGGGCAATTGCAAGCAGACCAGTAATTCAGTTCACTCTCTCTTCAGTAATAAAACTACACCATCAAACATAGCGCCAAATGTAATAGGGTGAGAGTTTAGAAAAAGTGAGTTTAGCAGTAAACTCTCACACTTTTTAAACTCAGACAATACAATAGAGTCAGATGTTGCATGTTTGTAAACTGAAAAAAAACTCACGATTTAAACTCTGATTCAGATGATTTCCCATTTTGAAGAGAACACTCGACCAATGTGAGAGTTTACTGGTAAACTAACATTTTCTAAACTCTCACCCTATTATATTTGGCCCATAGTCTACAAATAATATTCCATACTGTATGTACACCACTAACCATTCCCAATACACTAAGACCTCTGCATACACCAACTGAAGCCATCCACTAGTCTCTTTTATTAGGTTTCCTCTATTTGAAATTTTATTTGCTAAAAGACCAAACTTCTTGTGTTGCCTCCAATAATAACAGGCATCAAAAAGTCTCACTTTACAGTAAGACCCTTCCATACTCAACACACTGTCATTCACTCTCAAAACTAACATTCCTGCACAATGCTAAACCCTTGATGAAGTCTCCGAGGAGACGAAACGTGTTGGACTGCTTTGTGAACCTGCCAACACTCCGTATAGAAGAGGGCAGTGACGTCATCGGCAGCATCCACTACTTCCGTCTGACATCAGAACTCCGGGCAGTGTAGCACAGGAGCATAAGTTCCAGGAAGCTTGGAACGGATAGGGAAAGGTATGGGAAACAATATTGTTCCTGATTAAAAGCATTTAATAAAGCTAACCACACACACACACACCTTCTCCAGGGAGACTGTAAACATTGTATTTGCATAATATTATTGCTAGTGAATCCTTATACCTTTAACCATTTTCCTTCTCTGTTATAGTCCAACCTGCAACATCCCACTCCCGTTTCTTATTTTCATTAGACAGATTTATCGTATTTTATTTTATTTATACCCACCAATCACAATACTCCACATCCTATTTAACAGACAGTCAAATAACAGTGCTCCTGCATTTTTTTTTTTCATTTACTATCATTATATAAAGTAAGCTGCTACTCTGCTACTATCCCCCAACTACAGGTGTGCTACGAATACTTTGGTGTTCTATTCCTGTTTAACAAAAGGAATAAAGCACATAAATTAGAGATGAGCAGGTCCGATTATCTGAAAACCGGATCCACCCAAACATAGGGGATCAGAGTCCGGCTCTGGTTGTCCCGCCTGACTTGGATTCCAAAACGAGGCAAAATGTAATCTTCCCATTGTCGGCTCCCGCGTCTGGGGTCCATTTCACAAGGGAGATCCGATGAAGTAAGCAGTGTAGGCATGGCTCTCAGTGAAAGTTAGCTAGCAGCAGCTACTGTAGTGCACAATCAGTGTCCCTTCAAGTCTGTATAGGAAGGGGAACTCTGTGTAGAGGAGGGAACATTTCACTGAGTGTTTGTGACACAGAGAATACAGCAGTGCAAAATCACAGATCCCATCAAGTCTGTATAGCAAAGGTGGGCAACCTGTGGCTCTTGAGCCACATGTGGCTCTTCCATTGTTCTGATGCAGCTCCCCTGACTGATACTGACTGCCTCCTCTGATAGGCACACAGCTGTTCAGGAGGCGGCTCATCCTTTGTTGCAGCTGTCTGCTCCACTCTGGAGGCATGTTTGGACAACGTGGTGATGTCACTCTACAAACAGGAGGCGGAGCTCAACTTTGACAGAACCTGCAGCCACGAGGAAGACGTAGTCGCAGACGCCAGAGCCTACCTACATGACACAGATAGTCCGCAACAAGGTAAGAGCTGTGGTTTTTTTTTTTTTGTTTCTTTTCATTTTATTTGTGACATTTGGGGGGCCCGTGGAGTGGGAGGGAGTGTGGCGGAAGATGGCTGGACTGGAGGGGCACATAAGGGTGTGCTGTTACACATGAGGGGTGGCTGCATAAGTGACACATGGGGGCTGCATAAGTGACACATGGGGGAGCTGCTGGAGTGACACATGGGGGCTGCATAAGTGACACATGGGGGAGCTGCTGGAGTGACACATGGGGGCTGCATAAGTGACACATTAGGGGGACTGGAGTCACATGGAGGGGCTATTGTGTTATATGAATCTGTCTTATTTTATTTCAATGTATCTTTTGTGGATGTGGCTTTTTCAGTATATTTTATGTGGATCTGTTTTTTTCAATGTTTTTTATATTGTTCATAGTGTGTATGCGCTTTTACATGCACCTTCAAACATCATACCAGGAGCGTGACCTAGCTGGCACAAGGCTACGCCCCTTTTTTTAATGTGTGACCTGGGCATGTGCATGATCTCGGCTCTTTGACATACCTACAGATATTTTTGGGCTGTTTGTCTCTGACTGGTTGGCCACCCCTGCTGTGTAGGGCAGACAGGAGCACTGTGTCTGTGTGGAGTGGAGTAAGGAAGCCTGGTGTGTTCAGGGCAGTGGGCACACAAAAAAAAAAAAAAAAGTTGTGCTTGTGCCATTTTGGTTGTCACTACTAGCCAGTGTCATGATAAAAAAAAAAATTCCTCCAACTTGTGTGCATTCACAGGAAGGCTGTGCTACCTTGTCTAATGGTCAGCGCGTTCAGTCAAAGGCCACTGCCATAATATTTGTGCAGTACAAGAATGTTGTCTGTTGCACCCCCAAAAAAATATATTTTTTTCAATTTTTATTAGAAAATATCGTGTATGTGTGCATAGGAATGCTGTGCTACCTTGTCTAACGGTCAATGGGTCCAGTCAGGGCTACAACTGTAATATTTGTGCAGTGTGTCAATATGGACCATGGGCCTGATTCAGAGCCGGACGCTCTGACCAGAGCGCTCGCTCTGAATCAGTGCCCTGCTCCATGAAAATGGAGCGGCCTCCTGGCCGCTCGTATAGCTGTGGGTGACCACCCACAGCATATGCGAGCAGGCATGATGATGGTCAAGACCATCGCGACCATCGGACTTGCGACAGAGACCCTGCAGTAGGGTCTCCCTGCCACAAGCCCTGGAGTGATTTTGGCTCTATCAGAGCCAAAATCACTCCCACTGACATCACTAGTGATGTCAGTGGGGCCGGCTTCAGACAGTAGGCGTTCCCATGGGAACGCCTCCGTCTGGCAGGCACGCCCCCGGCACGCCCACCAAAGGGGGCGTGCTGTCAATAAACATCGACAGCACGTCCCTTTTGGTGCGAGACCCGGAGCGATGGAAAGCCCGTCGCTCCCCGGGTCTCGCGCATGCGCACGACGGAGCTCCCTCCGTCGTGCGCATGTGCAGTGGGGAACATCAACCCGCTTGCGAGCATACTTCCACTCACGAGCAGGTCTGAATGACCCCCCATGTCTCCTCCTTCAGTTTCTCTTTTAACTGCGGCTGCCAGGAAAAAAACTCAGCTTTCCTAAGAGACCCATGTTTGATGCAGATGAGTCAACACAACAGTATGACATCTGGTTGGGTCCAAAAGAATTGCCGAAAATTTGTGAAATCTCTCCCGCGACTTCATCTGATACGTTCACCATTCAAAGAATAGTTGAGGATTATTTTAATGATAGCGTCCAAATAGTCATTTCAGACAGTGGCAGGAAAAAAAAGGCAATTTGGATGACCTTGCACAAACTGGCTCTGTTTTACGTAAGCTGCCCATCCTCAAGTGTGTACTCCGAAAGAGTTTTCAGCACAGCCGGGAACCTAGTCAGCGATCGGCGTAGGAGGTTACTTCCTTAAAATGTGGAAAAGATGATCATTAAAATGAACTACAAATTCCACGAGGAAGACCTTTTCCGGCAATTACGTCAGAGTCCAGAGGCATCTGTAATGGTGGATTCCAGAGGGGACAATTAATTTTGTGTGAAGATGATGTACAGACTGATGAGGGTGAGGACGATAATGGCGATGACATCTTGCCTTTGTACAGCCATTTTGTACATAGAGATCATTGCCAGCAATGTCAGCTGCCCATTGGTAGCTTGTTTTGTGGGGGCCCAAACAAACCAATCACTTTAGTCACAAGCGACAATCCCTGTCACTGAAGTGATTGGTTAGTTAATTAGTGGTTAGTGATTGTATGTCATGTTTATTATACATAATTACAGCATACATTATGCGCTGTTTGGAACATTGTTGACTGTCATTTTGCGTAGACAAACATTTTTATAGTTCATTAAACTGCCATCCTGTCTGCCACTGCAGTGCCACTGTGTCCTAGATATGCCATGTAGGAAATTGAACTGCCACATGTTTGTGCTGCCCACTGCTGTCGCTTAGCTTAGTCAGCCAGCTAGCTCGGTGCAACCTTTTGGCCTAAACTGGATGAAAATAATATTGTGAGATGTGAGGTGGTCAAAACTGACTGGAAATGAGTAAATTAAAATTATTGAGGTTAATAATACTGTAGGAACAAAAATAGGTCCAAATTATGTGATTTTAGCTGTTTTTATATTTTTGGTGAAAAAATAATAGATCCAAAACCAAAACACGCGAGGACGGTTTTGGCAAAACCAAAATATGAAGTTAATATAGATCTCAAACCAAAACACGAGGGGTCGGCGCACATCTCTAACAGAAATCACAGATTTCTTTTGCGGTTCCCCTATTTCTTTGCTGGTTTCTGCATCCTTATTGTCACTAGGTAAAGCCATCTTGAGATGGAGTTACCTAGAGAGTTATGAGTCTCTTTTGAATCGTATCTAAAATGCGCATATGTGGGCAGCGCACACTGACAGAACTCCTTGGGGACAGCGATAGATTGCTAGCTAAGGAGAGATAAACCCCGCTTAGGAGCAGGGTTTTCGGCAGAGTTCCAAGAAGTTTTCTGTGTTTTGTATCTGTGAGATCTGCAGCAATACAGAACACACCCACTGAATCACTGCAGCTAAAGCAAAAAGAACAGTTATGGTAGACTTACCTTTGATAACTCTTTTTCTTCGAGGTCCACAGGAACTACCTCGGGGTATGTGGTTGGAGTGATTCAGGCACCAAACAGTCAAAGCTTTAGCTCCCAGAGTGCCCTGGTCCTCCTCCGTATATACCCCACCCCCAGCCACAGGCAGTCAGTTTGTAAACAAGCCTAATGGCAGGAGTAGGAATTTGGAGAAGGAAGTACAAATCACACAAGAAACACTCTCACAAAGATGAGGGAATCAGTGACAAGAAGCAACGGATCCCAACTGAGGCCAGGTACGTCAGGGTGGGCACCCTGTGGACCTAGAAGAAAAAGTTAACAAATAACTAATTTTCTTATTCAGGTTACATAGGGTCCACAGGAACTACTTTGGGGACATCCTAATGCAGTTCCCTGAAGGGTGGGGACGCTCCTGAGCAGAGAGGAGAATCCACCGCACAAAAGGAAGCATCCTGGGAGGCAAAAGTATGAAATGCATAAAATTTGATGAAAGTGTGGATAGAAGCACTGCCAAATCAGAAACTCTGAGCTGAGGAGATAGCGAGGACAAAAAGGGTATTCAATGTCAACCATTTGAGGTCCACTGTGTCCAAGGGCTCAAAGGGAGGAGCCTGCAGTGCCCTGAGAACCAAGGATAAATCCCACGGTGTGGAGAACACCCTGCAAAAATGTTATAATATCTGGCAGGGGAGCGATTCTGCGCTGGAACCAAACTGACAATGCAGAAACATGAACTCTCAAGGTAGCCAGGCAAAGACAGAGGTCTAGTCCAGCCTGCAGAAGAGCACTCAGGAGAACCTAAAAACTTTAGGGTCATACTCTCTGTGGGAACACCATTGAAAAAAAGAATGCCAAATACTATAATAGATGCGGGCAGAGGAAGGCTTCCTTGCCCTGAGCATCGTCTGAATCACAGAAGCAGAAAAACCTTTTGGATTTCAGACGAGGTAGGTCCGGATGTAGGCAGGGACCCTGCACTAACAAATCCAACTGTAAAGGAAGTGGATTGTCTATAGATAGACCGTCAGACCAGTGAACCAATGTCGCCTAGGCCAAACCAGAGCTATTATTATTACCCTGCCACCTTCTTGCTTGAATTTTCTGAGGACCCTTGGTAGGAGGGAGATTGGAGGAAACAGGTATGCCAACCTGAAGTCCCACTTCACTGCCAGAGCATCCACGAAGACAGCTGAGGGGTCTCTTGTTCTGGACCATTACCTGGGGACCTTGTGGTTGTGATGTGAAGCCATGAGGTCTACAGTAGTCCCCACTTGTCCACTAGGAGCTGAAATACGTCTGGGTGGAGAGTCAATTCTCCGGCGCTGTCGGACTGAATCTGGACAGGCCTGCCCTGAAAGACGTCCTGTGCCAGAATTAGCGCCATGTGCACTGCACGAAGCTCCATAATGTTTAAGGGCAGTTGACTTTCCTGAGTTGTCCATCTTTCATGAAAGGTCTGATGACCTGTCACCGCGTGCCCATTCCTCGAAGACTTGCGTCTGTGGTGAGGAGAACCCAATTTGATTGATTTGGGATCCAAAACTGGCAAACCCTGTTTAGATGAGCTGTCGTAGCCACCATGAGAGGGAGGCGAACCTGAGATGAGGATAATTTGAGACCTTATCAGATGATACTATCCGTCCCAATGAGACCGGATCCATCGCTGCAGGGGCCTGGAACGGGACTGGGTATATACCACCATGTCGAAGGTGTATACCATAGACCCCAGGACCTGCATTGCTGAGTGAACGGATACTCTTCAATTGCAGAGCAACCTGCGCACCCACAATAGTAGAGCAGAAATCTGGTCCCCCGGTAGGAAGATCCATTGTGCCAGGGAATCCAGTAGTGACCCTCAGATGTACCATCTGTTGTATTGGAGTAAGAAAATACTTTTTCCAATTGACTATCCAGCCGTGCTCCTGTAGACAGACAATGGTCAGCTGGAGAGGACGTTGTAAAATCTACGGAGACTCCACCAATATCAGGAGGTCGTCCAAGTATGGCAGTATCCTGACTCCTTGACGTCTGAGATGAGCAGTCATGACTGCCATTATCTTGGCAAACACCCGAGGGAGCTGTGGACAGACCAAAGGGCAATGGTAATGTTGCTGACAAACAGCAAAACTCAGAAACCCTTGGTGGAAAAGTGAAATAGGTACATGCAGATATGCATCCTGTATGTCCAGGGTACCATGAAATCCCCAGGTTCCATTCCCAGCATAATTGACCATAGGGTCTCCATACGGAACTTGGGCACATGGATGAACCTGTTGAGAGATTTCCAATTCAGAATAGAGCGATGAGACCCATTTAGCTTCTGAATCAAACACAAATCTGAGTAATAACTCCTTCCTTGTTAGCCAAAGGAACCGGGATTATCAACCCTGAATTTAGCAGGACATGAATGGTTTACCAGAGGGCAAGGGCCTAGATAGAATCTAATGTGGGAGTTGTGCAAACACCCTTCTGGGGAGTAAACCTTTAGGAAGGTGTCACGTAAGAATCCCCATTAGGGAGGGGGATTTCCCACCTAATGCACTCTCCCTGTGGGAGAGGGTAAAAAGACACTAGTCATTTTGGAATCTGGAACAGTTAATCTTGAGTGTTCCATACTTCCCCCATAAACTCAGCAAGCTGTTCAGATTGAGGTAATCCAGCCTAAATCATCTTCTGGTGTCTGAACACCGGGTTTATTAAGCTTTAGGAGCAGGTACTTCATCTTCTATAATGAGGTTTGAATTAACTTCCCCTGCTAGAGAGGAACATCCACTGACGAATGACGCTCCTCCTCTTCAAGATAGGCCCAGAGGGAGAAACCAAAGGATTCCAGCGCTACGAATATATAAAAAGGATGGACAATGGACAGTTGGAATGAGAATTCTAATACAAAATTTAATAAGTTACACTAAAAACACATGTAAAGAAATTATACACAAAGGAATATGAAAATAAAAATAAGAATGAAATAAAAAATTAACTATTATAAAGAAGCCACATATAGGTGCAGGTGAACCATATCTGATGATTCTTAAATCTCAAAAAAACTTTGTACACGTTGTCATTATGGGTATTGTGTGTAGAATTTTGAGGACAAAAATGAATTTATTCCATTTTGGAATAAGGCTGTAACATAACAAAATGTGGAAAAAGTGAAGCGCTGTGAATACTTTCCGGATGCACTGTAGGTAACACTAAAGAAATGAAATGGATGGTGGTTATTGTACTGGGTAATCAATCCTGTGATTTTCTGTGTAAGTCTCAAGTGCATGCACAGGGATCAACACATATACAGGAATATACATATGTGCACCTTTGAAGCATTATCTGTGCTCTCATCAGGACTAAGTTTCATCGACATGTAGTTTACGACTTCACATAAAACTACACTTATACACTAAACTTTATCATTAAGTACAATTTTCTAGGTCAGAGAGTTCTGTTGCAGTAACTGCTACATATAACAATAAAAAAAAAAATCTAATTATGTTGCTGCCTCAAAAAAAACAAGCACGTTTCAACAGACTTTGTAACTTAATTTAAGAAAGTACAGTTTATTTCCAATATTTTAAAGCTACATTACCAATGGATTATAAAAAAAAAATGAATACCTAGGAATACAGGCTAGATAAGATATGAGTCTTCTGAGATCTTCTTGTCTTATTCTATCATGGTTGCTTCGAGCTGGAAATGTTAAAACTGGACCTCCTCGTTTATCTCTGCCACCTATATAAATCAATATAAACATTTTTCAATCAAAATATTTAATAATGCATATTGGTTAATTTACAGAAAGTGTAATTGTGGAGAGTACCAGATTCACACAGCTAAGATAGCCACCATGGCATTAAACTTTCGTGCTGCAGTACAATGGGTAATGTCAGCACTAAACACCTAATGCAGACTACGTTTTATAGCTAATGTTATGCAAAATATGTTTAAATATGTAATTCAATAATGTTATATTGAATGGTCGGCACTGTTGTGCTGGAATAGGGGATTTAGTACAGGCACTGTGTAAGATTATATGAATTTATTTTTAAATGTATTGAATGTGTGCTTTTAGAGAACAGTAATTTTTTAAAGTGTATTTACTGGCAAATGATCCTGTTAAAGGAAGACTATTGTGTCACACAGACCGTTAATAACATGTTAATTAAGCATCTGATTAACTATGTGCTCTGAAGGAGGTGGTATCTTTGTATTTCACAGTTTAAAAAGGATGTGTTATATAAGGAAATAGACAGTTGTGTGTTAAATTAAACTATCTACATACAAATAGATAATTTAATTATGTGTGGTAAATGTTGAGGATGAACTCAATTGACCGATCTCTGTCTATTGAGTTTATGTCCAATTTTAGAAGGCATTATTTCATAATACAAGATAGTAAAGTGTACTAGTCTTAAATAGTTTTAAGAGGCAGCGAGGATGACGTACTCTCCCTGTGAACGTGTGTTCGAGTTGAAAGTGGATAAAAATAGCTGATGTGGTTCTGAAATTGATAGACCATCTTGAACACTGTGGTGTAGAGATCATCTGAATTTCTAAGAACATGTGTATGCTGTCACACCTTCATCTAGGAATTAACTGTCTTTTTAAAAACAATTTATTGGAGCAAATAAACATCATCCCTGCTTCCAAGACACCTGCAACTGATTATAAACCATGACCAACAGAATAGCGCAAACCACTGTTCTATTCGACAAGCAGTCATGTAGTCGAGTCCCAGTTTCTCCAAGCTCAGGCCCTCTGCCCAATACTAGGAGGTGTTGCAGCAGCAGGGCCACACATACTCAAAAGCAAGCGGTTCCAGGCACCTGTGGAGGAGCCTGGAGAAATAACTGATTCCAGGTCACAGTTGCAGGAGCATGGTGGCAGCAGCGATTTACCTGCCCATGACGCAGCGGGAGGAGATAGAAATAAATGGTTGCTGACAATGAGAGGGAATCCCTATACCCTAAGAGTGGCGAAGTACGCCCACTCAGGTTGCTCAGGAAGAGCACATGCCCTGCAATATGTTCCTGCCAGCGCAGTAAGGCCAAACACTCACAGTAGTTTTTTCTTGCAATTATTCAATTACGGTTTTGAAAGAGTTGATATTAACTCTTTCAAAACCATGATTAATATAGTGCTTTTTAAGCTGGAATACTCTTGACATCAATTCCTATAAAACCTGGTACTAAAACTTTACTAAAATCTTAATTCAAATATACTCCCAATGCAGAATATACAAACGCAACATATAAATAATCAAAGGAGAATTTAAGAAAAGAAAGAAAAAAATCAATATAAGCTTCAACAATCACAAAGTACATGTACAAATGATCGAACAAGAAAACAGTTACAAAACGAAATGCAGGACAAGGGAGTGGTTCATAAACATTGCTGTATTAGCAATTATAACACACAATCAGCAAGGTGTTAGCAATCAAGTCCAGTAGTAGGACCATGGTTGGGGACAAGTGGAGGAGACTAAGGGGGGGGGGTTTAGAGGTGGAAACAGGGAGCTAAATAAAGGTCTAGATAGGCACTGAGTGTTGGGGGTGTTGAAGAGCACATGGTCTTGGTGTTGCACTTAAACCATGGTAATCACGATATTTACGCATTGCAGTAGTATATTTAATATTAACAAATTATGACCTTTCAGTAGTATTGTGAGCTTAAATGTTTGAAGTCATAATATGAACCAAGATTTTTTTGTATGCATATACATATATATATATATATATATATATACATATATATATATATATATATATATATATATATATATATACATATATATATATACATATATATATATATATATATATATATATATATATAATTGAGCATAGTAAAGAAGCATTGTAATCAATCCCAAGATTATCTCTTAATTACCCTTAAAAATCAAAATTATTATTATGTTAAAAACACGCTTTCAAAAAAATTGGAAGACAGGACTATAAACTACAAACTTTTACCCTCAAAAAACAAACAAATTTGTCTAATGCAAAACTGCATGTCTCCACTTCCAGGACTCCTAAATGCACTGGAGGTAGCTGCGTTGGTGGAGTGTTGATTACAGGTTTGTGCTCTGTAGGTTCATTTATTTAAAATCTCAATTAAATCATCAAACAAATTTGTATAGCAAAAAAAAATACAAAAATAAACAATGTTAACAAAACAAAATATTAAGATGTAAAACTACATTACTTACCTGATAGATATGCAACTTTTTCTTTTAAAATAGGCAATACTTCCACAGCTTTCAAGCTGTCATTTCTTTGGGGTCCTAAAAACAAATATTACATCATAGATTATTTGATCACCTTTGTACACTGTACTTTTAATATGGTTCGATGAATATTGAAGCTGTGATTGATTCATATAATGTGTTACTACTTCAGTTTAGTAATGTTTCTTATCAATTTCCTGTCTAGTGTACCAGACAGTTGACAAAAAATATGGCGTTGTATTATGGTATTGGATCAGGTGCAAAAATGTTTTTGACTTACAAGGAGAATAAAAAGAAAGATGTTCATTGATTAATAAATTCTGCATATGAACCAACTGAGATTTGTACAAACTTAATAGGGACTCCAGTTGTTGGCTGAGAATCCGCATTTAGCCTGACCCAAAGTGCATCTACATTTACCTTTGTTGTGTAGTGTCTATTAAACAAGTAAGGTATAGAAGATTTATGAAAGCTGTGTCCCGACTCCTGGCACCTCCATAACCTCAATAAAAGCTATAGAACATGCAGTGCAAAACTGGTATGGATGGGCGGTAGCCATATAGAAAATGCAATACATCTCAAAAGAGTTGCAAATTAAGGGATCGGTATGAAATACCGCCGGAAGCACGTCCAGCGGTTCAAATCCTGAAGCCGGAAGACCAGCAACAGAAGATCCCGACAGGTAAGATTTTTTTACTATTACTAACCCCCCCTAACTCTCCCTTGGGGGGAGGTTAGGGTCATGCACCCTGGGGGGGATGTTAGGGTTAGGCACCCCCTTGGGAGGGTTAGGTTTAGGCACTTACAAGGGGGGTTAGGCACTTTGGGGGGGGGGAAGGTTAGGGTTAGGCACCCCTAAATGACTAACCCCCCCTTGTAAGTGCCTAAACCTAACCCCAGGCCCGTTCCCTGCAGCCTAAACCTAACCCTCCCGGGGGGGTGCCTAACCTTAACATACCCCCGGGGATGCCTAACCCCCCACTTACCCTAGCCGAACCATAACCCTCACGGGGGGGTGCCTAGCCCCAACTCCCCCGGGGGGCCCTGAAACCTAACCCTCGTGCCCCGCGGCTGTCTGCGCCTGGCTTACCTTCGTTTGGTATCCCGGGCTCCTGACGTAGGGATGATAGGTGTCGGTACATCGACGCCTGTCATTAGTCCCCTGTCTGGATTAGACAGTCGGGAAGCCGGCGGTCTGCATTTCGACTGTCTGCTTCCTGACTGCATCCCGTAAATGAAGGTGGCCATTGATTGAATAGTGCAAACGTATATGTGCAGTACAGTTTTAAAAACACAATAAGGGCACACCCAATTCTACCCAGTGCTATAGATTAAACAATAGGTTACCATGTTAAAATGAAATCTGGCCACTTTGCTAACCCATTCCACAATTTTCTGACAGTTGCAGAGTGCTCTGCTGTATGGTAAACACCACCCAGTCACCTAGCAAATTGTGAAATAACAACCTGACACCTCCCAAAGGTGGATCAATTTGGACAATTAACAGGGCAAATCCTTTCACTGCCTCTCAGGAAAGTACAACATTTTTACAAAAATCTTTCCCATTTGTTGCATGTAGTAAAATCTACAGCTCATTGAAACAGTTCTTCATTCTGTTGAAATGTGATGAAATTAAAAGCTATTGTCTCATGTATGACTGCATGCCTTTGCTAGGTCAGAGATAAAAAAGCAAAAAACACTGAAAAAAATATAAAATTATTGCTATTTTCTAAAGATATTCTAAAATGGCAGGTACAAATTTGTTGGTACCTGTTAGAAAATATAATAATTGGATTATAGTGATATTTCAAAACTAATTGCTCTCTTTAATTAGCATCAACATGCCTTCAATCTTCTTATCAGTCATTCAACCTATTTAAATGCAGAAAAGTAGGCACAATGCTGTTTGATGGACCAGAGAAAGCAAAGGAGAGAGTTGTCTGAGGACATCAGAAAATTATAGACAAGCATGTAAAAGACTATAAGACCATCTCCAAGCAGCTTGAAGTTCTTCTGATTACAGCTGCAAATATTAAGAAGTTTAAAGTTCAACCTCCCTGGATGTGGTCACAAGAGGAAAATTGACCCCAGATTAAACAAAAGGATATCATGAGAATGGAAGTTTCCTTGGCTCGTTTTCTACCAGAGAGATACAAGATAAACTCCAAAGTATGTCAGTGTCTGATCGCACCAGCCAACACTTTTTGGGTGACAGTAGGCTCAATGGAAGAAAACCCAGGAGGACTCCACATTTGGAAAGAAAAAAAAAACACAACATAAAGCCAGACTGCAATTTGCTAAAATGCATATTGACAAGCCACAATGATTCTGGGAGAATGGCCTTTGGAAAGGGGAATCAAAACTGGAGCTTTTGGGCAAGTCACATCAGTTCTATGTTCAGAGACTAATAAGAAGCTTGCAAAGAAAATAATACCATTCCTACAGTTAAACATGGAGGAAGTTCAGTTATGTTATGAGGCTACTATGCCGCGTCTGGCATGGGGTGCTTTGAATATGTGCAGGGCACAATGTATCTCAAAGCTATCAAGGTATTCTGGAGCTAAATATACTGCCCAGTGTCAGAGAAAAGTGTTTCAGTTGCAGGTAAAGTGTCCACCAACAGAATAATGACCCAAATAGCACAACTAAAAGCTCCTAAAAATGGATAACACAGCCCATCAAACCTGTGACAGCTGGAGCACTGTGCACAGGAAAAGTGGGCCAAACTACCTACCAGGTGCAGTCTCATTCTGGAGTTTCAATTCTTTCCGAGCCCCATTGGGCATCTATACGAATAGGTGCTCGACAAAGCAATTCAATAGTTTTAAAGTTTGTGCGCCCATTAGTATTCAACGCACCTTAAAGCACATGGTTTAGCCGCACAAAGTGTCTAAACCAATTTAAAGTAGTGGTTAGGGCACCCAAAGAGAAATTAGGGGGCACAAAGCAATGGACTTTGCACCTCATGTGGCTGCGAGAATAAATGTGCCCCCCCTTGTGCCTTTTGGCAAGCCACACAGATGCCCGGCAGGGGAGTCGTAAACAATTTAATCATCCCCATTGATAGTTACTCAAATTGATCGATTGCAGTGATTGCCTCTGAAAGCTGTGCAACAAGATTTTCAACTAAGGGTCCCATAATTTTTGTCCATGCCATTTTCATTTGTTTTATTACTTGAAATATTCAGTTGAATCAAAAATCTAAAAGCAAAGTATGATTTAGTTGGAGAATGCTGGTTCTTGCGACTAAACACCCAGGTTAAGTCACGAGAAACGGCATTCTCCGACTTAAGTGATTGTAGTCTGACTAAACTGCAAAGTGAATTGAATAGCTCCAGGACAACTTCCTGGCACTATTCACCTCGCTCTTAATTTAATCACCCCCTTAGATGGCTATAAACCAACTGGCAAGCTATAAAAAAGGTCTCATGTTGCAGTAGGCAGTGTTTCATTCTGCCTATAGCCCTCCCTGCCCTTATTTGTTTTTTCCTGCACTGCCCCCTGTACCCTTGGGAGAGAAAGAGGGACTAGGCTTGGATACCTCCTCCCTTCTTTAGTCTTCCACAGCCTTTTCAGTGTGGTCTCCATAGCGGCAGCATGTCCATGGGACTGTGCTGTATTAAGGCCTCTAAACTGTGTATTACAGGGACGGGGAACCTCCAGCCCTCGGGTCGGATACGGCCGCAAGAACTTATCATCAGGCCCGGCCGGCTGTGGCTCTCTCCCGCTCAGTGGCATCCGTGACAGCACAGCGGGCGTCCCCCTCAGCAGCAGGCATAGGAACTTGCGGGGTGGTCCGAGTGCAGAACACCCTCCCCCCCTATGCACCCAATGGCTTGCTTAGCAGCATGAGTGGCGTCGATCGCAGTTCAATGAGCACGGGAGTGGCACCCCTCCAGGCCTATCGCGTGGCGACAAGTGGGTGGGCAGCTCAGGTTTAGCCCCGGCGCCATGTTATGGAGCGCACAGTCCCGGCGGATCTCTGAAGATGGTGGCAGCTGCATCGGTGGGAGGAAAGTCAGGTTATTACGGGACTGAGGGTGGCCGTGCCCTGAAGAGGATGAAGATGGATGGTATTGATGACAACGCCGCAGCAGTAAAAGTGCAGCCCTGTGTCTGGGGTGGGTGGGCAGCAGCACTGTGTAGCAGCATAGAGGAGCTTCCATTGTGTGTGTAACCGGCTGGGGTCTACCAGTCACTAACACTGCACACTGGTATGCACAATGCACAAGATAGGGATGCAGTGGGATGCTAGCATGGGTTCCTTTGACTATATACAGACATTTCCCAATAGATACTGTGAGGAGCGCTGCTAAATGTAGCACTTTTAGTGTGATGGTCAGTATGGGTACACACTGGGCGGAATTTAACTGTTTTCAGCCCCCATCGCGCCCGACAGAGCTATTCAATTGTTGCTCCTGTCGGGCACGATCAGCTGCTAGCGCTCCATTTCAGCTCGCAGCCCCAGAGGGGTGCGGGCTTAAATCGGCAAAAAGTGACCTGTTTGGGTGCCCAAACGGCACTTATCGCGATCACTCCCAGCACTTTGGTCGGGGTTAGCCGATTTACGCGGCTAAACCCGACCACTTTGGGCGCGATCAGCGCGAAAATTGAATAGCGGCCCACAATCTCCTGTCACTTTAGACGGGAGATCCGGGCCGCAAAAACAATTGAATTCCGCCCACTGTGTCAACACAGTCGATTCACTGGCACAGCGCCTGTATGGCCCCCGACTGATGTTATAAATATCCAAATGGCCCTTGTCAAAAAAAAGGTTCCCCATCCCTGGTGTACTACAACACCTCCAACTGGATTCCATCCCAGCAGAGCTGCACTGGGAGACAGGTGAACTTTCTTATCCCATATACCTAGAGATGATCTAAATAAAACACACAACCAAATACAGCTAAATTAATCCCAATGTGAAAAACTTCCAAATTAGTACACCATGTTCTATGTATATTTATCAACAACCATTAGCCCAATTGCCAGCCAACATAAACATTAATCATAATAAGCAAGGGTACGTCAAATATATAAAGACATACCTGCTAGAAGGGCATGTGTATATAGTATATGACGTGCACAAAACACTTTCCTTCTCATGACAACAGACCGAAACAAGTAGTCATGGCACACAAAAAAGCCATCAACATTGCCAACTATGACCATCACGGCCCTGCAGCAACATAAGAACACAAATGTCGGATAGCACAACAGAACAACATTTGCAGACCAAATTCTGCCCCAAATACAGACCAAAACAATATTGCAATAGCCAACCACTCAAACATCCACACTAAAAATCAAAACACCACACCTAGATTATCCACTCCAAATAACTAAGAATTGTAAAAACCTAACAAATTAAACGCATCCAATCACATACACCCAATAAATATAACACATCCAGCAATACAGTACATAGAGCCCAAATCGGAGATGGACAATAATGCTACCAAATTTAAATGCAGTGGCTATGTGAAAATATCGCAACCACTAAGATTTCTATTGGGACGCACACAGTCAGCTTCAAACACACCAAGTAATTGCGTACAAAGATGCAGCATCAGTCGCAGAGCAGTCGATTACCAAAGATCTATGGTTATTCAGAATGGCTGCCAGAGCTAAGAAGCTGGAGCATTTGCAACTGCGTATGGGACAAACTGTCACAATGTTTCGGCATTTTCGTTGCCACTCCTTTGTTAGCTACCAAAAACGCTCCGATTGCCAATCACATTGCGACCAAACCCTCGCTGCGACCACAATCAGTAATGAAACTTGAGGAATGTGCATTGAGACTCAGATGCAAGCACAAATCACCTATAAATCGCTCAACTGAGCAAACATCAGCATTGAGTCCATCTCTGAATCAGGCCCATATTCAGTGGTTCCTCAGGGTCTTTCCAAACACAGGTTCAGGCGTAACAACGGGCCAGTGTTTCCTCAGGGCTTTAATTACTACAGTTGTTCCTGTGTCAGATCATGTGCTTAAAACAAATCTTTTAGATACCTCACAATGCTCAGACGGTCTCGCCTTACTAGATCCGTGTTTATTTGTAGCCTTTACCATACACATCTGTTAATAAAACAGAGTCGGTGTAGCATCTTTTTATTAAATCTTTCTTGCATTTCCAATAGCTGTAATTCAGTTACAGGATCTAAATGAATTTCTAAAACCCGTAAAAATAGGGATATAGGTAAAGAATACTTCTAAATGTTTTGGTTGGTGTAGCTTTCACTGTAAGATTTTGTAGGCAGGATGCCGATCTGTGAGGGTACATTTTTATTTTGAAGGGCAAAAATTTGGACGCAATGCTATAGCTGTGTGGCGTATTATAAAATGGTTGCACTTATGTGTAGCATAATATTAAATGTAGTATATAAACTCTTTGTGGAGAATTCAATTATTTGCACTGGCGGCTTTAAACTGCTGGGCATCCGACGGAGGAATACAACCATTCAGGCACGATAGCCGCCAGCGCTGGAATTTTTGCTTGTCCTCTCCTAAAGCAAATGTGAAAAAATTACCTCAGCACAAGGGTGAGAAAACTTTCAGCAGCGAAGGGGTTGAGAGACTATAATTTCTTCAAACTCAAAAATAGATCCATTCTATAATACAAACATATTGTCAAATATAGATTATAATATGCAATCCATGTGCATGTGTGTCACTTACCGGTGAAGTGCATTACATTGATTATCTTATTACAATGGCACATATAATGGGGTGGGATATATTGGACAGTAAGTGAACATTCAGTTCTTGAAGTTGGAAGCAAGAAAATGAGCAACCGTAAGGATGTGAGCGACTGACTTTATTAAATTGGCAAATAAACTTTTATACATGTTGTTATTATGGGGTATTGTGTGTAGAATTTGGAGGAGAAAAATGAATTTATTACATTTTGGAATACGGCTGTAAGGAGAGGGAGAGGTAGTGTGTGGCCGGAGGCCAGCCACACAGGGTTAATGGCTGCCGCGACACTGAAGGGGTTAACCCCTGTGCTGCGGCGCCATTTTTAAACGGACAAAAGACGCTAAGCGTCCATTGTAAATGTGTACTCTGCGCTAGGTGCCGAGTGTTTAAACATAACATATTTAAAATGGTATGTGCACAGGCATGAAATGGGAATGTATTTAAAATGTATGATTTTAAATGTAAAATGGGTTTAAATGCACTTTTTGTATATGACATGACCAGCCTCTGTGTCTGCAGGAAACTAGATGCTAATTGTCATTCCCCAGCAGGAGGTCTGATGAATAGAAAGGCTTGGCTGGAAGGTTTCTGTGTGTATAGTGTTATACAGCACTTTCTTTGAAAAGACAATTTGTTTGTTTTAAGAAACCCCTTTTGGAGGTCACTGAATGTGTTAAGGTTGGAAATGCGAAACTGATAGATACTTCCATTGGGAAGGATGAATGTTATTTACTATTTCCTGTGAAATGTAATATCAACATTTTAGGAGACAGTTATAATGGATGATAAATCAGTTTATGTTTAGGTTTGGATGGTAGATTAGAAAGGAGGAAATTGGGTGACTCCTTTGAAATGTAATATGTGGTTCAATTATATTTTCTGAGGAATCATGATTGGTTGAGAGGAACACAGGGCGGATTTGCCCCCCTGTGATGTTGTTTGTAAGAATGATATAAAAAGAAAGACTGTGAGCCCTGTATGTGTACAACCCTGTAACTTCATTGGGGAGAAGAACTGCTTGATAAGATTTCTTGTATGCGATGTACCCCTTCATCCGGAAGGACGAGTCTTCTCCAAGACTTTGAGCAATAAACATCTTGCCTGACTTCAATTGTATCTCAATCCTGTGACCAACAGAATTGCACCAAACGCTATTCCGTTCTCCGGCTGTTCTGGGCAAGAGCTCCGTGTCTCCAAGTTCAAGCCCTCTGCCAAGTTACCGTGCAGACCTGGTCCATTGCGAGGGATCAGGAGGAATCAGCCAACACCAATCAGCGGGTGTGGTTGCCGCAGCTAGTCAAACGCATACGCAGCAGAAGCAGTTCCAGGTGCCGAGGTAGGAGCCTGAGGGTAAAAAGCGGTTCCAAACGCCGATGGTAGAGTTTGGTGGTGGCAGCATCGTTACACGCCCATGGCGCAGTGGGCGGAGTCAGTTACAGGCGGTCACTGACGGTGATTGGGATTCCAAAAGCTCTAACCCATGACCAGGGCCGGCCTACACGAAAGGTGTCCGGTCACAGAGAGGAAAATTAATATATTTTTCCCAGGAGCTGTTTTCTGCGGGCGCATCGCCCGGCAGCAACAGCCTACCGGCCGGCACTTGCCCCGCCGCATTCCCGGTCACCCTCGCCTGCCCCTGCTGTGGAACGCTGTCCTCTGAAGCGACCGGAGGCTAAAGAAGCCTCCGATCACTTCAGAGGCAAGCATTGCCTGTGATGCACTGCGCGGGTGACGTTACCCGCGACGTGAGGAGCCTGCCCTGCATGCCTGCTGGATCTATTAGATCTAGTCAAAGCGAGATAGCGGTGGGAGCGCGAGCGCAAAGCATGTTAAGGTAAGTTCTGGGATTAAGGGAAGTGAGTTTTTTTGTACAAGCGGCACTACAGGGGCATTATATGGGGGCACTACTACAGGGGCATTATATGGGGGCACTACTACAGTAGCATAACTAAGGGGGCACTACTACAGGGGCATAACTAAGGGGGCACTACTACAGGGGCACTACTATATGATTTCCTTCCTTTCAAATCAAGGGAGCAATGTCGGCGTATCTAAATATATTTTGGGGTAAAAGGTAAAAAAGTTCTCTGACCCCTGTCGTAGAGGAATATTAATGGTTAGGTTTAAGTATAGGTGAAGTGGGGGGGTGGAATAGAGGCATTTAAAATGTACAATCATATGAGGAGTTAAGAGATTCAAAAGATAAAATGTAAAGAGTAATATTCCCTACAAAAGCGATTTGGCTACCTTAATTATGAATCGTTTCCCACACCTCCTTAGTTTATTTGTCCAAGATCATCTTTACCATCTTTTTCATATCATTGTATATAATTTGTTTGCATTAGGATCCTCTCAATCTACAGTGCTGTGTAATATTTGTGCTTTTTAAGTAAAAGGATATTAAAATCAAATAAGCTGTATTATGTACATTAAATACTGAAAGTGAAAATCCTTTGACAGTGGAATGGATAGAAGTTTAAAATAAATATTATACTCAATAGAGAAAGCTCCCAAGGAATTGCTGGAGAATCTCAGGGAGCAGTCCTTGGTTCAGTTTTGTTCAATGTATTTATGTGTGATATTATTTGAGAGAAAATAGAGGAGGAATCTTTATTTCGAATCGCGAAACAAAGCATGTCCAACACAAAAATCTAAAATCATACACAGGGGAAAGGGAACTTGGGAATTAAATTTCAGATGGCATGAAGTTAAGCAAACATTATACAGTACTCTAGCAGTGGGAAACGTCAGTAGAATACTTCGTATAAAAACTTGCAGTCAAATAAAAACTCACATATCTGTAGGATGTAACTTTAGAGCTTAGTACAGACTATACAATGTGTGTGTAACCAGCTATGCGACTGCCAACATATCGGACGGACGGTACACACTAGACCAGTGTTTTTCAACCACTGTGCCGTGGCACACTAGTGTGCCGCGAGTGGTTGTTGAGTGTGCTGTGGTGGTCAGCTCAGTACTGTAGTTTATTCCTTTTTCATTAGCCACGCAAACCGCATAGCTGGATAGTGTGCCTTGGCAATTTTAAAATCTTGTGTAATGTGCCTTGAGTTGAAAAGGTTGAAAATCACTACACTAGACTATATGGTGCACGACCGCCCGATATGTTGGCACCTGTCGCATCCCGCTGTATGGGGTTGTCAGTCGAATCGTCTGGTTCAGCTGCATGTAGGGACGACCTGACAATGCGGCTGACGACCCCACGGGAGCGCGCAACAGTTTCCACTTAAGCCTTAAAGATAGCAAAGACGATCTTGGACAAATAAACTTAAGAGGTGTGGGAAACAATTCATAAATAAGGTAGCCAAATAGTCTTTGTAGGGAATTTTACTCTTTACATTTACCAGTGGAAGCTGTTGCTCAATCCCGTGGGGTCGTCAGCCGCATTGTCAGGTCGTTCCGACATGCAGCTGAACCAGACAATTAGACTGACAACTACGCTACACAATTTGGACGATATGTCGTTCCGATCAGTCAGAATTGGGCACATCATCTGAGAAATCGTAAACTGTGTACTTAAGACTTTTAGAGAAAATAAATAAATAAAAGGCTGACTACTGTAACTATTAGCTCCTTTCCAGCCGTCAAAGTTTGCTCTTATGTTTATTATAGAAAATTTGGCTATGTGATATATACTGCACGCGGTATGAGGCCAATATACAAATATATTTGTGGGCTGTTTCATTCAATATATTGTGCAGGGGAGTTTCTAGAGAGGAGGGGGCCCGTGTGCAGTCTCCAACCATGGGCCCCCTCCTCTCCGCCCGGCAGCCCACGAGCTGTGCGCGGCCAGCGCCGAAGCTATTGACCCCGGGTACTAGAGTGTGCCCAGAGTCTATAATGAATGCACAGGTCACCGGGAAAATGGCAGCGGCGACCACTTTCCCTGTAGTGCACAAAAGACGGGAAAATGGCCGCTGCAGCCACTTTCCAGTCGTTTTACAGGGCCAGACCTCCGTGCTGATGCGGGACTCCGGAAAGGTAGGTAATATTATGGGTGCAGGGTGTACGGTGCGGGGCCCCCTTGGACCCAGGGGCCCATGTTCCCCGCATACCCTGCGCTTATTATAGATACACCCCTGATACTGTGGAAGAAGGGCTGTGTAGGGGAAGTAGGGGTGTTGGGTGTAAATATATACACTCAATGGCCACTTTATTAGGTAATCCTGAAAACCTGCTCATTAATGCAAATATTTAATCAGACAATTATGTGACAACAACTTAATGAATAAAAGCATGCAGGCATGCTCCATACATTTGGTTTTTGTTCGGACCAAACATTCTAAATTACTAGGTAGTTTGAGTATCTCAAACTGCTGATCTCCTGTGATTTTCACAGACAACAGTATCTGGAGTTCAAAGAGCATTTTGTAGAAAAAGATTATTTCTAAAGGTGCATACACACAACGATTTTTTGAACGATTATCGTTAACGATATTGTTTATCATTCAAAAAATCGTTCACTTTCTAAGTTAAAACGATGAATGGTTATCGTTCATGCGCGTTCACGTTTGTAGTTTAGTCAGACTGACCAACTCAACGATTTTCATTAAGGGAATATGCAAAAATCGTTTGTAGTTCAACAAAATCGTTCATTACATTTAGTAAATGAACGATTTTAGTAAACGATTTTCGTAAATTTTTCCCTTGAAAAAATTAACAAAAATCGTGTACTTAAATCATTAATTTACAAAATCTTTATGGTGCATACACACAGTCAGATTTGTCAGATGAACGATTTGACCAACTATTTGAACGATTTGAACTATGAACGATTTTTGACTGCATTAAAATGACTGAAATCGTCCAAAACTGACTGCAAAGACATCAGAAGTCAGATATTGTTATCTAACCATCAGGAACGCGCATCGTTCATCATTCAGACATGTCAGATGTGTCAGATATGAACGATTTTTTAACTAGTTATCGTTCAGATCTGAAGAAAAATCTGACCGTGTGTATGCACCATTAGAAGAAGATTCCTTAAGCTGGGTACAAACTTCTCAAAATATCATTTTCTTAATCGATAAACGATATATCGCAAGTGCATCGGCGGGTGTGTACACCCAATATGTCTGCTGGCAAAATCACTCACAGACGTATCAGGTCGGCCCTGCAGCACATCCAATGCATCTGCACGTGTCTAAAGCTGACCCATACACATACACAGAACCCGCCTACACTGACATCACAACTGGGCGGGCGTCCAGTTGTGGTCAGCCAAGATATAATGAGCGACCGATTGGCAAGTGCGCATAGCTTACACATTGGCCGCTGATGTGTCGTTCAAGTGTGTAACCAGCATTGACACATGTCAGAGGATAATGGTCAGATTGGTTCCAGCTGACAAGAAGACAGAAAGGCAAGTCTCCATGCGTTACAAGATTGGTATGCAAAAGAGTAGCTCTGAAGGCACAGCACTTTGAGCTTTGAAGTGGAAGGGATACAGCAGAAGACCACTACTAAGAACTGGAAACAAAGGCTTAAGTGAACAAAGGATCAACAAAACTGGACAGTTGAAGAAAAAAAAATATTACCTTGTCTGACAATTCTCTAAACCTCCTGTGACATACAGATGGTAGGGTCATAAGTTGGTGTTAATATGTATATAGCGTTCCCGCTAGGCTGTTTTAGCAGGGCGCTGCGCCCTGCCCTCCTTCTGGAGGGCAAAAAGCACCCTGTCCTCACCCCGCAGTACACTGCTCCACTAAGACAGCCTGCGGGTGCCGTCTCCACCCACAGTTCGCAGTGTCCCGCAGGTGGCAAAATGTGTGGTTCCTTGCGCAATACAGATATGGCATGCCATCATACCCTGTGGTTAACGGCAGATTCAGCACTCTCACAGAATGAGATTGCTGTCACTCACAAAATGGTGGAGCTGCTAATTCACAGAATTGTGTGCTCATTGGAATACACACATGCAGTCTATGCAACTGAGGTCAAAGCAGTTATGTGGCTTCCACATCCCACTAAGTGCCCACAATCTTCCCATTTGACCACCAAAACAATCACACTGGCTTCCAACATCCTTCTCACTGCATATATTTATCTAATTTAGAATACACCTTCAGCTGCCTTATTTTCAAAAATATACTTTTTTCCCCTGTATGCCTAAATGCTGCTATATATTCCCTAATCCCTACTGCTGTGTGGTCTCCCAACTGTGATAGTCTGTGTTCCCTCATCCGCACCAATGTGATCATGTCTAAGCAGCCTTAATGGGACATATGAAACCGTAAGGTTTTTTGTGTATGGAATTTCATAGCTTTTTTAAAAGTTATTACCGTATATACTCGAGTATAAGCCGAGTTTTTCTGCACATTTTTTGTGCTGAAAAAAATGGGATTTTGGTACCTACTGTTAAATCCTTTTCTGATTCCACAGGGGACACTGGAGGTGCTTACGCTGGGGTATAGAGGCGTGGATAACTGGAGCCGGCACTTTAAATAATTTAGAAGTGTGAAGCTCCTCCCCCTCAGACTTCAGTTTAGAAAATGAAGACCGAGAGGAGATGGACAAAAAGCGGAGTAAAAAGGGAGAGAACACACAAATATCACAACATACAACATATGGAACAAACCGAACAGGCAGGCTAAGAGCGCAGATGTGGGCGTCCAGTGTCCCCTGTGGAATCAGAGAAAAGGATTTACCGGAAGGTAGCAAAATCCCATTTTCTCTTTCATCCACTAGGGGACACTGGAGGTGCTTACGCTGGGGACGTCCCAAAGTTTTCCCCATGGGTGGGAACACTCTGCGGGGCCTGCAGAACAAGACGGCCAAAACGGGATGCCGAAACCGCGAACGTATCAAATTTGTAAAACTTGGCAAACGTGTGCACAGAAGACCAAGTGGCCGCACGGCACAACTGTGACGTGGAGGCTCCCCTACCGGCCGCCCAGGACGCACCCACAGAACGTGTGGAATGGGCCGAAATGGACGAAGGAGGCCGGCATTCGGCACCAACATAAGCCTGATGAATAGTCAGTCGGATCCAAAGTGCCAAAGTCTGCTTAGACGCTGGCCAACCCCTCCGAACCGCATCATAGAGGACAAAAAACGACTCAGACTTACGGAGGGAAGCAGTCCTGTCAACATAGATGCGGAGAGCTCTAACCACATCCAAGGTAGAAGAACCACCAGAGTCCTCCACCAAAGACGGTACCACAATAGGCTGATTAATATGAAAAGCGACACTACCTTGGGAAGGAAGGCGGCTACCGTCCGGAGTCCCGCCCTATCAGCATGAAACACAAGGTAAGGTGGCTTATAGGACAGAGCACCCAATTCCGAAACTCTACGAGCCGAAGCTAGAGCCAAGAGAAGGACCATCTTCCAAGACAAGTACTTAATATCAACCTCTTCCAAAGGTTCAAACATGGACGACTGAAGAAACAAAAGCACTAAGTTCAAGTCCCAGGAAGCAATCGGAGGTACAAAAGGAGGCTGCACCCGCAAGACTCCCTGAAGAAACGTCTGCACCTCAGGAATGAGGGCCAATTTCTGTTGAAAGAAAATGGAAAGAGCAGAAACCTGCACCTTTAAAAGTTCCAAGACGAAGGCCAGAATCCAGACCCGTCTGAAGAAAAAGCAGAAACCGGGAC
Source organism: Taudactylus pleione (assembly GCA_031769625.1). Classification (NCBI taxonomy): domain Eukaryota; kingdom Metazoa; phylum Chordata; class Amphibia; order Anura; family Myobatrachidae; genus Taudactylus; species Taudactylus pleione. The sequence continues at coordinate 15,750,302 of JAUIMM010000384.1, forward strand.
AACCGAAAAGTCCTAGATGGAAGATCCCGACTGGAACACCACGAGATATAAGAACGCTAGATGCGGTGATAATGCGCAGCAGAAACTGGTTTCCTGGCGCGTAGCATGGTGGGAATGACAGACTCTGGGATTCCTCTGCGTCTTAGGATATCGGTTTCAAGAGCCACCCCGTTAAACACAGTTGCGCTAGGTTGGGGTGTACTAAAGGACCTTGCTGTAGCAGATCCGGGCACAGAGGAAGGGACCACGGATCGTCTGACAATAGGGACCGAAGGTCCGCGAACCAACTCCTCCAAGGCCAGTTCGGAGCCACGAGAATGACAGAGGCTGACTCGTGTTTTATCCTTTTTAGCAGTCGAGGAAGAAGTGGAATCGGAGGAAAGAGGTAAACAAAGTCGTAGTTCCATGGAGCTGTCAGAGCGTCTACTGCCACTGCCTGCGGATCTCGAGTTCTTGACACGTATACCGGGAGCTGACGATTTAATCGTGACGCCATGAGTTCCACCTGAGGACATCCCCATCGACGTATCAGCGCGTTGAACACGTCTGGATGAAGCTTCCATTCCCCGGGGTGGATATCCTGTCGGCTTAGGTAATCTGCTTCCCAGTTGTCCACACCCGGGATGAATACCGCCGACAGGATTACTGTTACTTCTCGCATGGCCATGCGACTCAGAGTCCCGCCGTGGCGGTTGATGTACGCGACCGCCGTCGCGTTGTCGGACTGAACGCTTACCGGACGAGTTCTTAGAAACTCTGTTGCTTCTTTCAGAGCATTGTAGATCGCTCTGAGTTCCAACACATTTATGGGCCACTTTTGTTCTAGAGGGGACCATCGACCCTGTAAATGATAATCGAGGACTACAGCTCCCCATCCTCGAAGGCTGGCATCCGTTGTTACGATGATCCAGTCCCACACTCTGAATCTCCGGCCCGCAAGAAGATTGTTGGATTGTGTCCACCAGAGAAGGGCCACTCTGGTAGCTGGGCTCAGACGGATCTGGCGATGTAGGAGCAGGTGAGACCCTGACCCCTGTGTTAGTAGGTCCAGCTGAAACACCCTGGAGTGGAACCGCCCGAACTGTATTGCCTCGAAGGCTGCTACCATCTCTTTGGTCTGAGGACCAGCTGAACTAAAAAACGGATACCCCGGGCCTTGTCTACTGGAAGGAAGATCCTCTGTGATGACGTATCTAAGATCATGCCCAGAAACAGGAGCTTCTGGGACGGATTGAGATTTGATTTCTTGAAGTTTATTATCCAACCGTGTTGGATTAGAGTCTGATATGTCAGTAAGGCATGACTTTGTAAGAAGAGATACCGACTGCGCCTTGAGTAACAGGTCATCCAAATAAGGGATTATGGGCCTGATTCAGAGCCACTCGTAAGCGGCAGCTCGTTCGCTCCGAGCGATGTTTGCCCAACTGCGCATGCGTACGGATCGTTATACGCATGCGCGAACCAGTCAGTGCGGTCGAAATTCATGTGCTCGCAAAATAGCGAATGCCTGCTAATTTGAGTGACAGAATGAGGCGTATGTGGGTGGTAACAGGGGAAGGTGCTTGAAAACGGGGAGTGGAAATCAGATCGCAGGCGTGCTTAAAGGTCAAAACGGGCGTTTTAAGGGAGTGCATAAATAATCCACCAGCGTCATTGACCACGTCACTTGGTTTTTTTTAAGTCAGAACTGCTTGCAAAATAGTGGTTGAAAAAACCAACCACAAGAATAGCGAGCAGTTCATACGCTGGTCGTTGTACTCGATTAATCTAATAAATAGCGGACATGACGTATGGTGCGAGCGGCCAGGGGGCGTATTTTCCAAATTTACGTTCGCATGTTTTGCTCGCTCGTTCAGACTTAGAGGCGTGAACAGACCGTAAAGTGCGAACGGTTCATTTGAATAGCCACCCCTTTTTAGAAAACGAACGACAGCAAATAGCGAGCGGCTCTGAATGAGGGCCTATGTTCACTCCCGATGACCGAAGGAGAGCAATCATGACTGACATGAGTTTGGTGAAGATGCAGGGAGCAGAGGATAACCCGAACGGCAATGCCCAAAACTGATAATGATCCTTCAATATGGCGAAACGCAGAAAGGCTTGGTGTGGTTCCCAAATGGGAACGTGGAGATAAGCATCCTTGATATCCATGGATAATAGGAACTCTACTGGTTCCAAGCTCGCAATAACGGACTGCAGAGACTCCATTTTGAACCGATACATCTTCAGATACAGGTTCAATGACTTGAGGTTCAAGATGGGCCTGACCGATCCATCCGGTTTGGGTACTACAAACAGGTTCGAGTAAAACCCCATACCTCGTTGATGTTCTGGAACTGGGACTAGCACAGATGATACTACTAGAGACTGGATAGCCTCCTGTAGAAACCTGGCCTTGTCTGCAGGTATTGGCAGACTTGTAGTGAAGAACCGAGGTGGAGGGGGGACCTCGAACTCTATTCGCTACCCCAGGGAGATTAGTCTGCAGATCCACGGCTCTGGAGATGTCTGGTTCCAAACTTGTTGAAATCTTTGCAGGCGGCCTCCCACTGTAGGTGGTCCCAGGTGGGACGGTAGACCATCATGCCACCTGTTTTTCAACTGGCTTAGGCTCCTGTCTACGTGCAACAGAGTGTGGGCGACCTCTACCTCTGCCGCCTCTTGCTTGGGAGGGAGCACCTCTGGCTCTACCACGAAAGGAATGTGGCGCATGAAAGGAATGAAAGGAAGGTCCAGTGTAAGATCGTCTGGGAGCCGATGCAGTTGACGGGAGGAAGGAAGACTTACCCCCCGTGGCCTGGGATATCCATTTGTCTAATTCCGGGCCAAACAGCATGTTGCCATTGAATAGTAAACCCTCCACCGCACGCTTGGATTCTGCGTCCGCATGCCAGGCGCGCAACCAGAGGGCTCTGCGGCCCGAAATAGCAGAAGCAGATAGGCGAGCACTAATCTGACTGATATCTTTTGACGCTTCTCCCAGGAAAACTGCAGACTCACGGATGTGTTCAGCTAGTAAGCGTAACTCTGCTCTAGAAGTACCCGAGTCCAAACCTGTAATCAACTGGTCAGCCCAGCAAACCACCGCTTTGTTAATCCAAGCAGTAACAAGGGTGGGCCTAAGTTGAGCACCCGCTGCGGTATAAATAGATCTTAGCGTTGTCTCCAATTTACGATCCGAAGGATCTTTTAGTACTGTAGCTCCCGGTACTGGGAGTGCTGTTTTTTTTAGAAGACGGGAGACAGACATCTCCTGGATGATGGAAAAGGGTAGCTAGAAGGAAACCAGCGCGGAATTTGGAACCGTTAATCCGGTTGCTTCCAGGCCACTGAGAGCTGCTGTTGAAGATGCAGTGAGAACGGAAAAACCGCCGAACTCTTTGGTTGTTCATGAAATAATTCACACTCCTGGGATGCAGGAATAATATCCTCAGGTAAGTTAAGGATTTTTCTTACCGCCAAAATTAAAGATTCCACCCCAGGAGAGGTGGATTCTAACTCTAGAGGGGTATCGTCCTGTAATGCTTCCTCCAATTCCCCTTCCTCAGTATCCTCCCTAGCGAGGAATTCCTCATCAGACTCTTCTGACTGGAGAATAGTTGATAAAGGACGCTTTTGTGTCGGTCCCTGTAAGGAAGTGGAGGGTACGGACACAGCTGTACCCATTACCTGTACAAGGGTGTCTAGAGACCTGGTTAGCCCAGCAACCCATAGAGGCTGAGACTTACGTGCCTCAGCTAACTCAGACGTTAAATCCGTCATTACTCCTACCATGTCAGCGGCCCATGTAGGCGCAGGTGAGGCAGTATTAGCCACAGGTGGATCAATTGCTATACAAGCATCACATAATGTGGACCCAGCAGCATGCGGCTTGGATAGTTTGTTGTTACACCTAGAACAAACATCTTTTGAGACGCTTTTGTTCTGTTTGACATGGATACACACAGTCACCACACACAGAGTATATACAGAAGTAAAGAAAAGCAGAAGGCTGGCTTGGGACACAGAGGAGGAGCAAACCCCACTCCCTTCCCACAGATCAGATTCCCTGCACCCCCAGTGTATTATGCACAGCCTCTGCTTAACTGGCAGCTGCTGTAGCCAGGAATGGGGAGCCAAAGAATCCAGCCTTCAGTTCTGCTGCACTCTTCCTGTATAAGGGAGAGATGCAGGCATTTAAGAGTTAATAAACGGCAGCCACGCTGTTTATTTACAGGCGCTTGCCGCATATAGAGAGCCCGCGCTAATTAGGCCCCGCCCCTTCTTCATGCCCTAAGGGCTCCATTATGGCTGCTATGTCCATCCCCCCCACTCTACTCCGCGCTACCCGCGTGTTCAATGGGGAGAGGGGAGAAACAAGCAGCTGCGTGTAGCGCTGTGTTTTCCCTAACACAGCGCAGGGCAGCGCTGACAGCGGGACCTTGTAGCGCTGTCTAACAGTGCTATGCACACAGCGCAGTATGCTGTGTCAGCGCCGGGCAGGAGCCGGGGGATGCGCAGCTTGCTACTCACTGCGTGTCCCCGGAGAGGCTTCTCTCGGCAGGTCAGCAGAGTCTTCTCTTCTTGTTGTGAAGACCTGCTGTGGCGATAAGGAGTTGTCAGGAGCTCTTGTAATGAGCCCTGTGCACTCCTTACTGGTGTTTGCTAAAACACCAGGGCGCCAGGTACCCAGACCCCACCTTTTAGATAAGTGGCGAAGGGTACCTATAGGAATGTAAAAGATGTTTGAAAATAAAATAAATATATTGCTGGAGTACAGCAGGTTGTGACCAGCTCCGTAGGCACATTTTCTAAACTGAGGGCTGATGGGGCATAGAGGGGGAGGAGCTTCACACTTCTAAATTATTTAAAGTGCCGGCTCCAGTTATCCACGCCTCTATACCCCAGCGTAAGCACCTCCAGTGTCCCCTACTGGATGAAAGAGAAAGCCCCCTTCGGCTTATACTCGAGTGATACTCCAGGACCATCGGGCCGCGGTGCAGACTGTGTCTCTGTGACACAGCTGCACCGCGTGTGTAGCACTGACCGTACGGAGTTCGGTCAGCACTACACAGTGCCAAACACACAGCCGCCGGCAACGGCAGCTGTGTGTTTGTTGTAATTAGCAGCTGATGAGAGTCTGTCAGACTCTCATCGGCTGCTGCTGCTCCCACTGCGGGAGCCATCTTCCGGCTCCCGCAGTGGGTAATGGGAGAGAGACGTCATGATGTAATGACCTCTCCCATAATGCAAAGCGGCCGGAGGAGCCGGTAGCAGCGTAGGGACCAGGAGCGGGGTCTCTCTCTACTGGGGGGGGGCTACTACTGGGGGCTCTACCAGGGGGGGATATTACTACTGGGGGCACTACCAGGGAGGGGATATTACTACTGGGGGCACTACCAGGGAGGGGATATTACTACTGGGGGCACTACCAGGGAGGGGGGGGGGGATTACTACCAGTAGCTGCTGCATTTCCCACCGTAGGCTTATACTCGAGTCAATAAGTTTTCCCAGTTTTTTGTAGTAAAATTAGGTACCTCGGCTTATAATCGGGTCGGCTTATATTTGGGTCGACTTATACTCGAGTATATACGGTAACTATCAGGGTTTGGAAGAGCAAACCAGGCCACCTGCAGGGGAGAAGGGCAATAAAATGGTACTCTAGTGCAGGTAGAAGAGGGGACAGCACACAGGAGGTTGGTTTGGGAGGTGCAGAGTGCGAGACGGATGTAGGCGTGTCGGGTAGTGGCAGCAGCAGTGGTGCAGAGCAGTGGCAGCGGTGCAGTGCAAAGGGGGCATCAGTGGGAGAGGGGCTCACTGGTAGTGCGTATACACCTGGGAAAATCAAATCAATTAAGTCACAGATGGACGAATGCAGCAGCGAGATCTACGCATCTATGTTAAAAGTTGAATGTGTTAAAAAATAAATAAAGCATAGCCTCCTCCCCCCAGAAACAACCAGGCCCGGGCTTTGGAGCCCCAGTACTAGTTGTGCTAAATACAGGGGACAAACGACGTAGGGGTCCCCTGTATAAAGCACAACCTGCACCAGGCTTTTGAGAACCTATCCAGGTTGCCAAAATACGGGGGACAAATGATGTAGGGGTTCCCGTATTTAGTGCAACCAGCACAGGGCTCTGAGCTGGTCCTGGTTCTGGAAATACAGGGGGAAAAAAATGCATAGGGCTCCCCCTGTATGTCCCAAAACCAGCACTGAACTCCATTTATCGGGGGGGTGATGCCACAGCCAGGAGAGCCCTTTCACCGGGCCCCCCAGCCGTAGCATCACCCCTGACAGCTAGTCAGCTAAGGCCGGGGATCCCTGGGGAGTTGGGGACCCCCCAATAAAGAGGTCCCCCTCCTCAGGGCACCCCAGGCCCAGGCTGATAGCCCAGGGCTATCCCCAGCACCCCTGGGCGGTGGGTTCCGGGTTGATTATGTATAGTGTGGTACATAAGAAAATATAAATATTGTCTTCTGCAATAGTACTACAGGTCCCAGCAGGCATCCCCGCATGCTGGTACTTGAGAACCACAAGTACCAGCAGGCGGGGTAGTAAGGTGCCTGCTGGCACCTATAGTACCCCTGCAAAAGAAATATTCAAATAAAACACACAGATACAGTCTTCTAAATCTTTTATTTACCGGGACCTTGACCTGGAGTGCGACGGCCAGTAATCTCTTTTGCGCGGCCGCCACACATCCAGGGCTTCTGCAGCATCTTCACCTGGAGCGCGGTGGCCAGTAAGCTCTTTTGCACGGACGCCGCACATCCAGGGCTTCCCATCATCTTCATTCTACAGCTGGTCTCTCCAGCTCCCCGGTAAGGTGTGGTGCATTTGAAAATATAAATATTGGCTTTTGCTGTGGAACTACAGTTCCCAGCAAGCCTCCCCTGCATGCCGGTACTTGGAGAACCACAAGTATCAGCATGCGGGGCATTACGGGCTTGCTGGTACCTTTAGTTCCACAGCAAAAGCAGTATTGGGCGGTGGGTGCTGAATTGATTGTGTGGTGCATTTTAAAGAATATTTTCTTTTGCAGGTGAACTATAGGTCTCAGCACGTCTGACTGCATACTGGTACTTGGAAAACCACAAGTACCAGCATGCTGGGCATTAGGGCCCACTGCCGCCTGTAGTCCACCTGTAAAAAAAATATTAAATTAACACAAAAAACACTTTAATATTGTAATATTTTATTTTACAGGTCTTCACCTGTGGGACGGCGGCCTTTAAGCTCTTTTGCATGGCCGCCACCACCCTAAGACTTAGGCATCTTTGCCTGGCGGGCACCAATTCGCCAGGGCTTCGGCGTCTTCGCTTCTATGGTCATCTGCAGGTGTCGCCGCCTCCAATGAAGTCACGAGTGGTGATTGGCTCGCGGCGGCCATCTTTGACGTCATCGGCGGCGGCAGCCGCGGGACCGGCGCCTGTCTGGGTGTCGGCAGCGGGCCTGGATCCGAGAGGATCTAGTCCCCGCCAGCCATTCTGCCGAGTATGGCAGCGGCGCCCATTTCAAAATTCAAAGATGGCCGCCGCGAGCAGTGATTGGCTAGCGGCGGCCATCTTTGAATTTCAAAAATAGCGCTGAGGTGCCATATTTGAAATGGACGCCGCTGCCGTATTCGGCATAATAGTTGGCAGGGTCTGAGTCCTCTCCGGTCCAGGCCCGCCGCCAACGCCCTGACCGCCGCTGGACCATCCACCGCCGACACCCGTGCCGACACCCGCGTCCCCCGCCAACAACCGCGACCCGCCGCCGTGGTCCCCACCACCGCATCCGTGTCCCCGCCGCTGCTTTGCCCACTACCGCCCGCAAACGACGGCCATCTTGCTGCACCCAAGTGAAGCCACTACACCTGCTGAAAGCTCCTACTGCGGCTATGCAACAAGTTGAAAAGGTAATAGTTTAAAAACTGTCACTTTCTAATTTACCTGAACCCCAAAAGCATGTACCCTGGCACATTAGCTACCTAATAAAACAAATTCCACCTCTACCCTCAGTTTTGCCTTCCCAAAAAAAACCCATAGACTATAGCAGAAAAGTTGTTCTAATTGAGAATATCAGAAAAAAGTGACAGTTGGAGCTTACTCCCATGTCCTCATTTTTTAAGTTTATGCCCTGAAATTTGGCATGCAGCACCGAGCGACAGTTCTACCAGGCCATGCCAAATTTCCGATCTGTACCTCCTATAGCTTTTGAGGTGTAGCCCCTTGAACACCCTGCCCCCCCCCCCCCCCCTTCGGAATTCTCTATGGAGAAATCCGTTTTTATAGATGCAGCCTTAATATAAGGGCACGACTGTGTCCTTATAATATATCATGCCTTATGTCAACTATTAATGCTTATGGTGGGGTAATGGTGTAGGGCACAGGTTCTCAAACTTGATCCTCAAGATCCCAAACAGTGCATGTTTTCCAGGTCTCTTCAATGAATCACAGGTGAAACAATTAGTTCCACCTGTGGATCTTATAAACTGTGCCAGTGAGCAATGACTACACCTGTGCACTTGCTGGGTGACCTGGAAAACATGGCCTGTGTGGGGTCCTGAGGACAGAGATTGAGAACCACTGGTGTAGGGAATTTTTCCTTGGTACACATTAGGCACTTAATACGGAATCAGTATGGTTCTAATCCCGACAGCGGCAGCCTGACAGAGGAGGAAATCCTGATCGTCCATAAGGTAAGTATACACTAACCTAATTCCACCCCCTAACACTAATCCTCCTTTAGGGGTGCCTAACCTCCCCCCCCCCCCACCCCAAGTACCTAACCCTAGCTCCCCTCTAAGTGCGCAACCCCCCCCTTCCCCTAGCCTAACCCTAACCTCAAGGCAGGGGGGAGGGTGCCTAACCCCAAGTCCCCCCCCCCGGGAGCCCCTAACCTAACACCCCCTCTCTTGCGCCCCCCCCCCACGCGGCTGTTCGCGTCCAGCTCACCTTCGATCGGTAAGCCGGATGACAGGCTCTCGGCGTAGGTCTAATGACAGGCGTCAGGATTTCGATGCCTATCATTTGTACCTTGCCGGGATTAAGCAGTCGGGAAGCCAGCGGTCGGCATTGCGCCGGCTTCCCGACTGCTTCCTCTTAATACCGCCAGAGCACAGTGCTTAATTTAAAAGCCAAAACGTACATTAGTATTATTGCCGACCATGTGCATCCCTATATGGACAAAGTCTACCCATCTTCAAATTGCTACTTCTGTCATCATAATGTGCCATGTAACACATCAGCTCATGCTCACTCAGCGAATGGGACCGTGTTCAGTGTACTCCAATAGCCTCCAGTCACCAGATCTGCATCTAATAGAGCACATTTGTGATGTGGAGGAACGGCATATATATTTTTCACCTGCAATTGTAAAAATTAAGTGTTCGGGCCATTCATCAAGAAGGTAAAGCAGGAGATATCTGTGATATCTCCTGCTTACCTTCCTTTCCCGGTATGGCCCGCTGTCCCCATACACTAGTATGGGGACAGAATTCACCAAGCTCCGAAAATATATTTTCGGAGCTTGAGTGCAGGAGCATTCTCCATCTTCAAATGGCGTTTGCTTCCGCTCTGGGTTCGTAACCGTCCCGGGTTGCGAAGAGGAATCCTTTCAGATCTCTCCGCCCCTGTCCAGCTCCTTCTGCCGGACGTCGGGGCTCTTGTGCGCATGCGTGATCTGTAGGTCACACATGCGCACTAGCGTCACTGCCCCAAAAGGAGCAGTGAAACGATTCACAAAGTGGGGGACAGCTGATTTCACATCAGCTGTCTCTGCGCCGGAGCAATGATGAATTGCGTGTCCACGGCGAGTTAGAATGTTAATTGTCGGGGTCCAATAATTACCATCATGAATAGTCCACTTAATATCTCACATTCTCTAGCAATCTTTTCATTTCTTTGCAGTAACCAGTTATATATAATTAAGCACTTGGTTATGTGGGATATTCAGTAGATTTTATCTCTAACATTAACTTCCCAATGCTATGGTGGTGATTCAATTGTTTTTATCGCAGCACTTTCCTAATGGATGACCAATGGAGCAATTAAAATCGATGCTCTGTTTCGGGACAAATAGCTTTGGAAGCACACATTTCTTCATGCACCCTCCTGAAGTGGCAAGCAGGTATGTGCGATAAGTCCTGGTTTTTGGTTAAGTTCGGGATTTTAGACTGGTTTAGCCGTTTACGCTGCTAAACCCGATCTAACAGGGCGCGACAATTAATGGGCGCCAAAAAAACAAAACAAATTAAAGCTGCGTCGGTGCCCAAAATAGCGTGCCCAAAAAATGGGATTTTGGTACCTACCAGTAAATCCTTTTCTCTGATTCCACAGGGGACACTGGAGGTGCTTACAGTGGGGGTATAGAGGCGTAGATAACTGGAGCTGCAACTTTAAATAATTTAGAAGTGTGAAGCTCCTCCCCCTCCATGCCCCATCAGACCTCAGTTTAGAAAATGAAACAGAGAGGAGATGGAGAACAAGCGGAGTAAAAAGGAGAACAACACGCAATAACCAAATCAAACAACATACGGAACAAGCTGAACAGGCAGGCTAAGAGCGCAGAGGTGGGCGTCCAGTGTCCCCAGTGGAATCAGAGAAGAGAATTTACCGGTAGTACCAAATTCCCATTTTCTCTTTCATCCACTAGTGCAGAGGTTCCCAAACACGGTCCTCAAGGCTCCCCAACAGTTTAGGTTTTAGTGATGTCCATGGTTAAGCACAGGTGGTTAAATCAAATTGACTGAGATACTAATTAAGTCACCAATGCTCAACCATGGAGATCTCTAAAACATGAACTGTTGGGGAGCCTTGAGGACCGTGATTGGGAACCTCTGCACTAGGGGACACTGCAGGTGCTCACGCTGGGGACGTCCCAAAGTTTTCCCCACGGGCGGGAGTGCTCTGCAGCACCTGCAGAACAAGACGGCCAAAACGGGTTGCTGAAGAAGCGAACGTATCAATTTGTAAAACTTGACGAACGTGTGAACTGAAGACCAAGTGGCTGCACGGCACAATTGTGACATGGAGGCTCCCCTACCGGCCGCCCATGACGCACTCAGAGAACGTGTGGAATGAGCCAAAATGGATGAAGGAGGCCGATGGTCGGCAATAACATAAGCCTGATGAATAGTCAGCCGGATCCAAAGTGCCAAAGTCTGCTTAGACACTGGCCAACCCCTCCGAACAGCATCATAGAGGACAAAAAACGACTCAGACTTATGGAGGTCTAACCACATCCAAGGTAGAAGAACCACCAGAGTCCTCCACCAACGACGGTACCACAATAGGCTGATTGATATGGAAAGCCGACACAACCTTGGGAAGGAAGGCGGCTACCGTCCGGAGTTCCACTATATTAGCATGAAACACAAGGTGAAGTGGCTTATAGGACAGAGCACCCAATTTCCGAAACTCTATGAGCCGAAGCGACAGCCAGGAGGAGGACCGTCTTCCAAGACAGACACTTAAGATCAACCTCTTCCAAAGGTTCAAACACGGGCGACTGAAGAAACAGAAGTACTAAACTTTAAGTCCCAGGGAGCTATCGAAGGTACAAAAGGAGGCTGCACATGCAAGACCCCCTGAAGAAACGTCTGCACCTCAGGAATGAGGGCCAATTTCCGTTGAAAGAAAATGGAAAGGGCAGAAACCTGCACCTTTAAAGTTCCAAGACGAAGGCCAGAATCCAGACCCGTCTGAAGGAAAAGCAGAAACCGGGACAACTGAATAGTCCTAGATGGAAGACCCCGATTGGAACACCATGAGATATAAGAACGCCAGATGCTATAATGCGCAGCCGAAACTGGCTTCCTGGCGCGTAGCATGGAGGAAATAACCGCGTCTGGGATGCCTCTGCGTCTTAGGATACCAGTTTCAAGAGCCACCCCGTTAAATGCAGTTGCGCTAAGTTGGGGTGTACGAAAGGACCCTGCTGTAGAAGATCCGGGTGCAGATGAAGGGGACACGATTCGTCTGACAATAGGGACCGAAGGTCCAAAAACCAACAGTTCATAGCTACGAGAATGACAGAGGCTGACTCGTGTTTTATCCTTTTTAGAAGACGAGGAAGAAGCAGAATCGGAGGAAAAAAGTAAACAAAGTCGTAGATCCATGGATTTGTCAGAGCGTCTACTGATTCTGCCTGCGGATCTCGAGTTCTTGACACGTTTACTGGGAGCAGACGATTCAATTGTGATGCCATGAGGTCCACCTGAGGATATCCCCCATCGACGTATCAGCGCGTTGAACACGTCTGGATGAAGCTTCCATTCCCCAGGATGGATATCTTGGTGGCTTAGGTAATCTGCTTCCCAGTTGACCACACCCTGGATGAATACCGCCGACGGGATTACAGACTGGTTCTCGGCCCACCGGAGGATCTGAGGGCCTGATTCAGAGCCGGACGCCCTGACCAGACCGCTCGCTCTGAATCAGTGCCCTCCTACCTAAAAATGGAGCGGCCTCCTGGCCGCTCGCATAGCTGTGGGTGACCACCCACAGCATATGCGAGCAGCCAAAAAGATGGTCGCGATGGTAAAGAACTTCGCGACCATCGGGCTTGCGACGAGACCCTGCGGTAGGGTCTCGGTGACCGCAAGCCCTGGAATGATTTTGGCTCTATCAGAGCCAAAATCACTCCCACTGACATCTCTTGTGATGTCAGTGGGGCCGGACCCAGACGGCAGGCGTTCCCATGGGAACGCCTCCATCTGGCAGCCGAGCCACCGGCCCGCCCACCAAAGCGGGCGTCCTGTCACTCAACATCGACAGCACGCCCCCTTTGGTGCGAGACCCGGAGCGACAGCTCGGCTGTCGCTGTCCGGGTCTCGCGCATGCGCACGACGGAGCCGGCTCCGTCGTGCGCATGCGCACTGGGCCACCATCGACCCGCTTGCGAGCGGGTCTGAATCAGGCCCTATGTTCACTCCTGATGTCAGTCATGATCGCTCTCCTTCGGTCATGAGTTTGGTGCAGATGCGGGGAGCCGAGAATAACCCGAACGGCAATGCCCGAAACGGAAAATGATCTTCAATATGGCAAAACGCAGAAAGGGCTGGTGTGGTTCCCAAATGGGAACATGGAGATAGGCATTCTTGATATCCAGGGATAATAGGAACTCCCTGGTTTCAAGCTTGCAATGACTGACTGCAGAGACTCCATTTTGAAATGATACATCTTCAGATACAGGTTCAAGGACTTGAGGTTTAAGATGGGCCTGACCGAGCCATCCGGTTTGGGTACTACAAACAGGTTTGAGTAAAACTCCATACCTCGTTGATGTTCCGGAACCGGAACTAGCACAGATGATACTACTGGAGACTGGATAGCCTCCTGTAGAACCCTGGCCTTGTCTGCAGGTATTGGCAGACTTGTAGTGAAGAACCAAGGTGGAGGGGGGACTTCGAAGTCTATTCGGTACCCTAGGGAAATTAGTCTGCGGATCCAAGGTTCTGTAGAGGTTTGGTTCCAAACTTGTTGAAAGTTTTGCAAGTGGGCTCCCACTGCAGGAGGTCCCAGGTGGGACGGAAGACCGTCATGCCACCTGTTTCTCCGCAGGTTTAGGCTCTGGTCTACGTGCAACAGTGTATGGGCAACTTCTACCTCTGCCACGTCTAAGTTGCGTGGGAGTACTTCTGGCTCTACCACGAAAGGAATGTGGCGCACGACAGGAACGAAACGAAGGTCCATTTTAAGATCTTATGGGAGCCAGAGCAGTTGACGGGAGGAAGGTAGACTTTTTTAGTGTATCTGCTCTTTATCCTGATCTTAGTTCCTTTCTAAGTTTTCATAAATTATACCCCTTTCAGACATACAACCCGGGAAATTTCCTGCACAGACCCGGGAATTGCTCCTGTGCAAATTCCCGGGTACTTGGTCGAGACCCCCCTTTCACACTACAGTGTCTACCCGGGAAATTCCCAGGTAGACCCCTTTCAGACATAAGCCGCTTTTTTCTGCTTACTTGCCGCTCCTGTGCCGTCTGCTCCTCCTAGCCTGATGATGTCATCAATGTCATCATAGGGCTGCCGGTAGCCGACCAATCAAAATGCAGCATTTTTTATTATTATTTGATTATTTAATAGCAATATCAGCAAATTCAATTAGATGCCAGGTGAAGCACCTGACTGACAGCAGCTGGAGAGGGCGGAGCAGAAATACAATGAGCCAGGAGTGGGGAAGATGATGTGTACAGCAGGGAAGGGGTTACTGGCCAATCAGTGCAGTGGTAACAGAGAGCTTCTCCCGTCTGACCAATGAGAAAGTTGCTTCCATGAGGGCAGCGGCTGTTACCTGAACAGAACGAGGATCCCGGGATTAGCAGCCACTGTCACCTGCAGCATCATTGAGAGGAAGATCGCCCGGGAGTTCCGACACAAGGTAAGACCCTTCCCCACTGTGCCATCCTCTGCCCGCATCATCACCTGACGCAGCCACCGGCGCGGGGGGTGATGATGCTCAGCGCTGATGCTCCTATAGGAAGCTCTGCGCTGCTAACGCTATGCAAAAGCTGCTTGGTGCAGCCCGGGAGTAGCACCATTCAGACACGAGCAGGGTAATTTAAAACCCTGGTCGATTGAAGGGGCAGCTACCCGGGAACGTGTTCCCGGGTAGGTACCTATCAGACATACGCGGCTACCCGGGAATTTGGCCAAATTCTCGGCATTCTCGAGATGTCTGAAAGGGGTATTAATTATATTTAAGCAAACCCCAAAGTGAATTCTGTTTCTGGTCTAACTTCAATGGCAGCAATTAAAAGTCTCTCTTTCCCTGTAGGATTCAGGAAGACTGCACTGTATATACAGTCAGGTGCATAAATATTGGGACATTGACAGAATTTTCATATTTTGGCCTCTATTCACCACCACTATGGCTTTGAAATGAAACAAACAAGATGTTCTTTAACTGCAGACTTTCAGATTTAATTTGAGGGTAATTACATCCAAATCAGGTGAACGGTGTAGGAATTACAACGGTTTTTATATTTGCCTCCCACTTTTTAAGGGCCCAAAAATAATGGGACTATCAACTCAAAAGCTATTTCATGGACAGGTGTGGGCTATTCCCTCGTTATTTCATTATCAATTAAGCAGGTAAAAGGTCTGGAGTTGATTCTAGGTGTGACATTTGCATTTGGAATCAGTTGCTGTCGACTCTCAATATGAGATACAAAGAGCTGTCACTATCAGTGAAGCAAGCCATCATTGGGCTGAAAAATCAAAACAAACCCATTAGAGAGATGGCAAAAACATTAGGTGTGGCCAAATCAACTGTTTGGAACATTCTTAAGAAGAAAGAATGCACCGGAGAGCTCAGCAACACCAAAAGACCCGGAAGACCACGGAAAACAACTGTGGTGGATGACAGAGGAATTATTTCCCTGGTGAAGAAAAACCCCTTCACAACAGTTGGCCAAATCAAGAACACTCTCCAGGAGGTAGATGTATATGTGTCAAAGTCAACAATCAAGAGAAGACTTCACAAGAGTGAATATAGAGGGTTCACCACAAGATGTAAACCATTGGTGAGCCACAAAAACAGGAAGACCAGATTAGAGTTTGCCAAACGACATCTAAAAAAGCCATTACAGTTCTGGAGCAACATCCTATGGACAGATGAGACAAAGATCAACTTGTACCAGAGTGATGGGAAGAGAAGAGTACGGAGAAGGAAAGGAACTGCTCATGATCCAAAACATACCACCTCATCAGTGAAACATGGTGGTGGTAGTGTCATGGCGTGGGCATGTATGGCTGCCAATGGAACTGGTTCCCTTGTATTTATTGATGATGTGACTGCTGACAAAAGCAGCAGAATTAATTCTGAAGTGTTTCGGGCAATATTATATGCTCATATTCAGTCCAATGCTTCAGAACTCATTGGACAGTGCTTCACAGTGCAGATGGACAATGACCCGAAGCATACTGCAAAATCAACCAAAGATTTTTTTAATGCTGAAAAGTGGAATGTTATGCAATAGCGAAGTCAATGACCTGACCTGAATCTAATTGAGCATGCATTTCACTTGATGAAGACAAAGCTGAAGGGAAAATGCCCCAAGAACAAGCAGGAACTGAAGACATTTGCAGTAGAGGCCTAGCAGAGTATCACCAGGGATGAAACCCAGCGTCTGGTGATGTCTATGCGTTCCAGACTTCAGGCTGTAATTGCCTGCAAAGGATTTGCAACAAAGTATTAAAAAGTGAAAGTTAGATTTAGGATTGTTTAGTTTGTCCCACACCTGTCCATGAAATAGCTTTTGAGTTGATAGTCCCATTACTTTTGGCCCCTTAAAAAGTGGGAGGCACATATAGAAACTGTTGTAATTCCTACACTGTTCACCTGATTTGGATGTAATTACCCTCAAATTAAATCTGAAAGTCTGCAGTTAAAGAACGTCTTGTTTGTTTCATTTCAAAGCCACTGTGGTGGTGAATAGAGGCCAAAATATGAAAACTCTGTCAATGTCCCAATATTTATGCACCTGACTGTATATGAACTTCTTTAACATCCTCCCCGATTATTCAACTGCTCTGAAACTTCTAGAAACTGCAAACATCTTCATGATTTTCCAGTCATGTTGTATAACCTGGACTGCAGGTACAGTTTACAATTTAAATGTGACCTTACATGTAGGCCCAAATGTAATAGGCAAAATTAAGACTGGCAGCCATTTGTCTCTCCAAATATTTACAAAACCATATTACAGTACATGTGAGCTGGGCCTACAACCTATTAAAATATTTGTGTTCATTCTAGCACCCTGCACCTGTCACAAACTGTGCAGTTCCTCTTTCCTGTCTGGGTGTAACTCTGCTCTCCAGGTAAGAAAGAGGAATTGCACAGGTTGTTACAGGTGCAGGGTGCTAGAATGAACACTAGATTTTCAAGTTCAAACCCTTTGTAACTTTAAAAGTGGTAAAATATTGGTTAACTATTCAATTGCTAGACAAAGTATTCAATCATATTGCAACAATTTTACTAGCATCACTATTCTATATTAGTTATAAACAGTTTTATTATTCTTTACAGACAGGGCAATGTATGAATGTTAGTTCGCCTGACCATTCCGCCAGCTGCAGCTATCGATATCGACAGCTTGGCGATACCCTATCCCCATAGCAGGGACAGCGGCTCCACATCATAAAGATGTGGGGGGAAAAAGCAAATATGTACTATATAAAACATTTTCACCACCGTGGTAACGAAGTAAGAATGCTGGTCGGTCTAATGGTTAGCATTACTGCCTCACAGCATTGATTCAGAGAAGTACGCTAACCCGATGGTCAGCGGACATCTCCGATGTTTTGGAGTCTGTGTTTGCACAGGACCCATTCTGCACATGTGCAGAATGGATCCTACGATCTCAGACAAAGTTCCCCCAAGCCTCTGCCTGACTGACAGTCAGAAGCATTTGGGGACGGGGACAGTTTGCGTTCACGGAAACAGGAGAGTCTTGCCCCCATTTTCTGGGAGTGCTGAGGCCACTTCCTGGCCTCACAGGCAGCCAGGAGCAGGCTAGCCTGTGTAAGCTGAGGCTTACTCAGCTGGCCGATGCCAGAGAACATCGCAACCATGAATGGTGGTCGTAGAGCTGGGATCGCAGATGCTGACAGGAGGCGTTTCTGTAGACACCTCCTGCAGCATTAGCATTTAAGAGGGAGATATCCATCTGGAGACAGACACATTTTAATTCACAAGATTAAGCCTATGCAATGAAATTAGGCACTACTTAAAAAAAGAGACTGTTCATATTACGGTTTGCTAATATCTGAACTTGTATAAAGACTGTGGTTTCATCAGACATTACACACTAAAACATTAGTGTAAAAGTGCAATACTATAAGATAAGTGGCCTGGATACACAATCACACGAACAGTACCAACATTATTATCACTATGTTACATTGTTTAGTTATTGTGTCTGATTGCATATGTGCAAGTAGATGTCAACACACTACAATTGAAGCACAATTTCAGCTGACAAGCAAACGTTGTACAGCACTCCTGACATCAGGAGTGGGCCCAACGGGTTTTGGAATGACCATCGGCCCCAGGTGCTGTGTACCCTCTGTGTCAGTGTAGTAATGTGTTTTGCAGTGTGTTACCTGGAGGGAAAAAATCCACCTCATGCCAAGTCTTATTAAGGTTTTCGGACCCGAAATCAGTCTGAGTGCGGCTGCCTGTTTACACCCCTTCCCAAAGCCTCCGGTATCCCATTGACCACTGCTGTGGAATTTGGACTTCACACTGAGTTCCAGAGCACCACTGCAGGGCCACATGTTTATTTTCTCAATGTGAATAGTTACTTAGTAGTACATTATTTTAATATTATATGGTCACTCAAAATCTAAAAGTTTATATTTTGTAATAAGAGTAAGTTCCTCCTTCTTTCTGTTATTATACACTGTGCATTATGGCTAATGTCAGAAAAGCAACTTCTGATATAAGATTGTAAGCGCCTAGGAGCAGGGTCCTCCTCCCCACTGTCTCACAGCCTTCTTCTCTAGCACTTCTATGACAACCTTCACCTTCAGAGCTGTACTGTGTATGGAGAATTGTGTTGCTAATTGTTACTTGTGTTCTGCTTATATTTTGGTTACTGTATTGTAATGTTCTGTGTACCCTTTACTGTATGTACGACGCTGCGGACTACTTGTGGTGCCCTATAAATAAAATGTAATAATAATAAATAATAATAATATCAGCAGAATTACAACTTTAGATAGCTTTCTGGATTGGAGGAGAGGGTTTACACTGTTCACCAGCAATTTTAAATCTCTTGCTACAGCAGTGCGGAACTCACTAATGCGCTCTCAGTACAATGGTTACCTTTACGCTGAGATCACAGTCCCCAACCCTTTTAAACCTGATCCTTACTTTAAGTGAAGAGACTGCTATAAAAATTAGGAGATCCTGGTTATCACAGACAATAGCTGGTGAGTAACTGATTTTAAATCTTCCCCCTATTATTATCATTAATTGGGAGCTCTGTTGTGTGGCATACTCTAAAGTGAAGTCACCACAGTGTAGCATACTATAAATTGGGTGCTGGAAAGGGGCATGTGTGGTGGTCTGATGGCATTTGGAGAAGTCTGAGGGGCATTGAAGAGACTTGTATGGTGGTCTATACAAGTGTTCATATATTTTGGTTCTCCTAGCTTTTAGAAATATTTGTCAAGCCCTGATATAAGTACATTTTTCTCTAACTTCCAGTGATTATATACCAGATCTATCATGTTCTCCTGTTTTTAAGATTTGTTTTTTAATCTTTACATTCAGACAGGATCGAGCTACATACAGCCTACATCTTTCCAAATCCAATTGGTAACACAAACAAAATAGGATATATACACTTTTTAGATAAGCTCCTTTGTAACTATAATTGTGTTGACATAATATTTTACATGGATGTTGTGCACACAGCTAACACCTCAGAGGGCACTATTAACTTAAAATACGGAGACAACCAATTTTAAGCATGGTGTGCCATGTAAACATGTAGTCCAACTGATGCATTTTTTCATAAGGTTTTTTTTTTTTTTTGGCTCCTAAAAACTTAAAAGATCTCTGTCAAGGCCTGATCTACATGTCCATTTGAAGGGCAAGTGAATCTATGGGTTCTATGTACTAATAATCGTGGAACTGCCGGGACTATTAAGAATTCATATCGCAGGGAATATTTTCATTTTTAATTCAACTATACCTGCTATGTCCAAAGAGGAACTCGCAGGGACGGTTGCAGTAACCAAGAGCATTTCTAGAGAGGAGGGGGCCAGTGTGCAGTCTCCGACACGGGCCCCCTCCTGTCTGGCGGCCGGCAGCGCACTGAGCTGCCACGGCCATTTTCCCTGTACTGCGCATACGACGGAAAAATGGCCGCGGCGGCCATTTTCCAGTCTTTACAGCGTCGACCCCCGCGCTGACGTGGGACTCCAGAGGTAAGTAATACTATGGGTGCAGGGTGTGCGGTGCGGGGCCCCCCTGGACCCAGGGGCCTGTGTGCCCTGCACCCATTATAGATACGCCCCTGTGGTAATCGCTCTTCCTGTGAGTTAGATCGCTGGCAAATTGTAGAAGTCTTTCATGTTTGTAAAAGGCGTCCGTATTGATAATAATGGGGACCATGACCTGCAGTGCTAATTAGCACTTTGCCAGGGATTTCTGTGAAATATCCTGCATTGGGTCATTAGTACATAGGTACAATGCATAAAATTATGCAGAAACTGCAGTTTCTACATGACTTTATGTAAACAGCTTGATACAAAGGTGCCCTAAGTCTTTTTTCATGGTTTCTTAGCGAATCCTTAATAAGCACAGACCTTTACTTTAAGCAGGTAATTCCAAGCAGGGGTAGATCCAGAAAACAACTGACAGGAGGGAGACCAATAAGTTTGGTGCCAGAGTATTTGTACTCCTCTGCACATGCTCTATATTTCTATGAATTTTTTTTTCCCAGAAATAGCCGCCAGGCCAGATTGGTTTATACTGTATAAACGACAGGGGAGACACGTGGTCTCCTGAATCCTCTCCCATGTCAAAGTATTTTAATACAACATAAAATCTTCCTCTGTTTTTTATTTTGCTTTGGGGTTTTATTTAGATATTCTTCAGATATTTTAGACTGTAGCTACAGGAAGTGCCTGAACAAATTTAAACAGAAAGAGCAAACAGACTACAGTCAGGAAAGAGCTTTTTCTGAAAGCTGAAGGACAAAGGCCCTGATTCAGACCCACTCGCGAGCGGCTGTCCGCTGGGCAGAACTGGGCAGAGCGGCTGGTGCACGCTGGGCAGAACTTTGACCCAGACAGCCTGTCCTGGGCTTCCACTGGATGGATTTGGATGAAAACTTCAGAGGGGTGGCAATTGGTATGGGATGCCTAATTTAATAACTTGAAGATTTAAACTCGGGAAACGCCGGGTACTTCAGCTAGTTTGCAATAATGCAAAGCAAAAACTTATCAAATCATGTCGGCAGCACCTACTATAAAGGTTAATAGCTAAACCAAAAAAAAAACATTGTTAAAATAGTGATAAAGTTATGACTGTCTTTATTTGTAACCTGAAGTTTGATTAAAAATTGCACTTTGATTGGATTAAAAATGTTGAGACATTAATGTCATCAGTGAACAAACCATACAAAACTAATATGACACAATGCTAAAGTAACGTCAGTTTTAAGCAGCATCTAATAAATAGTACTTTCATAATCACGAATGTTGGTTTACATTAAAGTCTCCATTTTATTTCCTGTGCATTTTTATTTAAATAACATCAAAAGTCTTCTGTCTGACCCATTTCCAGCAGGGCTACATCAACCTGGATTAAGATGTGGGATTAACAGGAATGAGCTTTGGTGCAAAATATTTAGTCTACAGACCACCAGATCAACAGCTATGGTTACAAAATTCAAGAACCTAATAAATATATTTGCTGGTTTCAAGAAGGATATTTTAGACATCTACACTGTCATATGTACTAATCTGAACTTTTTAAAAAATAGTTTGATACTTTCGTCTAAACTAGTTTTTTGGGGATTTTGTACCTATTACACCATTTACAAAACAAGTAATGTCATATTGAGAAAATAAGCAGCAAATTGTTAAATTCCATGGCTTGTCAGATAACATAGGGGGAGATTTATCAAACCTTGGAGATAAATAAAGTATTATCCAATCAGCTTCTTACTGCAATTTTGAAGGTTGTATTTGAAAAATGACAGTTAGGAGATGATCCGTTGGTACTCTCTATCTCTCTCCAAGCTTTGATAAATCTCCATAATGCCAAAAATAAATCCTAACACAAAAACTCAAAATCGGTGAATAGTGAGGAACAGGAGATGAAGCAGACGAACAACAGAAGGATATTAGATTAGAATTGATACTGATGTATAAAGAATATAAATTAATACTTTGAGGCAAACTCCAAACACTGAAAAGGAGATGCACAAATTCATATCCCAGCCCTTTTGCCCGGTATAGCCAAGACATCAGGAAGTGGAGGACAACAATATGTGTCACACAACATGGCAAATTTGCTCAAATAATAGTAACATCTGCTATTTTGATTAAAACATCCTTCCTGTATCATTCCATGCTCACTTGTAAAACTTAGAGAACAATCTCCTAAAACCACAATAAATTCATATTGGTGGTTTGTTTCTTCTTCAACAAGCGAGAAACATTATCTTCTGACCGTTTTATATCGTACAAAACAACACCACAAGGAAATATTTTTATCAAAAGAAGCAAAATATGCAAGAAGATTACAAGGCAATGCAGACTTCTAAGGATTTCAAACAGCTGAGCAGTAGAAGGCTTGTTTCTATAAAAGGCATCTGTACATGTGCTGCACACATTCCACAGTAACAGGCTTTGCTGAGTGATCTCCCAGCATTGTGGCACTTATCAGACAGTGGTTGCTAATGTAAACATTATTGTGTTGTTTCACTTTCAGCTAAAACATTGTTGCAAATACAAAATTATTACAGTAACCAATATAACAAAATGATTTTTATTATTGACTTTCTTTGTGAGCAGGAACTCAGTGCTGTGTAATGTATTGTGTGGTCTCATCCATGACATCATGACAGCCATGCACCTTTCTGTGAGGAACGCCATAACAATTCGGGCCCTGATTTGTGGAGAAGAAGCCTCTGTATCCATGTAACAGTACAGATCACAACCACAGCTGCGGTAACATGGAGCCCATGTGACGGTGGCAGCCTAACAGAACAATAATACCCAGTATATAGCACAGCAGCACAAGGCATGCCCCATAGAACCGAGAACAGACTCAGCAGAGTAAATGAGTGGATGAACAGGTCCCCCCCGCTCCCCGGCCACCATGACAGTAGCCATTGCTGGGTGTACGTCCGCCCCTCCCCGAGCGCTCACCAGATCTGTAGAAGGCAGCGATGTCTGCCGAGTCCTTAGCCGCATCCTCCACCCCCTCTCCGGTGCAGATGCCATCGCTGCTGCCTGCGGCTGTGGCCATGGTGCATGTGGCGGTGACGCTGCTGCTGATGCTGATGCCGGAGCTGTTCATGCTGGAGCCTGCAGCGTATTATCCTCCCACACAACGTACACACCGCCTTTGTCCTCCCGGTACCGGTTCTCAGGGCGCCATCGCATCCTCACAACATGCTGCTCGTAACACGCGATAAATAAACCCGCTAACACGGAGCCGGTATAATAATACGGTGACAGAATAAATGGAACACAATGCAAATGTGGAGCTGCCTGCCCGTTGCACAGGCACGGCGGGAGCGGCACGCAGCGGTTATCTCTGACACAACAGTGACGGCAACATGAGACAAATCACTGCTCCGGTAAACACGGCGGCGGCGGCGGCGGCGCCCACACTCACAGGCGGTGGCTGCGGCGAATAGGGGGGCGGAGTCAGGCGGCTGCTGTTGGGGGAGCTTTGGTTACTCTATGTACATGAGTGTATGTGCCGGGAGGGGGGGACCCCGGAGTCTCGCGAGAGAAATCACACATACACCACCGATTCCCAATCCCTTCACCCTAGTCACAGGCACAAGCAGAGGCAGGCAGTCAGCAAAACAGTATCTAGGACAGCAGCACTACTACGTCTTTCTTTGTCATCGTGACTCCGCTCTTACCAGCTTTATTGCTACTTCTGTCCGTTATACGTTAAGTGCTATGCCCCATATCCTATGCTGTACTGTGGTTCCCGATACATGGCCATGTCACCTTGTGCAAATTTAAGGGATTTCCCCGACTCCATCAGATGCCAGTGTGGGACCCATATAGAAGGCAAATCAGATGTTGCATTTTACAAATATTGGAAACATATGTTAAAATGACAAACACTCCATCAGAGTAAGATCTGAGAAACACGTTCCCATATGCACATTTTTTATCGTTCCCATATGCACATTTTTTATAGTTTACCATCTTTATGGGGTGCGGTATGATAAAGCGACAATCTAGAGTTCGACAGTCAATAGGTCAACACCAAATGGTCGACATGCGATAGGTCAACAAGGACAAAGGTCGACAGGTTCAAATGGTCGTCATATTATTAATTTTTTTGTAATTTGTGTCTAACCCTCCACCTAGTGTATAAAACTGTCCCTTGCCTAATCTTAACCCTTCCCTAGTACTTAGGGCCTGACTCAGACCCCGTCGCAATGCAGCACAATTTCGCAGCCAACGGGCTGGGTATGCAAATTCCGCGAACGCACGGCAAGGCTTAAGGACGCCCTCTACGTCTTAGAGAGCGACAGAGTGATCGCATGCCAGTGTAATGACACGTCATCTCCAGGAAGTATATGATTATTCAGTAACATCGAGAGCCATCGGAGCTGCTTGCAGCCCTTGAGGTAGACCCTACCCTGCCGCAAGCACTGCATTCACTGCAGGATGAAATACAACCAGGTGATGTGTACAATGACGCGTCCATGCTAATTATGCACGCCCAAAGAACGCCGTTTTGATGTTCAGACACTCCTGCGTACGTTCATGCACTCCCCGGTTTTCCAGGATCTTCCCCTGTTACCACCCACAAACGGCACTGTCACTCAAAGTAGCACTCAGTCTTTGTGCTACGAGCGCATGATTCACGATTGCAGTAACTGGCTCGCACACGCGCAACTGCAACGCATACGCAGATGGGCGATTATCGGCCATAGTGTGCTTTTGCGGCTTAGCGACTGGATCTGAATCAGGCCCTTAATCCTAACCATCCCCTCTGGAAGCCTAACCCTCACCCCAAATGCCTAACCCTAACCTCTAACATTAAAAATGTTGAAAAAAAAATTGACCATTTTTGTGTTAACCATTTGAACCTGTCGATCTTTTAACCCTGTCGACCTATTGCATGTCGACAATACGAATACCATCTTTATTATTATTAACATTTATTTATATAGCGCCACAATTGTTATGCAGCGCCTTACAAAGTACATAAACAAATAGGTGGCCAGTGTTACTGTACAATACAATACAATGCAGGACAAGGACATGGATTATATACATTGCTACATTAGCGACCATAACACCCACATAAGCATAAGAGCATAAGCAACCAAGTGTTAGGTGCCCTAGTGGGGAGTAAGAAGTAGATAAAAGTGAAGTAGGGAGAAACACAAGAGTGTAAAGGGGCCCTGCTCGTAAGAGCTTACATTCTAAAAAGGTCCTTGCCAAGTTGATTATAAATATTGCACCTAATGCAAATACAAATAATATCCATTCCTAGGTGGTATCCATGGCGCTTCCTTGGTTTGTTCTCTTTCTACCCCTCTGTCTTTCCTCCTGTTTCCTCTCCCTCTCTCTCCTTGTTTTTCTTCTCCTCTTTCTCCCCGTCTAAAGCTGCGTACACACGGGATGACTTTTGTCAACGATATGAAAGATAACTATCGTTCATCGTTATGTCGTTCATATCGTTGACTTATACTAATGACAAACGATGCACGTTCCCGCATGGACGATGAATA
Source organism: Taudactylus pleione (assembly GCA_031769625.1). Lineage (NCBI taxonomy): Eukaryota > Metazoa > Chordata > Amphibia > Anura > Myobatrachidae > Taudactylus > Taudactylus pleione. The sequence goes on from JAUIMM010000384.1 coordinate 15,775,731, forward strand.
TCTTTCATCGTCCATCCTGCCTGTCCAAAATTGGATGATATCGTTGTTCTATTCGTTCATATTGTTCATTCTTATGTTGATCGTTGGTGAAATCGTTCATAGATCGTTGACGAAAGTGTTCATAACATCGAACGATATAGTTCATTTTTAACACTGAAAATTTCAAGGGAAATCGTTCAACTATATCGTTGTGTTCGAACAAGTCGTCCCGTATGTTCGCAGCATTACTCCATCTCCCTTCATCTGTCTATTTCACTTATCAGCAATTGATTTTATTTTACACTCACGTATAAATGGAGCAGAGTTACTTCAGCCACTCTGCCCCCTCCGTACCCGTTACACCATACTTGCCGACAATCAGCTCCAGCCTTGCGGGAGGGAGCTGATTGTCGGCTAATAGCAGGGGGTGGGGCGGGGCCGGCCTTTGGGGGCGGAGCTGGGGGTGGGGGCAGCCATTTGGTGGCACACTGGGGGCGGGGACGCACGATCGCGTCATCGTGACTTTGCCCCCTCTACACAATTCTGCGCGAATCGCGTCACCGGGGCCCCCCGCTGCGGGGGTTTCCGTTTGTTTCAGGGGGGAGGTTGGGAGGGTCGAAAGCTTCCGGGAGGCTTGCCTGCCTTTCCAGGGGGCCGGGAGCGGCACCCGAAAATCGGGAGGCTCCCGGCCAAATCGGGAGGGTAGGCAAGCCTGCGTTACACTTACCCCCCCCCTCCCCAGTTCCTGGTCCAGTCCTCTTTATTCCCATTGCTGCAGCATGTATGTCACCTCTAATTTGCTCGTCATGCTCACTGGGGGTCATTCAGACCCGCTCGCGAGCAAATGACGCTCGCAAGCGGGTCGATGTTTGCCGAATGCGCATGCGCACAACGGAGGGAGATCCATCGTGCGCAAGGGGTCTCGCACCAAAGGGGGCGTGCTGTCGATGGTGCGTGACAGCACGCCCCCCGGGGTGTGGCTGCCAGACGGAGGCGTTCCCATGGGAACACCTACCGTCTGAAGCCGGCCCCACTGACATCAGTAATGTCAGTGGGAGTGATTTTGGCTCTGATAGAGCCAAAATCACTCCTGGGCTTGCGGCAGCGAGACCCTACCGCAGGGTCTCGTCGCAAGCCCGATGGTCGCGATAGTCAAAGACCATCGCGACCATCTTTTTGGCCGCTCGCATATGCTGTGGGTGGTCACCCACAGCTATGCGAGCGGCCAGGAGGCCACTCCATTTTCAGGTAGGAGGGCACTGATTCAGAGTGAGCGCTCTGGTCAGAGCGTTCAGCTCTGAATCAGGCCCACTGTGCACATTAAGGGCCAAATGGTATAGGGTCCAAGTTTTTTGTGCGGGACAAACTCGGACCCTTTCGCACATTTAGAAGGTGCAAGTTTGCCCCAAAACTCACAAACGTAATAGGGTGCGAGTTTCCGTGTCACAGTTTGACTCGCATGTGAGTGCATGCGAGTTAAACTGCTGGTAAGCTTCCACCTTATAATGTGATTTTCATTACAAGATGCGAGTTATACAGAAACCTTCACAGATCAGTGAGATCTGTGAAGGCTTCTGTGTTTAAAAGAAAAAAAGTAAAATATTAAAAATCCCCATAAAAGACAAAGTGGTTTCCCCTGTATTGTGAAAATACAGGGGGAAAAAAACTTAAGGTTCCCCATCACTGAGCTCAGTGAGCCAGTCCTGGTTGTGGAAATACAGGAGACAAAATGAGTAGGAGTCCCTTGTATTTTCCACAACCAGCACCTGACTCTTTCTAGTGGAGGGTGTAATGCCACCAGTGGCGTAACTAGGGTATTTGGAGCCCAGGGCAAATGTAAAAATGGAGCCCCCATATGTGTGCGCGCCAAAGGCATGGGCAGCTAAATATGGGGCGTGTCAACATGACACACCCCTTTATCATCACATTACTTTCCATATGCACCTTAACCCCAGTAGTACCCCCAGTATGCAATGTCCCCAGTTGTGGTCCCTCTTATGCAGGCCCATAGTAGTGCCCCTTATACAGTACCCCCAGTAGTGGCCCCCTTAAGCAGCCCCCCATTAGTTCCCCTTATACAGTACCCCCAATATGCAATGCCCCCGTAGTAGCAGCCCCTCCCAGTAATAGTGTCCCCAGTAGTAGCAGCCCCCCCAAGTGATAGTGTCCCCAGTAGTAGTAGCTCCCCCCAGTAATAGTGTCCCGAGTAGTAGCATCCCCCCCAGTAATAGTGTCCCCAGTAGTAGCAGCCCCCAGTAATAGTGTCCCCAGTAGTAGCAGCCCCTCCCAGTAATAGTGTCCCCAGTAGTAGCAGCCACTCCCAGTAATAGTGTCCCCAGTAGTAGCAGCCCCCCCAAGTGATAGTGTCCCCAGTAGTAGCAGCCCCCCCAGTAATAGTGTCCCCAGTAGTAGCAGCCCCTCCCAGTAATAATGTCCCCAGTAGTAGCAGCCCCTCCCAGTAATAGTGTACCAGTAGTAGCAGCCCCCCAAGTGATAGTGTCCCCAGTAGTAGTAGCCCCCCTCCCCCCCGTAGTGCAGACACACAAGTTACAAAAAATAAATAAAAAAAAATACACTTACCGGAATCCACGCTCCTGCTTCGGACACCGCTCCCGCCACCGCACGTCAGTCCCCATGGGCTGGCGCACTCTGCATTATGGGAGAGACGTCATGACGTCTCTCCCATTACCCCCTGCAAGAGCCGAAAGGGAGCCGGCTCTTGCAGTGGGCGCGCAGCAGTCAATGAGAGTCTATCTTACTTTCATTGGCTGCTGATTCACACACATCTCCGCCAGCGCTGGCAGAGGATGTGTGTGCAGCAGCAGCCAATGAGAGTCTGTCTGACTCTCATTGGCTGCTGAACAACACACACATCGCTGCCGTGCTTACGGCGATGTGTGTGTTAGCACAGCCTGAGCACGCCTGCCACCCTCCTCCTGGCGCTATTGGGCAAGCGCTCAGGGGGAGGGAAGGGGCTCAACTGTGCAGCACAGGACCGGCGCTGGAAGCCTAGTGCCGGTCCTGTGTAAATGTGTAGCGCTGACCGCACTCACTGCGATCAGCGCTACCCTGGCTAACTAAGGCGAGCTGGTACCGTGGCCGGCAGTGCCCCCCCGTGCCGTCGATCCCACGGCACCCAGGGCACGTACCCTGCTCCCCCTGCCCTAGTTACACCACTGAATGCCACAGCCGTGGGACCCTTTCACCGGGTCCCCCAGCCAAAGCATTCAACACCTGACCGCTAGTGATCCCAGGCCGGAGATCCCCAGGGAGGTGGGGACCCCCCAATAAAGGAGTTCCCCCTCTTCAGGGTACCACAAGCCTGGGCTTATAGCCCGGGGCTATCCCCGGTACCCCTGGGCGGTGGGTGCCAGGTTAATTGTGTAAAAAATAGATTCAATAATATTGTCTTTTACAGTAGAACTTGAGGTCCCAGCAAGTATCCCCCGCATGCTGGTACTTGGAGAACCACAAGTACTAGCAGAATGTGGGGCATTAAGGGCTTGCTGGTGCCTCCTAGTTCACCTGCAAAATAAATATTAAAATAAACACAGGACATGGAGACCGAAGGTTTTATTATTTTATTTCACATACGCTCACTCATTTACTCACTAACACATACCTACAATCCCTGCAGCGATACACATCCTCTTCTCCATGTAGCATCCACAGAACCTGTAAAAAAAAAAATCCATACTCACCTACCCTGTGTCGTGTCCTATCTGTCCATGTAGGTATCAACCTCCTTCAAAAAAAAAAAAACCCGAGCCCACGCACCTTGTGAATAAGGGCTCAGCTGATGCATTTCCCATGGATGAGCATTCATTAGCTGAGAGAGGAGAGCCTCCGCCTCTCTCAGCCAATGAGCGGTTCCCACCATTGATTTCAATGGTGGTACCTGCAGTGGCCGCTCCTGATTGGCTGCTGGTCCACAAGCTATGATTGGCTCGCGACCGGTGCCATATTTAAAATGCCACCAATGCTCTTTCTCCCTGGCTGCGCCGCAACGCTACCACCCAGTCCCCCTCTCTCTCCGGAGATGCCACCAGGCTGTTTCTCCATACCTGGAATAAATCAGGTATGTAGAGCTTGACCCTGCCCTGTGCCCCCACCCCTAGTCCAGCCAGCCCTCCCTGCACTGTCCCACCCTAGTCCAGCCAGCCTTCCCTGCACCCCCTCCCCTAGTCTAGCCAGCCTGCCTTCCCTGCCCTGACTCCCCACCTCCAGTCTGGTAGGTCTTCCCTGCCCTGTGCCGCCCCAGTCCACCCTTCCCAGCTCTGTGCCCCCCCTTGTCTAGCCTTCCCTGCTATGTGCCCTCCATTAAGGTACAGCCTTCCCTGCCCTGTGCCACCCCAGTCCACCCTTCCCATCTCTGTGCCCCACTTGTCCAGCCTTCCCTGCTCTGTGCCCCTCCCATTAAGGTCCAGCCTCCCCTGCCCTGTGTCACTCCCCCAGCATGTCTAGCCATCCCTGTGCCCCAATAGGTCCAGCTCTTCCCCTTCCTTCTGGCTTTTTATGTGTGTCTGGCTATTTCAATGTATTTTATGTAGAGATGAGTGGGTTCGGATTTCAGAGATCCGAACCCACCCGAATTTAGCAGATCCGAGTCGGATCCAAGTAGGCTCGGGGTCTATGATCAATGTAGTATATAGGGACCACACGGCGGACGCCATTTCACTCCAGCTGGAGACTGAACAGGGAGGGTGGGTAGTGGAGAACTCGGAGAGTTGCTGGTGTTGTTTGGTGTTGTGCTGTCTGCTGTGTCCTGGGCTGGTGCACTGCTGATCCATTCTGGGCTGGTGCTGTCTGCTGTGTCCTGGGCTGGTGGTGCTGTGCTGTCTGCTATGTCCTGGGCTGGTGCAGCTTATCCACTCTGGGCTGTGCTGTCTGCTGTATCCATCTGGGCTGATGCAGAATACATCAGGGCTCTGCTGCATCCATCTGGGCCCAAGTTCTGGACTAAAAAAAAAAAAAACTAGTAAAAAAACCCCAAACAATAAAAGTGTCTTTTTGTGTAATATTTTTCTGTGTGTGCATGCGTGTTAGGCTTAACCACACAAGATCCAGCCAACAATGCAAGTTGCAACCTAGTGCTGCATGAATCCAGTCGTGATCAATCGGTTCTCTGGGCTCAAGTTCTGGAGCTTAAAAAAAATGAAAATCAATTGTCTTTTCTTTTATCTTTTACTGTCTGTGTGTGTGCTTGCGTCTTAGGCTTAACTGCACAAGATCCAGCCAGCAATGCAAGTTGCAACCTAGTGCTGCCCGACTCCAGTTGTGATCAATCGGTGCTCTGGGCTCAAGTTCTGGAGCTGAAAAAAAATAAAAATGAATTGTCTTTCTTTTTATCTTTTACTGTCTGTGTGTGTGCGTGCATTTTAGGCTTAACCGCACAAGATCCAGCCAGCAACGTGAGTTGCAATTTAGTGCTTCCCGACTCCAGTCATGATCATTCGGTGCTCTGGGCTCAAGTTCTGGAGCTGAAAAAAAAAATCAATTGTTTTTTTTATCTTTTACTGTCTGTGTGTGTGCATGCGTGCATGTTAGGCTTAACCGCACAAGATGCAGCCAGCAACGCAAGTTGCAACCTAGTGCTGCCCGACTCCAGTCGTGATCAATCAGTGCTCTGGGCTCAAGTTCTGGAGCTTAAATAAATAAAAATCAATTTTTTTAATCTTTTACTGTCTGTGTGTGTGCATGCGTGCATGTTGGCTTAACCGCACAAGATCCAGCCAGCAACGCAAGTTGCAACCTAGTGCTGCCCGACTCCAGTAGTGATCAATCGGTGCTCTGGGCTCAAGTTGTGGAGCTGCAAAAAAAATAAAAATCAATTGTCTTTTTTTTTTATCTTTTACTGTCTGTGGGCCTGATTCAGAGCCGCTCGCTCTGACAGAGCGCTCGCTCTGAATCAGGGCCGGGCTTTTTTTTTTTTTGGAGCGGCCTCTTGGCCGCTCGCATAGCTGTGGGTCACCACCCACAGCTATTGCGAGCAGCCAGGATGATGGTCGCGATGGTGAAGACCATCGCGATCATCGGGCTTGTGACAAGACCCTTGTGGTAGGGTTTTGCACATCGCAAGCCCCAGAGAGCTTTCGGTTCTAACAGAGCCGGAAGCTCTCCACTGACATCACTTGTGATGTCAATGGGGCCGTCCCCAAACGGCAGGTGTGCGCATGTGCTGTGGGCCTCCATTGACCCGGTTGCGAGCGCCCAGCACTTGCGACCGGGTCTGAATCAGGCCCTGTGTGTGTGCATGCGTGTTAGGCTTAAACAGCACAAGATCCAGCCAGTAACGCAAGTTGCAACCTAGTGCTGCCCGACTCCAGTTGTGATCAATCAGTGCTCTGAGCTCAAGTTCTGGAGCTGAAAAAAAATAAAAATCAATTGTCTTTTTTTTGTCTAATATTTTTGTGTGTGTGTGCATGACTGCACATGTGTGAATTTTGTAACTGCACCTTGGCTACACTATTGTTGCTTATAACACTGCTTGAAGACCGCAGAAAATATGGAGGGCTGTCACATGAAAGGAGAGCAAGGCCAAGAACCACATGTTGTAGCTGCCACCAGCAGTGCAAGGCTGTCAACTTCCTCGTCCACTATGAAGGCCCATGCCCAAGGGCTTAAGTCACGCCATCGATATGGTAAAGCTACTTGTACTGAAGTTAAGAAAAAAAATTGAAAGGAAATTTGCCTTTAGATAAACAAAAAATTGTCAATATGCCATTCACTACACGAAGTGGCAAGGAAAGGATAAGGCCTTAGCCTTTCTTTAGGAAGACTGCTGATTCTGATAGCCCTTCGGAAAAAACAACTGTGTGCCCTGAGAAATCGAAATCACAAATCCCCGAGGAGAGTGCAAGTGTGTCCGCAGTTGTCATGTGTGAGCCAGACCTAAATACTAGTGTACTGGAGGATCCTCCAAGTTCTAACATTTGTGTGCCCTCTGTAAATGTGGGGAAGGGCAGTCAACAGCTTGCAGACGTAGTCATTGAGGATGCTTCTGTGGAATTGCACATGGAGGAGGAGGCTATTTTTTGTAGTTGAAGGCTCTAAGGATGATGAGGATGTTGATGATGAGGATGTTGATGCCAAGGATGTCCTTTGTATAAGTAAGGCAACAGCTGTTGCCCATGGATTGAAAAAGCCAAAGCCCATTGTTGTCATGCCGGGATAAAAGACAAAAAATCTTCTCACGTGTGGAATTATTTCCACCCCAAGCTGAACAACAGTTGTCAAGCCATATGTGTTCATTGCCAAGCTAGAGTGAGTAGAGGGAGGGACCTAAACCACTTAGGAACCTCCTCCTTGTTACGTCACTTGGAGCGCATTCATCAAATATCAAAGTTTACGTCGCCAAGATCCAACACTCAAAACGTAACAAGTCCAGTGTCACCTACCTGCTCCCTCTCTGTGAGATCCAAGTGCCTTCGATCTCCAACACCAACACCTGCATCATCAACATCCTCATTCGTCATTGGGAGTAGTCCTGCTGCATCCAATGTTGGTATTCGAAGCATGAGTGACTCCTCTCCTATCCGTGATTCCTCAGAAGGATCCTTGATGACTACGATGTTTGCTGTTGCTGTGAGTGGATCTTCATCCTAGAAGGGCACCAGGAAGAAGACTACTTGTAGTGTATCCTCCAAAAAACAAATAACTGTCAAACAATCGTTTTCAAGGGCAAACAAGTATGACAGCAATCACATTGTTGCACTGTGGATTACTGATGCCATAACAGCTATGCTGATATTAGATGTGCATCCAGTTTCCACCATTACCGCAATGGAGTTTCAACAGTTGAGGTCATGTGGCCTCACTACCAGATCCCTTCTAGATTCCACTTCGCTAGAACAAATCCAAATCTGTACAAGGACATTAAAAAAAAACTTAATAATGTCATCAGAAATGCCATTGTGAGACAGGGCAAACTAAGGATTATATGACTGTGACAGCCCACTGGGTAGGTGTATTGCCTACAGCAGCAGCAACATCTACCAAAAGACAGCTGATACAGAGACAGGCTACTCTTTGTTTAACTGGTTTCACTAAGAGGGATACCACTGAGAACCTCTTAGAAAAACTCAGGAAATCATTGCTAAATGGCTTACCCCACTTGGACTTTTCTTGGGATTTGTGATTTCGGACAATGCCACCATTATTGTGAATTTGGTGGTGCAACATTTTTTTAAAAATGACAGGGGCATGCAGGAGATGCTCTCCATGGCCCGCAAATTATATGGACATTTTAGACATTCAGCTTGTCAAAGATTGCATGACCGGCAGGTACTGTTAAATTTGCCGTGCCATCAAATGAAGCAAGAGGTAGTAACTCGGTGGAATTCTACCCACTATATGCTTCAGCGGATGCAGGAATAGCAAAAGGCCATCCATGGCTATACAACGGCCTATGACATAGGTCGTAGAGGGGGAATGCACCTTACTCAAGAACAGTGGAGAATAATTTCCGTGTTGTGCAAGGTTCTCAAACCCTTTGAACTTGCCACACGCGAAGTTAGTTCAGACACTGCCAGCTTGAGTCACGTCATTCCCCTCATGATACTTTTGCAAAAACAGCTGGAGAACCTGAAGGAGGAGGTGAAACGGAGCGATTGCGCAAAGTATGTCGGACTGGTGGATCAAGCCCTTGATTCACTTTACCAGAGTCGTCAATCTATTCAAATCTGAAAAATATATTTTGGCGACCATTCTGGATCCTAGGTTTAAGTCCTACCTTGTGAGTTTTTTTTCCAACAGACCGAAATCTAAAACTGTGCAAAGAGATGTTGGTAAAAAAATTGTCAGCTGCAGCCACACGTGAAACGCCATTATCTCCCCCTTCAGTTTCTGCAGCTGCCAGAAAAAGACTCAATTTTCCTTACAGAATGCCTGCTGGTCATGCAGATTGTTCACCAAAAAATAACATCTGGTCGGGCCTGAGAGAACTGCCTACTAGTGACATGTCTTCTACTGTGACTATGTGTGATATGGTCTCCATTCACAGAATTGTGGAGGACTAGTTCAGAGATAACATCCTAATAGGCATGTCAGACAGTCCCTTTCAGTACTTGCAGGAAAAAGAGGCAATTTGGAGTCCTATACAAAAACTGGCTTTGCATTACTTAAGTTGCCCACCCTCCAGTGTGTACTCCAAAAGAGCTTTCAGTGCAGCTGGCAACCTTGTCAGTGATCGGCATAGGAGGTTACTTCCTCAAAATGTGGAAAAGATGATGTTCATTAAAATGAATTATAAATCCGCGAGGAAGACCTCTACCAACAATTACATGAAAAATT